>JASCZW010001765.1:0-680679 GCA_034211315.2 Aedes japonicus
GTTAATTCGATCTACTGCATATTCAGCCGTAGGGTTTTTACCTACGTCTCTCTTTTCTATTCCTATATAGGGGCATCGTTCTGAAATTACTGAAATCAACATCGTTACGCTCGATTGGAGATTTTTACGATAATATCTCCTCTCTGCCTTTCATGTAATGACGTTCGATCAACCATCACTCCAGTTAGAACAAGCGACACGTGCGGTCGTGTGTTTCGCTCTATCGATTCGAAGTTTGTTTCCACGGCAACTGTGCCGCTAACCACTAAGCCAACAATCGAGCCTGTCCCAAACGAGCGGAGTATTTGGCCATCAGCAAGCAGGCGTCCACCAAGTCTCGGCCTGGTAAACGCCGCCCGCCACCTCGAATGGACGAGGAGAATTTCCCGACGCTCCGGTACCATGTTTTGAATCTGCCGCCAGTTCCATTAAACGCAAAGCAAACCGTCCGCCAGCATTCGTTCAGCAACTATTCGCGGCAGCCGCCACCGCCCCCATTCCGGCTCCTCCTCCAGTCTGGTGCAATCCGAGTTGTAGTTCCTCCACGCAACCACCCATTGATGGACAGCTCTATGACAAATTTGCAGTCAGATTGAAGTTCCCACTCGGTCGCATTAACCGTCTACTCCGGAAGGGCACTACACCGAGCGCGTTGGTACCAGTGCCCCCGTCTACCTCGCTGTGGTGATGGCAAATGCCTGGCAGCTAAAGTCCTCGAGTTAGACAAACTTCTCTTCACAGGGTGTTGTCCTTTTCTGTACAAGAAGTATGCGAAGAAAGCTTAAATTCAACAACTAAAACCCGTCCAAACTAGAACCCGAACAAATCAATTTTCCCAACCGAAGAGTTTGTTTAGTTGTAGCTTCCCTTGCGGTCATCAACATTGCCAATACCACGAACCGGCTCAGCATGGCATAACTTCAAACGTCACGTCCCGGACAAAATGGCCAAGCACGTTGGACAACCAACAAACGAAATATTAATAACAGCTGACTGACCGATGTGTACGCATATTGTAGTTCCTACAACATTACATAGTGAATTAAGTAGAATAGGTTAGGTGCTGGCGGCGGCAAGCACTCTGGATGGTGCACGAGCAAGCAGCTGTTGGCCAGATAAGCGATGGTTCAGTTGGCCATTGCTAGAAAGCGATTTGTTATGCAGTCGGTTGACCCAGCCAGTGAAAAAAGATTTGTCAGGCAGTTTTGATTCATAACTGAGATTTTTCTATGGACATAAGCTTTTTCTGCACTGCGTATTTTGACCTAGAGTTCGTCTTACGGCAAGGGTACGGCGTCAATTAAAAATCTAAAAATAATCGACCGTCACAAATTGAACGCTTGTAACTTAATAAATGATCTATAGATTTTCAAGATGTTCACATCAATCGGTTGGAAATTTTTCCGCGTATTAATTCAACTATCAAACATTTTCCGTTAACAATTTTAAATTATTGATACTAACGGAAATAAAAAGTGATATCTTATAATTTTGTTTTGCAGGCTAAATTTGTTAAATGCACAGTTCTTTCCTATCACAGATTTCAAACTTGAGCACATGCAGTAGTAAACCAGCAATGTCAGTCTGGAGTTGCAGATGGCGACGGCATTCACTCCAAAGGGTGCACTTGCTTCAATCGGCAGTGCGGAGCAAACGTGTTTGTTACAGGTATGGCACACATAATCTTCGGATTTATCATCGTAATGATTGAGAACTCGGGAATCTATTTTTGCCAAGCTTGCAGCTTTGTATGATACTTCTACGCGTGTTGGAAAGCACTCCATATTGTAAAAAATCTCCTTTACAACTAGAGCAAACAATATTCGGAAAATGCTTTCTGTGGCTGAAGATTGACAAGAACAATTCCGGCTGAGAATCTCGTTTGTCTTCCAGAAGTATGTTCCGCAACGAATCTCTAACTGCAAAAAATTCTTGGCCATTTACATTATTGGTCAGTCAGTATTCGGTACGTTATTGTCTCATTTTGGGAGTATTGGGTGGTATCTTATTCTTTTTATACTCTAGTCATTAGCTGGTTTCTCCCAATCTTGGTTATCAGTATCCAACCTTTTCCGTTTCACTTGTACAATATTAGCTACCATCTCATGATCTCGGTAATCTTCTAGTGTCCTGAATTCCCGCATTCTCTCATCTCACTACAGTGGTAATCTTCTCGTGTCCTGATTTCCTGCAGCCGCTCAACTCTGGCTATTATCTCTTGATTGCGGTAATCTTCGCGTGTTCTAAGATCCCTTATCCGTGCAATATTAGCTTCCATCTCATGATCACGGTAATCGTCATGTGTCCTGATTTCCTGCATTCGCTGAGCTTTTGCTCCCATCTCACGGCTGTGGTAATCTTCTCGTGTCCTCATTTCCCGCATCCGCTAAATATTGGCTATTATCTCCTGACTACGGTAATCTCCACGTGTTCTGAGTTCCCTTATATGCGCAATATGTGCTGCCATTTCTTGATTACGGTCATCTTCATGTGTCCTGATTTCTCGCATCCGCTGAGCTTAAGCGCCCATCTCACGACTGTGGCAATCTTCTTGTGTTCTGGTTTCCCGCATCTACTCAGTATTGGCTATTACTTCCTGACTGCGGTAATCTTCGCGTATGCTGAGTTCCCTAATGCGCGCAATATTTGCTGCCATTTCTCGATTGCGGTAATCTTCATGAGTCCTGATTTCCCGCATCCGCTCAGCATTAGCTCCCATCTCATGACTGTGATAATCTTCTAGTGTCCTGATTTCCCGCATCCGCTCAGTATTGGCTTTTATTTCCTGACTGCGCGTGTTCTGAGTTCCCTTATGCGTGTTTTATTAGCTACCATCTCATGATCACGTTAATCTTCATGTTTCCTGATTTCCCGCATCCGCTGAGCACTAGCTCCCATCACACGACTGTGGTAATCATCGTGAACTCTTGTTTCTCGCATACGTTTAGCAATTGCTACCATATTTACAACGCGCATATCGGCGTGTGCTCGTATTTCCTTCATTCACGTTTTTATCTTGAGCCTCTGTGTCCCTCGGGAGTTTCGGGAGTTTTCTCATTAGATTAGCCAGTTTCTCTATGATCAACAAATTAATCTTTTTCTGATATCGGTTGATGATTCACTTTCTCAGCCTTTTCTTGGGTTAGCTTTCGCCTCCGATCATATTCGCTCCTGTTTTTGCTTTAAGATGATCCTATGATAAACGTTTGTATGAAATAATTACAACAATTTTAAGAGCAGGGAATAGTAATCCAAAAAATCTACAATCTGATGGGAAAAGATCAATTGAAACTTTCAATTAATACGTTTAGATATGATATGAAAAAAAAAATTGAGACACTTTTTGAATTATTTGCCTTTGCACCTAACTTTTCACCTCTTCTTGTCGTTTTGAGTATATTTGTCGAACATGATTTCCTATCTTATCGCTTTAGGTATATGTATATAATTTTTAAATAAGTTTTCGAATGGAATTAAATTTAAAATGTGAATGTAAAAAGTAGAGAAAAAAATTTACAACAAAATATTTTTAATTGCCTTCATTTTTCCAATAACGTCGACTTGATCAAGCTTACTATTCTCAAGTTATACTATAACTTTGAAAAACCTGTCATTTTTCAGTAAGCCTTTCTCAAAAGTTAATGAAGATTAAAAATGACTAACTGATGATGCACAATTGCATGTTTCTTCATAAACAACGTTCATGCGAATTTTTCGACGCCGTTCGAGTTACCCGTTCTGCTTACTGAGCAAATGGTCGGGAGTTCAATCCCAGGCCCGTTCCCTTCCTTGCCATTTGTCACTTGCCTCTTTCTATCACCACTAGCTTTAAAATCAAAAGCAGTCTACTGCGCTTTCTTTCATTGATCGCTTCACTTACCACAGTGCCTCCATGATCTAAAAATAACCTGCCTCACTAACACAACTATCCTTCCCTTGGCAATTGTAGAGATGCAGTGGTGATCACGGTCTCTAATAACAACGATTGTCAAACTAATCATCCTTCTTCCCCCTCCCCAAATATCGTGAGGACGTGACCGGCGCCGGTACTGATCTATAAATAGAATTAGTGAACTTGTACATTGAAGATGTAAAGCTACTCCCAAGCTCCATCTATGTGGTTCTCTATGCAACTACACTAGTTTTGATCAGTAAAGGAGTAGCAACTACGATATTGCACGGTCTACAGCGACAAAACAACGTTTATGTGAAACTTAATGCTTGTTGGAGGTGAAGTCTAACAAAATGTTCCTGTTTAGACAATTATTTTGAATAATTTATATAGGAGGGGGTCAAAAACAATTTTAGCATTACGAAATAAGAGGACCACCCTATTCTACAATTTCATTTGCACAAGTTCTCCATTGATTGTTTTTCCAATTACTTACCGTGAAACTGGGAGATGCCTGGAATCAAAACCGGAACAAACCTGCCTGGATCTGTGCTTCTCTCAGGCATTGGTTCAAGAATAATCGTTCCCGGTTCAGAATTTGCATCGGCAGCTGAATCCAGTGCCGACGGTTGGATCGCTGCAAGCACAAGCAGTCTCCTGCGCCAGTTTCTTCCGTAGCCTGTACATTTTCATGCGTTCAGCACTGGTCATAAGAGGTTTTGGCATCACTCTCACATCTTCTTCTTCTCCTTTCTCCTCCGTTCTACGCTTCCGCTTGCGGTACTTCTCGTTCATATATTGGGACATCGTTCTAGTACTCGCTCTTCGTTAATCGAGGAAGTCAAACTGGACAACGAATGAATGAAAGTAAGATGTTTATAGTAGCACAAGTGGTGGTTTTTGACCAACCCGAGCCCAACCGAAGGTCCTCCTCTCTAATGTATTCGTCATTAAACATCTATCACTGTTTCCAACCTAGTGAAAGTTAGACGCTGTTTTTCTCAAAATTTAACGTATGCCACGAAGGGAAAGATAAAACTATTCTAGCCACCGCTGGCTGCGGCGTTGAGTAACATCATAAAAAACGCAATAGGAAATAAATTTCAATAAAACATTCTCTTTAGTTAACAAATTCATTTGATCATCCTGAAAAGGACGGATTTTATTTGTTCACGAAAAGAACACAGTTCACAATTGAATTTCTTGTCGATCATCATAGGCTGCAGACGGTCAGGGTTTAGCAACACGTAGGACTACTAACTACGAAAAATTTTGGCCATTTTGTCCAGGAGGCGGCATTTCAAGCACCGCCATGTTGATCTGGTTCGTGGTATCATCACCGCACCAGGGTAGACGAGGGCACTGGCAACATCGCGCTCTTTTAAGTTGCACTGTAGTCTTCTTTGTAGCGAAAATAAATGAATAAATAGGGTAAGGGGATGTAATGTTAGCCTAGCTCCTTCATTCGGCCTCTTTACCAAATGAGTCATTAATTTAGCGATAATCAACAAAATCATGTTGCTATTAAGATGACCGATGTAATCCGGAAGCAATTGAGACAATATTAATCAACTTATAGTTGTTCACTTCCGCGTAATTTTCGATTTCTTTAACTTTTTGTGGCATCATGATTTCACTGGTTAAGCTGAACAGATGATCTACACAATCTTCAAGTGATCTAAATATGGCTTAATTGAATCGACAAAGCAAGTAATGCACTCTGGATGTATAGAAAATAGTTGCACGTTACAAACTAACTGTTCACATAGTTAAAATAACAATGATTTTACAAGAAAATCGTAGACCCAATGTTAGGGACATATTTTTTGGAATGTTCCCAACTATGGCCTGTTGTATCAATAACGTAGTAAAAAGGTTGGTAAAATTTTAAGTGGAAATGCATGAATTTACGGTTGTTTATATACAAGTGGCTCATCTAAACACAAATCAGAAGGAACTAAGTTGTTGTATAGGGAGTTATAGTGTTTTCATTATTGAATGGCTAGCAAATCATACATGAACATCACTTGAGTGTCTCGAGGCAGTTTTACTTTAGTTTGTTTGGTGAAATTTTGTGTGAAGTAAAGCGAATACAGCTGCCTTAATTCATGGAATAAGGAGAAAACACCGTACAAAGACTGCATTTAGTAATAAATCCAACAAATGGGACGAAATTGCATCCATGAATAGACCCAATTTGGTGCCTGTAGACCGACATTAAATCCATATCCCTTAAAAGTTTCTGACTTTATAAAAAGAGTTGTGAAACTTTTCGTGATACATACTACCAAATGTCTTATCAAACTTATCTTAGCAAGTGTAGAACTAGTTGAATCTTGCCTTCAGCTTGAAAACTTTAAGAGTTATAATAAAAAATGTAATCGATGGTTGCATAATAGGCTAAGTCAAGAGACACATACCCTACATTGGCAGAGTATTCAGTAAACAGGGAAACACTGTTACTCTACACGAATGGTTATATTGGCACAAAACAAAGTGATTTTCTCCTCTCACTGATCTATACAGTAACTACTGAAATATGAGTGGAGATTGTTGAAATGGACACAAAGGGAAACAAAAAACTAGAAGGGACAGCCCAATGGGGTTGTACGCAAAGTTGACGTAGGACTACCAAGCAATGTGGAATCTAGATCGCTTGTTTGTTTAAAGAGTGGCCGGAATTGGTTTCCTTCCAGATCGAATTCCCATACACTAAACGTTCGCACTGTAACCTTTATTGATATAGCCGATCTTGGTATCTACATTCATAAATCTTGCTTTCACTGCAAATAATATGTATGACATATGATATCAAGATACTCTATATCACGTAATATATCTAGTAGTGCAAATGAGTTATTGATCATTTGGGAAACTTTTACCCAAGAGGCTGGTTTCTTGGGCTTATGTGTGTACAATACAACTAATGTCGAAAACTTTACGGGTTCGGCACAAGAAAGATATTTTTCGCAATCAAACACCCCAAAACCAAGCCCCCAGCACTCAAAAAGACATGTCAACTCTCTTTCCAGTTGATTTGTTGGCCCTGAAAAGGGCCATTTTGGGTTTAAGGGAACAGCTACTGCTACCACCTTATTTTGTCATGAAGCTGGTTTACTTGACCACGGCTTTGGTTCGCTCAGAAACCTCGTGTTTAGCTAGCTCTCCCGGCAGCATGATCGAAAGGCGGTTTAAGTTGCCAGAAAACGACAGAATAGGGTTAAAATGGGTCAGTACCCGGTAGATGAAGTGCAATACATTTTCTTCTTCCAAACCTTGCTGCAGATGGTTGTGGTCTGTTTGGGGATTCAAAGTCTATAATTGCTGGTAGACGTCTAGGTCGAAATAGTGCTAATTGAACGATAGACCAGCATTATGAAGTAAATATGTAAGAAAATTCTATAGTTATCTCTTTAGATAACATTTGATGGCCCTAAAAAGGACCGTTTGGTTTTAATATTGATACGGCCCCGGTTGTATTTTCTACGATGGTTAAGAGGGCAACAATCATTAACGCGTAGAAGAAAATTATTAAATCACATACTTGCAGCCATATGCTGCGACATTTCACTTTCTCAGAATTATTGGATTCCTTTCGAATGATTGAAATTTCAAACAGCGCAAGAGAAAAATTCAACCAAACAAACCCTTTAAAAAGCAAACTGATTTGGTCGTACTGAAAGGGACAGATATAGAATTGGCGAATCCATGTTGAAAAAAGAAGAAGACACCGAGTGGTGATAAATCTGACAGCTCCCATGTAAAAGTATAGGACAAACATTTTGAAAAGCTTCTAAAAAATTTAAATGAAATTCTAATTAAAAGCGGTTTATTGTATGATGGAAGGAACATTCGGCTCGAATTATCCTTTCTAGAATTTCGTTCGTTACATTGTTCAACGTTCTTGGTGATATACTCCGGGACGCGGCGTTTAATGAATGCTATGTTCAGCCGTGACGCGGTAACTGGTTTACAAATAGCACAAGAGAAAATTTCATCCAAACTCTTTAATTAGTAAACTTATTTGGTCGTCCTGAAAAGGACGGATTTAGTTGTCGGGGGAGTAATAGTTTGCAATTCATCTTGGGCTTTCTTTCTTCGTTCAGCTCCTCGTCGTTGCGGATGTCCAGCTGCAGGTGATGTGAGATGATTCTGGTCTTCTTCTTTTCGCGGGAGGCGATTTCTATCGACGTGCTCGTCGAACACCTCTGTCGCTTACGAATGCACAGCGTGAACTGATTGGTTGGTCGTTCCTACATGCTTCATAATTGCTGGCACGTTTACTGTGGCAGTATGAACCAATCAGAGCGTAGCGCAAATATGATGTCATTTTCGACCAATAGCTTTGTGCGTTCAGAAATGTTTGTGGGACGGGGAAAATTTATTTTGAAGAAGAAGAAGACATTTGTTACTCGTTTTCTATGACTTTGCTAGGGAAAGCACATTTTTCAACCTGTTGATATGTAAATTTGTATGGGAGCAAAAGAAGGTCATTTTCAAATGAAAAATTGAACTACTTATACTAATTGAACTTCATTCAAATTTCAATGCAAAAAATTTGTGAGTCTTTTTGATCAAATGGTGTATGAATGAAGTCATTCTGTTAAGTCGAACGAGAGTTATAAGCGTTCAAAAACCTTTCACTTTTGCGTAACGCTCTCATTTTTCAAAATTTTGAAACGGCACCCGGTATAGAAAAGAAAAACGTAGTCCTACGTTAAAAATTGAGTCAGACCTATTTGCATTAGTGTACAACTGTTATACACTGCGTATTTAACACCGTCGTGCGGGGTGACATCGGTCCAAGAAGATATTTCGAGCTATTAAACCCATGGCTTGCCACTCCATCTAAGATGCAGCAAAATTCTCGTTTTGCTTGTGTGCACGCTCAGTAAGCTGAAGATTTAAATGATTTAATGGCGAAAAATCGAAACCGATGCAAGTTGATGAATTCAGATTCAACGGGTGAAAAAGGTTTTTCAAAGATTAATTTGCCAACGTGAGATTCTTCGACTGTCTTTTATGTTGCACCACCAGGGCTAGCACATAATTTGATAGACTAAACAATGCACAGTGGGCAAACATGGATCCAAAATCCCATTAATTTAGACGGCGCAGGGTAGGAGTCCTCAAAAATAGCTTGTCTTATGGGAAAAAATGCAGTAAATCCAATGGTGTTGGTTTCTTTTAGGGTTGACCACAGTAAGTGTCCCATTTTGCCCATTTCTCCCCTCCTTTTGAATGCAAACTAGAATTATTACCCAAAAACTAAACTTGGTGCAACTATATTGAACCCAAATGCACTGTAAATTTGCTTAAAAAAGCTGAAAAACTGTAGGAAACAAATTTTACTTTGATCGGATGCCAGTAAGTGGTCCATTTTACCCGATTTTCCCTCACACATGAATAACCTCATATACCATGTGGTTCGGAAGATTGGCGCCAGTAAAATTGGTCTAACTTACACTATAATTATGTAAAAAATTATGGAAAATTGAGTGGTGATGGTTTTGTTTACGGTTGACCTCAGTAAGTTGTCCACTTTACCCGAATTCCCCTCATAATTTAATAATATCATTTAAATCATGCTGTTTTGAAGATCGGCGCTAATAATGTTGCTCTCACTTGCACTGTTCCTACGTAAAACAGTCTGGAAAATCGAATGATGATGGTTTTGTTTAGGGTTGACCACAGTAAATTGTCCATTTTACCCGATTTCTCCACATACTTGAAAAAGCACATGTACCATGCGGTTCTGCAAATTTGCGCCAACAATATAACTCTCACTTGCAATTTATTTTTTGTAAAAATGTCCGGAGAATCGAATGATTTTTCATTAGAAGAAAAATTAGTATTTTCCATTTAATTCCAACTACCTTTGCTTATCTTGAAAGATACGCATATTTCGTCTACAATGTGCAGACTTCTTCAGTGTCTTACGAGTCGAGTTATTAGTACGATACACTGAAGAAGTCTGCACATTGTTGACGAAATACGCGTTTCTGTCAAGATAAGCAAAGGTAGTTGGAATTAAATGGAGAATACTAATTTTTCTTCTAATTTCTAGTATTTAACTTACTTGTACGTCAATCCGTTACCGAGATACAGATGATTTCATTATTCTGGTTTCTAAATGAAACATAGCTTTACACTGAAAAAACTAGAAGGGACAGCTCAATGGGGTTGTACGCAAAGTTGACGTAGGACTACGAAGCAATGTGCAATCTAGATCGCTTGATTGTTTAAAGAGAGCCCGAACTGGTTTCCATCCAAATCTAATTCCCATAAACCTTTATTGATATAGCGTGTATTGGTATTTACATTCATACATCTTGCTTTCACTGCAAATAATATGTATGACATATGATATCAAGATACTGTTTATCACGTAATATACCTTGTAGTGCGAATGAGTTATTGATCATTTAAGAAACTTTTACCCAATAGGCTGGTTTCGTTCACCTCCAATTACATACGGTTTCTACTAGGCCTATGTGTGAACAACACTGCTAATGTCGAAAACATTACAGCTTCGGCACACGAAAGATATTTTTCGCAATCAAACAACCCAAAACCAAGCCCGCAGCACTCCCAAAGACATGTCAACTCTCTTTCCAGTTGTTTTGATGGCCCTGAAAAGGGCCATTTTGGGTTCAAGGGAACAGCTACGACCACCACCTCATTTCGTCACGTAACTGATTTACCTCGTGAAGCCTCGTGTTTGGCTTGCTCTCCCGACAGCATGATCGAAAGGCGGTTTGAATTTCCAGAGACGTCAGGGCTATCCGCCAATTGATTTAAGTCAGTCGGGCAGCTACGCTTTCAATCCGCTCGGAAAGGTCATTTGCGAAGCTGTTCATAATGCCTATCGCTTTGGAGGAAACGACCGAATTGGGTTAAAATGCTTCAGCACCCGGTAGATAAGGTGCTATACATTTTCTTTTTCCAAACCCTTGCTGCAGATGGTTGTGGTCTATTTGGGGATTCAAAGTCTTTTATTGCCATAGACGTCTAGGTCGAAATAGTGCCAATTGAACGATAGACCAGCATTGGGAAGTAAATATGTAAGAAAATTCTATAGTTAACTCTTCAGATAGCATTTGGTGGCCCTAAAAAGGACCGATTGGTTTTAATAATGATACGGCTCTGGTTGTATTTTGTACGATTGTTGAGAGGGCCACAATCTTTAACGCATAGAAGATAACTATGGAACCACATACTTGCAGCCATATGCTGCGACATTTCACTTTCTCAAAATTATTTGATTCCTATAGAATGATTGAAATTTCAAACAGCTCAATAGGAATATTCAACCAAACAAACCCTTTAATAAGCAAGCTGATTTGGTCGTGCTGAAAAGGGCGAATATAGTTGCCGGGAAGGAAACATTGTTCGCGATTGAACTTGGGTTTTCTTGGATCAGCTCCTCGTCGGTGCGGTAGCCATCTGCAGGTGACGTGAGATAATCCTTGTCCCGCTGTTGTCACGGGCGGCTTTTTCCCATCAACTCGTAGGCTTAAGCAGCCTTCTTTCTTGCAGCGCATTGACGGCAGGTTGCCGGTAGTATCGGCCCAAATAGCCAACTGCACCAACCTCTCTGGATGACGACTACTCACCAGTGCATCCGTGTACTCCACAGTGTACTCGCTCGCCTACTGCGTTGCAAAAGCAGATGTTGCTGTGCACAGAACTACGACTACCGTAAGACTGAATTAAATTTTCTGGTAATGGCGTCGGATGCTATTGCACGAAAGAAGGCGGTACCAACGAAGTCAATGTGATACAAATTGCATCAAAGGGGCCGAACTTCTGTTATTGCGCCACAATAATTAGTTTTAATTAGTCTTAACAGAAATATTCTTAATTACCTTGCCACTGCCAACAACTAATCCGCTTACACAACTAGGAACTACGACGAGCCCAACATGGTCGGTCTCTGACGTGTCGCTGTTCGGCTCGAACTATCCCTTCTAGAATTTCGTTCGTTAGTTGTTCAACGTTCTTTGTGATACACTCCAACACACGGCGTTTAATGAATGCCATGTTCAGCCGTGACGTGGTAATTGAATTACAAACAGCACAAGAGAAAAATTCATCCAAACAAACTCTTTAGTTAAACTGATTTGGTCGTCCTGAAAAGGACGGGTTTAGTTGACGGGGGAGAAATAGTTTGCGATTTCACTTGGGTTTTTCGGAAATTTGGTCTCGTTACGGGCGTCTTTTCCCGCCAGTTCGCAGGTTTCAGCAACTTTGTTCTCGCAGCGAAGTTGGCAGGAGCATCGGCACCAACAGCCAACTGCACGACTGCTCGCCAATGCACCCTCCAGGGTGCTTGCTGCCGCTAACTGCTCAGCTCCACGACTGTTGTAAGACTGAATCAAAATTCTGCAAAGAGCTGGTATGTAGCGTCAGATGCTATTGCTCAAAAGAAGGCGGTGCCAACGAAGGCAGTGTGATACAAATTGCATCAAAGGGGACGAACTTTAGTCATTGTGAGACAATAATTAGTTTTAATTAGTGCACGCTAGACGGATGATTTTCTTAACAGAAACATGACTAATCTGGTTGCCACTGACAGCAACTAATTCGGTATGCACAACTAGGAACTATGACGAACTCAACCACATGGTCGGTTTCTGACGTGTCGCAGTTCCGGCTCAAATTATCTTTTCTAGAACTGAAAAATTCTGGTTGAAAAAAGAAGATGACACCAGGTGGTAAATCTGACAGCTCCCATGTTAAAGTATAGGACAAACATTTTAAAATGCTTTTAAATAATTCAAATGAAATTCTAATTTAAAGCGGTTTATTGTAAGATAGAAGAAACATACAGAACTGTACAATCCCCTATTGTACAGTTCTGGATTTTTCTTCCATCATACAACAAACCGCTTTCAATTAGAATTTTATTTGAATTTTTGAGAATTTTTTTAAATTGTTCGTCCTATACTTTAACATGGGAGCTGTCAGATTTATCACCACTCGGTGTCTTCTTCTTTTTTCAACCTGGGGCCGCATTTTGGAACTCGAAACGAAGAACTTTTTCTCACAAGCGTTCGTACAAAAAGTCGTTCGTTTCGAGATCCAAAATACGGCCCCTGGATTCGTCAATTTTGTTCGTTAATCCTTTGTGATATACTATGGAACACGGCGTTTAATGAATTCTATGTTCAGCTGTGATGCGGGAATTGAATTACAAACAGCACAAGAGGAAACTTCAACCAAACTCTTTAATTAGTAAGCTGGTCGCCCTGAAAAGGACGGAATTTGTTGACGGGGGAATAATAGTTTGCGATTCCTTTTGGGCTTTCTTTCTTCGTTCAGCTCCTCGTCTTTGCGGATGGCCAGCTGCTAGTGACGTGGGATGATTCTGGTCTTCTTGTTTTCCCTAGCGGCGCTTTCCACAGACGCGCTCCGCAAACACGTCTGTCGCATACGGATGCACAGTGTGAACTGATTGGTTGGTCGTTCCCACGTGTTCCATAATTGCTGGCATTTACTTACTGTGGCAGTATGAACCAATCAGAGCGTAGCGCAAATATGATGTCATTTTCGACCAATAGCTTTGTGCGTTCAGAAATTTGTGTGGGACGGGGAAAAGTTATTTTGAAGAAGAAGAAGACATTTGTTACTCGTTTCCTATGACCTTGCTAGGGAAAACACATTTTTCAACTTGTTGATATGCAAATTTGTATGGGAGCAAAACAAGGTCATTTTCAAATGAAAAATTGAACTACTTATACTGATTGAACTTCTTTCAAATCACAATGCGAAAAATTTGTGAGTCTTTTTGATCAAATGGTGTATGAATGAAGTAATTCTGTTTAGTCGAACGAGAGTTATAAGCGTTCAAAACCCTTTCACTTTTGCGTAACGCCCTCATTTTTCAAAATTTTGAAACGGCACCCGGTATAGTAAAGAAAAACGTAGTCCTACGTTAAAATATTTCACTCATCTACTACTGGAAATACTTGTAGATATTTTCCAAAACAAAAATAAGTGACTTTTACATGAATATCACATAGAAAAAGAAATTTCTACTTGACTAACCATTTACATTATACTCGACACAAAAGATTCACTTGATTTTACAAAGAATTCAACTTCCTGAATCACAAAGTTAAGTGAATTTCTAGAGGATGTTTTTCACTGATTATGTGATTTTTTTTTTTGGGTGTACGTATATCGATTCAAATAAGTCTAAGGGCTACCCCATAGTGGAAGCGAACGCGACGCGACGCGATGCGATGCGACGCGATCATAGTCGAAGCGATTTCCAACGCGACTTGATACCCATAGTGAACGCGATTAGAAGCGATATCATGTAAATGAGATGTAAACAGGTGATGCCAATCGAATTTGTCGTCCTTTTTGCTCTCCCGCTGTTTCAACAGACGACGGAGTATGACATCAAACTCCTTTAATCATTTAGACAGTGAAAGAACGAAAAGACGACATTCATATCTCCTCATCTGCTTACATCCCATTGATGTGGTGTTCTTATGTCAATAAAAATTGTCATCGTTGCGTTTATCAATAGAAAGTGTACAGAAATGGATTCTGATGAGGAGTTTTTTGCTTCGGATGCCGTTCGAAGTTTCTTTTTTGAAAAGCACAGAGAGTTTGGGGTTCACCCCATTAACCAGAAAAGACGAACACATGGTGAATACCATCATTTGTACAGAGATTTAGTGAAATACCCAGAAAAATTTCGTAACTATACACGCATGAAAATTGATACGTTCGACTACGTTCTGGAAATGATCGAAGAGTCTTTGACGAAGCAGTGGACAAATTTTGTGGTGCAGCCGATATTTCCTCGAGAAAAATTGATCATCACACTCAGGTAAAAGAACAATACAGTTGATCTTCAGTCTTTTGCATCTGAAATATATTTATAGGTTCCTTGCTACAGGCGTTTCGTTCAATGCCTTATCGTATACCTTTCGAATCGGTGAATCATCAGCTGCGGAAATAGTGAAAGAAACCTGTCGAGCACTATGGGAAAAACTCCAACCAATGCACATGCCACCACCGACTGAGCAGTCCTTCAGACAGATTGCAGTTGATTACTGGAGGATGTGGAACTTTCCCAATTGCATCGGTAGTATCGACGGAAAACATATTCGTATCAAGTGCCCTCCCCACTCAGGGACCATGTTCTACAACTATATGAAGTTTTATTCTATTGTGCTGCAAGCTGTAGCCGATGCGAAAGGGAAATTTATTTGTATTGAGGTTGGTGGATTTGGAAAGCAGAGTGATGGAGGCACTTTTAATGCATCCGAGTTATTTAAACTAATGCAGATTGGGGAATTACATATTCCTTCAGACAGCAACCTTCCGGAAACAAGTTCGTTGATGCCGTATGTTTTCCTAGCAGACGAGGCGTATCCGCTCTTGCCGAATATTTTAAGACCATATGCCCGACGAGATGTAAGCGCAGAAGAAGAATATTTCAATGCTAGGCTATCTAGGGGCAGAAAGTCTGTAGAGTGTGCATTTGGTGCGATAAATGCTAAGTGGCGATTGCTTTGGAAGCCAATTGAAACAGATGCTGATACGGCGGAAGACATTGTGAAAGCTATGTGTGTATTGCACAATACCATAATTGATAAGGAAGGATATCAAGGAGTACTATCAGAGGGTAAAGACTTTTTGGAAAATGCAAATAAAGCAACCAGAAAAACATTCAACCCCAGTTATCGGCGAACCGGAAAGCAGATTAGAGACACGTTTCGTGATTTTATTTGGAGTACCAGGGATCAGTAATAGTAGACTCATTAAGGGAAGTCTCGAATGTCAGGGCATTTGCATACTTGATGGATATTCTGATCCAAAATCGATCGGACTTAAAAATATAGACGGTCTAAATTAATTCAAAATAAAGAGTTCGGTACCACTCAAAAAAAATAAAAGTAAATGGGAACCTAGTTCAACGAAACGTCATCGGTTTGTTTTGTTCAGGCTTTTTACTTTTTGATAAAATAAGAGGTAAACTTTCACTTTGAGTATCACCCATTCGAAGTTGTTTTTGGCGAAAACGACCGATTTTTAAGGTGAGTTTGATTCAAATTTATTATTATTTAGATGGTTTCAAGTGCCATTTCAGAATAACAATCATATCCTACCGTCTTCCGACTTGGAGGTGAATCGGCCGTATCAATGGTTGATGTAAACCTACGATGGTTGTACCCGTCTGTTTTTTTTTTTTCAACATGCTACCGGTTTCTAACATTCGTCCGAAACTAAACACTTTACGAAGGACATAATACTTCTACCAGGACATCAAATTTCAAACGGGACGCCGGTTCGAATCTGAATCCGCGCGATTAATTCTACACGCTGCCATGCTTTCCATTGGGCCCGGATGTACAAAGAAATTGAAATATACGTCTCACTACTAGAAGTTCAGGAATGTTTCTGGTATTCCCTACAGCTATTTTTGACGAATTTATTGTTCTTCTGGTAATAAACATAACGTTGTTAGAAAGGAAAAACTATAAAATAATAGTCATTGTTCCAGAAGTATGAAAAACTAAATCCCGTTGTTTTGTTCCATTTTGAAAACATCGGTATGATAGTCGCACTACGGAATTTATCATCACCGTAGCACTTAACATAACATTATCGTAGCCCTTAACATAAATAAACAAATTCAGATCATAGGGTAACGGGATGTAATGTTAGCCTAGCTCCTTGATTCGGCCTATGTACCAAATATGTCATTATTTCTTCGATAATCAACAAAATTATGTTGCTATCAGGATGACCGGTTGATTTCAAAGCAATTGAGACATAATCAATCAATTTATAGTAGTTCACTTCCACGTAATTTTCGATTTCTTGAACTTTTGGGGCATCATGATTTCACTGGTTAAGCTGAACAGATTATCTATACGATCTTCCAATGATCTAAATTTGCCGAAATTGAACCTATAAACCGAATAGTGCAGCCAAGATGTACAGAATATAGTCACATGTTATAAACTTACAGGTCACATAGTTAAAATAACAATGACTTAACAAGCAGACGGTAGACCCAATGTAAGGGACATATTTTTTTTTCTATGTTCCCAAATATGGCCTGTTTTATGAAAAGCGTAGTAAAAATGTTGTTATTGGTAACATTTACAATACAAATGTCTGAGTTCCGGTTAAATGTTGTTCATATGGCTCATCTTAACACAAATAAAAGTAACAAAATCTGTGTAGAGCGAATTATAATGTTTTGATTGTCGAATGACCGCTAAATCATGTTTAAAACTCACTTAAGTGTTTTTTAGCAGTTTAAGTACAGTTTGGTTTGTGAAATTGTTTGTTGGGTAGAGCGAATACAGCTGGGAAAGCCTTAAATCAGAAAATCAGGAAGAAACCCGTACGAAGATTGTATTTTATAGAAAATCAATGGAATGGGACGAACTTGCATCCATGATTAGACCCAATTTGGTACCCATAAACCGACATTACATCCATATCCCTCGTAAGTTTCTGACTTTATAAAACAAGTTGTGTAGCTTTTCGTGATACATTTTACCAGATTGCTTATTAAACATATCTTAGGAAGTGTATAGCTAGTTAAATTTTGTTTCTAGCTCAAATACTTTATGAGTTACAATGAAAAATGTAATCGATTGTTGCATATTAGGCTGAGTCAAGGGACACATACCCTACATAACATCATACATATTTGCAACTTTTAGCACCGGGCGGATACCTTATCAATTGCTCACTCAATGAAAAAACAGGAACGTTATAACTCCCACTATTCCGTGCTGTGGGGGAGATGATGTGACATGCTATAACTAATGAGGTGACTATAGGCATCTCAAGTGAGACAATTCTAACTTTGATTTGCAGTCACCGCGAATGACATATTTTGTCATCTCTTTTGTGAGTTATCTTAACTCATTCCCCGGGCAGAGTCAGTGGGTACTATTCTTACTCCCGTAATACTAATACGATTTGTATTTGATTTGTACTTATCATGGTGAATAGGCAGCTTATCTACGTTGCGTTCAATCCATCGTTCGTAGCAACAGCCTCATCAGAGTTCATATATTCAAACAACCCTAAATTGTACCAGTTATTCGTAGAAAGTCAGGTGGCAACAGTCAAGGATTGTTTTGAATAGATAGGGAAACTAATTGTGGGTAGGGGGTGGACAAATGACCATATGAGGGAAACAAGCTACCCTTAGTTTGGCATAACAAACCTGTGTAGCGTGTCACTTTTTCGTTTTCACTGTGAACTAACATCCGTATGTCCCCATAGGAATCATTAACATTGCAGGAGTTCCTTGAATATTGTATTGTAGATCATTGAGGAACAGTTAAAACTTTTCAAATCGTCCGAATGAACCAATGATCAAACGAAGACAAAATGAACGAAAAATCGTTCAACGGAGATCAACTGGGAGCGCACAGCAAGGTCTGTTATGTTCGTTTCTTTGGTTCAGATTGACGGAATATGCTAAATTATCATCTGCTTGGATGAATTATTCTAATCCATTTCAATCATCAACCTTATTTGAAAGCTGAAAACTAATACAGAGTGCTTGTTGATCAACTTGTTGTCTATAAATAGAAAGGCCTGAATGTCCAGAAGGCTCATAATCTATATTGGATGAGGAATTTTAATGCCAGCAAACAAATAAATAGCTGCTGAGTGCTGGCCGGTTCACGGAATTCACAATTAACCAAAAAAGCGTAAGCTGGTATACTTATAGAAAGTCAAAAGAAAGAGAACACATTCACACTGGTGCAGACACTTTTTTTTACCAGTGGAAAACACTTTCGGTGGATCGGTTCAGCGACCGAGAATCTACCGTACATCGCTATAGTTTTTTGAAGTTGGGTCGTAGAAGTTCTATTGAGTGTGGACGGTATGATTAGCCTAATATCAGCGTACCCAATAGACCGGCCCAAACAATGGTTTAATCGTAACATTCTCAGTTTTGGTATCACTTGCACTGCATCCCGAAGCAAAGTCAATTCTAGTTCTTGAAATCTTCATCTAGTTGAAGTGGTTGGTAATCAATCTTTTTCATAACTATCGAATCGAACCCGAAAAATCACCTAGCTCCTCGTCGCGATAAAGCCTTTCAGAATCCAACGTTGGTGTAACTTTCATTATTCTCCGAAACTGGATTTTGATTCCAACATCGCAATGGGAAGAACCTCCGGCGCGATGGTTTTTTTATCATTCCAGAAGCCTGCCAGTGGTCCAAATGGTAATTAAAATCCTTCTGTACCGGGATGGTTTGCTGACACGTCGAAAGAAAAACGGAAAAACTCTTTGCTGTTTTTTGTTTATTTTATGTGGTAGCAAATACCATCTTTCACTTTCTCTTATCAAATTCGCTTTTGATTCAGTTCTAACCTGTATCGGGTATCAAAATTTGGTCGGGTTGTTGCGTGTTGAAAGTCAGTGTATATGTTTTTATTTGTAACTCGTATCGGATTGAGGTTCGCACTGGCAATAAGTTCGGGTAACCTAGGTTCAAAAACGAATTCGATATCTTTTTTTTCATTTTTTTCTAGCATTGTTGCTTGCACTTAGAGAAATATATCACAGCAAAAAAAAAAGTGATCCAAAACATCCATCGGTTGGATAAGTTTTCTTGGAAGATGTAAAAATTTAAATCATATTGTAGTAAATACAATACAGAACGCCGTGGTTCAAAATTTAGATCACTTTAGATCTAAATATTTAGATCCATATCAGCTTCCTATCAGGATTGTAGATGCCATAAAGGGAAGTCGAGGGAAGTCTTGAGAACATCAGGAAATATTTTTTAAGATTCAATAATAAAGCTCATGCTACATATAATCTGAAGTTATTTAATTCAGAAATTGACAACCGGATGCAACTAAGAATACTCAGTCTCATCTTCAGTGCTCTCTGTATGAGAATCCTGACCGTTCTCGTAGACATAATCGAGTACGACTTGTTGTATTTCCATGCGCAGTTTCAGCTTTTGCATGCCCTTCAGCTTTCGGACATGCGGCAACAAACTTTCGAAAAAAACAGAATCCTCATCGCGATTGTTCCCATCCGGGGTAACTATTTTTTTCTCAAGAAGCTCAAGTTTCCTGTTCTCAATTGTCAACAGTCGCTCAGCTTGCTCGCTTCTCTCCGACGTTCTTTTGGGCTTCTTGGCTGGGTGTGGACCTGGTGTCAAGCATTCTGCTATGGAGGTGTCAGTCACTTCAAACCATCCCATAGTTTCATCCAACCTTTCCACTTCGCCGAACTCAGTATCGTCGTTTTCATCTGTTGATGGAGGAGCTTTCAGGTTTCCGCTCGCTTTTCTAGGCTTCATTTGCTGCCTTAAAAACTTCATGCAGGTGAAATAGGGCCAGGTGCTACCACTGGCGCTATCACCAGCATCACCCGATCTGGTCACTGGCCTTTTCTTCAATTCTCTAGCGTAAGTGTCCCGTAGATTTTTCCACTTTTTTTTAAGCACATTATCTGAAAACAAACAAAAACAAGCATGAGTTTAACATACATCTCACTATTTACGTTCACAAACTTTTGCACATCACAATGAGCGAAATGTTTTCTTACCAGGAATAGAGAATTCCTCAGATAGTGCCTTCCATCCTTTATCCACTAGGACACGGTTCCTGTACATCCGGGAAGTTTGATTCCAAAGTTCTTCACGGAGGAAAATGGAACCGATAAAGTTCTCCACATCAATCTCATTCGCAATGATATATTCTTCTTCCGCCATAGTACACGACTTTAAAAAACGAAAAGGTGAGATATGTCAGTAACATATCTGCAAAGTCGACGTAGGACTGCTTGTTGATGTGGAGGAATTGTAATAGAATTAATAAATATCTACTATATTTTGTTCAGTCTAAAGACTCATCAAACCATCGTTATTAGTTTTAGTTTTCCACGAAAATTAATATAGTCAACTCTTTATAACTCTTGAAGTGGCCCTAAAAAGGTCCGTTTGGTATTCAGTTATTCGCTGTTCCTGGAGTGATCCGAATAGAACCGGTAATTGTCGAGTACCAGATGATGATTTGGTAGACAGTCGAATGGGTGGTCGTTGTTGTTGGTTCTGTTCCATGGAAGAAAAGCATATAATATTAGTCTTTAGGTGTTTTAGGAGCGCTAATACTGTGTATGAAAATCAATTTTTAATTAAAAATTAATTTTTAAATGTTTTTCCATAAAATCTAGAAAATCTATGTTTTCATGTTTGGAAACGTCAATGTTAAAGTCTCCAGTCAACACAACTGGCGTATCTTGCGCAGCATACCTGAACAACTTGCGAATCAAGAACAATTTTAAATTCTTGGTAGTTGTTCCTGGTGAAATGTACACCACAACCACCAGAACTTCAGTGTCCATTGCTGATATATTAGCTGCACAAATGTCCCCGACGTTATCGAAAACGCTGAACATCTCGATGTCGAAAAAAAGACAAACAAAAGACAGCAGTTTTAGATAGAGATACAGTTTTTTCTCCAGATATATCAACAGTTACGTCATAGAACACTTTTAAAATTTTCACTGAATGTTCGATTGCTTTCCAATACTGAGATTCCAAGGACCGATTAGAATCTATAAGTGCTGAGGTAAATACAACAGCTTCCTTATTGAGTAGTAATCGATCAAGCATATCATAAATGGCATTCCAACGAGTTGGAACGTCTTGTTTCAATTTTAATTCGGGCATGTTCAATTTCCCCTGCATTTTTTGAAGCTTGCTGAGAGCTACTTTAAACATTGAACAATCGCTTTGGATTTATCGACAATGACCTTTACAGATATGTATGGAAATGGCTGTTTGGACGACTAGGTTGACTAGGAGCGAATGTGTAAAACACCCTAAATGACGCACCTTGAGTAGTGTAGCGGTTAACTTCATATTTGCAGCATTGTCAGTTACGAGAACTGTTATTTTGAAATTTATAGAAACCCGTGTCAAAACTGCAGTTATCTATGCAGAAATATTTTCCGCTGTATGTCTGTCCGAAAATTCCGAACACTTCAACAAAACAGATTTGAGCATCGAATTTTGAGTCGAAAAATGAGCAGTCCATGCGTAAAAGCTTGTGTGTCTGTGATACTAGTCCAAACCATCACATGTAATACAAACAGCTTGCGCATCGATTAACTGCTTTTGCACTGATGATAATAGATCATTGTAAACTGCCGGTAGCAGGCTATTTGTGAGCATTTTTCTGCTGGGAAGCTTATAAGAAGGACACAACAATTCAACGATTTTTTTGAATTCCGCATTTCAACTAGCGAGAAGGGGTGAAATTCCTTGCAAATCATCTTGATTAACTGAATGTCAATTAATCTGCTACGTTGGATAGGCATGGGTTTGATTATATCAACAAAATTCATGGGTTTGATTATATCAACAAAATTCGTTATCCATAACTGAGGGGCTGATTGTTGATGTGCAGGCGGTTTAGATGATGAAGCACTTACGGTGACTCTTTTTTCTACTGTCCCAGTCCCGGTTGATTCCTGTGTTGCACCGAGCTGATGCTTAGTATTGCATTGTAGACCTCCCAACTGGCGCTGATTGTATGCAATATCCACGGATATTGTTGGATGTATGGAAAGATGCCGTCTTAAATTTCCCGTCGAGCCTCCGGATAGCGCTTGAGATTTTTTGCAGTAGTGACATGTTCCTGACACTTTACCATTCCCATCACATTTGCGATCAAAATGATACCAAATCATATTTGAACTGATTGATGACATGGACAATAATTTAAATTTTGTAAATTATCATAAAAAAAATAACTTAAGCTTTAGATTAAAGTCGATTTACAGCTAGAAAAAACGTTCTCAGTGTTGTCTATTTCACTCAAACGTAGTTAAATACAACTTAAGGTACTGAATAAAAACGATTTCTAAATCACTAGAAAATGCTCTTATCTGAAAAAAAACAATCCTCAACTGTTTCGTTTTTACTGCAGCATATTGCATTGTTCGTACCGGCCAATGGTGTGAGCTTTTCAACGTGAATTTATCGCATAAAATTGCACTATTCCTCTCAAAATACTAGAGAAAAAAAAGCTCAAAAACAAAAGAAACCGACGGTTTTTATTCATTAGGGCGAATGATTAATTTCTCTTTCATTCATATTTCATTCAGGTTTACGTTTTACATTCTACTATTTGTAGAGTATGCTGGCCAGCACTGATGTTTTTCTATCTGTACTTAAGAATCCCTCAAAAGTTTTATAGTGGTGTAAAAAATGAAAGAGATCGAGAGAGGAGAGAATCTCTCATTGTTCGATTCGCCCCATTGAAAAAATCCTAGAAACGCTATTTCATTCAACCTAGAAACTATTGATAAAGCCCGAAAGTAAAATATGGCCGACGGCCATATTCGTAGCCGTTCGTAGTTTTGAACGCCGCGTTCATTTGAGAGCCGCGGTTCAATTTTATAGAGCTCGCTCAATCTATTTGAAGATCCGGTTCTATTAAGCGGCTCGTGAGCGCTCGCCCATCTCTACTTTTTAAGCCACGACCACTGCTGGGTACCGACCGCCAGCTGCTGCTGCCACGACCAGGTGGGCACTGCTGGGTACCGCCACTACTGCCGGCTACTGCTGGGCAATGCTGGGTACCGAGCGATGCTGCTGGGTGCTGCCTAGCTTTTTCTCCCACCGGGAGATCCGCGCAGCTCCAATGCTGCCGAACGAATGAGGCATTTGTTCGGAAATGTGTCTTTTATGATGGCATCGGGTACCATTGCATGAACAAAAGGGGGTATCAACTCAAGCAATGTGAATCAAATTCATTAAAAGGGAGGGAATCAGATGTTGCGCCAAACACTATCGTGAAACAGAATATACCTCTCGAGAACAAAGAATAAGAAGAAGAAGACGATGGGAGACGTCTCTTGCTTAGATTTGAAAACTGTGCTAGGAAATTTGGTTAATTTACTCTGCGAATCGAAATTATAAGACATCACCTTACATTTACGTTATTTTTAATAAGTTAATGTTAAAAATCAATCAACTTGATTACTAAAACTGATACGTAGAATTATTTCCAATCGATTGGTGCAAACGATATGAAAATCGTTTATGCAATGACTTAGTTATTATCGCTCAAAATATCCAAAACGACCCGTAACGCGGTCGATTTTAGAAATTTTAGAACGGCGCCCCAGTATAGAAATGAAAGACGTAGTCCTACGTCAAAAATTAAACAAGTAGAAGCGCTTTGTTTTGTATACATTTTTTTTGAAAGAAGAAAAAGAAGATATATAAAAACAACAAATCGCGCGAAAACCGAGCGACGAACCAGTGCATGCAGTGTTTGGTCGCTTGATAATCGCTCATCGCGTCGCATCGCGTCGCGTTCTCTATGGTGTGTTAGCTATATTTTCGCTGTGTTTAAATGTACGGAGGTTGGTCGCGCGACATCGCGCGATCTGTCAAACTTCGCATCGCGTCGCGAGTCGCGTCCACCCTGGGGGCTACCTAATTCAGGTCATTTTAAGATCGTTTAGCTAATTTATAAGCTTAACTAGTGACGTCAAAATAGCTAAACATTAAGGGGAAATGAAAATCTCGTTCAATTGTATCATTATGTATTGATGAATAAAGTCGTAACTGCTTCGGAACACATCGATCAACATGATTTTGTTGGTTGTTGCTGTATTTATGACGTGTTTGGTGAACACGTCGAATGAAGGAGCTAAGCTGACACTACATTTTATTCTCTAGTGAAGAAAATGCCAAATTTGTTTGCATCCAAACTCTGAAAACATCGACATATATGTAATATATACGATATGTTCGATTATTCATTGTATGTACTTAGGCGTTATGTATGTATTTAGGCGTTTTTCAAAAATGATCGAATAGCAACAAATTAATTTCGACGGCGCCGCTCGCTGATGTTACGGTAAGCTTGTTGCCTTGAAAATTTAGATACTTACAGTTACATATTTTACGTTACCATTCGTTTGTTCATTTTGGTTGCCTGAGGTTCTACCCAATTTATGTTTACATTTTATTTGCTTCCATAACTATTTATTTTTATGATAGGATTGTAGCGCCTGCATTGACTCACGTAAATTTTAATTTTAGCCAGATCTCCCGAATCTAGTCTGTTGTGTGAAAGATAGCTAAAATTGTTGTATTGCGCATGAAAAACAAGTCTTACTAGTACTGGAAAACCAAACATCAGAGATAAAATTTCAATGAAGATTGTTTTAAAAGTTAAAAATTTGCTTTATACTGTTCTAGTTACAATTCAAAGATAGCAATTGGAGTGATCGAAGAGCCGCTTTGATGGTTTCTGAAATGAATAGCTCATCTAATCATAATACCAGTAATCAAAATCCTCGCCGCTTATGAGCGCGTGTCAGTCTTTTATGGATATAGTAGTTGAAGTTCAGAAGTGCAATTTTCAAGTAAATGTTATGCTGAACTACTGAAAATCAAATTGAGCCTTTGATGCTGGTCATGTTGCTCCAGGCTCTTGAGGCAAATGATTTTGGAATGCAAATATGATTCCAACGCGTGCTGGAAGTATGAATCAAATGAAAATGGAAAATAATACCGTATGATTTACAGGTATGGGTCTACAGTATGATTTACAGGTACACGATCATCAGTCGAACCCCCTCACTTCACTATTGTCAAAATGGCAACATCGCCCAGGCTACGGCAACCAGCGTCTCCATGCTTCAGCTGGTAGTCTTTTGTGATCATATGACTCGTGGAGGCGTGAGGTAGGAATTCGTGAGGACCAGAGGTCTGTCGCAGCCTCCTTCGTAGTTATCAACTCACCATTCGAAGCTCTTGAGAAGTGATAGTAACAGTTTGAGGAAAAATATGGTGTTACCAACTAATGAAAAAATCTAAAATCAGAAAGACATAGCCTGTTCAACATACTGGGTTTCTTGTGAAACAATCGGGTCCTCTGGCTCTGATTCGTTGTTAACTGCATCTTGTGCATTGTCATGTTTGTTCTATATTCTATATTCTATATCTATGTAAAAAGCATAATCAAATGTTATAATTTTCTGGACATTTTTAACTGTTCTTTTAAATTACTTACCTCCTGAGTCGATTATTACCACTGCAATCGCACGAATAGTTTCCGCCCCCTTTTTCTCGGATTCTGCCGAATTCTTCTTTTTTTTTGTAAATAAACTCTGAACGTTTTGAAGACCAATACGGTACAAATATTCATCGGGTTGCATTAATTTTCATTATACACTTTTTCCATTATTTTGTTCAGTCAAAAGTACCACAAAATCTCCTATGCTATAAGTGTGTGAGGCTTTACTATTGGTTCTTCACGAAAATTTATAGAAACTGCAGTTCGGCTCGAATTAACTGTTAATAATATTTTGTTTATTGAATGTCCAACATGCTTGGAAGTATTAAATGGACCCAGGGTTTAGGGAGGGAACATGGCTCGCGATTGAAATTTTCTTCTCAGTCTTCTTGGGCTGCAGTTCGTGTGGCAGGACACCACTCTGTGAAATTGTTGCACCGTAGAAAAGTTTTTTGGGCTCCTCGTCGTTGCGGGTTCAGCCACCTGCAGGTTACGTGAGATGATTCTGATCTTCTTGTTTTCACGGGCGGCGATTTCTACCAACGTGCTCGGCAAACGCGTCTGTCACATACGAATGCAACGTTAAACCTGATGGTTGGTCTTTGTTGTTGTTGTGTTGTTTTGGGAGGGACTTTTAACCAATTGGTCATTTGTCCCTTATCACAGCAATGCGGTGTCCTTTAGAAACTTTAGCAGCGTTTGTTCAAACGGTGGCGAAAGAACTTCCTCAATTGTTGCGCCATAACCCCAGGCCAAGCGCCCCGAATTATACAATTGGCAATGAAGCACAATATGGCGTACAGTTAAAAGAATACCACAGTCGGTGCATCTATTTTCTCAATTTGAAAACTATGGGTGAGGCGGGTGTAATCAATCCGAAGGCGGGATAGAGCATGTCTGAATTTAGGGATATTATTGTCGGGCCAGTGTATGGGGAGGGGTTTAACTGATCTAGGTGCAGACCTGCTGTCGCTGAACCATTTCTGGTTCCAGCTTTCATAATCTCGCTCCTTAGTCCATCTGTTGATATCTTGGGCTGGAACAGAAACATCCTCTCGATTCAAGTTCCGACCCACATTTGCCAATCGATCAGGCTCTTCGCTGCTAGTTGTTGGCCAACGCCGATTGTTCAGCATCTTGAACCCAGGGATGTTTGACAGAGGAGGAGTTCATCTTGCTGAGGCAGCTAGCAGTGTTTGTGAAGATAACAGTAAGATTGGATGATTGGGGTGGGACAGAGTCGGATACCTGCATAATTATTATTTATTATTTATTATCACCATCTTCGACAACAAGATCGTACAGACTGTGCCTATTCTAACTTGACTTATGTAACTAAACAATTCGTATAATTCGATTTTTAAAAATACTCCTGGACATGTTAACATCAAACTCGTCAGAAATGTCATTGAATGACCGAATACAAGCGTCAAGAGGGTTGTTGTAACCGTAATTGGTTCGGTGATACGGTACAGCAAGCAAGTTGGAGTTCCGAAAGCGTCGTGGAGCAATGTTCAGCGGTACCTGCTCTAGAAGCGCAGGACAGTCGATGACACCGTTAATGACGTCGAATATAAATAAACGCTGCATTTTCACGCGTCTGGCAGACAGCAATTCCTAGCCTATCAATTGGCATCGCTCGGGATAGGGAGGGAGATTGTTTGGATCGTTCCAGTGAAGTTGCCGCAATGAAAATCCTACGAAATGTTTGTACCCGTTCAATTGAGAGAATCTGCGCTACTTAGTACGGAGACCAAACCGGGGAAGCATATTCTAGGATGCTACGCACCAGCGTGCAGTACAGTGTTACTAAAGCATGTACGTCAGTGAATTCGGAAGCATATCGACGAATGAACACAAGAACAGAAAATGCTTTGGAAGTCGTAATCCCAACATGTTCATTAAACCTAAGCTTCTCATCGATGGTTACGCCCAGATCGCAGATAGAAGAAACACGCTCCAGTGTTTCAATGTCCATACTGTAGTGGTGATGCACGGGATTACTAGAGCGGGTAATGGATATGATTTTGCATTTCTTGCTGTTGACGCGCATGCCATTATCGCCACAGCAGATCAATATGGTGTTGATGTCCGTCTGTAGAATGGCGCAATCATCCGGGGACAGTATAGCGCGAAAAAAATTCAGGTCGTCAGCAAACGAAAGCTTAAACGAGGAGAGAAGCAGACACAGATCGTTCACAAAAATGTTGAATATCAGTGGACCAAGGACACTGCCCTGAGGCACACCGGACGTCATGCAGAATAAACTGGATCGTGCTGAGTTAACCATCACATACGAGGTTCGGTTAGATAGATACGAAAATATCCACTGCGTTATCCAATTCGGAAAGCTCATGGGCTTTAGTTTATCGACGACTAGGCTGTGCGACACGGTGTCGAATGCTTTTGAAAAATCAACATACTCCGCGTCAATTTGCTTTCCCTTTTCTATTTCCCGTGACAGCGTGGTAATGTAGCACATCAAGTTTGTTGAGCGGTGTTTCATGAATCCATGCTGGCTATCGGAAATTAACGGTGATGCAACAGTATACAGCACCTTGTGCATCAGCTTCTCAAATACTTTGCTTAAGCAGCATAGTATAGAAACACCACGATAATTTGACACTTGGTTGACATTGCCGGACTTGTGAATGGGAACGATAGAAGCAGTTTTCCAAACCTCCGGAAATGTTCCTTCACGTAGCGATCGGTTGAACAAACTCGCAACAGGTACTGATAGTTCCGTGGAGCAGTTTTTCAGAAACACTGGTGGAATGCCGTCTGTCCCGGATCCATTCGTAGCGTCGAGGTCTTCGATGGCTTGCGAAATTTCGTTTGGGGAAAATTGGATGATGGGAAGGTTGATGGAATGCGAGGGAATATGTGCAAAGCAGTCTTGACGTTGTTCAGGCGACACTTTGCTGAACACACTCTCGAAGAATATGGCGAAGAGATTAGCGGCTTCTGAATTTGAGCTAGCATGAGCATCGTTGTACCTGACGTTGCAAGGAATTCGGGAAGATGATTTCTGTTTCTTCACAAAATCCCAGAAACGCGATGGGTTCTGTTTGACACTATACTGGATTCTCGATACGTAATTCTCATATGTGGTTAGCATTACTGCCTGTACGACGATTCAGCATTACGTACGATGATTCAGTCACTCTCGGACTTTGTGAGAAAGAAGCGATGTCGTGCTTTCCTAAGCATGTTTCTGAGGCGTATGCTTCAGCGCAAAATATTGAACAGGTGGAAGGGAGAGCTGCACTGATGTTGAGGCAGGGTAAGCTACTTGCTATACCAAAACCTACTTTGTTGTTTGATAATGAGCCATCTGTATATATGTGCTGGTGTTCAGCACATTTTTCTGAAAGAAGTTTGTAGAAATAGGCTTGTATAACGGATGGGGGATCATGAGCTTTTACTTGACGGAAGAGGGATAGATCTATTAGTGGAAGACGTTGGTTCCATGGTCTATTTGATGATCTGGGAAGTTTAGTGATTGCGGGTAAGTGATTTAAATAGTTTGATTGCTTTGTGACCCAGAGGAACACCATTTCGGCCACCAAGGATAAGCCAACGGGTAGCCTTAGATACCTCGCAAATTGATTGTCGAACGGAATTTGACCGCATTCGGTCATCAGAGATGGGATTGGACTAGTAACAAATGCGCCGGAAGCATATCGATAAGCTGTTTTGTATCCGGGGCTCACTTTGCTATTGATCAGATCAGCAGTTCTGCTGAAAAGTCCAACCCCGTAGAGCATTTTCGGCAGAAGCTTTTGGTTAGATAATGGTTGTTTTATGAGCGCACGGTATTTGGTGGGGTGCATGGCTCTACAAGTACTTAGTCTGTGGACTTTATCCCACAGTTATTTTTATGTGCTTTCGGGATTAATGGACGAAATGAATTCTTCCCAACGATCCTGTTTAGCTCGATCGATTGCTGACCTAGCCACAATTCTAGCGGCCTTAAATTCCGAGTGAATGGCAGAATTTTTGTGGTCCTCTCTTATGGTTGGTCGTAGTAGTAAAATGTGTCTTTATTTGTCGTTTGTTTTAATTTTTGACATTTAATTTTTACAGTTTAATTGTTTAGGGGCTCTTCATCTTCGTTCTTCGTTTTATTTGATTTGTGGTTAGCTGCGTTAATTGGATATTCATTGATACCTATTGATAGTCTCACTAAAACGATCTTCGAGTGTTTTAATCTCAGCCAGACGGTGGATCTCAGTATTTCTCGTCCGAGGAGGTGTGTTCAGGATTATCCTGAGAAACTTGTTTTGAACCCGCTGTAGCTTCAGGTGGTGCGTTTTTGCGCAGCTCTGCCAGATCGGCATGCCGTACTCGATAACCGGAAGTATGATCTGTTTGTAGATAGCAAGCTTGTTCTTCAGGGACAATGTAGACTTTCTGATTAGCAATGGGTACTTAAGCTTCAACAGAACGTTACATTTTGCGACAGTCTTATCAACCTGTTCCCTGAAGTTCAGCTTGCTATCTAGTGTCACTCCAAGATAGATGGCTGAATTGGTTCTTTCCACCGTTGTGCCGTTTAGAAAAATTTTAACATCCTCAGCCGGAACAAGTCTGGACGATTTTGGGTGTGAGAAGAGGATGACCTGGGTCTTCGGTGCATTGATGCAGATCTTCCAGTCTGTGAAATACTTCAACAGAACATTCAGGCTTCGCTGCAGCAGTTTCGCTGTAAGCGCTCTTGTTACCCTACCATTGTGGACGACTGCGGTATCATCGACGAACAGCGACAGAGATCCTTTTTCAGGGAGTGGGGGTATGTTCGAGATGAACAGGTTAAACAGAAGTGGACCTTAAATGCTTCCCTGCGGAACACCGGCAGAAACCTCCTGCGCATCAGAAACTGCACCATGCAGCGAAACACAGAATGTTCTGTTTGATAAGTAGTTTTTTACCATCTTTAACCAGGAAGACTGGAAGATTGAACCGATGCATCTTGTACACCAGGCCATCATGCCAGACGTTACTGACAGTTACTGCACATTTTCTTCGAGTTCACAACCTGGAACCGTTTATCCAATGTTAGCTTCGGAAAAGCAGGGCAGTTAGTGAAGACCTACATGCATTTTCCAGAGCCAGAGTGAAACGCCACTTGATTAGGGACCGGGTCAATAAACTACGAGTGACTCGTTTCAAGAGATTGCTTTCCTTGTTGAAGAAGGAAAAAATAATGATCCTGTTCTCAGACGAAAAGCTTTTCAGCATCGATGCTGTGGCCAACAGCCACACGGACCGGGTCATTTAACCTCAGAAAATGGAGAACGTTCTGGGAAAAGTGAAATTCAAATTTCAAACCAAACATCTACCTGTGTCATGATGTTTGGCTTGGTGGCGTCCAACGGTTTGAATGCCGCCTGTTTTCATTGATGCTGGAGTTAAAATCAATACCGAAGTGTATATCGGTATTTTAAAGGACCAATCCCTGGGTGAAGGCCAAGTTCTTCAAGGACCAAAACGTTGTCCTACAGCAGGATGGAGCGCCGTGTCACACGTCCAATCGAACCCGACAATGATTGAACGATAACATGAAGTTTGGCCGAAGGATTAGTGGCTTCCTAGTAGTCCAGATCATAATCCGTTGGATTATTCGATTTGGGAATATGTTGAAGCACGAGCCTGCAAAACATCACACCCTGTGGGGAAATCCCTGAAGTCAACCATAGCATGCTCATGGCAGTCAATCTCGGAGGACTAGGTCCGAAAGGCATGCTCAGGCTTCCGCCGTCGGCTCGAGGATGTTATTAATAAAAATGGAGGACATAGTGAATAAATTTGTTGAAAAGAACTTTATAAAGATAACTGCACTCGAAAATGTTGATATTATTGCTTGAATTAGTTAAAATGGGATTTGAAAGAAATAGACTAAATTTTCACATTATTTTCTGCCGCACCCTGTACAGTTCCAAACATTCCTCGATAATCCGAATAATGATGAAAATGCTTGGTTCATCAGCATACACCAAACAAACTCCAGAAGGGCTCAAATTGCATATGCCTTATCGAGAACAACAGTGAGCTAAAGTTACTTCCTTGGGGAACCCCTGAGCAGTTTGTAAAATAATTGGATTCTACTGTAGAGTCATGTTTTACGGTATACTGTAGAGTTGAAACATGATACACGGCTATCTTGATGACGTTTTTCTTGTTGACACTTCATGTGACAACTCCTTTGTCTGAACAAGGCATTGTTCATACATGCTCTATTATATATTGCAAAACAAGTATAAGGTGATTACAGAAAATAAACTTTTAAATATTTATTTTGGTTTCTGTATCCCAAGTCACCGAAGCTTATGAGAAAAGTCCGAAATATTTCATGGATATTCAGCGATAGGTGATGCAAGGCAGCTTAGATATCGGGCGGGTAGGCGTCACCAACCACTGTGCAACCGAGCTGACTGTTTTGGTATGACATATGTTTGCGCATGCGTTGAATTTATGAAACTTTGGATAGATAAAAGCTCTTTCACAACTCCACTACACGGCCGATAGAGACAACTCAGCAATGAAGATTAACTCAAATCAAAGCTGTTAGTGAGTATGAAAAATAAATTTGCAAAAAAGTGAGATAAAATTAACAAAAACTAATGACAAGTTTAGTTTCTCTACCAGGGTAGGTTATTTAGCTTGACCACAGAAAACTCTTTGATTTTGATAATTGAATCCCGCTTGCTCTAACCTTACTAATGATTACCATCTCTCTAGGTTATTTTTTTACTATAAAAAAAAGTTGACATAATTTTGACGTTATTAATGTTAGTGATTGTGTTAGGTTCTTAAAATAATGTAAAATTATATCATCAACGACATAAAAAGTTATTGAAAAAAGAAGTTGTACACTTTTATTACTTTAGCTCATATTTGAATCGCTATAAAATGTTGCGATGCTTTTGGCAACTTTTATAACATTTCTTCAATGAATGTATTCGTATGTTAACTCCTTTCTAAGCTTTTTAAACTTAACTTTTTGCTGTCGTATGAAAGCTTAATATCAGCTGAACATTCGAAAAGTATCGAACATCCTTTGACGAAAAGGATTCCACAAGTAAATTTTAACATTGAGGCATGGTGTATATTCCAGTTTCAGTTATTTATTGACTGACATGCTTCCATGATATTCAAGATTATTTTTTGACGTAGGACTTACACGGTGTTCAATAAGTTCGAATACAAGTTTTCATCATTGCGTAGGTATGCGCCATGTACATATTCTGCATTGGTATTGGTGTCAGCTTTAGCTTCATTCATACGCTACCGAATGTGCGCGGTGTTGACATTCTGTTAGTTGTTGTTCGTTTGTAACGCGCGATGAAAGAGTATCGGGACTTCGTAATTAAGCGTTTTTGAACGGTGAGCGACCCGGCGATATATTCCGGCTGCTGAAATCGCATGGGGTCAAGCGGAACTTTGTCTACACGACCATCAGGCGATACCGGGAGACGTCCTCGACCAATGACCGTGCAAGATCCGGTCGGCCGCGTTCAGCGAGGACGCCACGGGTCATCAAGATCGTGAGGGACCGAATTCGGCGCAAAAGAACCGCTCAATCCGGAAAACGGCTGCAGATCTCAACGTTTCCATTGGAACCGCTCACACCATACTCACCAAGGACCTTGGTTTCAGGCCTTACAAAAACGTAAGGTCCATGGCGTTTCGGAGGCTACCAGCAAAAAGCGGTTGGATCGAGCTAAGAGGATCCTCTCTCGGCACGCTGGTCAGGAGTTTGTTTTTCGGACGAGAAACTGTTCGTGCTGCAGCAGCCGCACAATGTGCAAAATGACCGGGTGTGGGCGCCATCGAGGGACAGCATTCCTGAATCCAATATAAACATCCCTCGGTTCCAAAGTGCCGCGTCGGTGATGGTTTGGGGGCAGTATGCAAACGTGGTAAGCGTACCCTTGGTGTTTATTGAAAAAACGTCAAAATCAACGCGGCGTACTACAAAACTGAGGTTTTGGAAAAGGTTGTTGCCCCAGTCTCCGAAGCCTCTACGGCGATGAGCACTACGTGTTCCAGCAGGACGGTGCACCAGCCCATACGGCAAATGTGGTTCAAGCCTGGTGTCGGGACAATTTAACCGACTTTCTGGACAAAACTTTGTGGCCTCCCAGCTCCCCGGACTTGAATCCTCTCGACTTTTTTGTTTGGTCCTATATGATGGCGAAGCTGAACGAATACAAGGTCAGCACTTTGGATCATTTCAAGACGGTAATTCTCAAAATCTGGGACGAAATGCCCATGCAGTCCGTGCGTGCCGCCTGCGACGCGTTCGAGAAACGTTTGAAGCTCGTTAAGGAGTACAAAGGGGGGGTCATTCCAAGAGAAATGTTGTAAACGTTCCTTGTAAACATAGCTTTCAATAACATAAATCCAAAAAATAAAAAAACATGTTTTCATTTTTTTAACAAATTTTGAAAGTGTATCCGAACTTATTGAACACCGTGTACGTCTCTCTTTTCTATTCCTGTATAGGGGCGCCGCTCTAAAATTACACGCGTTTGGATATTTTGAACGATAATATCTCCTGTCTGACCCACAGAAATTTTGCAATAACTATTTCATTTTAAAGGTAGAGCATCAAAGCTGGATCCTTGTTGCTAACTAAACTCATTACATTTGTTTAAACTAATTAAAAAGTACTTTAAAGAAAAATGTCTAAACGCATAAAGCTATTGGTCAAAAATGACATCATATTTGTGCCACGCTCTGATTGGTCGAAACTTCCGCAGTTACCGTGTAAGCGAAAATTAAACATTTGGTGACGTCTCACCTACCATCAGACATCATTCATCAGTATCATTCAGTTCGAATCATGACACGTACGGACGTGTTTTTTACTCTCTCGCAATAAAAGTTTTTTCCTCGTTTTCCCCCTCGCCCACTTTCTCGCGATTGCGTGTCCGGTTCGCGATTTATCACCTGCGCTTGCTCATCTTCTGGTGGTGGCAAAGCAGAAAAAAAGAGCTGCAAAGTTTGGAAAAATTTCCCGCTCGACCTATTGCCGTTACAATGGGTCGGAAAAATCGACCAACGGTGACACCAGTTCCCGAATCATTACCGCAACCGGGCAGCTCCATGCGGAATGCGCCATGATGAAGCTGATCCAGTGAATCCTAACGCTCGTCTACTTGCGAGCAATCAATTCGCCGTGCGTCCGGTACTGGAGGTGCCAAAGAAGATGAAGGCCCCCCGGTCTTCACCACGTCAAAAGACATTACTGCAGTCAGGACCGAGCTTGCAGCTATCCAAATTCATCCGCTGTACAAGCTGTGCAGTAAGGGCACTAAATTGATGTGCTCGACGGAGGCTGAATACCGTGCTTACCTAGTAATGAAAAAATACGAGTTCTACACGCACGACGCACCTGGCAGCAAACCTATAAAGGTGATTCTGCGTGGCCTTTCGGAACTCATTCCGGAGTCAATCTTCACCGAGCTGCAAGCGGTGGCACTGAAGGCTCAGAAGGTGTTTCCAATAAGGTGCCAGCAACATGAAAACTACCGGGACCAACTCTATCTGGTCCACCTCGAGAAGGGATCCGTCACGATGGCGGAACTGTTTAAAACACGGGCCCTTTTCAACATTATCGTCGAGTGAGAACGGTATCGTTCGAGACAGCACGACGTGACGTAGTGTGGCAACTGCCTTGCGTTCGACCACGGAACTCGAAACTGCCACATGAAACCAAGATGTGGCAAGTGTGCCACAGCACAAGCCACCAAGGATTGTGCCCCGATGGACGAAGGTGCCCCAATTAAGTGCGCCAACTGTGGCGCAAATCATGAGAGCAGCAATCGAGCCTGCCCCAAACGTGCGGAGTTTTTGGCTATCCGAAAGCAGGCATCCATCAAGTCCCGGCCTGGTCAACGCCGTATGCTACCTCCGATAAACGAGGAGAATTTCTCGACACTCAGGTACTAGATGCCAAACCTACCGCCGATCCCATTGAATCACCGCTATGCAAATAGCCGACCTTGATCAAATATTGGACGTCACACAACCTTTTATTATCAAATATGGCGGTTGAATGAATTTTATTCTTATATTATTTATTCTATATTATATCTATTAAATATGTTTCTTCTTTTTTTTTTGTCTCAGATACCGGGAAACAACGTGTCAAAGCGTAGGTGGTCGAATGGCGGCGACGGAGATACTACCCAAGACAGTACGGCAGATGTTCCACTTGTATCACCTAGCCGACCAATGGGTCGGAAGGCCTGTAAGAAACTGCAACAGCTGCAAGGCAGCTCCGGACACGCAGCTTTACAGATGGCCAAGGCCGGAAACCTCCTGGCAGAGGCAGCTAAAGAGAAAGCAATACTGTCGAAAGAAAGAACACAGGCCATCAATCGGATGGTAAATCACTCCGTTATGTCAGTCAACATGTCAAAGCTCTCCGAAACCGCCAAACAATACTACGATATCGAACAAAAAAGAATTCTAGAGCAAATAACGGCGGAGAACCAACGAGCAAGTATGCCCATGAGCGATGCTGAGGATTATGCAGGTGATGATGTCAGTAATCATGCTAACGGTGTTGATGAAGATTTTCCTGACGATGTGGTTGAAGAAGGTACTGATGATGTTGCCGAAGATGATGCTGACGATGAGGTTTTCTGTTTTTTTCTTCGTTTCGTCCTCTTGACTCTTCTCTCTGCTTCGTTCGTCAACTAAAACCTACTGATTTGTTTGAACACGTCAAACTTTCTCAACGATCTTACATACGCGTCTAACTGATCGTTTAAAACTCTTGGCACGTCAATATCTGGTGTGACCGCGTCTGACATAATGGACCTCAACACGTCGTCCACTGCTTTTGACGTAGACTACGTCTTACGGCAAGGGTAGGGTATCAATTGAAAATCTAAAAATCAACGACCATCACGAAATATTGTAACAAATTAAACACTAATAACTTAATGAATGCCCGATAGATTTTCAAGATGTTTACATCAATCGGTTGTAAATTTTCCCGCGTATCATTTCAATTATCAAATATTATCGGTTAACAATTTGAAACTATTGAAAATAACCAAAATAAGAGGTGATGTCTTATTATGCCGATTTTTCAGAGTAATTTCACTAAATGCGTTGTACTTTTCTACCACAGACTTCAAATTTAAGTAAGGAACGCCTCATTCATTTCAGTGCACGATGTACGATGTTTTTCAAATGGCTGCCGTCAAAAATTGATTCAGCGGACGCTAAAAATTTGATCATTTCTTGATTGATTTAATTTTCAATGTTGCAATGTTCCGCTACGAAACTAAAGAAACTAATCAAACGGTGTAACGTAGTCTACGTCAACCGGTCGTGTGTTATACACAACCCCACTGATTTTTCTTCCACCCAGGACAATATAATATGGTGGAACTCTCCTTCATACTTTGTTGCACCAGCTCGTATGCCATGCAAAATATCGCATACGGACTCTTCTTTCAGTTTTGCACGTAGGTCTGTTAGATCCGCGGCTGCCTGCACGCTTATCCTAGACATATCAGACGCTGATATTGCCACTAGTGCTGCTTCAATTGTCCCCAGACCTGTTGCTATCTTGGCATACGGACTACCTATCTGACATAATCCTACCGCTGACATAATCACGCCCATCACACCAGTTGGGTCCTTGATTCTTTTTGCGAATCTCCCCAACTGTACACATTTCAGTGTGTACTCTACTACTGTATTGGGTTCTCTACCGTCATCCTGTCTTCCTGTAGCATCCTAACCAACGCCTCGTAGTCGATGTTGTGTTTGATTTTACGGTTCATGATGTTAATCCAGTCTCTAGTCATATTGCGTGGCACGTCCTTCTCTAACATGGCGCTTTCTAACGCCATAGCAGGCACCCTATTTACAAGTGCCAACCGCGCTGCAGCTGTCATTGGTTCGCCTAGATCTAAGTCTCCTTCTAGATGACGCTTTCGCAAAAAGCCGACTGGTATTGTTATGGCTCCTTGGACTAGTTTGGCTCTCGCTGGTCACTACGGCCTTCCACAAGAGTTTGCAATCTTCCCACGTGTAACCATGCCTCATTAATATCATAATTTGACTGTTTAAGGCGTTGGCTCGCTCAGCTGGTGCAATCACGTCCGTGCTCTATATTGGCTTGACGATCAAAGAGCCTTAATATCCTTGGCAGCCGTGGGATGTGTAGACAACTCGTAGGAATTCGCCTCGGTCTACGTCAAACATTTGTTTAGATGGTTGAAATATGAGTCCAGATGCGCTCATACTCTCATACATAGCTGAAGCCCACAATCGGCTGCCATTTGTGATCCACACGTCATCTCCCTGGAGTATATTGAGCTCTCCTATTGGCAGGACGCTCTAGTTATCAGCCACCCAACGCTTAGCCACTCTGTAATAAGCCACATTAAGGATCGTATTGATATAGTTGGTACCCCGGAAGCCCGAGAACATACCTTGTGTGACGCGCTTGGTTTTAACTGATGATCCGTCACCAAACTTCAGACGCTTGCCGCCTGTACTCCCTGATGAAACCCACGTTTGCCTACTCTCAACATAGTCTCGCCAGCTTTGAAATCTGTTGGCCTTACGAACCAGCTCACTTGATATTTCTTCTAACTCCCGTGACAGTAGAGCGCAATACTGTTCATTACTGTTTCTGTCTTTCTTAGCAACTTCAGGCGGGTCTAAGAAAACTACAGACGCTGTCCTCTTTGCCTCCTTTTCAGGCCAGTCTGACCAGTCTGTTTTCTGACCGCCCTATCGCTAATTCCCAGCCCGAACAGTGCGTCACCTCGTCGAGAGAGGCTGGTGTTCCATCAGGCCAATGGGCGGTACGAGGCAACGCCACACTCAAAGCCTTAAACAAACTGCTGTATGAATCAGTATCCATGCAACAGAAACCGTGGGACAACACTAGATAGGATGATTTCTCAAAGTGGGGGTTCTCAATAAGATGTATTAGTAAGGCAGTTACTGTCACATTAACCAGATCAGTTGAGAATAGCTGTGCCCATTTATCATACCTCCTCCGCAACTCGGTTTCTTTACTCATGTGCCACAGCAGGTCTGGAATTCTCCAACAGAGCTAATTAAACATTTATGACGACGATAGCTGAGAAGAAGATTTTGATAACATAAGACTTCGGTAAATCCTTTTCCAAATTATAAGAGATTGTTTTAGATTACAAATATTGTCGAAGACTCGACCGTATATTTATACCTTTTATCTCAGTACACTGAAAGACAATCAACTAATGCTGGCATTCCCTACTCCTTCTTACACTACAAGGATCAACTGTGATGCATACGCAACCAACTGTTTTTCTCTTCTACTTCGCCTATCTTGTTTATGTTCTGTCGCCATTCTATTCTCTTCTTGTCATCCGCTCACGGGCACTCACCGCGGCTCTCATTCTCTGCTCGCGTCGTACACTCGAACAAATTATCACTTTTATTATATATGATGCTCACGCGTAAATTGTCATTTTCAATACTTCCCCTCAATTTACTAGCTGTAGATAACTAATCATCTCCTGAAACTTAATCTTCGTCAATGCTTTAGTGAATACATCCGCGATTTGTTTATTTGTCGATATGTATTTTAAAATTAACGTCTTATCCCTAATCAAACTCCTAATGAACATATATTTCACATCAATATGTTTTGTTCTTTGATGTTCACGCGGTTCTTCCGCAATCCGAATGCATGGCTGGTTGTCCTCAAATACCGTGAATGGAATTGCGGTTATCCCAATCTCCCGCAGTAATTTGACCAACCAAATTCCTTCCTTTACACCGTGGCACAGTGCAATCAGCTCGGCTTCCGTTGACGACAGGCTTATGATCTCCTGCTTCTTTGATGACCAAGATACGATGTTTCCGTATACGTAGAACACCTGTCCTGAAATCGATCGTCTGTCATCTTCATCATTCGCGTAGTCAGCGTTCACGTATCCTTCGAGTGGCACAACGACATCCTTCTTCGCCAATACGATTAGCATAGTCTTTGTCCCCTGGAGGTATCGCAGTATTCGTTTGAGCCCCGTCCAATGTTCGTGAATTGGTGAGCTCTGATATTGACTGAAAATACTTATGAAAAAGGTTAAGTCCGGCCTTGACATTAATGTCAAGTATTGTAAGCAACCCAATAACGCCTTATATGGCGCTTTTGTCTCATCTCTGACATTCTTTTTCCATTTTACATTAGGATCCATGGGAGTCCCAACAGACTTACAATTTTCCATACCATACTTGCATAATATTTTGTTTATGTACTTCTCTTGTGATATTTCTAATATCCCAGCTTTGAAATCTCGACTGATGTCTAGAACGAGAAAATGCTTTACTTCACCTAAGTCTTTCATCTTAAATTCATTCGATAATTGACTCTTAATCCAATCTATCTGGGTAATATCTTTGCAAAAGATCAGGATGTCATCAACGTAAAGAATGATGTATATCCCTTTTGAGGTGGAAATATAAACGCAAGTATCTGAATTGATTCTTTTGAATCCCAACTTCGTTATGAAGTTATCAAACCTGAGATTCCAAGCACGACTTGATTGTTTGAGTCCATATATGGTCTTGTTCAGTTTACATAGGTTCGAACTACCAAATGGCAATTTCATGTACACTTCTTCCTCTAAGTACCCATTAAGAAACGCCGTTTTAACGTCCATTTGATGTATTAACCAATCATTTTTAACAGCAAGAGAAAGAAACGTTCGAACTGTTGTCATCCTTGCTACTGGTGCAAAAGTCTCTCCATAATCCAAACCAGGACGTTGGTAACAACCCTTCGCCACAAGTCTTGCTTTATATCTTTGATCATCTTTGATCGTAAATAACCACATGGAGTTCACAGGCTTGCGACTATTTGGAATGTCTTCCACTAAAGTCCATGTATCATTTTCACGTAAGGATTTCAATTCCTCGTCAATGGCAACTTTCCATTTGCTCCAATCATGTCGCTTTTTAAGCTCGTCTACTCTCTGAGGAACTTCCCCTGAATTACTTGATAAAAGAAAACTAGTCTCATAGTCTCTTAACCAGGCAGGCGCCCTCCGAGAACGTTGACCAAGATTCTCTGTCTCAGCCGTCTCCTCATCAGTGTCGTTTTTAGCATCATGAAAAATATCAATATCATCTTCAATGCTCTCCTGATTCTCTATTTGCACAGACACAAACTCAGGATCCAGAACAATATCTTGTTCAGGTGTAGCACCTGTTGGTAAAACTACCTCGCAAGACGCATTATTCACATCTATTGGTAAATCTACCACAACGCATTCATTGTTTGGGGTCATTGGTAAATCTACCACACAGCGTTCGTTATTCACATTCATTGGTAAATCTACCACAACAGGATCATTGTCACATCCATCCATTCTTTCATTAAGTTGTTTGAAGTAGTAGCTTGATTCGTCAAAGACGACATCTCTGGAAATGATAATCTTCTTTCTATCATTATCCCACAATCTGTATCCATTTGGTGCATAACCAACCATACAAACTTTCCTACTCTTCTTCTCCAGTTTGGTTCTATGTTCCTTATGAACATGTGCAAACGCAACACAACCAAACGTTCTCAACTTGCTTACATCTGGTTTCTCATTGAACCACATTTCATATGGGGTCTTGGAACAACTTAAAGCACTTGTCGGACTCCTATTTGTTAAATATGCCGAAACATAAAGTGCTTCCCCCCACATTTCATAAGGCATTTCACTCCCGTGTAAATTTGCTCTTACCTTTTCCATTAACGTACGGTTCATACGCTCGCTAACTCCATTTTGTTGCGGCGTATAAGGAGCAGTAGGAATCATTTGGATTCCTTTCTTAACACAGAAATTTCTGAACTCTCTCCCAAAATATTCACCACCGTTATCCGTTCGCAATCGACTAATTCTAGAAGAGAACATGGCAGTCGCCATCGCTTCCTGAATTTTGAGCACCTCACTTTGCTCTGATCAGGTAAACTACTACAAAGTGTGAAGTCGTCAATGAACGATACAAAATACTTATAACCATCATAAGTATCATCTGACATTTGGCCACAAACATCTGAATGGATCAACTCTAGCGGCCTACTGGACCTAACCCGCGGTCTGCTATCAAACGGTTTCCTCGACTGCTTTCCGTCTACGCATCCTTGACAAATGGATGTTTCAGTTGAAACGGATGCTGGGTGAACATGTAACCCTTCAACCATATTGTCCTTAACCAGTTTTAACAGGGAAGTGTCCCCCAAGTGACCATATCGTTCATGCCATAATCTCGAACAATTCTCTACCTTACTTACGTTTGCAAGATCTTGAAAATTCTCTGGATAAATATCTAAGATATACAATCCTTCAGATTTCCTTCCTGTGAGAAAGACTTCTCCATTTCTGTTGAAAACCTCAACCTTACCGTTCTTAAAGATGATGACCATACCCTCGTCTTCGAGTTTCGATACTGATATCAAGTTACAATGTAACTCAGGAATATAGTACGCATTATACAATTGATAGAATTTATTATATTCGGTTCTCAACTGCAGATTTCCCATACGCGAACATTTTAGTTTCGTGCCATCCTGGGCCGTAGCTACCTTGACTTCTTTTCCCATCTCCCACAGTTCGTTGAAAATGTGAAGTTCACGTAGCATATGGTTTGACGCACCGCTGTCCAGGATCAAAGATTGTTTGGGAATCCCCACAGGCAATCTATCAATCCTAGATCCCATAAACGATCGGACTGGAGTATAGTACCGCTTCTCCTCTTTATGCCTTGCGAAAATGGCATCTCTTAGGTTTGCGCTGAATGGCAAGCCTGCCTCATGTCGCAGATGCCCAAGCCTTGGTAGGTCTAGCCGGGCCAACGGTAGCGACACCTTAAACTGGCCATTCTGCCGCTCTACCTCCACAGTGGTCGACGTTTCCGGTTCCAATTCTTTCTTCGGTGGAACCAACGGGAGGGATACTATGAACTGGTCGTTCTGCCGCTTTACTTCCACAGTGGTCGACGCTTCTGGTTCAGTAACCACTTCCTTTTTCTGTTGATCCAGGTGGAGGGATGCTTCGACTAACGCTGACAACAAGGCTACGTTCGCCTTGTCACTCCCCTTTTTATGTTTATTGGCCAAGCAATTCTTCTTCACGTGGCCCATCTTGCCACAGCTATGGCACTTATAGCCCGAATAATCCCGTTTGGTGTTGAATGGTTTGCGGTTTGGATTCTTGCGTCCAACAAAGGCAACCTGTTTGCGTTCCATATCCTCGGCGTTTCGGTCCTTGCTGGATGATTTATCTGCGTCAAGAAAAATACGTTTGACTTGATCTAGTGACATTTGGTTTAGTTCATCTTTTCGAATGACAGATAGAGCACCTATTAGGTGATTGAATTGTTCAGGAATCACAACCAATAATGTATTTAGTTGATCTGCTTGTGAAATGACTTCACCCATACAATTCAATTGCCTAATAATTTCTGCATGTTCAGTAAAAAGTTGCTGCAAAGATTTTAAACCCTTGTTACGAAGCAAATACAATTTAGATCGTAACCCAACCATGGCCGTAGCACCATGCTTTTGATAAGTTGCTGTTAATTAATCCATGATGGATTTTGCATACTGACATTCCAAAATATGCGCCATCGGATCATCATCAATTGCCATAAGCAATTCATTTACTGCCAACTCATCATCTTTAACCCTTTTGGCAAACTTTTCTTCTCGTTCACGCTTTTGTTCGTCTGTCCCCCTTCAATTGGCTGAGCATAATCCTCGTCTACAGGGGTTCGCATTAGAGTATGATCAAGTCCTTCTTGTTTTAATAGATGTTCCATCCTTTTCTTCCAAAAAGGAAAGGATTTTTCATCCCCTTTAAACACGGGAATAACGACTCGTCGAAATCTATTTTCCATAATGCTGGAACCTGATAAATGTTTACAAAAAAATGTATCGGTCTTTGTTTAACAGAAATCTCCGCCTTGAACAACCCTATCAATTTTGCTCGACAGAACTCTCCGCCTTGAACAGCCCTATTAACTTTGTTCAACAGAAGTCTTCGCCTTGAACAAAATTGCATCTGGTGGCACAGCAACTCTGGGCCCATAACCTGTTTAAATATTTAACAGCTTTGGAATTCTCCAACAGAGCTAATTAAACATTTATGACGACGATAGCTGAGAAGAAGATTTTGATAACATAAGACTTCGGTAAATCCTTTTCCAAATTATAAGAGATTGTTTTAGATTACGAATATTGTATATTTATACCTTTTATCTCAGTACACTGAAAGACAATCAACTAATGCTGGCATTCCCTACTCCTTCTTGCACTACAAGGATCAACTGTGATGCATACGCAACCAACTGTTTTTCTCTTCTACTTCGCCTATCTTGTTTATGTTCTGTCGCCATTCTATTCTCTTCTTGTCATCCGCTCACGGGCACTCACCGCGGCTCTCATTCTCTGCTCGCGTCATACACTCGAACAAATTATCACTTTTAATATATATGCTCATTCTCTGCTCGCGTCATACACTCGAACAAATTATCACTTTTAATATATATGATGCTCACGCGTAAATTGTCATTTTCAATACGGCCGATAGGTTGGTTTTGGTATGGTCTGCAGGGCTGGACCAAGCCCAGACCTTGTTTAGCAGTGCTAAGTGGTCTCTCTTCTTGACTTTGTCCCATAGTATCACAACGTAAAAAACCATCATGTCGTTTGCATCGAGATAGGGCAACAGCGTCAGTACTGGGTGCGTTTATTTTTCACGTCAAGTCTATTTTTCTCGTATTGTAAACGAAATCTGAGAAGTCGTCCCATGGCTTCATACACGCTGAGCTGTTCCCTAATTGGGAGTTGTCGCTGTTGGCATCCATCCATCGATTATTTAGCTCATAATCAATGAGATCTCTTTGGCTATATTTCTCAACCTGCTTCAAGGTGGATAAAAGGCAGCAGTGCGGCACCAGAAAAATGGGGATCACTATAATGGAACTCTCATCTCCCGGCCTTATACGTGTCAAATCGGTTCTCCCTTTCTCTCTGTGTTGTAATATGCGCGCGCATTGGTGGCACACTAATTTGTTGTTAACGATAGTGAAGCTTCGTCTATTGGTTTTTGCCACTTGTAGTATTTTGGCCTCACCTCCTATATAAAGGGTGTATTCGATAAAAATGGTACACAGAAAATCTTCTGTAACTTTTGAATCGTATGAGTAAAAAACCTAGAAATTTGAGTAGATCTTATCATCTAAATCATAGTGTATTATTTACATCTGCCAAGTTTCATAGTTATACATTCAGTAGTTCCAGTCATGTCGTCGAAACAAGAATTTGTCCGTGAGAAAATTTTGTGCACTCACAATCACAATCAAAATCCAGGGGCGTCCCACCGGTGGATTGCTAAAAGGCTTGGAATTGCAAATACAACTGTGTCTCGTGTAATAAAAACCTTCAAGGAGCGTCTGAGTGTCCAAAGAAAGGAAGGGAGTGGTCGTAAAAGTGGTCCAATGGACAGTAAAATAGCCAGGAAAGTCGTACAACAATTCAAGAACCGTCCAAACATGTCAATTCGAGATGTCGCTAAAAAGTCTAAGGTGTCAGTCGGTTTTGTGCAGAAATCCATGAAGCGTGCTGGATTACATGTTTACAAAGTGCAAAAAGCCCCAAACCGGAATGAAAAACAAAACATCACTGCGAAAACCCGCGCCCGTAAACTTTACACGAAGCTGCTCACCAAATCCGGTTGCATCGTGATGGATGACGAAACATACGTCAAGGCCGACTTCCGTCAACCTCCTGGGCAAGAATATTTCGTTGCCAAGTCGAAGTTCGATGTTCCGGAGGATGTTCGAAAGAAAAAACTTTCGAAATTTGCAAAGAAGTTTCTAATCTGGCAGGCGATTTGCGGATGTGCTCCCTTCATCACTTCCGGAACATTAAACGGTGCGATTTACACGGAAGAGTGCCTTAAGAAGCGTCTCTTGCCATTTATTAAGAAGCACAAAGGATCAACTCTGTTTTGGCCTGATCTAGCATTCTGCCACTACGCTCGAAACGTATTGGAGTGGTACCGAGCCAACGGAGTCAATTTTGTGCCAAAGGATATGAACCCACCAAATTCACCGGAATTTCGTCCAATTGAAAAATTCTGGGCAATTATGAAAACGGAACTTCGCAAACATCCCAAAACTATAAAAACAGAGCTAGAATTGAAGAAAATTTGGGTAAAAACAACAAAAACACTGGAAAAATCGGTTGTACAAAATTTGATGGGTGGAGTGAAAAGAAAGGTGCGGGCATTCGGGATGGGAGACGAAATTGAATAAAACAAATGCTGTAAATCAAAACTCATTAATAGTTCTTCATTCCCTGAAAATTTCAAGAAAATCCGATAATCAGTTTAATTTTGATGAGTATATATGTGTGTGCCATTTTTATCGAATACACCCTTTATAGTTTGGCGGACCTCAAAATCTGGGCCTCATCATAGGTGTTGATGTTAATTTCACCTACGATCCGTCTTGTGAGGGCCCAGATTAGTTTCCCTCTTTCGCCTTCGTTTCAGTGCTCGCAGCCTTAGGGGCTGCTGAAGCGCTACCGGAACCGCAGATCAGTTGTGTAGCATCAAAACGCGTTAGTCCGACTTCTCCTAACTGAGACATGAAGCGACTCGACGAGAAACCCGCCGCGCTGGTTATATCTTTGCGACTGTTTCGAAGGCACCCCTGAAACATATCAGGATCCATGTCATCCATGTCATCAGAGAGTAGAACCGGGCCCATCACGCGCTCATTCTCCCAATCATACGACACCACCGTACCTGGCAGAATACTGAAAGCATCCAGGTTGTACAGCGGTTGGAAGGCGTCCTCTTTGAACAATCGACTACCATATATAACATGGCCTGCATCGGACCGGCTTATCGCCTGATAGCTAATGGGGATTGCATTGCGACACATCCAATCGTGTCGGATGGTATTCATAAATTATGTACCATAGACATGGTACAGGAACGGAAAAATAGTGTGGACTGACTCCGCATATTTAGCATCACCGTTATACACGTACACGCCTCGCAAGGCCGCATCGCCCGCGACGAATAATTCTGCACCTATGTTGTAAACCGGGTTGGGACCTGAGAAGCCCCATTCGAAGATCCATACCGATATTACCCACTCTAAGCTCTCGACCCTAATAAGGTACGGAACGTGTCGGTGCCACCAATGGTACCACCCGTCTCTGAAGCCATGACTCGGTGACGGAAACCGTTACTCCAATTTAAGCTAGAGAAACAGCGCCAGTGGAGGCTAAGCCCGCTAAAGGCCGCAACCACAAGCACCGTTCCCACGTGCAATAAAATGCAATGCCGGTCCCCGGCCTGTGAGAATACGCTGTACAAAAACTGGGTCGATGGTACAGCGTGACGCCCTGCCCAGATGTTCAACTCTCGCCCGCTGATGTTGAATTGACGGAACACGGTCGATGTGGCTACAACTATCACTGCAGCCGTGGCTGAAGCTAACTGAGTTAGCTCTGGTGGTGATCGCGGGGCGAGGGCATAGTACTCGTCTTCAAAGTAAGCGGGGTCAAGAACACACGTCCATGTGGCCTTTAGAATTTGCCAAATCATATTCCTACCGCGTGGGCGAGGGAGTATGACATTCAAACTCTAAACAAGGCATGTACAGGTGATTGAACCGCTCGTATAGATTGACCTGTCTGTTTATGATCATGCTACTCCTCACAAAGCCCCTGACTGCGGCGTGGTGACAGTTGAAATGCTTAACTAGCTTTTCCGCAAGAGATAGTAAGTCAGTAATTGTCACCGTGCCTATCCCGGGGTCTACCTGACGAGAGACATCCCAAACTGCCCACTGAATGCGTGGTGTTACCAGGTTACGATGTATGGGCACGTTCACTGGCTCGCCGATGTTGAAAAATGCTGACACTGTAGGTAGGATTATCCGAAAAATAATCGTCTACCAGACGTCGTGCTCCTTCTTGCGCCAACCTGTGAATATTAGGTCGTCTCGTGCCTGTTCCCTCGTTTTCACGAATGCATTCCGTTAGAGGTAGCATTGCGGAGTCTGGACCAGCATCTTGCTAACCAATTCAAGTTCATCGTCACTGGAATCCGAGAATAACACAGAAAATTTCTCCATTTCTTCTTTTCGACTTTCACTTGAAGGCGACGATGTTGATGACGTACAAGAACCAATGTTGTCAAAATGTTTACTTATACCTTTCTACCGGTACGGAATAGGGTAACTAAATTGATCACCGCTATAGCAACGACCCGTGTGAAGAAGGTTGGCTAAGCTAAAATGAGAGCGCTGCAGCGCTTCTAAAATAGCAGCGCTACTGTTGCCCACCGCTAATGTTGCTCTTATAATGCCGACTTTTCATAATAAATATACTCAATGCGCTGTACTTTCCTATCACAGACTTCAAATTTAGGTAAGAAACGTCTGATACGTGGCAGTGTACGATATTAAATAGTAGATTCTGCTTCAATCGCTCGGCAGCCACGTTGCTGTGCAGAGTGGCAATGGCTAGTATTGCCCTGGTAGTTTGCGATGGCCCCGTAGAAAGGCACACGAGCAAGTCACCAAAGTGAATGATGAATTCTAGACAAATCGTCTAAAGGTCAAAAGTAACAATTGTAAAGAATGACTTTAAAAGTAAATTTCCTGGAAATACCAGGTTGCTAACATCTATATCCGCTACCGACGGGAAGATAATAACTACTTGTGTCTGTTTTGGGTGCTATTTTGTTTGTGGAGGAAGCAGCTCCTAAAGAAATATTCATGAAGTCATTGTTTACAAATGTTACTTTCGACCTTTTGACTATTTTGTCTAGAATTAGTGGCTTCCGCTGGCTGTTCAGTCATTTTTAATGCAGTTGTGTGCAATTTGGCAAATTTGGAGGGTAATGTCGCCATATCAATATATGATGTACTTATATATGTATAGATGATATAGAAATATATGTAGATGATAGAGATGTACATCATGATGATATTGTGTGTATGTGTGTGTGTGTGTGTGTGTGTGTGTGTGTGTGTGTGTGTGTGTGTGTGTGTGTGTGTGTGTGTGTGTGTGGGAGGGGGGAGGGTGCATGTATGTATGTGTGCGTGTTTGAGGGGGAGAGAGAACGAGAAAAAGAACTCGTGCTGGCATCCCCAGCTGTGGCGACGTGCACCGACACCACCAAGCTAGGTGGGTTAGGTAGGCCGGATGGCGGAGTCGGGGACTCCGGAATATCACTCATCGTTTCTATCGCATTGCCTGATTGCTGTTGAACTTATCCTCTGGTCGGCTGAGCTGCCGTGTTTGAGCTCACGTTCTTGGTACCGGCCCTTACCGGTGCCAAGCTCGGTTCAGATGTGTCCATCACTTCTACTTCTCCTGGGGGTACGCTGGCGGAGGGTGCTCTAATAACAACCTCTCGACCTCCTCACGCACACCGTCCATTGCTGTCGCTCGGTTATCAATCGAATCGGCACTCTGGCCTATCGACAATCTCTTCCCTACTCCACTTACTACTCCTCTACCTACCGCTGATTGCGGCGACTGAGGCACAATGCCTCGTCCTCTGCCTCTCCACGGTGTACCGCTTCCTTCACTTGCCATCTTACTTGATCGCGTAGTTACCATCTAGCTCGTAAATCGACTGGTATATTCCTGGTTTTTAAACGAGGGGTCACCTTCCTCGTAGCCTTCAAAACTCGCTAATGCGCAAAGCAGATTTGTCCCGGGATCCTCACCCAGGTAGAGGGACTGTTCCCCAGTGGTCCTTCGTAGCCGTTGCAGTCTCTCGGCATTTAGGAGTGAATTACTTCAACTCCACTTAGCGCGCTCACTCCTTCGACAAGTACTGCTAAACATGCCTCATCGGAAAACGTTTTGGCTAGCCTGCCGAAGCAGGCGTCCACTAGGGGCCTTTATTTTAGGGGATCGTAGTTCCTGGTTTTTAGATCCATCTGAGTGCACCAAACAATTATAGAACCGCCAACAGACTCCCAATGGAAGTGTAAATTGCAAAAACCTGCGGAGAACGTAAAAACAGTCTAATTAAATTTATTTAACCTATTTTGGGATTTTTGACGTAGACTACGTTTTACGGCAAGGGTAGGGTGTCAAATGAAAATCTAAAATTTTGCGACCGTCACGAAAAACCGTACGCTTTGTACGCAAATAACTCAAATAATCCACGATGGATTTACATAATTTCTTCTTCAATCGGTCGGAAATTTTACCGCGCTCCAATTCAATTGTCAAACATTATTCTCAAACAATAGTAAACTATTGAAAATAACGCAAATATAAGGTGATGTCTTATAATGTCATTTTGCAGAGTAAATTTACCAAATTTCCTATCACAGATTTCAAATCGAAGCAAGGAACGTCTTGCATCAGCTTCTTTTTCTTTGTATTAGAGAGAGACATTAACCAATTATGTCATTCGTCTCTCCATGTACGTCTCGCATGCAGCTGAGCCGGGTATAAAACGCATACTTAGGAAATGTTTTGCCTCATTCAGTATCGTTCTAGCGACACGTACGGACGTGTTTTTCGCTCTCTCGGTTGGTAGTTTTGTTTCTCGTGTTTCCATCTCGTTCGCTTTACTCACGATTGCGCGCCCGGCTCGCGATATTTCGCCAGCTCTTGCCAACCTGTTAGCGTTGGCAAGTCAAAGGGAAACATTGCAAGCGTGTGCAACATTTTCCGCTCGACCTATTGCCGTCGGCAATGGGTCGTAAAAGCCAACACGTGGTGACAACCACGCCGGCGGCACCAGCTCCCGCAAGCACACCGAGCTGCTCCAAGCGGCAACGGCATGACGACGCTGACATCGGATCCAAACGCCCGTTTACTAGCGAGCAATCGTTTTGCTGCGCTCCCGGTACAGGAGGTACCGAAGAAGGTGAGAATCCCGCCGCTTTCACCACGTCGAAGAACATTGCTGCGCTCAAGACGGAGCTTGCAGCAATTAAACTAACTCCGATGTTTAAGCTGTGCAGTACGGGCAAAAATAATGTGCTCGACTGAAGGAGTACCGGTGCTGGCGCTCATCTGATCGCCAAGCAACACGAGTTTTTTACGCATGATGTTCCCGGAAACAAGCCGATGAAGGTGATTCTGCGTGGCCTCCCAGATTACACTCCGGAATACGTCTTTGCCGAGCTGCAGGCGGTGGCATTGAAACCGTTGAAGGTGTTCGCTATCAGGCGCCAGCAGCAAGGAAACCATCGGGACCAACTGTATCTGGTCCATTTGGAGAAGGGTTCCGTCACAATGGAGGATCTCAAGAAGATACGGGCCATCTCCAATATCATCATCGAGTGGGACCGGTACCGCCCAAAACATCACGACGTGACACAGTGCGGTAAGTGTCTGGCGTTTGGTCATGGGACCCGAAACTGCCACATGAAGCCCCGGTGTGGAAAGTGTGCTGGAGCGCACACCACCATGGATTGTGCCCTGATGGCTGAGGGTGCCTCTTCAAAGTGCGCCAACTGTGGCGCCAACCACGAAGGCAGCAACCGAGCCTGTCCAAAACGTGCGGAGTATTTGGCCATCCGCAAGCAGGCGTCCACCAAGTCTCGGCCTGGTCAACGCCGCCTCCCACCTCGAATGGACGAGGAGAACTTTCCAGCACTTCGGTATCAAGTGCCGAATCTGCCACCGGTTCCATTGAACCATCGCCATGCAAACCGCCCGTCAGCATCCGTTCAACAACGATTCGCAACTGCCGCCGCCGCCCCCATGCCGGCTCCTCCTCCAGGCTGGGGCAATCCAAGTTGCAGTACTTCCACGCAACCACACGTCGATGGACAGCTCTACGACTCAGAACAAATGGTCGAGTTCGTTCAAGAGCTCTACCGCCAACTACGTTCCTGCCGCTCCAAGGAGGAACAGCTCAAAGCCGCCACATCCGTGACGATGAAGTTTCTATGCAAGCATGGACCATAAACGCACCATCAGCATCGTTAATTGGAATGCTTGTTCCATCAGGAACAAAACTATTGAGCTCGGTGACTTCCTTAACAGGAAGGCCATCGACATCGCCATCGTCACCGAGACACATCTCAAGCCGGAACTGAACATTTTCATCCCTGGATATCGGATTGTGCGACTTAATCGTAGCGGCTCTAGTGGAGGAGGAGTTGCGATCGCCCTGCGCCACAACATCAACTGCCTCATGCTTCCAAGCTTCCAGCTGCAGTCTATCGAAGCCATCGGAGTTGAGGTCGAATCTGCCGTCGGCCCTATCAGCATCATCGCGGCCTATTGTCCAAACCAAGCTAGCACCGCCAATGGAACAACAACGGTGCTACGAAACGACATCCGTAAACTAACACGCAGACAAGGACAGTTTATCATCGCCGGCGACCTAAACGCGAAACACGAAACCTGGGTGAACACCCGGCGGAACCGGAACGGAATAGTACTGCAGGAAGACCTGGAAGAGGGACATTACACCGTCCTGGGCCCGGACACTCCCACCCGGTTGAGCAGTTCCGGGGTCCATTCGACAATCGGCATCTTCCTCACTAACATGGGGAACAACATCGCCCAACCGGTAGTACACCAGGAGCTCAGCTCGGACCACTATCCGAAGGTGGCCGAAGTTGGCTCCTCGGTCAACCGGCATCGGATCACCAGACGGAACTACCATCGTGCCAGATGGGAGAGGTTCCGACAACATGTCGACGACACGGTCGATTTCAACGTGCACCTTGATTCGGTTGATGACATCGAACGGCAGCTGCAGAACATCGAGCAAGCGATCTCCCAGGCCCGGGAGCAACATGTACCGGTGATTGATCAGGTGAGTGACTCTGTACCCATTGATAGACCCACTAAAGAACTTATTCAACTGCGTAACGCCATTCGAAGGCAATACCAGCGAACTGGTTTGCCAACGCTCAAACGTCACTGTAATCGAATGTCCAAAATGATTAAGGTCAGAATGGTGGACCTTAAGAATAACAATTTTGCCAACAAGATCCGCTCTCTCCCAGATTGTGCTAAGCCGTTCTGGAAGATGACAAAAATTTTGAAAACTAAGCCAAGGCCCATTCCACCGTTGATCCCACTAGACGTCAATGACTCAAGGGATCGGTTGATAACACCTGCAGAGAAGGCTGATGAGATAAGTCAACACTTCGTCAGCTCTCACAATCTCGGTCAAACATCGTCAGTCCACACGAAGCTGCCGTTAGCGCGCTTATAACTAACATCGACCAAAGTCCTAACGACTTCTCCGAAGATTTGGAGATCTCAGCTGACGAATTGTTGACTTATATCAAGACCTCTAAGAACATGAAGGCCCCAGGTTTCGACAACATCATGAACTTGGAGCTCAAGCAATTGAGCCCCCAGTTCTACAACCATCTGGCGATGGTGTTTAACCAATGCCTCCGTCTTGGCTACTTCCCTCGTGCTGGAAGTCAGCCAAAGTCATCCCCATTCGGAAACCTGGGAAAGATCCTTCATGTTCCAGAAGCTACAGACCAATCAGCCTTCTCTCAGGTCTATCTAAACTGTTTGAGAAAGCGATCCACCGTCGGCTTCTAACATCTGCTGACGAGCTCAATATCCTGTTGGATGAGCAGTTCGGTTTCCGGCATGGTCGCTCAACAGTCCATCAACTTAATCGAGTCATGAACATCCTCAGGCGGAACAAGTCTGTTTCGAAAACATCCGCTATGGCCCTTCTCGATATCGAGAAGGCCTTCGATAATGTGTGGCATGATGGCTTGGTGTACAAGCTTAAGCGATACAATCTTCCAATCTTCCTGGTGAAGATTATTAAAAATTATCTCTCTGACACGACATTCCGTGTTTCGTTGAATGGTGCAGTTTCCGGTAGTCAGGAGATCTCCGCCGGTGTCCCGCAGGGAAGTATACTAGGTCCACTTCTGTTCAACCTATTCACCTCGGACATACCCCCGCTCCCTGAAAATGGATCTCTGTCGTTGTTCGCCGATGATACCGCAGTCGTCCACAACGGTAGGGTAATAAGAGCGCTTGCCGCGAAACTGCAGCGAAGCCTGAATGTTCTGTCAGTATACTTTACTGAATGGAAGATTTGTATCAACGCAGCAAAAACCCAGGTCATCCTGTTTCCACATTCTAATTCTCCCAGACTTGTCCCGCCTGAGAATTGTAAAATAAGCCTGAACAACACAACGGTGGAATGGACCAAATCAGCTGTCTATCTTGGTGTCATTTAGACAGCAAGCTTATTTTCAGGGATCAGGTTGACAAAACTGTCACAAAATGTAATACTCTGTTGAATCTACTGTATCCATTGATCAACAGAAGGTCTACATTATCCCTTAAAAATAAGCTTGCTGTCTACAAGCAAATCATACTTCCAGTCATAGAGTACGGCATGCCAATCTGGGAGAGTTGCGCTAAAACACATCACCTGAAACTTCAGCGTGTCCAAAATAAGTTCCTCAGGATGATCCTGAACACCCCTCCGAGGACAAGAACATCTGAGGTTCACCGTCAGGCCAACATATTATTGCTTGAAGAACGTTTCAGTGAGTCTATCAATCGGTACAGAGCACGCTGCCTGGCATCGGACCACCAGATCATCCGGGATCTGGTTCCCCACCCTTAGGATTTTTAAATTGTAGATTTAGATTAGTTTATAGTTAGGTTATCAAATTTTAAAATCAAATACTGCCCCAGGGCTAAATCATGAATTAGACAAAAATTAATTAAATAATTGAACCAAGTTCAAATACACTATTAACTAAAGATGTAGAGCCAATTGGGCTGAATCACTTGCTATGTAAAAATTGGTTTTTGTAAACGGAAAAACATGAAAATAAAATGGAATTTTACTACTATGTTTTGCCTCATTCGTTTGGCTGCATTGAAGCTGTGCGGAGCTGGTCGCTGGTAGCTGTTCGCAGGCAGCGGGTCGCAGCTGCTTCATTCGTCCGGCAGCGTAGCTGGTCGCAGAGGCAGCTGGTAATCGCGTGGCAGCTGGTGGTGATGTGTACTTAAGGCTCTCCCAAACAGCGATCGTCGTGATGAGGTAAAATGGCGGATTAAGGGGGCGCACAATCGCATCGGTTTGATGCAAGCCGCCATCTTACCTCATCGTGGCGATTGTTTCGCCGCGACTTCGAAAACGCTGCTGTTTGGGGAAAGCGTCCCTGGAGGCGAGCAGCAGTAGGTGGAAATAATCTGTCCTTTGAGGACAATAAATTTAAATTAAAGAGTTGTTTATTAAAGAACTAATTTTAGATTTAGTCGGTACTCTATGGAGGGTGAGCCGTCGGTAAGAATTTTACCCAGCTGGTTGGCGCAATCCTTAAATTGATAAACTGTCCTTTTGAGGACAACCAATTTAATTAGAAAGAGTTGTTTATACAGGAATTTCGAAAACTTTTATTTCGTTTGGTTTGTGTGCCTAATATCATGGTGCCGATTCGTTCGCTGCAACTAAAACGCCTCCATGGAGGGCGAGCCGTCGGGAAAATTTTACCCAACTGGTTGGCGCAAACCACTTATAAATAATCTGTCCTTTTGAGGACAACCAATCCAGTTCAGAGAGTTGTTTATATAAGAATAAAATTAATATTTTGTTCGGTTTGTGCGTCATTTAATCTAGTGCCGATTTGTTCGTCACGACTACAACAACGCTACTGTTTGCGGGAGAGCCTCCATGGAAGGCGAGCAGGACAATTCTCCGTCGGTGAAAAAACTCCTAGCTGGTTGGCGCAACCCGCGATGAATCAATAAATCAATTCAATTTCTAATATATGAGAGTTATTTGAATAAGAGTATATCTTACATTTCGGTCGATTGGCAGTCATGTTGGATTTTGCCAAGTCGTTACTAGGCAACAGTGTGCTATGCAGCGGATCCATAAAATCTGTGAAAATAAATCAAAGCCTGCCGGTGCTTTGATTAATTTTCACCAAAAAATCCTACCAGATACAAATCTATCTTTGCTACTTTCAATTTAATATTCTCAGATTGAGAGTTTGTTTGATTGAGATATTCGTTTCAAATTGTCGATTGGCAGCCAGTGGTATTAGCAAAACTTGTTTTCCCTTCGTCGCATACCTTAAACCACACAAATTTCCTATCACGGACACCATTTTCGATGCCGAACATGATATTCCGAACCAACATTCTCTTTAAATTCCAATTAGTAGTGTGTTATAAACAGTTGTTCTGTTGTGTTAACGATTCGCGTTGGATAGAGTCCTACCCCTAGGAAGAAAAACTTTTTGAGAAACATAGTGAAAGTAAGAATGCCTAACCGATTTGATCCAAAACGCTTGCGCAGATTCAGGAAGCGCATAAAGAGCGAACATACGGGAAATCCTCCGAAACGACCATGCACCGATGCCGAGGGAGCTCGTAGTTATCGGGCGAAATTGAAAGCAGCAAGAGGTAATGCGTTGCCAACAACTAGTTGGGACGCTGGAAAACGTCCTTCAATTCGAGGTAGGAAATTGGTATCTATTAAATTAAAATCAATTTGACAAAGTGCATGTCATCATTGGGCTCCCTGTCTTAATAAATTTCAACATAGTATTAATTGTATTCTGGTGATGACATGCGCCGCGTGCTTTACAACATACGCACCTACAAATGATATCGATACAAATAATGCGCTGAACATGTTTTAATGCGTGATTATTTTCTCAGGTGTTTATTTTATATTTATAAGAATTTATCATATATTGAACCAACCTTTTCTCCCATACCCATTGCAAAGAATAATGATATTTTATAAAACTCACCCTCTTTCTTCTGCGAGATCTAATATATTTATATTTATATATTTCGATTTCCTTAACGTTTTAGCCATAATGAATTCACTAATTTACCTGATATTCACATAGAAACATGAATAATAATTTCACAAGAAAACCATAGACCATATTTTAGGTAGGCATTTAACCTTATATTCCCAACTATGGCTTGATAATGTAGTCATCACATAGTAAAATGTAGAATATAAAAGTTTTCAATGGAAAAGTAAGAGTGAGCGGTTGTGAATTTTTCGAAGGGCTTATTCATACCAACACGTATATAGCTAAATGAATATAGTGGGAATTTTAATGTTTTGAAATGGAATGGCCATTTGATCACATCAGAAAGTCATTTAGATGTTAAAAAGAAGCTTTATATTCGGTAAAGTATACCGAATATAGCCGAATGCCTGGAGCGATAATATAAATAAATGCCCGAGCGATGCAATAAATAAACTTTACTGAAATTCGTTCGAACAAGAATCCTTAATGATATCCATATCCATCGAAATGTTTTCGACTTAATAATGTTTGTTGGTGACTTTTCATGGTCCAGTACAGCAAACGCCTTGTTGAGCATGTCTTAGCAAAGGTATAACTAGTTGAATATCGTTTCTAGCTAAATTATTGTATGAGTTATAGTTAAAATTGTAATCGTGCGCTACATAATCGACTGACTCAAGGGACATGTACTCTATATACTTGTATATAACCTTACAACAACTGCAAGATAATTTTTGTTATTTTCTGTTTGATAAAACTTCCTGAATTTTGAACATTTTTAGAGACGCTTACACATCTGAAAATGTTGCAATTGATTATTGTGTTTTCATAACAATCACTAAACCTGTCGGATATTTTCTGATAACGAATTTTAATCGTAATTTAAATTCTAGAGTATTTCAATGTTTATTATTACCCTTGAAATCCAGAATTGCTAAAATTGCATAAATTGCAAATCTTTGATTCTTTGAAGTTGAATTATGCAAAGGCATACTACAACTCAGATTATAATAGCCACACAGAAATTCCCTGACATTATAATGCATCACTTGGTATAACGTAGTCTACGTCAACCGGTCGTGTCTTGTACACAACCCCACTGAAAGACGCTCGCCGATCTTTTCTGAAGATGTTCAAAATAATCGGTGTTCTTGTCGATTCTTACAGTAGTACGATTTTTGATCCGCATATTATGCAAGATGATGCATGTTGTAATTATGTCTTGCATTGTCTTGATATCAAGAAGTCGGCAGGGGAACACCGTTATCTTCCAAGTGCTTTGGATGATTCCAAAACACCGTTCCACGTCCTTGCGAATAGCTTCCTGAAATTTTGCGTATAACTTTTCTTACGCCGTTTGTGGAATGGCGATAGTTTTTAAAAATATACTCCAATCGGGATATATGCCATCTGCCAAAAGATACCCCTGCTCGTACTCATGGCCCCTAATATTCCAGGGGCGTCCTAGAGCACGATGCTGTGAGAAACGAAACGAAATATGTGCATATACTTCTTCAAAAGGGTATATTTAGTATTACTTACTTCAACTATGTTGTTAATCAGCGGAGAACGATCAAGTACGTTTAAATCGTTTAGGGTTCCAGGGGAACCGAAAAAGCAGTGCCATACATATTTATCGTATGAAGCGCAGGCCTCCAGCACTACACTGGCCTTTCCGTCCTTGCCCTGATACTGCCCTTTCCACGCAACCGGGCATTTATCCCACCGCCAGTGCATGCAGTCAATGGAAGCTATCATGCCCGGGAATCCTCTTGCTGCATTTTCGGCCATCAGGACATCGCATTCCTCTGCTGTTGGAGGCCGCAGGTACTCGCCGCCGTACATTTTCATGACTCCTGCGCAGAAGTGCCTAAGTGTTTCCAGTGATGTGGAGGTGCCTATACGAATATTCTCGTCAATTGAGTCTGCCGAAGAACCATAGGCAAGCAACCGAATTGCAGCTGTGCATTTTTGCAGTGTGCTTAAGCCAGGCTTCCCGGTCGCATCACAACGGAGGCGAAAATATTCGTAACGAGCCTGTAGATCGTTCATTATCTTCAAGAATAGGTCCCGTGGAATACGGAAACGGCGTTGAAATGTGTCCAGGCTGTAAGTGCAATTTTCACTGAAATAATCTTTGTACAGCTTGTCATGCCCAATGCTGAATGCCCTGGCAACATTTGGGCTTCGACCTGATCGTGATCCTCGCATAGAAGCGTCGTTGCCTGAAATATAGTGGGTATTCTTTAATTATATTTCATTAGATAGGAAGGGTGATCCAATCCTGATCCCTGGATTGAGCCGACCACCATGTTTCTCAGAGATGGTACTGCTGACCGAATTTTCAGAAATGTCATGTTAACGCTATTGTTACATTGTCAATTTAAACCTAAGCTAGCTGTTGGAAAGTATGAAGCCCCCCTCAAACAGCAACTCTACCAACAACAATCCAGCGCAACACCAGCTCAGACGATGAAGGTAATCAATACTATCGAGTGTCCACTACCTGCACGTAGCTAGCCGAACCGAGGAACTCAGCTCTTATCATCTCAGGATCGTCATCATAATCGTCATTATAATCAGCGCAGCGTCCAGTCGCACGGGATCGATAAGAAGGACCAAATAACAGTTGATAAAAACGGTGAGATCCACGAGAGCTAACACCGGACAAATCATCACACACAAAGACTACAAAAGGAAAGGAAATCTATTGAGACTGGATGTTTAAAGTATCATCAGTGAAAGGTTTACAAAATCAAGTAATTGAAGACGAGAAGATCTAATAACTTCAAAAACCTTCTGTTCTTGAGCATCATCAGCCACAAGCGACCCCGTGCGCTTTCCTCAGAACAAACTGATCTTCAGCGGGGACATCGATGATTGGCTGACTTTCCGCGACTTGTTCGTCACCCATCCATTAGAAAGTGAATCTAGCAGAGGTCGAAAAGTGTCATTACTTGAAGGAGTAATGACTCACTGGAGAACCGAAGACCTGATCCACTCCCAATCTAAAAGATCAACTACCAGATGGCATGTAATTTGCTGTTGAAACGCTATGACAACGATAAGAGGGAAATACAAGCACTTTTCAGTTGCCCTGAATTGTCAAATTATCCAAAACTAATCTTCACACCCTAGCCGAAGGTTTAGAGCGGGCCATATAGACTCTCGACCAAGTCATACAACAGGTCAACTACAAGGATCTTCTATTGGTGAATATCCTCATATCAGGATTAGATACGGTCACGCGTTGTGATTGGTAAGAAATTATTGGCAATTTATTGGAATCTTTGTGATGTCGAATCCAGGTTTTGGACAGTCTTCCATCAAATTCCACCAGCACTTGGGCGACCGTTCAAATTCAGCAGCCACTGAAAGCGAAACCACAATCTTTGAAAGCGAGTTACAGATCTGTCCAGGCTGCGTTACGTTGTTTGTCCTTAGGATCATCTACTCTATCAGTGCAACGAGTTCCAACGGATGGCAGTATCGGACAGAGATGGTATTTTGACATAGAATGGGCTATGTCGTAACTGCATTAGGCTAGGACATTATGGTCCTCCCTGTGGGGTACAGGTATCCTATAATGTAAGCACAACCCTACTAATGGAGACTTTATACGTTATTACAATCCCGCCTGTTTATGTACACCCCTGCTGTTAGCCGATATCGTATCGGAGAGTAATCGTCGGTGCGCTCTCCCTCTCTCCGGCCCTTCGGGTCGCTCGAACAGCTCTAGGTACTTGAGCCCACGCGAGTAAGACTCTCCCTCTTTCATCTCGGACCATCTTGCAGACCGGACGTAACTGTAAGTAGCTCTGCCCAGCGCATCGTCCAACCATCCGATTGGCCACTAAGATCGGATGGTGGGACGCCACATTTGGCGATCTTGCCAGTATATTTCGAAATTATTCGTGAAATCGTGATTACGGAACCGACAATCGAAACTAGAAAGTGATATTCCATAGATTTATATTTGCTAACTTTTGTGAAAAAAGTGTGAATTCATAGTAAAGTTTTCGATACTGATTTAGTGTGGCGGCCATCTTTAGTTGTTCTTTTCCAGATCGCTGCTATTTTTTCCAGGAAAGTTGACTAAGGGAAAATGGTGTCTGATTGCTTATTGGAATCTGAAAATATTTTTTTTCTCGTATCCAAAAGTGAACACGCGATTACAGTTAGGGCAATTAGTTATGTACGAGAACTGCTTTTGTGATATTGTAAAACAGCGCGTTGTGGCAACCGATTTCTGTTGAGCAAGGTTTTAGTGTATAAAAGTGAGTTGTTTCAACCACTAAAGTGTGCTGTGACAGCCACTGAGACGAAATAGTGCGTAGGGTCAACCGCTTCTGTGAGCTGTGACAGCCACATTGATTAACGAGTTGTGTCAACCGCTTAAGTATGCTGCGACAGAATGAAATAGATAGCGTGTTGGGTCAATCGCTTCCCGGGTGCTGTGACAGCCGCGGTACCAATTGTCGAATTGCCTTTCTATAGCGTGTTGCGTCAATCGCTTCAGTGCACTTGAACAGTCCATCATACGTGCGATATTATCGATCGGCAATTTAACACAGAGTATTAAGGGATTTTTTTTCCTTTCATTCCAATTTAGATTCAATTCCGAAAATGTCGGCTGGAAGATTCGTTCGAGCTCCTTCTGTGGAGTCAGTGAGTTACTTTGATGAGCAGGTTGACAAAGATGATGAATATATGGATACTGTAGAGTCCGAAGTAGTCGGAGCCATTGAGGAAGTAGGGTCGCAAGAATTTGACAATAGCGACAAAATTGATTGGCCGGAAACGAGAAAGCCACATGAGGCTGACATTGGCTGGCGATTTTCTGCTCAGCCGCCCAATGTCACGCAAGCCGGAAACTCTTCTACCGGCGGTACTCGTCTGGACAACGCACCACATTTCCCGAAAAATGTTCCCACAAGTAGACTTTGGGAAGAGTGGCGCCATTTTGTGGAGAAATTCGAGATTGCAGCTTCATTTTCGAATGTGAATGAGCCTGCTCAACTTGCGAAACATCTGTTTTTGTGCATGGGGGACGAACTGCAAGATATTGTCAATCTTGCTAGGCTGAGACCTGCCTTGAATAATCCGATGTGTTATCAAGCCATGATCGATAACATCAATGCCCATTTGCGGAAAATGACGGATCCAGTAACTGAACAGGAGGCGTTTAGTAGGATGAGACAAGGTAAAGATGAAACAATCATCAGTTTCCATGCTCGCTTGAAATCTAAGGTCAGGCTATGCGAATACAGTGAGCAGGACGAAGATCGTTTCGTCTGTACTCAATTATTGAAGGGTATGCGTGACAGGAAGCTAGCGGAGGACGCCAGAATCTATGGTCATGGAATAAACCTTATCGTGAAGGCTGCTGCGCGGAAGGAAGCGCTCACGTTGGATGCCGCTACTCATCATAACGCGGAAGACAGAGTTGAAGTTCTTGCTGTTTCCCACAAACAATCCCAAGCAAATCCACCATTCCGGAAGCACACCGGAGATTCGGTATCCTTTGGTGAAAGGAAAACTCGGCGTTACGTTGGAAGTCGCAATCAAGGTCGCCGTTATCGTTGCTGGAGATGCAACAGTCTGTCCCATGCACAACATGTGTGCCTGGCCAGAAATAAGAAATGTTTTGGATGTGGCAAGATTGGCCACTTGGCTGCCACGTGTCGGCGCAAGAACATCCAGAATATCCAGGCTAAGCAAGAAAAGTCTGACTTACCATCAGGTTGGGCTGAGGATGAAAACCAGGACCAGGTATGAATTGAATATAGCAGTAGCTATATATAGAGAAATAAAATCATAGATAATGTTGGTATATGACTGTTTTCTTTAATCACTACTCCCTACAGAATGCTCGCCCACTTTCCCTTGGGGATGTTTTGGTTTATTGTCGTTTAGGTTCGTCGAGTGCTATTTGTTTCCTCATAGACTCTGGGGCAGATGTTAACATCATTGGAGGAAACGATTGGAAGATACTTAAGAGTGAATATCATCAAAAAGTTGCACAGCTGGAGCCCATCAACATTAAGTTGAGAAACGAGCTGCGTGCTTACGGAACGGACAATCCTTTGAAGATCAGTTGTGCCTTCCGTGCTTCTGTAGAGGTTGTTGAAGCCTCCAAACCGACTGTCAACGCGGAATTTCACGTTGTAGCAGACGGCCGTCGTTCATTGCTAGGAAGATCGACAGCAAGTGAGCTAAGGTTACTAGAGGCAGGCTTATCGGTAAACCATTGTGAAAACGCTCGGACGTGTGAAACCTTCCCTAAGATCCCTGGAGTAAGAGTAAAGTTCGGCATTGACAAGTCCATTCCGCCCGAACGCAATGCCTACTATAATGTCCCTGCTGCCTTCCGAGAAGCGGCAAGACATCGTTTAGATGAGATGGAGGCAAAGGGTATCATCGAGAGGGTGAAAACTGCGCCGGAGTGGATAAGCGGCATGTCGGCCGTAGCTAAGGGGAAGAGCGATTTCAGGCTCGTGGTAAATATGCGAGGTCCGAATAAGGCAATAAAGCGGGAGTATTTTAGGTTCCCATTGTTAGAGGAGATGCGGGTAAAACTGCATGGGGCCAAGTTCTTCTCTAAGCTGGACCTCAGCAATGCATATTACCACCTTGAGCTCTCCCCAGAATCTCGTGACTTGACCACGTTCCTGGCTGAAAACGGCATGTACCGTTTTACTAGGTTGATGTTTGGCGTCAACTGTGCGCCGGAAATCTTCCAACGCGAAATGTGTCGTTTGTTGGAGAACGTGGAAAACGTTATCGTCTACATCGACGATGTACTTCTGTTCGCAGAGACTCTAGAACAGCTTCGATTGACTACGGCACAGGTTCTTCAGGTTTTTCGCAGTAATTGCCTTACGTTGAACGACGCTAAGTGCGAATTTGAAAAATCTCGAATTCAGTTTATCGGCCACGAGCTCGACGCCGATGGTTTTCACATCGATGAGACGAAGATTAAAGCTCTCCGAAAATTCAGGCAGCCTGCTACTCTATCCGAGCCTCGGAGTTTCTTGGGGCTTGCCTCGTTTGTTAGTCCGCATGTGAGTAACTTTGCCGACATTGCTGCACCACTATGGGCCGCGACAGCTGCGAAAACGTGGTCTTGGGGACCAGAGCAAGAGACTGCGTTTGAGAACATGAAAAACCGGATTCTACGTTGCACCACGACTCTAGGTTATTTCTCCGAGAACCATAAGACCTTTTTATACTCTGACGCTTCTCCACACGCCTTGGGCGCAGTTCTTGTATAAGAGGATGAGAACAATACTTAACGAATCATCAGTTTTGCGTCTAAAGCACTCACCGCCACAGAGAAAAGATATCCGCAGAACCAGCGAGAAGCATTAGGCGCCGTCTGGGCTGTTGAGCATTTTTGGTATTTTCTTCTAGGAAGGCATTTCACGCTGCGCACGGATGCAAGAGGCATCGTATTCATCCTTAACAGGCTACGAGAGAGTTCTAAAAGAGCTCTGAACAGGGCTGATGGATGGGCATTGAGATTAAGCCCCTATGATTACGATGTGGAGTACGTCCGGGGTCGCGATAATATCGCTGACCCATCGTCGCGGTTGTACATTGGCACGGATGAACCTTTCAATGAAGAACAGAGTCCCTGGGAAATCGCTGCTTTGGAAGTAAATGCAGTGGGATTTCTGACAGAACAAGACATTCGGAAAGCGACTGCAGAAGACGAAGAGCTACAAAAAGTTGCCATTGCCTTGGAAACTTGGCAGTGGTCATACGGTTTGAGACGTTATCAGTCACTTCAAGAAGATTTGAATGTGCAAAATGGAATTCTCGTCAAAAATGGTTGTGCTGTGGTTCCATTTAAATTACGTGAGAAAACCTTGAGCGTAGCCCACGATGGTCATCCAGGCGCGGCCAAATTGAAAACGATCCTTCGAGAACGCGTGTGGTGGCCAGGGATGGCTTCAGAAGCGGTGAAGTGGGTGGAGACGTGTCGAACATGCGCCACAAATGGTCGCCCAGAGAAACCCACGCCAATGAAACGAGTTTTTGCCCCTAAGACGGTCTGGGAATCAATCGCGGTGGATTTTAACGGGCCATACGTAAAGTTTGGGGGAATTTTAATTATGCTCGTTGTGGATTATCGCTCACGCTTCCTCATTGCACGCCCAGTAAAATCCACTAGCTTCGACAGCGTTGAGCTAGTTTTCGATGAAATCTTCGAAAGAGAAGGTTTTCCAAAGAGCATACGCTCGGATAATGGACCGCCATTCAGTGCTGATAAGTACAAACAATACTGTACGGAAAGAGGAATTGAAAGAATCTATTCTACTCCGCTGTTTCCACAACAAAATGGCTTAGTAGAGAACTACATGAAGCTAGTAAACCGAGCGATGGCTACGGCGTCTGCAAACAATACGGATTTCAAGGTCGAACTTCGAGCAACAGTGAATTCCCATGATGCAGCTGCGCATGCTGTCACCGGAATCTCTCCCGAGGAAGTGATGCTAGGCCGGAAGATAAAACGAAGGCTTCCCCTCCTTGTTCATCAAAAATCGGGCTACGACGAAACAATACTTGACGAGCGCGATAGACTGGCTAAACTAAAAGCGAAGGAGCGAGAAGATGCACGTAGGGGAGCGCGTGCTTGCCGCGTAAAACCTGGTGACACCGTTATTGTGGAACGCCAATCTAAAGGGAAAGCAGAGTCCAGGTTCGACTCGCAGAGGTATACGGTGTTGGAAGAGCATAATGGAAACCTTGTACTCACTAACCAAGATGGTCAAATTTTGAAGCGGCATGTTACCCAAACTAAAAAGGTACATCAATGGCGTCAGCTCGACAAAGATCCGGAGAAGGATCTGAATTCTTCTGGAGATATGGCCACTCGACGCTCCACAAGAGAGACTAAAGCTCCTGCATATCTCGGAAACTACGTTCGTCATGTCGAACAGTGAAATCTTAACTTGTTTCGGAAATGTTCAATTCAGTATTCAGGAATAAATGTAATGACTCTAAAAGCAAAATTTCATCTTTTTGTTTCTTTAGAAAGAATGACAAGTCGTTTAGTATTAAACCTAAAGATTTTGTTTTTATTTCCACCTTTTTTTGTTTTTTTTTTTTTATTTTCGGCGGGAGGGAGATGTGGGGTACAGGTATCCTATAATGTAAGCACAACCCTACTAATGGAGACTTTACACGTTATTACAATCCCGCCTGTTTATGTACACCCCTGCTGTTAGCCGATATCGTATCGGAGAGTAATCGTCGGTGCGCTCTCCCTCTGTCGCCTCTCGCTCGAACAGCTCTAGGTACTTGAGCCCACGCGAGTAAGACTCTCCTCCCAAGCAGCACGAAATGGGAAATCTGGTTGCAATAACTTGATTGTGACTTAATTGAGTCACAAAGCAGTCATTCCAACTGACTTGATACAAGTGTGCTGCTAGGGCTCTTTCATCTCGGACCATCTTGCAGACCGGACGTAACTGTAAGTAGCTCTGCCCAGCGCATCGTCAAACCATCCGATTGGCCACTAAGATCGGATGGTGGGACGCCACACTCACTTAGCTCAGTCGGTAAAGACGCGGCTACAAAGTAACACCATGCTACAAGTGGCTGGGTTTGATTTCCGGTCTGGTCTAGGAATTTTTCGTTAAGAAAAATTGCTCGACTCCGAGCATAGGGTATGATTGTAGTTGTCACACAATCATACTAATTCAAAAAGTGGTACCTGGCATCGAAAGCTCTTGATTAATAACTGCGGCAAAGCATTTAAAAAACTAAGTTGAGAGCAAGCAATGAGCTAATTTCGAAAGCAATGAGCTTGAAACGCTACGAAAGAAGAAGAAGATCATGTCAAGGATTGCATTTTTTACGTAGGAACTGCAAGGACCGCCATCATTCCATTATGTGTTTTAGGAAGGAAAGGATACTTAATCCAAGGTTCCGCAAGTTGCTAGGGATAATATGCCGCCCATGGACCAACAGTATTCAGTTAACTCGCAGATGGCTAACGTGGCAGTCACAGTAACTACAGCTAACCTACAGCCAACACAGGTTCTTTAGGAAAAGCAGTTGTGATGATCGAGGACGACATTGGCAATCGTTATTCCGCTCATGCACTTTTGGATTCCGGGTTCAAGGGATTATTATTATATAGCGATAGAGTCACGGGCTAATAGTTCATCGAGATCGGGTGGATATTTCCAATAGCAGGAATTGGTCAAGCTTCTACCAAGATTCGTCACAAAATTCGAGCTTTACTAAGGTCACGACTTTCCAACTTATCTCGTGAGCTAATTTTCTATTTGTCCCAAGGGTTGCCTTCAACCTCCCTACAAACATCATAAACACAAATACATGGACACTACCAAGTGGAATTCAATTGGCAACGATGCAAGGAATCTTCGCACTCTGACCAAACAAATCATGCTGGTGTCTGATGTTGAGAAAATGAGGTTACCTATAAAAGAAATCCATGTCATTAAAAAAGGAAAATATGGAAATTACTTACTATATTTGGCTGATTCAGATATAAGGAAATCATCCATATCGTCTTCTACAAAATGGCATGTAGCAGCCGCGACATCCAAAACTGTTTTGAACCAATTGCTCATTTTACAAATAGCAGCAGATGCAGTTTCAAAACAAAAACACACTGACGTCAACATACGAAATTTAGAACAATGCCGCTGAAAGTGGAAAGTAGTTGATCTATTTTTGGTGGTCTATATTTTTGGAACTGTTATTAAAGTAGACCAAAATAATAGAACACCGTTGAAAACGGCCTAAGTGTGTAGGCCAACCAATTAAAGCGTAAAATTAAATGGTGGCAAAATCAATGAAAGTATAACACATTTCAGTAGTAATATTTAATTGCAGTTATAGACCAACCTTTTCGACGATAGCATTGCAAATAAATTTCAACCGAATCGACAGAGATCGGTCTTTTTCACGACCAAACAGGAGTTGAAAGATTCACTTCCAAGCTTGAGCACTCGTTCATCCAAAGGCTTTGCACATTTTGCAGTGTTATATAATAGATTAATTATCCAAGAACATCCAACATCCCTCAAGATATACCCTTGAGATTAATAGGTAACAGGGACCTAGTTAGAACTTAAGAGTGAAAAAGAATTTCTCAATACACACACCAATAGTCCAGTATTGTTTGTTAGGTATAAAAAAATCTCATCACGAGTTAATTTATTCGCATTCTGCTAAGTACACACGTATACGAATGTGCGCTTGTTTGCCTGTTTGTTATGTTTACAACTTTATAAAAGTAATCATCCTGATTGTCACTAATCAACATCAACACAAATCTAGCTCCAACTTTCATTCCATACCCTCGCTCTCGACAGTTGTTTACAATTATATGATAGAGTTAAAATAAATATTTGATCGGAATTATTGTGATGTGGACTTGGAAAGGGGCATGTCGATAAATACGTAAATACTATGCTGTGTGAAAACTCCTGGTGGGGTGTGTTGCTGTTTACGTTTGCACACATCTGTTTAACCGGTGTCATAGTGCCTGTAAGATTGTGCCAAAGTGTGTTTACAACTCTTAATTGTACCGGTGCTACCGGATGTAGTATCAGTGGCTGACGAGTCGGAACTCAGTTCCCGATGCATTATGCTGCTGCCAGATCGACTAATCGGCAAACGTGACGTAGAACCGAAAACACTTGACTGAAGATCAGGTTTGTTCTCCGGTCGCAGTTCTAACTCTTTCGGTGGGGATGATTTGAAGGACGACGGGGGTTTTATCATGCAAGGTGGTTTGATGTAGCTGTAATGGTTTTCTGGTTTATGTTCTATACAAATTATATCAACTACTGGTTCTTCGGTTGGTGTGGTCTGTTCAGTTTCTGTGGAGTTCTGTCGAGACATGGTCATGTATGTGTTTTCCGGGTGCTTTGGAAGCAGTGGTCCCACGTGTAACGTGTTCAGTGTAATTGGTGGTTCTTCCTCGATTGGTGGTTCTTCAGCCATTACAGGTGGCGAGCTCAGGAAATTATTGCTTGCTCTATTTCTTGAAGAGCGTCGACCCAAGGTTGAAGAAATCCGTGGAGGTGGCGCTGGAATAAGACGAGCGCTGTCTCGCCTCAAGCTGTTCGAATTGGTAAGCATGAAGGCCTGCGGTGGCAAAGATCGTCGCTTCATTGAAGCTGTAATACCCGCAACTCCATTTGGATAGTCTGGTAGAACTTTGGGAAAGTTTCTTCGCTGTATAACTTTCAATGCTTCTTCCGGGGATAGAGGATCTTTCTCTACACTTTTTTCTCGAGATGTGACATTTATGTCACCTAATTCTATGAAGCTTGTAATTTCTTCGGTTTGATACGGGTAGTTATTGTAAATCGGATTCGAATCGGGTTTGATATTATACTTATGTTCGTTTTTGTAGTCACAATCGTTGTATGAATAAGAAGATCCAGAACTGGAGCACTGTTGTCGTGTTTCGGAATCGCATGGTGAATCTTGACTGACGCTTTCACTATAATCATCGGGAGAGGCGCACTCGAATGATTTCGCTTTGGTAATCTCAATTGGCTCTTGTCGCAAAATGCTGTTGCTTCGAGCCTGGGGGGTGGCATCTACTGCCACGCTTACCTTATGTGGTGAGGGAATATTCTCTTTGTCACAAGACCCAGCTTCATCGCATTCAATTTGTTTCGTACACACAGTTCCATAGTCTTGTGATATCCAGTCGCAAACTTTGGTGTGAGGATCCATCGTTTCGCCACTAAATTGTCGCGGTAATGTAAAATTGTTCGCTTTCACCACCGGCTCGTATGGGTTTGACTTTCTCATCATGTCTAAGATATAGCTCTCTTCAGTGTCGTTCAATTTAGAACGTTTGTCGTTTATCGAAACAGCGCTCTCCAGGATGTTGTCGTCGAATTTTCGTTTCATTTTTTTGTTTTCGACGTTCCGTTTGATTATATATCCGACTATAACAAATATATTAAACAGCAAAAAAACAATTGCCACGGCTATCAGCAGTGTTAGGGATTCGGTTTTCAACATTTCCGAGTTTTCCATGTCTTTTTCGACATTTTCAGGTTTGGGTTTATCTTTGATTGGAGCTTCAGCGGGAATTCCGACCGAAGAAGCAGCAGCGTTGTACATTCCTGCCCCCCCGAGTGGGCATCCTTCATTCGATGAACCAATGCTTTGAAAGAGTCTTCAGTTGGCTTTTCAATGTCTACCTTTATTGGAAAAAGATTGATGTGACCAGTTATAAATTCGGGGCTTGAAGTTGTTATGCGTCTATCCGGTGGACTTATGAATTCGGAGTATGGTGAGTAAGGTTTCGATGTGGTGATTCTCTTCAACTCTTCCGGAAGTTTCTGGTTCCAAAATTTGGTGTACTGCTGCCTATAATGTCGGCTTACGACTGGTGTCATTGCAAGATGTAGAAAGCTTTGATTGACGCTGTTAAATTCAGGCCAATCAACGTCGTAATACCGCCATTCTTCCGGGTTCATGTTAAGAAAGAGATCCTTCCACGGTGCCTTCGGGTTTCTGTAAAATGAAAACAATTTTTTTAAATTCGTGAAGCACATTGTGAAATAGCATATAAATCATACCCGGTTTGTGCAAAATTGGAAAAGTACTTCATAACGGCTTCGGAGAAAAGTCGTTCTCTAGCATTATAGTGGGTCTGGAAGGGGCCAACCGATCCCAGAGGTGCTCCAAATATGTACGCCAAATCCTCACCGACAACACTCTGTGAAAGCTGTTCAGAAAGAGAGATTAAAGGAGATGAATCAGATATTGAGTTGTATGAAAATTTGTCTGCATCTTTGATAGAGGTAATCTGTTTCCATGTTTATCTCATCGCTACGCAATTCGGCCTTCTCTATGACAATACATTGACACGGCAGTCAGTCGGTATATCATTTTTAAACTGTTCGTTAAATAACCTACATTGTGGAAATAAACCAATGCATTTGTACATCAATATTTCAGAGTAAGACGAATACAGCGGTCATTAGATCAATATCTGAACAATAAAAAGAATTAATGTTAAATTATGAAGTGTAAACCGATGCAATGTCAGCCTTGGTGCCTATACATCAAATATGTCATAAATTCAGTAACAGTCGACAAAATCATGTTGATTGAATAATTCTGAAGCAGTTAGGACTTCATCAATTCACACTCAAAAACTCAAATACGAGATTTTCGTGTTTCCTGTTATTAAGCTATCATGAATTCCCTGGATCAGCTGACAGATCACCTTCATAATATTCAAATGGCCTATATTTGGCTAAATTGAATCGATATGCGCAGTAATGCACTCTAGATACGGAAGATAGTCCCGCATGAGAAATGAACTGTTCACGAAACATAAATGATGATTATCCAGAAATTCATGACGCAGAAAACTATGTGTGTTGCTATACATGTGAATGAAAATACGTTAGTTTGTGGTTATATATTTTTCATACAACTTGTCCAAACCTTAACCGAATTAATTCAATTTTTATTTAGTTAATGTTTTAAAATGGAGTGGTCGATCGATCATATGTAAAAATAATTCAGGTGGCTAGTTTCATTTTAATTTGTCTTGTGAAATTATTTGTTGACTCTAGTAAATTTAGCTCAATATGGAGTGCCTAAAGATATAATATAAATAAATCATACAAAGATTGTTATTAACAAAAAACTTATACTATGAGACAAAGTTTCATCCATGAATCAGGGATGCCATATACACAGACATGTCTGTAAATTTGCAGACTTTTAATTTTTGTTGCAGACTTTTCTAACGATGCAGACATTTAGCAGACATTTTATTTATAATGCAGACATTTACAGACATTTGAATGATTTTTTAAATTTCAAATAAAGGTATTCTCTGAAGTCGAATTTAAAACGTACAAATCTGAACAGTATTGTAGATACGATAAGAAGCTTTGTTGAAATAAAAAAAAATATATCGTGGGTATCATTTAAAGTAGAAATCCTTGATGGGACGAAAGCGGTGGGCCACTTGGAGACACAATGGACCCGGAGATAAGTATTATATCTGGATCAACAATAGAAAAGGGCCCATCAACATTTGTAAACAAACACTTCTGAGCCCGTTTTCTCGCAAGCCGCTGGCTACACACGCAAACCTACAGAATCCTCGTGTAGGGGAAACTTTCCCCTACATGATGATGGTATTGGTTTGCGTGGGTGGCCTACGCTTTGTGAGGAAATAGGCTCAGAAGTGTTTGTTTACAAATGTTGATAGGCCCTTTTCTATTGTTGCTCCAGATATAGGCCCTTTCCGGGGGTAGCGTAGATTTTTTTTTGTTTCTTGATTATCGAGATTTTCAGTCTCGGGCTAGTTCATCTCCCGTCGTAGTCACTCAAACACCACTTTTGGGCATTTCGTAACTTCTCCGGAGGTGAGATTCGAACTCGTGACTTTGGCGTGAGAGGTATGGATGCTAACCAATACGCCGGGGTTGCCCCCGGGTAGCGTGGAGTCTCTACTTATGGTAGTGTTTTATCACATCCCATGCGAAAAATTATTGTCAAAGCGTTGGTAATATTGGTTCTTTGGCATTAAGTCACAACGAAAGTCAAGGTTCACAACAATACAAATCATATTTTACAAATTTACCGTAAAAAGGGGTTGCTGAGTATTTACTCTAAAGACCAGTCGGGGGACAGAACAACAGTTAAAGTTCTGAGCTATTGAAATAAATCTTAACACTCTGAATTTTCCAAAGTACTACTAAATGCATCATTTCAGTACATTTGTACAAGGGATTTAGAAATATATCCCTGCCTGAATTAGTCCTAGATTCATAGAAGTATAAAAAGAAAAGACCCACAATTAAGGGTACATCCTGGAAAGTTTAGAAGACGACTTCCCAGAGCTTCAGAAAGATAATTTCCGAGGAAGAGACTCCCTCGAAAAAAAAACTTCTCCGATGGTCAGGTAGAAACTTTTCAGAAGTATTGGGAGCAAGCAGTTCAAGCAAGAAGAACCTAGAAAAATTCAGGACCGAATATTACCGAAGCTCAAGATCATACTTACCATGAATTTCAGGAGAACTTCTCCAAGAATCAGAAGAGGACTTATCAGAGCTTCTGAACGAAGTGGATGGAAGAGGACTTTTTTGAAGTTAGGAGCTCTTCAGAGGTTTTGGAGTTCTTGCCAGAAATTTCAGATAGAACTTTCCAGAAGTTCAGAAAAAAACTTCCCCAAATTTTAGACGCAAACTAACCAGGAAGGGCACTAACTATAATTTCTCAAAATATCAGGAAAAACAATTCCTCGGGAAGTGCTAGGCAGATTTTGCAAAGCTCAGAGAAGAACATATCAAATTTTCAGAATTAGAGAGAGAACAGAATAAATCTTTCCAGGAGCATTGTGGGTACTTGTTTCTAATTTGAGCACGAATTTCCCAATGGTTCCTGAACAAACTTCCTCAAAGTTCTTGAAAAAACTTCCCAAAAAATCAGAAGTCCAGGAAGAAACTTCAAGTACAAATTTACTTACTTCTGATTGGTCCCATCCTGAACTGCGAGGAAATTTTCATTAAAATTTTGGGAAAGCCGTCTCCAAAATTTCTAAGAAAATTTCCTCGCAGTTCAGGATGGGACCAATCAGAAGTTTGGAAAGAAAAAGCTCAAGAAAAAACTCCCCCGACTTTCAGAAAGAAACTTACCAGAGAGTGCGCTACTTGTAGGATCAAAAAGGAATTTTTCCAAAAATTCAGTAAAGAACTAGAACTCCTCAGAAGTTCACAAGAGGACTTCTCAGAAGTTCCGAAGAGACCAAAAGTTTAGTTGGAACTACCCAGAAGTGCTAGATAGCTTCCCTAAAGTTTCGAATCAAACATTCCAGCATTTCAGAATTAGAACTTCTCTTCTGATAAAATCAAGAAGAAACTTTCCAGAAGTATAGGGGGAGCTTTCTAGAAGTTCAAGCAGGAACTTCTCATAAATTCAGGAACAACCTTCCCCGAAGTTCAGGAGAATACTACCCTGAAGTTCAGAAGAGAACTTCTCATAAGTTCAGGAAGAAACTTCTTACAACTTTAACAAGATTTTCCAAGAAATTCTGGCGAGTACTTTCCCAAAGTTTTGTGGAAATTTTCCTCGTAGTTCAGGATGGGACTTATCATAAGTTTAGAAAGCAACTGTGTTCAGGAAAAAAAAAACTTACCAAATGTTTCTGGAGGGTAAGGTTGGGTTCTTAAATGTGAATTTCGAAGAAAATAAGAAGTGACTGCCAAGAAGTTCATGTGGAATTTTGTCTGAAGTTCAGGAGGAAACATACAATCCTAGTCCATACAATCCAGAAACGTTTACATAATCACACATATAGCATAAATGACATAACTCGCTCTCTTATTACGTCTTTATGTTGAAAGAAGTCTAATCTTGTAAAAAAATACAGACTTTTATATACATTCTCAGACATTTTTATTTATTATCACAGATATTTGAAAAAAATATCTGGCATCCCTGCCATGAAAAGACCCAATATGGTGCTTATAGACCGTCTTTACATCCATGTCCATCGATTGTTTTCATATTTAGAAAGTATGTTGCTTAACTCTTCCTGGTTTAGAACAGCAAAAGTCTTTCTAAGCTTAGCTAACCCAGTGTTTTACTGATTTCACATCATTTCCAGCTCGATCTCTTACCCATGGCATTGCATTATCATGTTCAGATTATTGTCGGCTTTCAACTAAGCATTCGTCGCCTGTAATTTTTTTTTCATTAGTATTACTGTTTACTGTTTAGTAGCACAAAATTCCCAAAATTTTATCAGCTAAGTCCTTCGTTCTGCTGACTGTGCTATGCCTGTAGCCTACATGCCAGGATCGTTATTTGACCGCTATCGATTGCTACTCAGCGTATCGACGATGATAGCGACATCTTTTATGGGTTTTGACTCCGTTTATAGCTAGCATTTCGCCGCAACTGTTGCTGCCAAAGGGCTTTCAGCGCCAAAACATACTAGGTTAGATTTTTATCCGAACTAAATAAGCACGGCGAACCAATGTAAGGGGTGATATGTGAAATTTAGGAATACACGGATAATAATTCCTTGGTTGTACCGACAATTGAATCATGGTCAAGATGACCATTAACACACCGACAAACCGACATGAAACTCAAACTCTATTATTGATCAAGAATCCATAACGACCGATTCAAATGTGCAGCGATCCCATCTGTCAAAACCTATAGAATCATTTTATCTAGATCAAATAAATGTGTCCAGAATTGCTCAGACATGAACCTTTACATCAAGTTCCCAAGCGTGTTTGTGGCTTCAATAAACGTTTTCAGCGAACACGAAGATAGATGTCAGCAATATAATTTGAACAGAAATATTAAAACATTTGCTATTGTCATTCATGTCGGTTTGTCGGTGATTAACAAACCAACATGAAACTCAATCTTCACTTTTAATCAAGAATCCACAATGACCGATTCAAATGTGCAGCAATCCCATATGTCAAAACCAAAGAATCATTTTATCTAGATAAAATTAATTTGTGCAGAATTGCTCAGACATGAACCATCTTATGAAGTTCCCAAGCGTGTTCGTGGCTTTAATAAACGGTCTCAGCGGACGCTAAAGCACCGACAAACCGACATGAAACTCAATCTTCACTACTGATCAAAAATACATAACGACCGATTCAAATGTGCAGCGATCCCATCTGTCAAAATTTATAGAAACATTTTATCTAGATCAAATAAATGTGTCCAGAATCGCTCAGACAAGAACCTTCTTATCAAGTTCCCAAGCGTGTTCGTGGCTTCATTGAACGTTCTCAGCGAACACGAACATAGATGTCAGTAATATGATTTGAACAGAAATATTAAGACATTTTATATTGTCATGTCGGTTTGTCGGTGATATAATTTGAACAGAAATATTGAGACATTTTCTATTGTGATTCATGTCGGTTTGTCGGTGATAATATCATGTCTCGAGGATTGCCAGAAGTTGCTGCATTTGCTGGATATATTTGACGATTGGAGCAACCGAAACCTTTTATCCTTGTGCGTTGCTAAATGTAATACCATTACTTTTTGTAGAAAACTTCAGCCAATCAACTTTCGCTACAGTTTGTCTGGTCAAACCCTTGAACGCGTCGGCAAAGTCAAAGATTTGGGCGTAAAACTGGATAGCGGACTTACGTTTCGGATGCATTACGAGGTTGTAATTTCTAGGGCTAACAAGCACCTGGGGTTTATCTTCAAAATCGCCGACGGATTTCGAGACCCGATGTGCATGAAATCTCTATACTGCACAATAGTACGTTCGATCCTGGAATCCGCTGTTGTTGTCTGGTGCCCGTATAGCAGTATTTGGATCGAACGCATCGAGGCAGTTAAAAAAAGATTCGTTGGTAGGGCCTTGGGGCGTCTTCCCTGGCGTGACGCGGTAGACTTGCCACCTTATGAGCACTGTTGCATGTTGCTGGGGATCGAAACATTGGATAAAAGGCGCTTTTATGCTCAAATATCGTTGCTGACTAATGGAATCGATTCTCCTGCCATTTTCTCTGATCTCAGTCTGTATGCACCAGTAAGGCATCTTAGAAGACATAACTTTCTTCATCTGGAGTCGAGAAACAGTCGCTATGAACAACACGATCCGGTTGGGTTTATGTCTTCACGAATTAACGAGGTTGCTGAACAATTTGACTTCAACGAGCCTGCCAGCGCATTTCTGCATCGCCAAAGAAACGTGTTACGTAGAGTTTAAGTTTTAAGTTGTTTTAGTTAATTTTATTCATTAAGACCCCAAATAGTCAGATGGATTTCTACAAATATACAAAATACAAAAATACAAATATAATGGATACAATAACAATGAAAATGGTCAAGTTTACCACGTTTATGGCATTCTTGGCTATGGTCATGGTTACAAGGACTATTTCGACGTTATTGTAAATGTTGAATCAACTATTTTTATAGTTGTTTATCCATGAGAATAGTCGGTTGTACATAAATCACAATACTGCCATAGTCATCCTACCTTCAATCATTTTTTAATTGACAATGAAATTTTTCTCCAAAAGGAAAAATTGGATAATACCAAAAACTTGCAAGTATTCTAATCTTTCTTTGATTTTTTTAATTGTCATAACATAAAGCTTACAAAACTGCCTCTTAATGAGTATTCGTATACAATTAGGCTGTGTCCCGATTCACGAATGAATTTTAATAAACTTGGCCACGTAAATAATTGATTAAGTCTGCTACTCGAACTGACTTATTCCTTATATTTGTCAGACACCTTATCGATAGTTTATTGATCAATAACAAGGGGATTTTAATCCTCCAGTCAACTATTTTCCATCTGACAAGTTTGAGTAAAATTAAAATTATAAGATGCGCAACTAAGTTCTCGCTGTTTATTTATTTATGAATAAATAAAATATTTTGCGATACTTTTTCAAGCTGAACAATGCATTAGGTCCATAGTAACATTAAGAGATTCTCTTCGTCGACTTTCTCTTTGGTTAATAGCTTATCTATTAAAGGATTTGCTGTTGTTTTCGACGTATTGGATCCTTAATTACACTTTATACTACCGTATTGTATGGTGAAAATACTTCAACGCATGCTTTTATATAGCCATAGGAACGCAAAGAGAAAGTCGACAAAGAGAGTCTCCCAATGTTACTTAGGACTTAATGCATTGCTTAGCTTGATTTATTTAAGATTGAAAATAATATTGTAGGGGCATACACAGTAAGCTTCCTTTACCCATTAATGGGTGCGATTTATTATTATTGTTATTCCTCCTGTGGATTTTTTACACATTTTACTGAAAAACTGCGTCAGTTTAACGATAAATGGGTAAAAATTAACAATAATAATAAATCGTACCCATTAATGGGTAAAGGAAGCTTAACGTGTAGGATTACTATAATTGCTGGGATTGGAAAGTAATTTTTTTTTTTGTGTGAAATGAGTAATAAAAGAGCAATCTCGAACAAAAGACAAATTTCTGATTATCTCAAAACTTATTGGTTTAGCGACCACAAGAGTATCGACTTCTGTCGGGTTGACGGTGAAAACATCATACTCGATAACAACTGGATACAATGTATAGCTTGGTAATTCTTAGCGTGTGAGTAAACATTGATGAAATTTTGATTTACCGTTGGCAAAATTTCATCACAATTTGTCAAGAGGTTTGTTGCCGGCGGGTAACATTAGTTTGTTTAAAATATGTAAATATTGACGTGGAGAGTAGGGTTACCGATTGTTCAGCTATAAACGGTCAGTTCAAAACGTTGTGGAGCAGTGTGTGGACCATGAGCGGGCAACACACGTTTCTGTGCCGAACGCTAACTATGTTTGTGAACGGAGGAAGATAACCGGAGCACCACTATGAGTGCTTGGGAGACCATGAGTTACCACAGGAGCGAATGAGTTCGTTGGGCTGACGAGAGAGTTTAGTTGGTTAGATGCAGTCACTAAAGACGGCCGTGTAAATTCGCGTAAATTAACCGCCACTTGTGTAACCACTCAAAATGGTTTCATTGCTATTTTTGTAAATTTTGTGAATATATTTTTAATTTGATTTAGAGTAGTTTTATAAATAAGAATTTAAAGTACAAGTATTGAAATTTTATTATTTTTTTTAAAAGAATTGAATTAATTTTCGACGAATAGTCCTTTTTAACATCTTCAATATCCCTAGTTTCCGATTCCTTACTCTCTTGTCATCACACTACCACTACCGTCAACAACTGTCAACAAAAGCAGCAAATAGGAGACAGCGAACCAAAGAATGGATAAAACTTCTTGTCACCGGACTAGCAGTGGCTAATCGGTGAAATAAGATTATTGAAAATAGTCGTGATAAAGGGTGATACGGTCAAAATTTGGTCAAGGGAAAACGCGTGTAAATCAGTGAAATCGTTTATTTAAAAAATCAAATTAAATTTCTTTTTCAAGTTCAATTAGCATAAAATTCAGGAAAAATATTCAGTTAGGCTTCCGCTTTTCCAAATCCGAATTGCCGGGCCTTACGCTTGACCCCTGCCATCAGATTTTGTACAGCCACCTTCTTGTCCACCTTCTTCGCCGCAGAAAGCCAGTTTGCCTTGAACTGCTGCTCGTCCTTAGCAGTTTTTTTGGTCTTCTTTAGGTTCCGCTTGACAATATCCCAGTATTTCTCAATTGGGCGGAGCTCTGGCGTGTTGGGAGGGTTCTTGTCCTTGGGAACCACCTGCACGTTGTTGGCGGCGTACCACTCCATGGCCTTTTTACCGTAATGGCAAGATGCCAAATCCGGCCAAAACAGTACGGAACAACCGTGTTTCTTCAGGAAAGGCAGCAGACGTTTATTCAAACACTCTTTCACGTAAATTTCTTGGTTGACAGTCCCGGAAGCTATGAAAATGCTGCTTTTCAAGCCACAGGTACAGATGGCTTGCCAAACCAGATATTTCTTTGCGAACTTTGACAGTTTCGTGTGCATGAAAATATCTGCTACCTTTCCCCTTCCTTTTGCCGTATAAAACTCCTGTCCCGGAAGCTGCTTGTAGTCGCCTTTGACGTAGGTTTCGTCGTCCATTACCACGCAGTCAAACTTCGTCAGCATCGTCGTGTACAGCCTCCGGGATCGCGCTTTGGCCATCGTATTTTGTTTATCATCGCGATTTGGAGTCACTACCTTCTTGTAAGTTGATAGTCCGTTTTTGGCGTTTTTTGGCTCGATGCACGGTTGTAGACGATACACCCAGCTTATTTGCGGCATCTCGGAGAGATAGGTTAGGGTTTCGCTTGAAACTACCCGCAACTCTCTTTGTCGTCTCAGCGGCTTCCGGTTTTCGATTTCCACCCGATCCAGACTTCCTGGCTGTCGACAAACGTTCCCCAAACACTTTAATTACATTTGTAACGGTTGATTTGGCAACTTTTAGCGATTTTGCCAACTTTGCGTGCGAGTAGCTCGGATTTTCGCGATGCACGAGCAAAATTTTGATACGCTGCTCTTCTTGCTTGGACGGCATTTTGACAACTGAAGAGTGAATTCCAAAATCAAAATAGGAGCAACATTCTACACACACACACCTTCAAAATGAGGGGTGTTCAGGTTTTTTAAATGCAAAATTGAAAGAAATACGTCAAGTTGATATTGACCAAATTTTGACCGTATCGCCCTTTAGTTTTTTTTTAACCAGGTTTTTTCATCTTGTTTTTTTTTTTATAAAATAGTGAAGGGACTGCGCTTTGAAGCGGCGTGTTGTTGAAAACGCCATCCGTAGCGCTCATCGGGAAGTCGATGTGTGATCGGGCCGTGGAATCGACCGAAAACAACAACAAGGGCCGGAAATCTGGCAGTGGAACCGCCAAAGAAAAGACTGTGTACCGGAAATCTGGATATGCCATCCCCGCCGAGACATCGGAACAAATTGTGTGGTGGTTTCCTGGTCGACCCGCCCTTAGAGATAGCACCGATAGAAAGACACAATAAGACAAAACGGATGTTGGTAACGAAAACTTTCCTATCCTACTTATCCTACCTGTTCCCCCTTGATTTGAAAAATTATTAAAATAATGAAACTATAAAACTATCCTTTTCTTCTATCAGACATTAGTCCCTCTTTCACTATCTGTAGTTCACTCCACCTTGACCAGTGTTTTTTTACAGGGAAGTATTTCCACCCAATTCCTCTCGGAGCCAGTATACGACCCTGAATCCCAGATAAAAGGGGGAAAAAAGAAAATCCTCAGTGAGAAGGCCGATCTGGCAAGTGAATTCTAACACTTGAGACGCCATTCCCTTACTTCAATTGACCCGACACATCCCCAACTTCACGTTGTCATTCCGCCCGTCAACCCAGTTTACTCTAACAGCCACTCCGGCCACCACGTGAGTTACAATTTCAACCGCCACGTGACCGCCACGTCAGACGCCCTACCAACTCCACGCTATTCCGGCCATTGCGATCACACCACGTTGCACCCCGCCATCTCCGTATTGCTCTACACTACCACCGCTTTGTTTTGGGACAATAAACAAGGTAAAACAAACACATTTATATTATTTAGGACTCCCACATCCGAAAAACCTCCCTCGCCATAACGTCCTGAGACCCGGAACAAAAGAGGTCTTGAGTGCCCACCCCAGGAGTTGCCGTTGGCTTAATACCAGCTGATCGGGACTTAGGCCGGTTCCCTATTGGAACTGAGTAGTTTCTGGAAAAAAGCAGCCTTATAGGTTATATCGGAAGTAGAGTAGCTCCGCCAAAAATTTATGTGCGCTGTCGTGGAAATTCCTAGTGCGTCCCAAAGATGGGTCGGAAAACACCTGGGACTACATCATTCGACGATGTCTCGGGTGGTGAAGACATTCAAGGGTGGTGAAGACATTCTCGGGTGGTGAAGACATTCAAGACCTATACGACCCTGCGACGGACAGGCAGCGGCAGAACACCATAAACAGTTGATCCGAAGAAGGCAAGAGCGGTGTTGAATCTGTTCAAGCGCCGACCGAACCTTTCAATCCGCTATGTGACGAAGAAGACATAGATTTCCATCGGATTTGTCGAATTAACGATGAAACATGTTGTCCATGCCTACAAAGTCTGCAAATCACTATACCAGAACGATAATCAAAACACGGTAGGCAACACGCGCGCTAGGAAGCTGTGCCGAGAGTGGTTGGCAAAACCGAAGTGCGTCATGATGGACGACGAAACTTACATCAAGGCGGACACAAAGTAATTGTGAGGACAGGAGTTTTATGATGCCACATCACGGTTAAAAGTGGGTAAAAGCATCAAATGAAGTCAACCCTAATATTACCCAAAACCTTATGATTTGTGGCAAAAGCCAAGTTCGGTCATGTGGAGGAGATCTAATTAACCAATGAAGAAGATAATGTTGTAGTTTATTCTCTGAAAGCTTGAAGAAAATCCGCAAAAAAAAAAATAAAAACATTATTTTAATTGAAATTCTGAGAATTGTAATGATCCACTCTGTTATTCAGCTTTTCCAGGACCTTCAGGACATTAAAACAAACCTAATATATGTTTCTCAAAGACAAACCGGGTGATGTTAAATGTATTATTAAGTATGCATGAGCTTGTGGAATTTACACTGGCCGAGGCGCCAGGTCACCAGTTTGAGTACAAGAACTCAAATCTTACATAATACACCAGGGGATAGATTAATGGGTTACGCAACATTTCTTCCAATGGGGGATTTGAATTTTGAGGGATTGAAGTTTACAATGATATTGCATCACTACCTACAGGATTGTGAAGGGGGGATAATTGTTGGTATGAAAGGCTGTAGGGAGAAGAGTATACAGTATTATCTATACCTCTATTACCCTCCATCACTAAAGCCCTTGAACTCCGACAATCGAAAATCATGTCTAGAAAGTCGTCATCGTCTTCGTAATCTGATTCAACTATTTCCTGGTACAGACACGTTTGGTTGCTTCCTTGAATTTTATCCTATCATTAGCAATAGCTTACCAATAATCCATAGAATATCCACTACGTTCTACATCTTGCTTGGCGCTAGTCTCCCAAGTGAAGCACGGTCTTCCAATTTTCTTTTTATCCGGGATTCTATAGTTGAGAGCTTTGTGTTTTATTTCGTTACGATGGCTCCGAAATACATGTCCCATGAAGTTCAGCCTGGCGATTCGAATTTTGTTATTGATTGTGTGTCATCCAAGTTCTTGTTCTGCTATAGCTTGGGAAATTTGATCCTGTTCTTCATTGTGTTGTCGCCTTCGGGTTGGTTGGAATGATCAATATTTTCGTTATTTTCTCGAACATCTTGAATGTTGAGAGGTTTAAGGACGTTGAGCATGGTATTTTCCATTCGTCGTAGTGAGTTCCGGTTTCCTTTTAATAGCGTTGCTACTTCAATACTGTACGTTACAACTTGAATTATGAGCGAGTGGTGGAGTTTTCTTGTTGTGTTCCATTTTAGCGAATGACTTCTGAGGAAGTTGCCTTTTTAATACGCTCGGCCGTAGTTTTTTTTCCTCAGGAGACTGCTGGTTATGTAGGCTCCAAGGTGTTTAATTTCAGAAGTAACCGTAAGCTTGTATTTGATCCCGACTGAAATTGTTTCCTTGTTTTGGGTGTTCTAAACAATACTTTAGATTTCGAATGATTGATTTCCAATCTTATTGATGCAAGAAGTGGTTCCAGAAGATCAATAATTCTTTTTACATCTTCGACTGTTTCGCATAAAAATAATAGATCGTCAGCATACGCAAGGACGAATGGAAGTATTATTGGTCCGACGTTGTCTACGTTCAGTTCTGGTATAAATTAATACAATGTAGATAAAACGTTGTGAAGTATTAACATAAATAGGACTGAACGGACCCCTGTTTAATTTCTCGGTTCTTATTGATAGAGGGGATTCTGTTGCTGAACCCCTGCATGGAAGTTCTATCTGTTATTCAAGCTTTTATGATACAATTGATGAGTGCGTCCGAAACATTCATTGATTTTAAGGTTATAGGAAACTTTGAAGAATCGAGTTTGTCAAACGCCTGTCGAAGTTCTAAAGAAACCAATATTGTGGGTTTCACTTTTCACCATCTTTCGTCCAAGATTCTTCGTAGAACGAAGATCGCTAGCGCTATGCTTTTGCTGAAATGCCATTTGATAGTGGCGGAAGCTGTTGAACAAGTCTATCTAGTAGTATCTTAGCATAACCTTATATGCAATTGAACACAGCGTGATACAAAGATAATCATTGACTGATTTTGCGTTTCGGATCTTTGGTATAGGAATCTGTATCGTATTCATCCAGTCAGTAGGAACTTTATTAGTTAGAAAGATTGTTACCATCAAGTCTACTAGGATGTCCAACATTTCTTCGGAACCGTGTTTTAGCAACTCGCCTGCTATCCCATCTAGTCCTGGGGCTGAATTATTTATTATACTGGTCAGAATTTTTACTATTTCCATCCTGGTAGGGTCTGGCCCGGGAGAACGATTGTCCATTTCCTGTATCAACTCCGTATCAGTCCCCGATGATTGTTCTTTCATGTTTCTCTCCCACTCTCGTACAAGAATGGTTTTTTGTCGTCCTTTGTTGGTTTGTCTTCGATGTGCTTTGATAAAGCGAAATGTTTTGATGATTTTGTCCAGTCCATTATTGTTTGCTTTATCTTTGATGAATTGTAGAACTTGCTCTTCGAATTGTTGTTCAAATGCATTATGTTTTTTTTTCATGCTTTGTTCCATTGTATTTTCAACACGTTATTGTGTCTGTCTCTAAGCAGCTTCTGATGAGACGTTGGACGAGTTCGCCGACTTAAGTACCACATCAATATTCAGCCGCTCCATCTCCTCCAACGATCGCTTTGAGTAGTGGACCGACGTTCTTTAAACGCGCACACTTCTGAACGGAGTTTCTTCACTGTTTTCGCCATCGCGGTTAGAGTTCGACTGATAGAGCTGTCAAATTTTGTCTGCTGACTCATGGATTACTATGATTGATGCTGCATTGGTAGTGGTAGTGCGGGTGAAGGCAAACCCATGAAAAATCGGCATTTTTCGTACTATTGTTTAATGCAAACGTTATAGAGGCAACGATAACATCGCTGAAATGCAAAGTGTTAGGACGCGTATTAAACCTGTACATATTGATCGTTATAGGCGTACTCGACGGTTATAGGAAAAGAGTCTATTTGTCTATGATTGCATTCTATTCTTTTTCAGCGAGCAAATTTTGACAAAACAGTCAAAAGGTCGCAAGTAACATGTGTAAACAATAACTTCTAGCGTATTTTTCTGGGATCTGCTTGCTCCCATAAACAAAATAGCACCAGAAACAGATACAGGGAGTTATTACCTTCCCATCGGTAGTGGATATAGATGTAAGCAACCTGGCATTTCCAGGAAATTTACGTTTATGTTCTTGTTTACAATTGTTACTTTCAACCTTTTGACGATTTTGTCTAGAAATGTTGTTTAAGTGTTTCTGTTTTCCATTGTATAAATCAACACTCTTCTACGTTGTGAACTATAACATAGAAAAAAATACGCTGTCCGTCCCGTCTTTGACATTCATGGGTAATAAGAAACATTATTATTCATTTGCAATTGTGATAAATTTAGGGTAAGTTCGATTTATTCTGCACATGGCCTTCCCCACATTAAGAAATTTCGATGGAACGAGTCTCATAAAGCTCAATCATTTCATGTGTGACGTTTTTGCTACTTTTGCTGCATTGCAGCATGCTTCTTTATGCAATTCCGTTGATTTCAGCAAATATCCAAAGGGCATAAAAAGTAAGCACAAGAACGGCCCATTTCTACGTTTCTATCAACACATTTGAGTTCATCTGCCTACGATTGCAGTAACAGTAATACCGTAACGGAAACAAACAGGTCCCACTTACCCTTCCGTATTCACCGGCCTCACTGTTGTGTCCAAATACGTACATGTAGCATTTTGGGTTGACTTTGGCTAAATAGAGTCCAGTCTGTACCATCGGAGCGGCAACACGGGCATCAGATAAAATGTCCAACAGAGTGTCGCGATGGATGTCTGCCAGTGATTTGTTCGGATCGGTAAGAATACCGGTGTACCTGTGGGTGAAATGAAATGATAACACCGGAAACGAGCGGTGGTTGATTATTGAATTTATTGCATATTGCGCGGTGAATAAACTTACTCATTGAGCGTTGCAGCAAGTGCCAAATCTGGACGGATTTCGAACCGATTCTGCATGTAGAACCGCAGCAGATTGTCCCTCTCGTTTTCGAGCAACCCATACGACAGAGCGACGGCGTTTAAAATATTGTACGATTCCAACTCTGTCATCCCGTATAGAAGGTCGTACCTGTAGTGAAGCGAGACAAAATTATCGTTCCGAGCTGGCCGTAGAAGCACACAATCATATATCATTGAAATTACCCACTAAATATGTCGCTATACTGTCCCATCACCTTGTGCGGAGTGTTTGGAATCACCAATCCATCTACAATGGGTCCAAAACGAGTTGAAAACTGTGGTGAGGCAATTTTCACGTTCAGTATTTCACTGTAACGCTTTCGCCGTAAACATGCTGTCACTTCATCGTTATCTCCGTTTAGTGGACAGTTCAGTCCTTGCAGTACTTGCATGGTTGATTGCAGAGGGTGCTGGGTTAAGGCCCAATCAGATAATGCCGAACCTGAGAGCAGAACTGCTCTATGGAATAGTCCTTTGGCAACAGGTGAAACCATCAGAAAATTTACGCAAGCAGCACCCGTTCCATGGCCCATTACAGTCACCAGCTTGTTGTCCCCGCCAAACGAGCCAATATTTTCCTTTATCCATTGTAATGCAGCAATCTGATCTAGAAGACCGAAATTGCTTGTTGTGTGATCACTTATGCCTGGCTTCATAAAACCTGTCAAAACAAAATTAGAATTCCAATTTAAGTCAATGACCATGGAAATTGAATGGCAAAAACATATTTACCCAGAATTCCAAGCCGAAAATTAAGCGTTACAACTATAACCCTTCCATAGCTGGCCAAAATTGATCCATCGTATGGATTTCCGCTATTCCATTCGTACGATTCGCCGTGAATGTACACGATAACCGGATATTTGGCTTGCGGTCCAATCCCATCTGAAACCATGGAAATGTATGAGTTATTCTGGTTATTTGATAATCGATCGATACTGTGTATTAATTTTCTACAGCCCAACAGCCATGCGAACGTTTTATCATCGATGTCACCATCCAATAGAGTTGCGAATGTGTAAATAAAAATCTACCACCAATGTTGCTTCCGGTGAAGGCTCTCTAAGTGTTATAATGAACACTTTTATGCATTAATATGTTTACAAGTAGTTGTCAATTTTTATTTCAACGCAGTTCTTGAAAATAAAACAATTAAGTTGCTCAAGTCAAGAAACACACAAGTGCCATAATGGGATGTGGCAACTTCATTGTGACAAAGAGGTCACTTCAACCGATTAGAAAAAAGTGTGTTACTTTAGTAGAAATTTTCTTTCGTTTCCTCACATATGATTATTTATGCTTTTATGAATAAATTACTTCAGATTTGTTTTTGCTGACGGGAGCCTGGCTTTAAAATTGCCGGAACAGTACGTGTTTGTATCAATGCTCCGTGATACATCATGTTTTGCCAGCATATTTAAAGCATGTTTTGAACGTCTTGAGTTTGTTTGCTAATTGTACTTATAGATTAGTGCAAACTGTGACAAGCTATTTTGAAGCTACGCACTTTTGTGTCGGAAATCACTCAGTCCGGCTTAAAAGGCAGACATGGGTAAACATATGTTTTTTTTTCAAATTTGAAAAAACGTGCCTATGTAAGTAAAATAAAGTATACTCAGTTTACTGAGTAAAGTTTTCTTAGATTTTTTTATTTGTAAAATGGGTAAGTTTTACATTTGTTTTGTAAAATGGGTAAGTTTTATTTAAAGAAATATGGTAGTCTGCGCGTGTTTCTGATTTTTTTGAATTAAAAAGAAGAAATTAATTCTACAATGTGATTAATACAGTTTTGTATCTATATACCGTTACCTTTTAAAGTTCTATTGACAAATTTACCAATATATATAGGACTATGATAGATGTACCGTACATGCACACAGGTAAAATTGTGTCACCAACAAATTGCAGATTGCAAAAAAAAAAACAATAGTACCCAGGTAACCAATAAGCATTAGCATATGCAGTAAATTAACCCCAAATCCGAATTTCAAATGCTACAAGCATTATTTTAGCATTATATCAGCATCTAGAATGCTATCCGTTCTTAAGTTGAATTTCAGATGCTATTTACATGCTTGTAACCTGTAATAAGCATTTCGTATGCAAAATAGCATTAACGAAGCATTATCATAGCATTGCAGTAAAGCAGCCGTATATTGGGCCTAAGTTGCATTTATGTTGCATTTATGGTGACTTAATTTCTTGGTTATCTGGGTATAGTATGTGATTTCCTTAACAATCACTAAATTTGGTCTATCAGTTTACTTCTTCTGGTGCAGTCCTCAAAGTTAACATATAATATTTGTCGATTCAGGAAGAGCTATAATAGATTGCTCCATGCTCCCTACAAAAATAGTTGTAACGTCATTGTGAACCCTATTGTTTTTCTATTTTTGTTTGTCTTTTTCTTGCTTCAATTAGTTTGCCCTTTTAGTACAAGTAAAGCTTCAAAAAAAAAAAGATTGATTTCAATTATTTGAATGCTGTCAGTTAGCTTAGACAACCACCTGTCGATGTTTCCGTCTAGATTTTGAAACCCTCATTAATAATAATCACGCCGATATTAGTTTAAACTTTTCTATGACTGGACTGTGCGATAGGAGTCAAGGCAAATTAGCCAGATTAGATCTGACACGGGCATCGTAAATATTTATATATTTATGTTCACGAGTGAGAACTTTGTTCTTTCATAGTTAGCCATACTAAGAAATTCTTTGTACGGGGTGGAAAATTACGCAGTTGTTTTAGGCTCATGCCAAGCTACTTCGCGTTCTTTGAATTCATTTGAGTGGAGTGCTTTCCTGATTGCAATTGTTAATTTAGTCGATGTGAAAAAAATTAATACCGGAGAAGAAATAATTATTGCAAATCTAAATTCGATGTAAGTTTCGGGCGTCTATTATTTTTACTTAGTTGTTAAAAATTAATGTGATTACTTTAGAATCTGAATTTATTGAGTGCAAGATCATTGGATCATAACTATTAATAAATTGTAAGTTTTGTGAATTATTAATTCAGGTAAGCTTAATTAGTAAATGTACGAGCAATTCAAATAAGATTTCCGCGTTAATAGGCTCTCTGTGCCCGGTCAACGCGGGCGGCTAGTACCGGATAGAACCAGCTAGTCACGGCTAGTGTCGACAAGTATCGTCGATTCTGGACGGTCAATTAGCAAGGACAAGCTCCATCTATCGCTTGCTGTTGGTGATACAGCTTTTAGACCATCAGGTCCAGTTTCGGTTACGGCACCTTGGTAGCGCAACATCTTCTATTGTGGCTACACTGTGCGGTCTGAGCTAAACACCGTTAACATTATCAGCTCAACACTCCACGACTTCTAGGGACGCATTTACCCCTAATTTGCTAGCCAAATTTGTGCTGAGGCTGGTGCATGCGAAAAACATCCAACGAGGGAGCGGATACACCGAAAAGAAAACATAAGGTCAGATCTGTCCGAAAATTTGCTCGTTTGTAGAACCCAATAAAACGTGACGTCACAGTAGGATACTTTTAGGTTTTCCCTGAATAAATTCCTAATTGTTTCGTTTAAATACAATAGTTAAACTCGATAAATTTAAGGTAAATAGTTTCGTGGCTCGTAATATTGAATAAAACATATATTACTTCTAGTTTAGATTCTCCACTTTGTTATGTGCGTCACTTGATTTGAATATATTAATTAGTTAGGATTGGGTTTCTTTCAACTGTTACATATTTCCCCTTAGGTTAATTTTGAAGATTTTTATTCGCGTAGTTAATTTATTTTATATCTTTATTCTACAATTTGGTTAACTTGTTTTGCACGTTTGGGTCCAGTATTGTTATCTGAAAACTTTTGAGCAACCTGCCCTTAGAGGGTTGTTTCATGCCGGGTAAACTAAGACAGAGTTAACGGTCCTTTTTATTTAAGAAGGTGGCGCTTAAGCTTTAGCTGAGCGTAACAAGGAGAACGTTACATAGTTACTACGCAAAAAAAAATCCTATTTACAGTTATGCGCCATTATGAACTTAACATCAATTTTTATCGTAATCGTTTACTCGGAATCTGGATAGATTCCACTCGTCGAATGAAACCCAGTTTACTCAGTTTTTAAGATCTCTATACTAATTTAAAAAATGAGTGCAATCTACTCAGTCTCTGGGTAGATACAAAATAGCGTGCAGACAAAAATCGGTGGCGGAAAACAAAGCGAAATGGTCATTTTAGTTAACTTAAACAGCAAATGATAAGTAGTATTAATACGACCAAAGTACTCTTTTCACGTTACACCAATACTGGTCACAAGTTCTCTGGTTCTCTGCTCTCACTGAGTCTAACGTAGCCGAGCAAACATCCAAGCCTGCACCTGTACTACCAGAATATTCGTGGTCTCAGGGCCAAAATTGATCAAATGTTTCTTTCAACCTCTGAATTGGATTACGATGTGTACGTGTTCACAAAGACTTGGCTCGCCGGGCGTATTCATCATGTCAGTTGTTTACCAACGATTTTTAAAAGGTGTTTTGATCAAAATCTGGTCGACTTAAACTAGACGCATTTCCTTTCATCAAAATTTCGCACACCCCTCATTTTGAAGATGTGTGCGTGTAGCATCATGCCTGTATTTTGATTTTAAGATTAGTACTTCAGTTATCAAAATGTCGTCGAAGGAAGAGAAGCAACGCATCAAAATTGTTCACGTGCATGGCGAAAATCCAAACTACTCTCACTCCAAGTTGGTGAAATTGTTGAATGTGGCTAAATCAACTGTTACCAACGTATTAAAAGTGTTCGGTGAAAGTTTGTCGACAGCCAGGAAAGCTCGATCGGGGGGAAATCGAAAGCCGGAGGCCACAGCGACGACAAAAAGAGTTGCCCTCTGTTTCAAGCGGAAACCCAACCTCTCCGTCCGAGATGTCGCGAAGAAGCTGGGAGTGGCGCCTTCAACCGTGGATGGAGCTAAAAAAACCAGCTGGACTGTCGACTTACACGAATGTGGTGACTCCAAATCGCGACGATAAACAAAATACGTCGGCCAAAGCACGATCGCGAAAGTTGTACACGACGATGTTGACGAAGTTGGAATGCGTTGTACAGGACGATGACATTTACGTCAAGGCAGACTTTAAACAGCTTCGTGGACAGGAGTTTTACACGGCAACCGGAAAAGGCAAGGTGGCAGATATTGTCAGGCACATTAAACTGCCAAAGTACGCGAAGAATTATCTGGCGTGGCAGGCCATCTGTACCTGTGGCTTGAAGAGCAGCGTTTACATTGCTACCGGAACAGCGAGTGCCTACAAAAAACGTCTACTGCCTTTCCTGAAGTGACACAAGTGTTCCGTTCTATTTTGGCCGAAATTGGAATCTTGCCATTACGGAAAAAAGGCCATAAAGTGGTATGCTGCCAACAACGTTCAAGTGGTGCCCAAGGACAAGAACCCTCCTAACACGCCAGAGCTTCGCCCAATCGAACAATATTGAGCAATCGTCTAGCGGAACCTTAAGAAGAATCAAAAAGTTGTGTGAGCGAGAAACTGTTCAAGGCAAACTGGCGTTCTGCGGCGAGTAAAGTGGACAAAGAGACTGTACACACTTAGAATTTTATGCCGAGTCTCGGCGCACAGCCGACCTTTCGGTTTCGATCTCGGCTTTATTATGTTAACCGATAATCTCGGTTTGGGTCAAACTGAAAACTCATTTAGTTAGCTGGGAATCTCGGCATGAGCAAATTGATGTATCGGTAAAAATTCAAAACACACAAAGTTGAGGGTTACCGAGACTTTGGTTAAATTGTGTGTAAATGCTTGAAATTTTGGATTAGATTTTCATCGAAATATTGAATATTTCATGCTTAAAGGCCCTGCATGGATGGTGTTTTGCGTCAAACCTGCTGGCTGGCTGCCTCGTACAAGAAGGCGCGGAGTACAGTGAGCTAGATGGACGCATCAGGTTAGCCAAGACTTGGAGAGCGTGGGCACAGCCGAGGATGGAGAGAAGCAGCCATGAACCCGGTGAATCGGCGTAGAATTATTGAAGAGGTTTTATTAATATAATTGATGTATTGCCAATAAATGTATGTTTTTCCCCATTCCACAAATAGCATACGGCTTACTCTCCACTTGCGAATGAAAACAATATGGCGCATGGCGGTTGACAGATAAAAAGCCGAATCTCGGCTTACATCACTGCTAAACCGATATTTCGGCATGATAGTCAGCTGATGTCGGTTGAATTTTGGTTAACGTGTATGCTCGACTCCTAGTGATGCCGAGAATCGGTTTAATAATTAAGTTACCTGATATTTCAGTTTAAAGGGATGCTGAGACTCGGCATCGTTCGATTTTGGGGAGTTATCAGTTAGTTACAAAAATGCCGAGTGAATTGAGCTAAATGTTCAACTGAGCCCGTAAATAATGATTAAGTGTGTACAAAATCTTATGGCAGGTGTTAAACGAAAGACCCGGCAATTCGCATTCGGTAAAAAGGAATTTTAGCTAAATATTTCTCTTGTATACTGTATTAACTGAACTTGAAAAAGAAAAAGAGTTTGACTTATTGATAAAAAACTTTGATCGACTCACACACATAACTGCTTGACCAAATTTTGATCGGAGCTCCCTTTACTACAAATAACATCGAGTAGCTATGGGTGATTTTGGGCAATAAAGAAGCGGAAGCTTAAGAAAAGTCGAAAAATGGCTCGGGACGCGACTCAGATGACCAAAACGTGGAACAAATGTGTCAAGGAAGTTGACTCCGGCGGTGTGCAGCGTTTGATGGGAGGAATAAAGAAGAAAGTGCAAATTATCATTAGAAACGAAGAGAAATGATTTGTATTGATATTTTTTCATTTCAATTTCTTTTTTTCGATTTCAAACAGCTACTCGGACAAAAAATTTACTTGACTACAGCTCGGTTCCTAGCAAATTCAAATTACATTATTTGGATTTGCACGTAAAAACAGGCATCTGTAGCTGCGGTAGGAAGACAAAGGTTTTCATAACTGATAAGACATTTAATTCAGGGCTGTACAGAACGGAATGTCTCAACCCACCCAGAACGGAAAGAACTGGAACCCACCAAACTGTCCCAGCTCAGACCGATACAGTGATTTTGGGCTATTATGAAGAGCTGAAGCTGAAGGAGAAAGGCAGTACTGTCAAAAGGATCAATGAATTGAGATCCAAGTGGAATAAGATTGCCAAAACAATGGATGAAAATAATGTGCGCTGGTTGATGAAACGTATTCCGGGAAAAGTCCGCAAATTTCTTCAAAATCGACATAATTTTTTTTTGTATTTTCTCTCTTAAGTTAACATAAAGTCGTTCGACATTTTAGTTAAAACAGTAGACATTTTAGTTAAAACAATAGTCTATGTTCCAATTCTAGCTGGGCCACACTTTATTGTCGTTAATATATTCAGCCTTCATACAATGATGATATTGTAAATTAATGGAGTTTCAGACTGATTTTTTGTGGAAAATTTCCATAACCATATGAATATCTATAGTTTATTTCCTTGAGTATTTGATTCGTTGAACATACTGTCAGAAGTAGTGAGTTGTGTACCGCTACTTCCAACACTTTTCCATACGCTAGAACCAGATTAAAATAGAATGAAGTAAATTGACCTTTTGCACAGTCAACAAGGGACCAAGTGTGGCTGTAACTGGATTTATAGATAACTCCTTCAAATTAATGAATGAAAGAATCACGATGTAAATCTAGAGGATGCTTGTGTTCATGAATAATTATGAATTTCAATGAAGCTGAATCGGGGGCTGAATTTTTTTGCGATGTAAACTATAAAACAATAGTGAATACGACATAAATAGGTCTAGTGCCAACTTTGTATCGACCTCCCTATATATAATCAAACTAGTTGCGAGTGAAAGTTACTTTTTTGGGTAGGATATCTGAATGAAAAAATCGTTGATTCTCGTGATCCCAATGTTTTGAAAGGTCGTTAACTTAATATAAGATTATAGATACCAAAAAACATCATTAAATAATACGATGTGGTTGTCTTCAAGAAGTTTCTAATAGACTGTTCCAGAAAGTATAAGCACACTTTCAAAATAACCAAAAAGTCATGTGTTTTTTAGTTTTAATAATTTGATTTGGCAAATCACATATGTATTTGTGTTTTATATGATATTTTACTCTCGTTTAATCAAAATATTTATTCAGAGCCAAGACTCGTAACTTTTCCTCGAACATGACCCATTAGCTTCTGCACAGTGGTACTTCCCACCATTCTGACCACTTTTGGCCAATCTTTTTTAAATTATTGGATGTCGTCCGCTTGTTTTATGAATTTTCGAAGCTTTGCTATGGTTGAAGCCCAAAAAGTCTAGATTGGCCGTGCCTCCGGACAGTTCGGCGGATTCATGTCTTTCGGCACGAAATATACATTTTGACTTTTGTATTATTCTAAAGTGTCCATGACGCCGAATCAGGCCAAAACACTACTTGACCTTCGTGCTACCTGTTCATCGGCTTCTGGAGACATTCCTTAACGTATTTCTTAGTGTTCATCGTCTCCGTTGTGATGTACGGACTAGATGTTTTACTACACTCGCATATTGCCTGCCAAAGCACAACCTTCTTACCAAATGTTTCGGTAAAAATTGCCTTCTCCGTTTCGGGGATGTCTTTGTCTTCGCTTACAGTATAGAAGTGTGTTCAGGGAAGCGTTTTGTAATCTAGTTTCACATACGTTTCATCGTCCATTATTATACATCCAGAATTTCTACACAATAACGAATCGTAGAGTTTGCGGGCCCATGGTTTCACGGACGGGGCCTGTTTTGGGTTCCTTTTGGTTTTTTTCTGCTTCCAGTATGTTTTGAGCCCATAAGTATTTCTTTGGCACGATCTTTTAATCGATATCCGGACTAACAGGACCGGATTTCAGAGTGGTCGACGCATCTGCAAACGTACACTGTTCTCTATATTTTCGAACTGCAGATCGTACCGCTCCGACGCTTACACCCTCTTTCTTGGCCAATTTTCTCAAAGAGAGTTCGCTCACAGTGCACCATTTGTGCACGATACTTTTTCGTTGTTCCGGAGTTAGACCGCGCATTTTGATAGGTAACACAAAACTGAGCACTTTTTTGATGCTATGTCATTAAAAAATGTGCAAAAGGACGCATCCAAAACATGTTGAAATATTTCATTATATTCAAAGTGACCGTTAAGATACGGTGTGCTTATACTTTCTGGAACAGTCGTTAATAAGAACTGTCATATACCACGCAATACGGACGACGCCATTAAATAATATATTATATTCTTGCCAACCATTTTTGCCACTGACGTACATTCCGTATGGATTTGCGTCATAGACTGACTGTTGCGGCGACCGGCTAACCGGCAACCCTGCGTGTCACGATATTAAATTACTATACTTTGAAACTGTGTTGAACAGCACAAGCAAATAGACTTGAGTAACATGCACAATACATGCGTACAATCCTTTTCATAGTCTGTTCAGTTGTTTCTACATTAAATAGTTAGTAATGCTACAGAAAATTTTAAAATACTATTATATAATGCCATATGCTGCCATATAGTAACACCCAAAATCCAGCCAGATACCCTCAGATTCGGTCGCACTAGGTAGAAGAAGGCTGTATATTTGCTGGTAGGTTATGGAATAATTACGGTTTGCTAGAATAATTATGAATCCCTAACCTTCAAGCAGACAAACAATAAGGATAGAAGCGCACGAACCCAGAGTTTAAAGCGTAGAAATATATTGAGCACTGTTTAATGTAAGTACATTTAAATTATATTGAATTGACCAACAGTGATTATATCTTCTTTTAGCTTGTAGCTCTAATGAAGTGCTCTCAAGAACTGTGTGAAGTTTGTTCGTGTAGTGAAACTGATTGATCCATAACTGTTTATATCTGATTCAAAGATGAGCGTTCATTAAACTGTCATAATTTTGGGATTCTTTTGATCATCGCAACAGGTGTTACTTCTTTGATTATTTGTGATATTTCCTAAATGTCGTAATTAAAGTTTTTCCTACAATTTCAATTTTTTTCCTAGTTTCATTCTTCATAAATTAATAAATCCTCCGATGTTTTATTTGACAAATTCTTGTCATTGATCGATTTAAACCAGACGTGCATTGAACCAGTAAACGTGCCAACAAATCATTTTCTCATTCCACGAGATTTAAAAATATTCTACTTTTCGCTTCACGATGCAATATCATAATTATTACTGAGCTCTTTTAAAAACACTTTGAAGTAGGTCATTCGCATGAAAAACAGTACAGTTTGATTGCAATAAAACCCGTTTCCCTCGGATTCATCGCATCGGATGGGACGCAACCCAGCAGTGAAGGTGCATCCATTACACATTGCCGCTGCTGCCCGCTTTCCATGATCAGGTGAAGCGAGCCAGCAGAATAGAAAATTAATTACACTCGAGTGCCGTTTGGAATAATACGAACATAAATTCCAATTTCAAAATAGGAGTCGAAGCGCCAACGTGAAGTGAAGCGAATAGAAATTTACTTCCACTGCTTCTGTGTGTGGGTTCCTGCCCGGTAATCATCAGTCAGTGCGTTTCAGTTGGATTGGTAATAGGTGGGTGGGAAAAATAATTCTTTTCTTCCGAGCAGAAAACGCGGACCAGCAGAACGGGGAATCTGAATCTGACGTTGGTTGGCATATTACGAGCGTGCCAAAACTCGTTGGTGGCGTCGTACATCAATAGTCGTTGCGCCGATCGGCTGTAATGTTTTCAGTAAACAGTCTGACGACAGCTAAATCAATTATAGTGGCGACCAGTATGCGATGTCTGAGAGGAATAGAAACTATAACTATTGCTATTATTGTTAGTGCGAATAAAACGTTCTTCATGAAATTACACTATACATTCTTGAACTCAGTAGGTCCACATTGCTTCACGTAGGATAACATTTCACGACAACATATGGGCGTGCAATTTGGAAAATCTAAAATTGCGAGCATCACGAAACGTGGTCAGCATTTGAACGTTAATGACTCAGTTATTCTTCTTTAAATGTGCTAAATTTTTGCATCAATTGAGCAATTGGTTGAATTATAAAAAAAAATGTATTGAGCGAAGATGTATGAAAAACTTAAGGAATTTCGAAATAAATCAGAATTAAATCACCGTTTTTGATGATTTCACTCGATAAAATTTAGTATTTAATAATTCGCTACATTTTAAGTGCGCTCTGGCTATAATTTTTTGCCGTGTTTTTCGCAGATCATTACAATAAATCTTGAAACCTATAAAGCCATTGTAGTGGCCTTTTATTACTAATCGGATTATGCAATAAAATGTATTTTTAAGAGGTATACTGATAGGCAAATAAAAAAGAGCTTTGAAGAGAAGATTGTATATCAACAGGACAACGACCTGGAGAATACTGCCAAGGAGATCAAGTTTTCTTCCGGTCTTGTCGGATTCAACCGCTGGAATGGCCTTCACAAAGCCCGGATCTCAACCTCATCGAGAATTTGTGGCCAGTTTTCGATGCTCGATGAAACTAGTATTACCAATACAAATAACTATCTTGAGGCTCTGCTGGGGTGCGCCTGGAAAGAGCTAGATCCACAGCATCTAAAGAACCTGGTGGAGAGCATGCCTGCAGCAGATCCTGATAGCCAAAGGAGGAAACAATCGCTGCACTTAGGAACGTAGCGTTTTAGAAAAACGCCGCCGGTGGTCCACTCCATTAAGGGGTGATATACAGTTGGAATGAACAAAAATTTCAATATTTTTTTTGCATAAAAAGTTAGCAAATTTCCCGTAGAATACGCTCCTGTTACCCCCCCCCCCCCCACACACACACACACACACACACACACACACACACACACACACACACACACACACACACACACACGGAGGTGTGCTTCAAATGTCTAGAGTACGGCCACCTGGCACGAAACTGCAAAGGGCCCGACAGAAGCAAACTATGCAGAAGGTGTGGTGAGGAAGGCCACAAGGCTCTAAACTGCAGGAAGTCCCCAAATTGCCTGATCTGCGCTAACACGGAGAACAAAAATCACCCAACAGGTGGCCGATGATGTCCGGCCTTCAAACATGCGAGTGCTCTCAAGACCCAGTGGAGGTAATTCAAATCAACCTCAACCACTGTGATACAGCACTACTCTTGCTGCAACAAACCGTTGCAGAACAAAAGTGCGATGTTGTTATAATTTCGGAGCCATACCGAATTCCCCCAGGAGATGGTAACTGAATAGCTGACAGGGCCAAGACTGTACCAATCTGGACAGTGGGAAAATACCCCGTCCAAGAAGCTGTGTACCGCGCAGATGAAGGTTTCGTGATTATTAAAATCAACGGAACCTTTATTTGTAGCTGCTACGCACCCCCAAGATGGACGATAGAGCAGTTCAATCAGATGTTGGACAAGGTGACAGAGGAGTTAATCGATCGAAGACCAGTCGTCATAGCCGGCGACTTCAACGCCTGGGCGGTCGAGTGGGGTAGCCGGCTGACAAACACAAGGGAAGCAGCCTACTTGGAGCTCTGGCAAAACTGAATGTAGACATCGTCAACGAAGGTAATGCCAGCACCTACCGTAGGGAAGGTCGAGAGTCCATCATAGATGTAACTTTCTGCAGCCCTTGTCTGATGAGAATTATAAACTGGAGAGTAAGTGAGGAATGTACCCACAGTGACCATCAAGCGAACCGGTACCACATCGGAGGCAGGACGCAGGTGAAGTCATAGAACTCTACTTAACGAGTGGAGGTGGAAGACAGCGAAATTCAATAAGAAAGTATTCGAGGAAGCTCTGAAGCTGGAGGGTAACTCAATGAACCCCACCGCAGACCAGCTGATAGCGACTCTATCCCGAGCGTGTGACGCAACCATGCCAAGGATGGGAAATCCAAGAAACTGTCGACGTCCTGTCTACAGGTGGAATCCGACGATTGCTGATCTGCGTGCACAGTGCTTCCGAGCCAGAAGAAGAATGCAGAGGGCCAGCAATAACGGCGAAAGGGAGGAACAAAGGTTACCCTATAGAGCAGCAAGAGCTGCATTGAACAAAGCAATCAGGATCAGCAAGAAATTCTGTCTTGACGATCTCTGCCGCAAGGCTTACGAGAACCCATGGGGTAGCGCATACAAAGTAGCCATGTCTAAGATAAAAGGTCCTGACGTACCACCTGACAGATGCCCAGATAAGATGAAAATTATCATCGAAACACTGTTCCCGATGCATGAGCCGGCGGTTTGGCCGCCCATACCGTACGTCGACCAAGATGTCCATGACGAAGAAATCAGGGTAACGAACGAAGAGCTGATCGCGGTAGAGAAAGACTTGCCAACCGAAAAAGCTCCAGGACCAGACGGAATTCCAAATATAGCTCTAAAAACAGCGATCCGTGTAAATCCTGAAATGTTCAGGAGCACAATACAACATTGTATTCAAGAGGGCAGTTTTCCCGACATCTGGAAACGGCAGAAGCTAGTGCTGCTACCGAAGCCAGGTAAACCTCCCGACGACCCATCAGCGTATAGGCCGATATGCCTATTGGATACCGTTGGCAAATTTTTGAAGGGAGTGGTCCTAAACAGGCTCACGAAGTACACGGAGAGTGAGAGCGGTCTATCAGAAATGCAGTTCGGATTCCGGAAAGGCAAGTCTACTGTAGATGCCATCAGAACGGTTGTGGAAGCGGGAAGTCAGTCACTTGGGAGTCATGTTGGACGACCGACTGAACTTCAATAGTCATGTCAACTACATCTGCAAGAAGGCCACGGCAGTGATCTCAGCACTATCCCGGATCATGCCCAACAACTCTGCGATCAGCAGCAGCAAGAGGAGGTTACTAGCGAGCGTATCATCGTCAATCATCAGGTACGCATGCCCAGTGTGGTTGGCGGCATTGAAGGCTGGAAGAAATCGCGCCCAACTGAATCGTACGTCCAGGCTGATGGTGATGCGTGTGTCGAGTGCGTAGCGCACCATCTCGTCGGACGCCGTGCATATGATAGCCGGAATGCTCCCCATTTGCCTTCTACTGGAAGAAGATAGCGAGTGCTACAGGGACCGAAACACAAGAGGAGTTCGGAATAGCACGCGAGCCAACACACTATCCAAGTGGCAGCAGCAGTGAGACAACGCTGCGAATGGCAGGTGGACTCATCGTCCAATTCCCAACCTGTCGATGTGGATCAACACGGGGAGCTTAACTTCTACATGACGCCATTTCTGTCTGGTCATGGGTGCGTTAAGCAGTACTTGCACAGATTCTGCCATGCAAGATCGCCGGTATGTCCTGAGTGTCATGACACAGAAGAAAAGCCGAAACGAGTCATTTTCAGTTGCCCAAGGTTTGCACAACCACGAGGAGAAATGACAGCTATTGTCGGTGCTGACGTCAACGTAGACAATATCGTCGGACGTATGTGCAGCGACGAAGACAAGTGGAACGCGGTGAACACGACAATAGTACAGATCATGTCAACACTACAGCAGAGTTGGCGGGAGGAACCACGACAAGCGATGTAAATGGTGAGAAGGAAGCACGATCGGTTTCGGGAGAAATTCTTTCACCGGGGAACTCTCTGACGGAGTAGGCTAGACCCACCGCCGGGGGCTAGTAGAGTAGAACGCGTCGTAGCACCGGCCTGGGTCGTCGGAGCGCCAGTGAACTGGACGCCAGGCTCCACCGGAATCACTGGAGTGACTTCGGCGCCCTACCGGTAGGTCCGAAAAGTGAAAATAAGAGGTCTGCTTCCGGGCGGGATTGCGCACCGGATGGCTCGGGTGCAGAGCGTATCTTAGTTGTATGTGTAAAATCGTAAGAAATCTACTAACAGGAGCCAAAGGGCTCAGGACGATGCATGTTGGTCGCTGATTGGCGAAAAAGTAAAAAATAACACCAGGAGCCGAACGGCTCGGCATGGTGGGAGTCAAAGGGCTTTGCATGATGGGCCTTAGCTCCGGGCATGATGGGCCTTAGGCTCGGGAAAATAATAAGTAATAAATTGGATGCGGCGCACATTGCGCATAACGCCTCCCCTCCGAAGTAATACTGCATGGTAGTTCCGGAGGGGAAACCCTGGTGATCGGTGAACTAGGAGAGTGTTTTTTAGTGGATAGACACACATGTGAATCCCACACAACGCCAAATCAGACACTGGCATGTGCATGAACATGAACACAACAGGCCAGTCTTAAGAAGATTTTTTGAACTCCTAGAATTAAAAAAAAAAAACTAGAAGGGACAGCCCAATGGGGTTGTACGCAATGTTGACGTAGGACTACGAAGCAATGTGCAATCTAGATCATTGGGTGAATTCTACCCAAAAGTAAGTTATTTATACCCAATGGGTCGGTTAACATCACTTTACCCAAAATTGGCTTCCCACACGCAACTGCTCAAATGGGTTCTTTTTTTCTTCCGTGCACGGAAGAAACAAAGTACCCAAAATTAAGTTATTTCACCCAACTCTGGAGTTCATTGCGGGAAGCCAAATTTGAGTATATGCCATAGTACTCAAATTTGAGTAACTGTATCCAAAGTTTATGGTGGGTAAATTTAACCTAATGCAAAAAATCTCGTAAAAACCAAAAAATGAGCACTTTTCCGCACGGTTAGTTAGCAAATGTTATACAACTTTTAAAATAAAATAAGTTTAGAGATGATAGAATAAAAACATTAATTTACTTGATAATTTTATGGATTTTGTTTGTTTCTTAATTATCGCGATTTTTAACAATAAGGGCTAGTGTAATACCTTTAATATATTTATTGTTTTTCGGTTTTTTAATCTAATTTATCTATATATTTATTTATATATATATATACTATATATATATATATATATATATATATATATATATATATATATATATATATATATATATATATATATATATATATATATATATATATATATATATATATATATATATATAAGAATGTTTACAAATGTTGATAGGACCTATTCTATTGTTGGTCAAGAATTGGAATGAAGGCCAATGGAAAGTGAAAGTATAAGTTTACGCTTCCGTTTCATTGTACTCAATATTTGAGTACATTTGTATACCATCTCTTTTTCTCTCACGCAAATGTTACTAAATTTTCGTAAAAAGTGGATCTACTCAAAAATTGAGTTGATCCACTTTTTAACGAACTTTCCGTGTGAGAAAAAGAGATAGCATATAATTTTACTAAAAAATTGAGTAAAATGAAACGGGAGTGTATTCCTTCTGTGTTGAACTGACAGATGTGTAATTAGGTTTTTTGTTACATTAGTATCGTTCGCCGTGTGATTAAAAGTGCATCAGGAAGGTGAAAACGACGATATTACTAAACATTAAAAAGACACTAACTAAGTTGTTCTGAGGCTGAAAATCTCCCTAATAAGGATACAAAAATAACTAAGTTGCGATTTCAGTTAATTTTAATTAGTATTGTTGTACAATGCCTCCAACTAGACAGAATAATATCGGTTGGCTGCTAGCACAGCAATTTCTCGAATGAGACAAAGGGACGATCAGCGTGCAACTCAAATTGACAACGGATTTCACAGGCTCGAATGATGTTGAGTGAAGAAAAAAGAGCAGCTCAAAATACAAGCGATGGAGTTAGAGAGAAGCGTAATCGGCAAGTATCAGAATGATCTGGTAACAATCGTGCCCAACATAACCTTATAGATCGATTACGAAGGCAAGCCTCCATTCCACAAAATCTTCAACTTGCTGCCTTGGATTTATGACAATGCGAATATATCAGTCGCCATTAGAGCAATGAGTGTAGTTTGTTATCATAGTAATGCATTGATGTTCCCAAACGAAACACCAGCGCTTTTGTGCTCATTGGTGTCTGGATCAGAAAGTGGTTCTAAACATTTTCTGCAGAACATCCAGAGTTATAATGGTTGTTTTCAAATGACTTCGTTTGGCGCAACGCACATAATAAGTTTGCTTGAACATTGAACCTTAAGAGTTTAAAGAGTTTAAAAATTATTAAATTATTAAATTGTGAAAGCGTCTACTACAGCGGAAGCGTCTACAGGCCAAAATGACCAAAAACGAATTAAATGTTGCCACCGATGGACGCAGAGCATAAATTTCTACAGATTTATTTCAAGGGAGATTCACTCAACCACATTATTCCACCATGAAGCGGGACATTGTACAACAATTGCAGGCGATGCTTCATGAGCCCAATGGATTGATTCAAATGTTCAAGACTACTCCAGATCGAATGCCATCTAACAACCATAAGCTTGCGATTCGAGCTAATACCTTCTCAAATTTTCCAATAAGTAGTTTAATTGTAAGCAGGACAACGTCTGCTGGGTCAGCTAGTATCTAATATTTACTCTGAAAAATCAGCATCAAAACCTTCAAAACCTAAGCATATTTCGTGACGCTCCAAATTTTTGTACTCCCAACATATACCCCTGTATTAAAAACAAAGACGTAGTCCTACGTCAAAAAAAAAAACACACGCACCCATTGTTAAACAGAAGCTTACGAAGATTGAAAAGTTGACTCTAGATGCAACCAAGATTAAGAGATGGTTGATCAAAATGCCCGCTCAGGTTATCAATCGGAGTGTACAAAATTTGATAAGTGGTATTCGAAGAAAAGTTCGAGATTTTATCAAGAATAAATCCTATTTTTTTCGCCATGTTTCATTTAAAGTGCAATTAATGAGCTTTATTTTCAGTATTTAATATGTTTATTTCTTTTGTATGGTTCCGAGCTGTTTTCTCATCAGATTCTAAATGGACAAAACATCATTACAAATATCGAAAGTAGATTAAACATAGTTGAGCAATGGTGTGCACAGTAAATTAAAGTGGTTTTTTTTTCAGTTGTAAACATTTTAACAAATCGAAATAGCCTAGCCCATTGCATTATCGTATAAATTCAATTTATTTATTTAAAAAAAAACACTTCAATTTCAGTAACTCATTCCAAACAGTTTCAAAGAATTGAATGCCTACGCTAAAGTACAAAATTCAATGTTCTCGAATGTTCATTTATATTCATCAACAATCAAACATTATTCCGCTAATGAACCTTGTGTGGTATAATTAAACTCAAACTAACCTAAATCATGTTGCATTATTTATTTCATCTTAAAGCTCCCGCCAGCTTAACTCAGAAAACATTTTCAATTGTTCTCATCTTTGTACTTGCAAATTTCCGAGACAATGTTTGCTCGCAATCAGCAATCAATGTTATACGGGGGCACGAGCTGCCACAGTTGGTTCACCCGATATGGATGACAAAAACCATTTCCCTCGCCACTGGCTGTGAGGCGGCTCATAGATATTGAATAGCTACTTGGACGTTATATTGCTTTCAATTTGAGAAGATGACATCGATAAGTTTAGTTCAACAAAAGCTTGCAACAGCGTACTGGAGTAGTCTCTTCAAATGAATCTGTTTGACATCAACGGCGCTCTACTTACCATAGCTAGGCACGTACAAATTTAAATATAAACAGTCTTCGCTCTCAACTTTCAGATATGGAAGCAGTCTTTTCAGCTGATCGTATCTGCCTTTCGAGTAGTTATTATTAACATTACTTAAGGTGGGCAGATTCTGCGGACAAACGGGTGACATTTTGATTGCCATCTTGAGCCCTGTCCACGGAATGGGGGCACTTGGTGGCATGAAGCGCCTCGAACCAACGGGTGCCTCGGCATATGGAATGCCTAGATATTGGTCGACATTCTTCAATCCGGACTGAGGACGCATCACCCGCACGATGCCCTTAATCCTGCCCTGTTTCACTGCTACCTCTCTCGTGTACGGTGTGCCATCACGCGGATCGAAGCTTGGACTTTGTGAACGTTGAGCATGTTGTTTACGATATACCGCACTGCCATACTGTTGTTGGTTCTGCATCCTATAGTCTCCAAATGGACCATCATTGGCCATTGGTGGGAAAATTTCACTGCCATCATGCGCTAGTAGGGCTGCGATAGACTTTTTCAAATATTCGCTTCTGTCACTCACTAAATCCCCATACCCATCAAAATTCTCGTCACTATCGGTCCTGGTTTCCACTTGCTGATATGCCAAACTGAAGCATAGAACCAGGTTAATTAACACTACAAATAATTTCATTTTGTTTCACTACTGGAACCAACCGTTACACACCGAAACAGCATTGCTGTTGTAAACCAGCATTTCGTCGCAGTAAATTATTTACTATTTCCGTGAAACACTTCTCGTCGCTCCTAAAATGCATCGCACACTGCCGGCAAGATTTTCTTCACTCACTGTCAGTGCCGCGCACAGATTTCCTCGCATTCCGGGTCGCACTTGCTTGGCACTAAAATGGGATGAAAAAAAAATAAAAGCATCTATATTATTCCGTTGTTGTTCCGAGCTGACGGTCGTTTCGACGCTTTGGGACTTATCTCATACACAACACGCATTTTCTTCGAAAGCAAGAAGCATTGTTGGAAGGAAGATAATTAAAATGCATGTGCCAGGGGGAATATGGATATCTTTTTAATCAGTGCGACGACATATGTTCGGACTTGCACAAATTATGGGGAAACAGATTAAAATTGGTGCCGGTATGATTTGCAGCTGCAAAATACGACGGAAGAGCGATTTCCGACAGCTAAATCATTCCTTCTTATTAACATGGGTTTGAGAGCAAGCAACTTGGTGCTATTTGCACATTATTAATCTTCCGGCAATCACTGCGGTGACCAATAAGGGAAATAAAACTAAATTTTAATGGTGTTGATTTCAAAAGTTAGATTAGAGTCATTCTAGTCATCAGAGCTTGAACTGGAGATGGAAGTTTCTAATTTTTATTTCCTGACGTATTCTTATAATGCTGGCACAAGCATTACAGTAATGTTGATGCGAAGATTTAACGGCAAAAAAAAAAATGTTTGTCAACTACTCATCATTATGAACTGTTTTTTTTTTATCATGGAGTAGATTAAAATAAAACTTATTTTCTTTCAATGGTTAATTAGAATAATGGAAATGATCAGTTAAATTTCAATACATATATTAAATAACTTGTTATTGGAAAACGAGGAAAATTTAAACTATATGCTCACTTCATCACATTTTATTAACAAAAAATTAAAACTGAATCACTTTATGTAAAAAAAAAATGTTTTTTCAGAGGAATTTAGAGGAATTTCTTCACCTCTAATGGAGACAGTTTAGAAAATTTGTATCAGTTTTTATTATTATTTTGTTCCTAAAATGTGATCAACTAGTTTAAATTTGACTAGCTCTCCAGTTACAATCGTTTAACTAGTATGTCCTCAATGTGGTTTTTAAAAAAGTTAAATGATGTAATTTATTTACCAAATTCTAAGCTCCATACAAAATTTCAAAAAAAAAAATGTTTGGAGAAAAGTCTGCAAAGGGGGAGGGGGGATCTGAGATTATCAAAAATGAGTCTACGTGGCTTATGAACAGGCCCAAAGAGTGTACTCGGAAAAAATGCAACACTTTCTTTTGTGTATAATTTTTAATCAATGAGTTAAAAATTGATGAAGTTTTAGGTAAAACTAGTTTAAAGTAAGAAGAAAGATTTGTGATTTCAGTACTATACAAAAGAATACAACACTGAAGAAGTCTGCACATTTTAGACGAAGTATGCGTATCTGTCAAGATAAGCAATTACCCCAAGTAACACAACTTGTCATGTAATGTTCAAAACTACATCTTTAAAACATGATCTCGTGTGTACACATAACTTATTTCTGGTATCTGACCAAAACAGCGCAATAAATAGATCTATTTAAAACATCTTTAAGGTCACAAAAAATGTTTTTAGATACAGACTTAGGGCTTATAATACGTTTTCACGATACTTTGAATAAAATGCTCTCACCATGATGATATCTTATCTTGGTAGTTTCTTGCATCATAATAACAATTTGGTTATAATCAAGTAATTCCAAAGTGAAAACAATTGCAGAACCACATGAACATGACGTGCTACTTTAAGAAATTTCAAACGAACAGAAAATAACAAAGTTTGTTACGATTGTTGTGATTAAGAAAGATATGTTTGTTTGTATGAGGATAATATGCACAAATCATAGTAAAAACTTGACAATCAATTTTGGCCAAATCGATTATTTAATATATATATCATAAATCCAAAGATTGCTAATGCTCAGAACGCTTAACAAAATATCATATGCGAGGCAGCTTTTATGATGCAACTTTTGGTTTCATTCTTGCATAATTTATGCGCCGTTCTAAAGATTAAAAAATCAACAGAAAATTCTCTTAATTTTGTAGCATCTCTGTTGGAATCATCAGAAATCATGGTTCATGATTGATTAGACACATGGTCTACACTGTCGATTAACAGTTTTTTTTTTACAATAAAAAATGTCTATATAAGCGATCAATTTCCTTTATTAGACTTTAATGTATCATCTTAATCATCGACAAAAAAAAACGCAGCTTTCGAAATTTTTAGAAATATTTGTAATCATAGTTTCAACCGGCACTGTAATTTTCTCCATAGCTATGGCGTGAAGTTGAAAATTGAGTCCAAAATACATCTTGAGAGCAGTCTAATAACATATTCATGATTTTGGATTGCAAATTATTTAGTTAGTTAGTTATTATTATTATTATTTTTTGTAAGGTTTACTGGCGGGACTCTGAATAGAGTAGAAACCTCTACGCCAGGCCTCTGATGATATCGTTGCGTAGACCCGTTCGAATCATTTTGCCAGCCGTACACGGAACATGTCGTCCAAGAAGACGCTGTTGCAAATGACTCGGAAGGAGCCACGTTTGAGAATTTTCTTATGTAATGTTGTTTTTTGTTATTTTTTTCCATAGTCTTATTCTGATTTTGTTAGTCAGCATCATATTTTCAGCTTGAATGATTTGTTTCGAAGTTCCTTCTGTCTTTTGTAGTCTAGTCCGTTGGATTGTTATTTGTTTGAAAGTTTTCCGAAGCAGTTTTCTCGAACCAAAAATAAGAAGTTATTGTTCCTTGTGTGTTAGACTGACATAACTTAACCCCCTTTGAAGCATTTCATCAGCCGTGCAAGGATCATGTCGTCCATAGAGACGCTGTTGACACTGCCTCAAAAGGTGTTACATTTCCAGGTTTGCTTCTTCTTTCTTTGCATTATGTTCATGTCCATTATTTTGTGTCATTTGGTCACTGGCGTTATTTCGTCTTACCTCTTCTGATTCATTTAGCTAGGTCTGATCCCTAGCTAAATAAAATGTTGTTAGAGTCAGTGCCTTGAACACGGCTGTCGTATAGAGTGTTTAAATTATAATATATATTTGCATTAGCTGCACCTGACACATCAGGACATATTACTAGTTGCTCACAATCATGATCAAAACACTCACCCTTTTCGATAATGATAGGAACAATAAGATTATTAAGAATACCAAGTGTGTAGGTATATTTACTGTTTATTCAATGACAATTAGAGAGTAAACACCAATGAAACAGTTGTCAAGTAGTGCACTTTTTGTCGTTTCCCTAAATTATTTGAAGGAATTTGTAGATTGTTCCCAGCTTCGTATAAGAGTGAATATCGGCTAAACCCGCCAGTAAGACACCTCTTCCAGTGAAAGTAGAGTGTGATACTATCACTGCTGATCATTCTTAGTTCTCATTCTATCGTTCTTAGTCTCCAATGCTGGCCTTTTGCATGGGATTAGCCCTCTCACCTACGACAAGGTGACAACTATGATCTTCGAGAGGGAGTTAGTTATTATTACATCATAATAACCATATCAGAGCATCTTCTTAGTGAAATGTCATTTGGCTCCAGAATTTTTTGGAAAAATTGACGTTTCTTGTGAACCGTCACAATGAATCAATTGCTGACGGTGATTCTAGTGGCATACTATAGTTTCGAAAAATATTTTTTTTTCTTGTAGTTAGACCAATTCTGTAACCTGTAACCGAAGATATCTTGCATATGCACTTGGTCTGCTTTTTAATCGATATGAAAAATTTAGTTAAAAATATGGGAATTCATAAACAAATTCATCATAAAGGTTGTACGGAATCAAATTGCACCACAGTTCAATGTGTATTTATTTATGCTGTGTAAGTTTCACTAGCAGATGTGCAATCTGATGGAGTCGGAAGAACAGCAGCGGCGCAAAGAGATTTTACGCACCTACCTCTAAAATCCGATTCTTTCTCATCGTGCCATCAGCAGGAAGTTGGGAATTGTACATTCTACGGTGTCTCGTGTTTTAAAACGAGTCCAAGAGTGTTTGACCATCGATCGGAGAGAAAAAAGTGTCAATAATGGATCTCCGTACAGTATTCAGGATCACAAGCGGGTAGTTCAAGCATTCAAGAGGAAGATACTGCATCTAACCAAAACTTTTGAGCAAAATGTGAAAAAACGTGAAGGACTACTCATTACAAAGTTTAAAAGGCACTTAATCGCAACGACCGGCAGAATACGGTGGGTAGACACGTGCACGGAAGCTCTACACCTAGATGTTGACGAAACAACATTGCCTCGTTATGGATGATGAGACGTATGTTAAAGCAGACTTTCGGCAGCATCCAGGGTTCCACTTTTTCAATGCTCATCATAAATTTGATGTCTCTGAAGACGTTAGAAAGCAAAAGATGTCAAAGTTTGCCAAAAAATATATAATTTGGAAAGAAATTTGCTCATGTGGAAAGCGGAGCACCCCATTCGTGACAACTGGAACGTTCAATGGGCAGGTGTACCTAAAGGAATACCTCCATAAGCGTCTATTTCTTCTTCTGAGGTCACACGATGGTCCCACGATTTTCTGGCTGGATTTAGCCTCGTGCCATTATTTGAAAAAGGTTTTGGAGTGGTACTAGGCTAAGGAGGTCAATTTCGTGCCGAAGCATCTCAACCCCCCGAACGCACCGGAACTGCGGCCAATTGAAAAGTACTGGGGAATCATGAAGCAGGCACTTCGGAAGCATCCTAAAGAAGTGAAATCGGAGGAAGATATGAAAAAAATGGATTGCCACGCAAAAAAAAAAAAGGTTGGTCCAAATGTTGTACAGGACCATATGAGTAGTGTAAAGAAGAAGGTTCGTGCATTTGGATATGGAATTGAAATTGAATAAAACAAACATGGGAAAATATTAACAACAACATGTTTTATTTCACTCTCTGAATGTTTGAAGATGATTGGTTGAACGGGGGAATTTTGCCGAATATTTGTGTGTGTCGCAATTTGACTCCGTACACCCTTTACTCATAACAAATATTACTGTCAAATGCGATGTGCTTACATCTGCTCGTTCGACTCTTGTTAGGTTGAAATGTTGTGTTCATGCGTTTCTGCATTTAGTTTCACTTATTAATAACTTGATTATTGTTTATTGTGATGCTATAAACTTCCTAGATAAGACATAGTCATGCTAAAAGCATGTTATGCAGTGCATCTCTAAAACTTCTTATTCAACCGAAAAGATGTTATAAAAAGATCGGTTATTTACGCTGTTTTGGTTATATTTGAGTTGAGAATTAAGTCATATGTTCTAGAAAAATACATAAGTACTTATAAAGCAAATGTTTTGCGACAACATCCTTTTAGCTTGTATTTGAAAAAAGATATTTTTCATTGCATTCTAATTGCACTCTTTTCTAACAAAATTTCAAGATAGCTGACCAAAAAGATGTTTTTGGTGTTACTTGGGAAGGTAGTTAAAATTAAATGGAAATTACTAATCTTCCTTCTCATTTTCTTGTTACAGGTACTCCACTTAACAGCTCAAACTATCCAGGATTTAGTTTAGAGTGTAATGTTAATATTTGCAAAATTTTGTCACAACCAACCAAGCGATTATCGAGATGCCTTCCAATCAAGAAGTGCTTCGACAAAAAAATCAGTGGGGTTGTGTACAAGACATGACCGGTTGACGTAGACTACGTTAAACCAAGTGATGCATTATAATGTCAGTGAAATTCTGTGTGCCTATTATTAGCGTGAAAAGGGTTTCAGTTATTCGTGCCGGTCGCTTACCCTTACCGATAGAAGCAGTTTAAGTCACAATATGACGGGTGCGGCTCTTATGGGACATTAGACCAGCGTTTTGAAGCCAGTATGTATTTTCTTTTGTACGCTCTAGAGATATTATTTGGTGGCCCTGAAAAGGGCCGTTTGGTTTTATGAAGTCAGTATGTGGGAAAATTCTCTTGTACACTCTATATAGCTCTTTGGTGGCCGTGAAATACAAACATATATTTTGACTGATACCTTGTCTCCTTTTTAACATTCACCATTTAAATACCATACCATTCGGATTATTTGTATACAATCTGAGGTGTAGTATGCCTTTGCATAATTCAACTTGAAAGAATCAAAGATTTGCAATTTATGCAATCTTAGCAATTCTAGATTTCAAGGGTAATAATAAACATTGAAATACTCTAGAATTCAAATAACGATAAAATTCGTTATCAGAAGATATCCGACAGGTTTGGTGATTGCTATGAAAACACAATAATCAATTGCAACATTTTCAGATGTGTAAGCGTCTCTAAAAATGTTCAAAGTTCAGGAAGTTTTATCAAACAGAAAATACCAAAAATTATTTTGCAGTTGTTGTAAGGTTATATAGGGTACATGTCCCTTGACTCAGTCGATTATGTAGCGCACGATTACAGTTTTAACTGTAACTCATACATTATTCAGCTAGAAACGATATTCAACTAGTTAAACCTTTGCTAAGACATGCTTAACAAGGCGTTTTCTGTACTGGGCCATGAAAAGTCACCAACTTACATTATTGAGTCGAAAACTTTCGATGGATATGGATATCATTAAGGATTCTTGTTCGAACGAATTTCAGTAAAGTTTATTTATTTCATTGCTCTGGGCATTTATTTATATTATCGCATTGGGCATTCAGCTATATTCGGTATACTATACGAAATATAAAGCTTCTTTATAAAAACTAAATGACTTTCTCATGTGATCAATCGGCCATTCCATTTCAAAACATTAAAATTCCCACTATATTCATTCAGTTATATAGGTGTTGGTATGAATAAGCCCTTCGAAAAATACACAACCACTCACTCTTACTTTTCCATTGAAAACTTTTATATTCTACATTTTACTATGTGATGAATACATTAGGCCATAGTTGGGAATATAACGTGAAATGCGTACCAAAAATATGGTCTATGGTTTTCTTGTGAAATTATTATTCATGTTTCTATGTGAATATCAGGTAAAATAGTGAATTCAATATGGCTAAAACGTTAAGGAAAACGAAATATATATGAATATATTAGATCTCGCAGAAGAAAGAGAGTGAATTTTATAAAATATCATTATTCTTTGCAATGGGTATGGGAGAAAATGTTGGTTAATATATGATAAATTCTTATAAATATAAAATAAACACCTGAGAAAATAATCACGCGTTAAAACATGTTCAGCGCATTAGTTGTATCGATATCATAAGCAGTAAAAGCACGCTGCGCAGTTCATCACCAGAATACAATTGATACTATGTTGAAATTTATTAAGACAGGGAGACCAAAGCGATTCGTAGAGAGATATTCGATCGCTATGATGACATGCACTTTGTCAAGTTGATTTTGATTTAATAGATACCAATTTTCTACCTCGAACTGAAGGACGTTCTCCAGCGTCCCAACTTCTTTGCCATGGGAATGGGAGAAAAGGTTGGTTAATATATAATAAATTCTTATAGGGTAAGGGGATGTAATGTTAGCCTAGCTCCTTTATTCGGCCTATGTACCAAATATGTCATTAATTTAGCTTAGCTTAGCTTGACTGACTGCACGTATCGATGGTTGCTACTCCGTGATTGATCAGAATCAGTGAAATTGCACAATGAATCAACTGAATGGGGCTGGGAGTAACCGACCATTCTCACTGTACACGTTTCAGTGACTCAATTTCTTCAATAATCAATAACGGCGCCGGCCACGTCCTTGCAATCAGTTGGGAATAGGGAAGGAAAGTTAGTGTGACCTTTGCTGATTAGGGACCGTGTTTACCTCTGCATCCTCACAAAGGTCACAGGAAGGAGGTTTTTCTATGTTAGTAGGGTAGGGCTCGATGGATCAGGATTCACCTTGATAAGTGATGTGATCATATGTATATATATATATATATATATATATATATATATATATATATATATATATATATATATATATATATATATATATATATATATATATATATATATATATATATATATATATATATTATGCATTATAAAATTAAATGAACATTCACACATACATACACATGTATACATACACAAACATACACATACACTCAGTAGTAAAAAAAAAAAAAAAGCCGAGCAAAACCCTGCTCCCAAAAACCACGTTGTTCAACCCCCCGTCTCCCCGCCAACCATCAATACTTCCAAATGAAAATCTGACAATTCAATAACTAATGTATAGACCTTATGCGATCAAAACCTCATGCCGACAAAAGCTACAGACCCGAAGCTATCACAACATATGCGAAAAAAGCCACCCCTGGACACAGCAACCCCAAAAATCCGCACCTCTGTGAAGGACCCAGGTAGCACACTAAAAACCTCTCCACAGCCTACAAAAATACAGAAAACAATGTGGACAGGACAAAACCTGAACCACCTCCACAAAGTGGTCCGGACCACAGCTGGCGTCAAAGTTGACACACCAACACGAGCACCTCCTCCCCCCCACCCGACACTGACCCCGCCGAAACATCGGTGCAAAAAAAAAAAAAGCCGAGGTGAATTCATCTTATTAATACACATGATTTGTTACGCGTGAAATATCCCAAATAACTAGTGTAACCCACAAAGAACTTTGAAAATATGACATTCAGTATGAATTGGTTTGTGAAAACTACGTATACAGTGTTATACAGTATTATTAATAAAATTCACCTCGGCTTCCTCCCCGCACCGACACCTCAGCAAGGTTAGGATCGGGTGAAAAAGGGAAATGCCCACGCTGGTACGTCAACCCCGACGCAGCTGCAGTCCAAACCACCCTATGGAAACAGTCCAAATCCCGCCCATACAATCCTCTGCACCCCTACAAGCCCCGAAGAAACCTCCAATATGCCACCCAAACCCCTCACAGAAACACGGACCGCTGAAATTTCCACGCCCAAAAATGACTCCCCTCACACATGCCACGACAACCCCAAATCTATAAACCCTATCAACATGAAACCCTGATCACACCAGGTTCACACATTTTGCATAATGTTGTCAAACCTTCATCCAAAAACACTGACAATTAACAAAGTTACAGGAGGCTGAACATGGAGTCTTCCGCCAACAAAACCCCGCTCGGCCTCTCCCACACCACTGAGTGTACATACACATACATATACATACATATCGGAACAAAAAATATTGGAATGGGACACAAAAGGAGAAAATGGAAAGAGCTCACCCGGGTTTCCAGAACATTCCATTGCTGTGGTTGTAACATCGAGCAACCAGAGCAGGTCCGCGTACCCTCCAGATAACATTCTGTTCTTAAGGAGATGGTCGACCATGAACGCTCCACGACCATTAACCAAACATCTCCGAGTGACGCGGGTGAACTCGAGCTCCTCCTGTCGCCGCAAGGCTGTATGTTCGGGGTTCCGTCTGCACCGGAGACATTTTGTTTTTACACCAATCGAAAGCCTCGTGTTGGACCGCAATCAACTCTTTAGTGACCGAATCATTATCAAGATGAAAAGTTCAACACTACACAATAATTTCCACTATATATCTAATTTTCTCGAAAATTTGCAGATAAAACAAGCAACGAAGCACAAACACGTCAGTCTCGGAGCGCGACCTACTTCGATCTTTGTGTACCAAATATGTCATTAATTTAGCGATAATCAACAAAATCATGTGGCTTTAAGGATGACCGATGTAATCCGAAGCAATTGAGACTATATAAATCAACTTATAGTTGTTCACTTAAGCGTAATTTTCGATTTTTTGAACTTTTGGGGCATCATGATTTCACTGGTTAAGCTGAACAGATGATCTACACGATCTTCAAGTGACCTAAATTTGGTTTAATTGAATCAATACAGCAAGTAATGCAGTCTGGATGTGCAGAAAATAGTTACACGCTACGAGCTAACTTTTCACATAGCTAAGATAACAATGATTTTACAAGAAAATCGTAGACCCAATGTTGGGGACATATTTTTTTGTATGTTCCCAACTTTGGCCTGTTGTATCAATAACGTAGTAAAAAGGTTGTTATTGGTAAAATTTGAGTGGAAATGCATGAATTATCGGTTGTTTATATTCTAGTGACTCATCGAAACACAAAAAGAAGGAACAAAATCATTGTATAGTGAATTATAATGTTTTCATTATTGAATGACTGATGAATCATATATGAACATCTCTTAAGTTTTTCGAGGCAGTTTTACTTTAGTATGTTTTTTGAAATGTTGTATTAAGTAAATCGAATACAGCTGTAACTCATAAAATCAGAAAAAAAAACGAACAAAGGCTGCATTTAGTAATAAATCCATCGAATGGGACGAAGTTGCATCCATGAATAGACCCAATTTGGTGCTTATAGACCGACATTAAATCCATATCTCTCGAATGTTGCCGACTTTATAAAAAGAGTTGTGTAACTTTTCATGATACATACTACCAAATGTCTTATCAAGCGTATCTTAGCAAGTGTCTAACTAGTTTAGTCTCGCTTGCAGCTTATAAACTTTATGAGTTGTAATATATAATGTAATCGATCATTGCATAATAGGCTGAATCAAGGGACATATATATAAATATAAGATAAACACCTGAGAAAATAATCACGCATTAAAATATCTTCTGCGCATTATTTGTATCGATATCATGGGTAGGTTCGTATGATGTAAAAGCACGCGGCGCATGCCATCACCAGAATTCAATTAATACTATGTTGAAAATTATTAAAACAGGGAGCGATAACATAGAGATATCCAATTGTTATGATGACATGCACTTTGTCAAATTGATTTAAATTTAATAAATATCAATTTCCTACCTCGAGTCCCAATTAGTTGTAAGCAACGAACAAATCGGCACTAGATTAAATGGCGCACAAACCCAACGAAATATTAATTTAATTCTTATAAAAACAACTCTCTGAACTGGATTGGTTGTCCTCAAAAGGACAGATTATTTGTGGATTGCTCCAACAAGTTGGATAAAATTTTCCCGACGGCTCGCCCTCCATGGAGGCGTTTTTGCAGTTGCAGCGAACGAATCGGCACCATGATATTAGGCACACAAACCAAACGAAATAAAAGTTTAATTCTTGTACAAACAACTCTTTCAATTAAATTGGTTGTCCTCAAAAGGACAGATTATCAATCTATGGATTGCGCCTACCACCTGGGTAAAATTTTTACCGACGGCTCGCGCTCCATCGAGCACCGAAGTAAATTTAAGGTTAGTTCTTTAATAAACAACTCTTTTATTTTAATTTATTGTCCTCAAAAGGACAGATTATTTTCACCTACTGCTGCTCGCCCCAAAGACGCTTTCCTCCAAACAGCAGCATTTCGAAGTCGCGGCGAAACAATCGTCACGATTAGGTAAGATGGCGGCCTGCACAAACCGACGTGATTGTGCGCCCCCATAATCCGCCATTTTACATCATCGCGACGATCGCTGTTTGAACTTGGTTTGAACCTTGGTACATATTACCATCAGCTGCTACGCGACCACCAGCTGCCTCTGCGACCAGCTCCGCTGCCGGCAAATGTAGCAGCTGCGACAAGCTGCCTGCGACCAGCTACCAGCTTCCAGCGACCAGCTCCCAGCGACTAGCTCCGCACAGCTTCAATGCTGCCAAACGACTGAGGCAAAATTTTCCTAAGTGTGCGTTTGCCGTTCTCAGCTGCATGCGAGACGCACATGGAGAGACGATTGCCATGATTGGTAAAAGTATCTCTCTAACATAAAGAAGAAGAAGATGATGCAAGACGTTCCTTGCTTCGACTTGAAATCTGTGATAGGAAATTTGGTAAATTTACTCTGCAAAATGGCATTATAAGACATCACCTTATATTTGCGTTATTTTCAATAGTTTACTATTGTTTGAGAATAATGTTTGACAATTGACCTGAAGCGCGGTAAAATTTCCAACCGATTGAAGAAGAAATCATGTAAATCCATCGTGGATTATTTGAGTTATTCGCGTACAAAACGTACGGTTTTTCGTGACGGTCGAAATATTTTGGATTTTCATTTGACACCCTACCCTTGCCGTAAGACGTAGTCTACGTCAAAAATAGGGGCGCGGTCGTGGATAATTTATGCCAGTCCCACGGGGGACTTTAAAACAGTTGGCAATTGACAATTCAACCGTGTCCCGTGTGGTAAAATCGTTAAAACATACCCAGACGACCCAGCGGAGAGCTGGAAGAAAAGCGAAGACGACCAAGCCCATGAACGCAATGAAGGCGAGGGATTACTTCAAGCGCAATCCGAACCATTCGAATCCATCTGGTTTGTCTAGCAGACAATGAAGCGCGCTGGACTTTAGGTCTTCATGGTTAGGAAGGCGTCTAACCGAACCGATAAACATAATACGGTGGCCAAATCCCGCGCCTGGAATCTGCACCGTGATTGGTTGGCGCAGCCGAAATGCATCGTAATGGACGACGAGACGTACATTGAAGCGAATGCCAAGCAGATCCTTGGCCTGGAACTCTTAGACCGCAAGTCTCAACTGGAAGTTAAAGAGAAGTTCCTGAAGCAGAAAGTCGACAAATTTGCCAAGAAGTACTTGGTGTTGCAGGCGATCAGTAGGTGCGGTAATTTGAGCAGGCCGTACATAACGACCGGCCAGAACTTCACCCAATAGAAAATCTCTGGGCGACTATGAAGGACAAGCTCCGGAAACAATGGAAGGTCTCCAAAAACGATAAGGATTTGAAGAAAGAATGGATGAAAATGTGGAAGAACGATTGCACAAGTGTTGCGCAGGATTTAACGGGTAGCATTAAGTTAAAGATGTGGGCATTTTGCCTAGAAGAGGAGGTTTAATTAACCAACTTTGCAAAAACATAGCTAATATGTGTTTATTTATTCCCGAAGAATTTCCCGACTTGACGAATGATTTTTTGGTGATTATTTCTGTCGGCTACATTTTTTTTCGGGCACAGCCTTCATATTTTACATATGTTCAGGGAAAAAAATTGAATGATAGGTATACTTTGAACTATAAATTATGGTGCGACGACATTGCAAATGTTAATAAAGTGTTCCGGCAATGATACTCTGAAGAAAACAGTCGTTTACCATTAGAGAGATGACAGAGGAGTTGGAAATTGCTTTTGGATCCGTTCAAGATATTTTGGTTAATGACTTAAGCCTCAGACGTGTCGCTAAAAAGCAGGTGACGAAAGACCGGAATTTCAGGCAAAAAAAGGACCGTGTGGATATAGCAAAAGCCATGATTTTTTAGGCTGAATCTAACCCAACATTTTTCAAAAGGATTATTACTGAAGTCGAGACGTGGATTTATAAGTATGATACGCAATCCACACATCAAGCGAGTGAATGGTGTGCACTGAATAAGACGTGACCGAGAAAACCACATCGTTTTCAGTCTAAAAAGAAGGGGATGCCCACATTGGTGAACATTTGGCTAAAAACGAAATGAATACCATACAGCAACCACTAAATTCACCAGATTTGGCTTCCGATATGAGATCATGTTAAAATCGAAGATGGTCTGATGGCCGAAATCAAAAATGTTTCGGGAATTAGATCAAGTACGTTGCAGTCGATGTGGGGTACTTTGAAGGGGACAAGATCGATTTTGATGTATAATCTAGTAATTTTAATTCTAGAATCTCAATGACTAGTTCCAAACTAGTTTTAGATTCTAGTTATACAAGTATTTGATACACGTTCTCGCAACAACTTTCAGATTCCAATTACATTTGTATTTATCAAATTGTCGTATGAAATTTAATGGGATGTCTTTTCCCATGGATCTATACGGTAAATTCCTGTCGATTCATACGTTTGTCATTTGCTCAGCGAGAGTCCCAAAGCCACAAAACAACTGTTCGCTTCGTATGCTTAACAATACGTTACCTTAGTTGAAATGTGTTAAAAATATGTACGTATTCTATTCAAAGAGGCACATTCTTCCCATAATTTCGTGTGTCTCACATGAGTTCACTTTGCGTGTATGTTCTGCTTCACTGTTGCTATTACTCGTCGTAGTTTTTTACTTTGGCACCATTCCCGACGTACTACGACCGTTCTTCGTGATTTCCCTTTATTTTTCACCATCGGAGTTTCCACTTCGGTTTGAGTTTATGCCCAGCTGCACCAACGATCTCCGCTCCTGTTACCCATCATAACAAACGCACCAACACAATTGCACCAGAAATCTGTAACGAAAAAATAAAAAGTAGAACAAAAATTCAACAACCGAAAATAAAACTGACGTGAAAACAAAGTCACATGAAGGGGGCAATAGGGAGAAGGAGACGAAAACCCAGTAAAGCTAATCAGATGTTTACGTTTTTTGCAGCATTAGAGGACTGAAAGAAAAATATTTCTAATCTATTTTTAACGCCCCTTCTTCTCGGCTTGGGGACCCGGTTTGTGTGGCATTTTCCGCACTCATTCGCGTGCCCGCGTTTTTTCATCATGCTTTTTTTTTGTTCATTAGTTGAGCATGTATGTTGTGCAGTATTATACATATATATTTATTTATTTATTTACTTCGCTTTACACGATCGGATGTAGGTAGGAATATGATGCCTGACCCGTCGAAGCAGAAGGAATCCCATCGACCAACCGACGACAGAGGAGCCAGTCAGTGATGACGAATTATGCCACAGAGATGAATCTTTCTAGTTACTAGGGTTACCGAATGACGGTGCATCATCAACGTTGTGTTTGTTTGCATACTTGTTGTATTTAAGGAACGAGTTTGCAATATTGTTAAAGGTTACTGTTTATTTATGCTATGATACATTCTTGTATGACTAGATGAGTTGAACAAGCATGGTCCAAAAGGAAATGGAATAGCAAACCAAACACATTTGCAACAGGAGGACGTATAGTTTGGCCAAATAAATTCCACCAAATCGTGCTGTACTAATGGATCATTGAAAAAGGCTTCCGCAGGCTTTGGTGTATAAAACGAAATTTATAGTGCCATTCTAAAACTGGTTCCGCAATTATCACAAAATTATACACTTTACAACTTGCAATACACTTTAAAATTGCCTCACGTACTCCGTATTAGTACCTTAAAACGGGGTAGCATCGATCACTTTATTTTATATACCTTATAGATTTCGATCGAAAAAATACCAACTTCACATTTTTCATACTTTTAAAATAAGTAGGTCTCAAGTCTCGATACATTTTCCAGATTTTTTGCCAGGTTGAGTGTTTTGTGTATTTATAAGACCATATAAAAAAAAATTTGAGCACATCCACATTCGGTAACATTGAGCAGCTAAGCAGCACTAATGAGGTCATTAGTGAATTTTTGGAAAAGTTTTTGTTTATATTTGGGTTCTGCGAATCAAATTCCCATAAGAATTGCAATTTCTACAAGGGGGATGATAGAAATGTTCTGACTGCATAATTACTTCCAAATTGTAGGCAATCAAGTTACAAATCATTGGAATTTTTTCAGGAATAGCATCATTTTACCAACATTAATCAAATGATTAAGTTAATTGGAACTTAGCCAGATAAAATGAACCGCTCAGAAGTTAATGATATTAGTCTCACGAACATACTAACAGGAAGCCTCGCAGTCGGCGGAGGATCCGTTGGTTCCACTAGATCGATCCACCTTGTCCATTGTGCGCCTCGTCGTATTGTTCCAGTCGGTTTTTTTTTCGAGAATGATTTGCACCGGACTATCGTCAGTCATCAATCGAAGTAGATCGATATTTACGGTGCAGAAGTTGCGAAGTTCATCCTCAGGCTCATGTAATTGTTTGCCATTTCTACGTTTCGTCTTCCACCTGCACTTCACCGTGGATCGTACGCAGCACCTTCCACTCAAAGAAGCATTGTTCATGTTTCGTGTCCGTTGACGAGATGGAGATGGAGAACTTCGTTTGTGGCAAGCTCTTTTCGACTGTAACGTCTTGTGGAGACCAAAGCTGGCACTTTTTTTTCTCTATCTCTCTGGTGATATCGTAATCGACGGTCACCAACGTCTTCACATTTGCAAATTCGTCTACCACCACGATTTCATAACCGTCATGAACTCGAGATGGGAGGTTCCCTTTCAAATTACCTTTCCCTTTCATATTATTCTGTTTTTTGAGCATTTTTGATAAGACCAATCAAATCTCTATGTTAATCATCGATCGAGCGTACACCTGCTGCAATTATGGCCTCCACACGCTTTCGGAACGTACGACAGGTTCCAATAATGTAGCCTAGATCCATTTCTCTTCAGACATGAATTTTTCTGACGCTTGCTATGTACTCGGATGGCTTTTTGAACAGTTCTTGGCCTTCTCGACGCGCCATACTAAGTAATCCAGTTGATTCCAGTGGAAGATCGGGACTGGATGGCGGGCACATTTTATTCGCCCAGAGTGGCAGATGTTCCTGCAACCACGTATGAGTTCGGTTCGAGGTGTGGAATGGAGCCCACGCTTGTTTAAATAAACACTTGATTTCGGGGCGCACTGCTCTTCGATGCACAGAAGAACATACTGACTAAAAATTCCAATGTTGACCTCTGTGTTTACTTCGTCTTCTGGAATGAACACCGGGTTCGTTTTTTGGATTGAACTCCACTAATCCAAAGGCCATAACACTAGCAGGATGCTTGGTCAGATTCACGTTTTTATTCTTGGGATAGAACCAATAGAGCGATCGGTTCTGGAATTTGATACGCAGTCGACGGTAATTATGCTCATGTCCGTGAACAGGATTACCGGTTTTTTTTTACTTGATGAACTTTAAGATTTTCAATCTCAATTTCAGTACCCGCGATAAGGCGCTATAACCTTGGCAATTATTGCCTGGCTTTTGATTCAAATGCTTCCAACGATAAAGTACAATTTATCACACTATTTAAGTCTACACGGCCAAAAGTGGAGTCACTCAAATTTTAGTAAATGTTACTGACATTGACAAGTCGACAAATCAAAAACATCCATCTGATTTGAGTCAATGATTTTGATTTGTCGATTTGTCAATGCAAGTAACATTTACTTAAATTTGAGTGACTCCACTTTTGACGAAAGTGAGTCAAAAACGACTCAAAACTGAGTTGAAACGGCTGGCCGTGTACATGGAAGCGTTTGGTTCGAGAGGTCCACGCTTTTTCCCTTCGCTTGATTCAGAGTAGTAGAGCGATTTTAGATCTTTCTGGAATCGCTCTATTTCTTGGAATCCACTCTGCGGCACATACTACGCAGTTGGCCTGGCCGATGATAAGAAAAACTATGTATTCGGGAAACCATCATTTCCCAGGATGCTTTCAAGAATCGGTTGCGTTAGTGTGAGATTAGATTAGATTAGATTAGATGAAGTTTAAGATTTTATTACATCGCTCGACTCGTAGCTCCCGGATGCGGATGGTAATCGTGTGAATTTTGTTTCCTTGCCCTCAGATTCACCCCGCCATCTTTCTTTACAATCTGTTCTTTATACAATCTGCTATAAAGTCGCTAATCCCACGTTCCTTCGCCATTTTCCTCAGTGCGCACTGGATTTGACCAAATCTTTCTTTTAATGACAGCGATAACCTTCAGAATTCGACATGACCTCGTACCTATTCTCAGTCCAAGACCCTTTTTACGCTCCACCGGGGCACTCCCACAGCGATTGAAAGGTCTTTTCGTGGCATTTGAACGTGGGAAAGATCACTAATAGGATGCCTCTTCGTCATGGTGCAACTGTCAAACTTAGGAAATAGGCTTCTTCTTCTCGCAGCCTATTATGAAAAGAATTATAGCTCACGTGCACGCAATGAAAACTAAGCCAATGTATGCACAGATGAAACGGGAACCTTATATGTACGATGGTACAAACATGAACACGCATACGCTTATATTTTCATTGCAATGAAAATTCATATTTCTTTCTGTGAACGATGTATCGAGGCATTGAAATGGCCAACAAGTCTATATTCGGGAATCTATTCCACGACATCGCGCATCGCCGAAATATGTTTTTCATCAGCACTTTCAGTAACTTTCTTGGTGATTGCCTACTGCTAAGACAAGGCCAGCCTCGATTGACACTTCCGTATAACTATGTCCATCTAGCCCAGGTACTTCTTCACCGTTAGGCCGGTTCCATCAACCACCGTGCCCTCGGTTTCCCTCTTCAGCTTCTGCTGCTCTTTAAGGTCGCACAGCACTGTCAGACGGCCGGAACCAGGCTTCTGTTCGAGAGGATATTGAAAATGCTGAATCGGCTATATCCAGTGAATACAAAGTGCCTCACGATGTCCAACAGCTTCGCTCCGCGGTGACCATCGAGATTAATTGCTGTGACAATTTTCGCCATGGCTGCTGAGAATCAGCTGACAACACTGTCAATTTATTTTTGTATACACCAGGGTTGCTATAATTGGCAGCACAAATTTAACTACAGAGGGATTCCATCCAGAATGTGCCGGAAATCCCAAAAATCATACCCGATCATCATTGATTTGGATGAAACTTGGCACATGAGTTCGGTACGTTGGAAAAAAAAATTCCACTGGTGTTAAGATAATTTGGGTTCAAGAGTAACTGTTGAGATGGGCGTATGTGTTTTTTCCAACATTTTACTTGAAAAATCGTAGTTCAAAAACCATTACATTTAGAGAAAAACTTTATAAAAAGGAATTGTAGGGAACTAAAAAGCCTTTCTTAAAAAAATATACACAGAAAAAAAATTTTTTTTTTCATCAAGCAAAATCAAAAATAATTACTAAAAATAAAATATCTAAAAAAACATATTTTTAATATTTTTTTAATTTGTTGTATGGAAATTTGAGGAAAAAAGACACGTTTTAAAAAAACTCTAGGATGGACGCTCTTATAATAAAAAAGTTTTTCAAATAGCGAACTTTGGTGTATATTTCAAATTTTGGTTATTAATTCTTATAAATAAATTTTGATGTTACAATATGGGTTTGGAGATCATTACAAACAATCATGATAATATTGATAAACCACGTAAACGCAACCGTTTTCAAGATATTTCTGATTTTCTTTCAATAAAATTTCAAAACCTCAAAACATACGCCCTTTTCATAAATTACTCGTGATATTAAAACAACAATAGCTAACGATTGTTTCTCTTGTGTTTTTAGCCTTTTATAAATCACATGTATGTGCCTCTTACTTACTCTTAACAGCTCGTCGATTGAAAAAGCTTCACTTAAAGTTATAAGACAAAAATAATGAATTATGGTTGGATTTATATTTATATATACCATTTATTAGTCTCGGTCATTGATAATATTACATAAACATTATATAAACTATTGATTGCTTTTATATATATTATGAATCCTGCCTTCTTCGTCATTCGAAAACAGTTTTACAAAAACTTCGTTTTCTGAAATTGGAACGAATAGAGTGGTACTTTTGTGTACCTGTAATCGTTTTAGTCTGTCGGTAAATTTCATTCCATTCTGCTACCCCCTGTTCATACTCTTCATGTGATACATAACAAAACGACATTTTTGTTAAACAATCATCATTTTTTGGTCCGCCCATTCGAATAACTCTAATGCACTTTTTATAGGGTGTTCATGTTGTACAGCAAGGCTTGCATATCTTGCCATTCGTTTTAATGTACCACCAATTGCATCGCAAGGTCCCTTACCGTGGGATGTTGCGAAAAAATGCCATTCAGCATCAATATTGTATTTCTTTTTAAACTTACAAAGGCTTGCAAAGTTCTTCCTATTTTTATATTGGGATGCTGCTCCCGTCAGACATAAACGTAGCTTTCTTTACTTTAATTTTTGTTTGCAAAAAGCTTATTAGTTTTGAAATAAACACCTGCACCGCAATCGTATCATGTTTCAACACTTCTGAGATAACAATGAAACTGATATTTTTAAGTATTCCAGATTCCGTGTAATAAATGACAAAAGGGTGAATAGTGGCTTGCTCATTACTCCAATAACTACTTTGAACAGCATCTTGAAAAACAAATGAATAATTTTCAGAAAAATCACAAATTATTATTACTTCGCCGTCTTTAAGACAACTTTTATAATCTCTCAAGAAACTAGACTGCTGAGATTTGACAAAATCGTGGGATACTAATTGTTCCAACTTTTCACAAAAATAAGCAATAAATTCATCAATTGGTTTAACAAGTGTCTCTAAACTACATCTATCAGTTGAAATCCATTGCTCAAAAGATATTTCAACTAAACCACGTTTTTCTAATTTGTCTGTTAAACTACTCTCAAAATCTGAAAAGCCTGGACATCGTTCGCATTCACGGAGGTAACATTTTTTAGTTCTAGTTGATGAGCTACATAATATTTCTTCAAAACACAATTTATAATCATTCTCGAATGAATATTTTCTAAGACCATGAAGCATCAAGTTAATGTTCTCATGAATGGTGCAAACACAAATGTTATGAGAACCTGTGTTGCCAGTAATTTGCAATGCTTTGGTCTTAGTGCTGCAAAAGAGCTAAACCCAACAGCATTTTGATGCATCTCTTGAAATTTAATGAAAGCTTCTCTTAATGAACAAACTAAAAGGCGCTTTTGAATATGAACCCTCTTACCTTCACTCCTCACTGAAACGTAGTCGTTCATACCAGGGGTTGCTCGTGTAATCTCATCGCTGTCGTAAAATTGCAAAATTTGGTTTTTATTTCCGGTTCAGACCGTGTCCCAGCTTTCGTTAGGGGCAGCTAAAACACCTTCGTGCTTTGCAAGGAATTTAGCTTGTGATACGATGTACTTGTTTGTTATTCCAAATTCTGCCATTACTCTTTGATTTGTCCAAGATTGTGGTAAAACCGAAAGTATCCTTACTTGATCGTCCCTCGAAGTTTCTGGATCAGCATACCGGTCCTTTAGCTGCGCGATTATTTCGTCATATTCGGCTGCTTTCACTTTCAATTGTTCCAGGTCATCCTCCTCCGCTTGATCCCCAAATATGTGTGTCCGAATGCCGTTTGAAACATCTTTGAACTTTTTGCGGGCATAATTTACGTTCAGGAACTTTTTAGCCGATATTGGCGAAACGTTGATTCCAGCTACGCCCTTGTTAAATAGCTCAATATTATGGCGCCTTGAATAATCTTGCACACTGCTATCAGATGGCACTGACATTAATGATATTGCCGATGGCGTTTCCTCGAGACCATACAAGTCTACTTGCCGTGATGTAGATGGTTGTGGATCCATAATGTTAGTAATTGATGGTTTCTCACTAGGCTCCGAAATTGCAGCATGGGATTGTTCCGTTCTATTTAAATGCAAATGACAATTATCACAAATCATCAAAGAAGTGTCCAAATGTGTTTTGCCCATAAACTTGAGTTTTTGACATTTTGTTCGGTTAATTTACGAAGGTTTTTTGAGCACCGTTTAGTGGGAAACGGCATACAACACTTCTTCATGTTAAACTCCATTTTCAGTTCACTCAGATAGATTTTACTGATGAATGCGACTATGTATGAGCATATATATTGGCTGTGGTACCTTTGGAAATGCAGGTATAAAACATCTCTGGTAGTTTACAGGCAGCGTACATTAGCTGTTTTTTATGAGAAGATATACCTGACATACGTTATAGCTGCTGTTGTCTACCTACCTTAAACAATATGTGTTACTTTCATCGCTACATCACCGAACTGTTCGGAGTGTAGTTTTCACACACTACACCCGACCTCTAACATCGTTGGAGCTTGGCAAAATAGTCAGCAGTTCGATTAATATGCTTCTTCTATATGACCCTCCGCATAATTTCATCATCTGTCCATTTCACACTTGTCGCCCTGCGACATCTATCTCGCTGTTACTTTCATCGCTTTAGCAAATTCGCTCCCTTCATTCTCTGAGCGGCCCGACCGATACAGCCATAAAACAATTATAAATATATTGATTGCAATATTAAAACAATAGTGCTATTTATCTTGTTCTTTTCAAATGAGTCTTCTTATCATCCTGATATCAAAAGAAAAGAGGACATTAGAGTAATGTGAACGTTATAATATGAAGATCTTGGAAAATTTATCATTTCTGGTGGAAATCTCGATTAACTTAAGAAAAGAGCGAATTTTCTGAGGTTTTTCATTCTATTGAAATAAAATCCGAAAAATCTCGAAAACGGTTGCGTTCAGGTGATTTATCATTATAATCATTATTGTTTTTAATAATCTCCAAAATCATATTGTATAATTAATTTTCATTTATAATAATGAATAACCAAAATTTGAAATATGCACCAAAGTTCGCTCTTCGGAAAACTTTTTATTATAAGAGCGTCCATCCTAGAGTTTTTTTCAAAACGTGTCTTTTTTCTCAAATTTCCACAAAACAAATTTGAAAAATATTAAAAATATGTTTTTTTTATATTTGATTTTTAGTATTTATTTTCGATTTTTCTTAATGAAAAAAATATTTTTTTTCAGTGTACATTTTTTTACAAAGCCTTTTTAGTTTTCTACAACTCCCGATATAAAGTTTTTCTCTAAATGTAATGGTTTTTGAACTACGATTTTTCAAGTAAAATGTTGGAAAAAAAAACATACACCCATCTCAAAAGTTACTCTTGAATCCAAATAATCTTAACACCAGTGGATTTTTTTTTTCAACATACCGAAGACGTGTACCAAGTTTCATCAAAATCGAAGATAGTTGAGTTTGGTGACCGACCGATTTGGCGTGGAATCAGTCTACATTAAAAATCGTTAAAATCAATTTATTTTTCTTCAATGTATACGTTACTTAAACTTTTATTAATAGACATTTGCTGTTGCAACTCTTAAAGCTCGATTCAAAGTAAATCTGGACGCACGGTTTAATACACCACATAGTCCCTGGTGGTTGGAACAAAAAACGTTTGACAGGAATTTGTTGATGTTTTATTGATGAAGAAATTGGTGAAATTTTTTTTTCGAATAACAGAGCTGCGGAGAAAGGTGTTGAGGTACGTGAAAGGCAACCCACGTGTCTTCATACTTGATTTGGCAAAGAAATACGATTCCAACTTTTCCACCGTGCGTAACATTCTTTCAAGAGAAGGCTATAAGTCTTTTTGTGCCAGTAAACATCCGAATCACTCGCTGAAACAAAATTTAGTGGCCAAAAAGCGAGCACGATTACTATACAAACGAGTTTTGACGAAATTTGATGGCTGTATTTTAATGGATGACGAAACATATGTCAAAATGGATTACAAACAAATCCCCGGACGAAAATTTTACCTGGCATCAGTGAAAAACACGCTTTTAGTCAGAAGAGTTCACTTAATAACTGAACTTTTAAAAATGGCGTCATAAAGCACGTTGAGTAAGCCAGCCGGAAAGTGAGAGTTTGGCAGGAGTTTGGTTTCTTTGTTCCCATTTATGACCTGTTGTCTGGATAGCTTAATAAATATGTTGTTACAGGTATACCTCGATAGTACGTACATCATTCGCACTTCAAATCGCAATTGCATAAAAACTACTATTTGTATCTGAAAACTTATGTGACCAAAAGAAAGAGCAATCTTTTGCTCTGTCTTTTGGTTGTATTAGAATTTCGATACAACCATGCAATTTCGATTTGAAGTCAGAAAGTTGATGTACGTACTATCGAGGTATACCTGTATTAGTGAAAATTTCATTGGAAAGGTAGGAGTTTCGATTGTATATTCTTCAAATGGCTCATCTAAACACAAACCAAAGGAAAAAACCTGTTCAGCGTGAATTATTTTGTTTTCATTATATAAGGGCCAATAAATCATATTTTTAAATCTCTTAAGTATTTCAAAGCAGTTTATGTTAAGTTTGTTTTGTGAAAGTTTATGTTGGGTAAAGTTAATAAAGCTGGCAAAGCCTTAAGACATAAAATCAGGAGGAAAACTGTTCGAAGACTGTATTTAATACAAAATCGATATAATGGGATAGAGTTGCATCCACGAATAGATCCGATTTGATGCTTATAGACCGACATTACATCCATATCCCTCGGAATTTTCTGACTTTATAAAATAGGTTGTATAGTTTTTTATGACACATACTATCAAATGTCTTATTAACCGTGTCTAAGCAAGTGTAAAACAAACTAAATATCGCTTACAGCTAAAATATGCTAAAAAAATGTAATTGATTTCTGCGTATAAGGCTGAGTTAAGGGACACATGCCCTATGTCGAGAGTAGGAGAGTCGATGTTTTTGGGGCATTCAGGCACTACTCCGTCTGTTGATACGAGCTTTTGTAGTATAGAGTCGATGTTACTTTCATCACATGGTGAAGTGTGCCATGGTGCCTCCTAGCAAACAACTCCTAGGAAGTTTGTCACGAGGACTAATTTTCAGAATCGTATTTCTGCGATTAGCATCTACAATTAGTTTAAAAGATGAGGGATTTAATCAAATAAGTTCTTCACATTTTCAATCTACTTTGCGAACCGTAGTTAAGAAATCATAAAAAATGCAACTTCCTTAAAAATTTGATTGCATTTTTAACGAAGACTGGATCAAATTTCAACTGTATGCGAAGCTAGGCTATTAGGAAAAAATAAATTTTTTGAACGTGATCTATCGAGTTTGCAATTTGCTCACGAACCAGACACAACGTTTACCACCGAGGGCCTGGAAATGTGCCTCCCCACTTAAGGGTTGATTAATTGGCTGATTACGCTACCAGAAAATCTACACCGCTCACGGCAGAACCTTCTCCCCGCGGGAGGATTTGAGCCGCCTACACCGGATTATGATACTCTGAAGCGGAAGCTTTCATTCGTGTCGAAGAAGGAGTCAGCAAAAGTTTTACCTTTGGTACCAATAAAATAAGCGGTGAACTAGTAAATGATTCTTGCCACAAATTCATGTCGGCAGAACCGACACCCGGAAGCTGGAAGCGTCAACAGCGAGCGCGCACACGAAATACATCTTACTACTTATAGAACTTATGAGAACGCTACACTTGCAGAAGCATAAATTTATTGCCTTTTGCCAAAGCCGAGCGGTTTCTCTTCATGTCTGTTCGGTGCGTTGCTAGAATGCGTAATACATAACCAAGTGGAACCAGGTCGGAATGAGATAAAAATATCTTCCTCTATCGCAACGGATCACTTTTTGAGGAAGGAACTGGATCGATGACATTTGAACACGACTCGGTTGGTCGAACGATAGACACGTTGAATTTTGCCGACTTTTGCAAAAGTTTAGACAATGATTAATGCTGAAGTAGAGGGTTGCTGGTTGGAATGATTCGAAAATGAAACGACTTTCGACAAACAGCGTTTGTTTTCGTAACGTTGACGTAAGAGTTGACACTCAATGCATAAATTAGCTAAAATACATATATTTTGATCAGAGGAACAAACTTTAAAAACAGTAATAAACTAGTAAACCGCAGCAAGATGCAGCAGATTTCAAAGGTTACGCAATTAATTTCAGTGGGCGTTTCAAAATTGAATCCTTAGCGTGTGCTGTTAAGTGGAATACAAGTAACTAGAAAATGAGAAGAAATATTAGTAATTTCCATTTAATACCAACTACCTTTATTGCTTATCTTGACAAATCCGCGTATTTCGACAACAATATGCAGACTTTTTCAGTGTCGTGTACTAATACTCGACTGTCAAGATCGGTCAAGATAAGCAATAAAGGTAGTTGGAATTAAATGGAAATTACTAATTTTTCTTCTCATTTTCAATTCTTATTGATCGCCAGAGGTTGCTAATCCGTCATTGACAGATCAGCTGTTATTACACAGAGAACCACCAGATGATGCTTCCTTGGGACTAACATACATCCTAAATGTGTAAAAACTTGTGCGCCTTAATTAAGGCAATACCGAATGCCGGTTCAAAACACGAAAGGGTAGGAATGTGATAACGTGATAATTGCCTTGTTGAAAACCGAGGAATCCTCTGCACTTTCACAAGAGATCACTGGGGTGTTCGGTAGAGTTTAGGGTTGGCTAGGCAGGGTGGTTCCTCTTCTTTTAATAAAAAGACGTTCTTTTTAAAACACAAACACTCTGACGAGCGGTTAAGTTGAACGATTATAATTGGAAAACCAGGAAAATTGAAATTAAAACTTTATTTGTTCACTTTTAAAAAATATTTAAGAATATGAATGATTTTTTTTTTCAATCTATTAATAGTAAATGCGAGCAAATTCCATTAATTTCTACTAGAAAAAGCTTATCCTTCGACAGGTAGGCCTATTTTGGTTTCGACTAACAGATTTCTTTCTGCAGTGTCGAGTGTTCGACTTAGCATTAGTCCGATTTTTGTTAAAAGTGATAAAATTTTTCTAGTTTTCCAATAACAAACGGTTCACTAATACGCTAAAGGTGTTTAAAAAAAATAGTGTATAAAGGATTTGAAAATTGTAGGGTTTCATATTCTGAGGTATGACATCCGGTAGAATTTGCAAAACAATCTATATAATAAAAATGAGTTGGGGTTTCCTTTGTCACGATTTAGGGGAGGATGGTACATAATGCACCGTTTAAGCAATATCGTGAATTTCTAGGTAATTGAAGCTGAAATATAGGAATAAGTTATTGAGTATGGTGCATTACGATGTTTTCGTTTAGATCAAATGTGATTTCAATTCTAAACGATGGTTTTTCATGATATTTTAAACCTTTTCCAATATGATGCCAAGACGACTTCAGGGTAAAACGCCCGTTTTATTGCTCAATATGCACCCTAAAATTGGGTTAAGACGCACCACAACACTGCACTATGGTACGAATGAACAAATTTCGCGACAAAAATCGATAACTCAAAAACCATTAACTTTAGACAGATGATGTCTTCTGGAGATTTAATATAAAATATAAGATCTATCTTTTGATTTGGGGTGGTGACTAGGTTGGTCCTTTTATACTGATAATAAAATTTTCAACTTTTTATTCATATGATTTAGAGGGTTTTTTCGCTTGTACAGAATTGTAGATATTTTAATTTAATAAAACTTTGCATATGTAAATACATAAACATAATTAGAAAAATGTACATAAAATGATGTAAATAAATGTAAGTAAACAAATGTAAATGTGTTAACACAGACAAACATACATAGCACTTCCAGTTTCTTCCATTGATTACGCATTGAACTTCCACTTCAAATGTTTCTTAGTTGGTAATATCGCCAAAGATAGCACGTATACTCGATTTTCTTACGTTTAACGTTAACACACTACCGCCATCTATTTAGCTTAATCATCCATCACAGTGTGCTGAACAGAACGCGCAGGTGTGTAAGTGACGATGATTTGTAGTGTCAAATGTTCGATATGTTATGTCTGTTTGTCTGTGATATATTTTTTTATTAAAAAAAGGAGATGGATTTATATAAAAATATAAACATTTTCATAAACATAAGTTAATGGTTTTCGAGTTATCGATTTTTGTCGCGAAATTTGTCCATTCGTACCATAGTGCACTGGTATATTATGCACCACATTAATGGGGTAGCATGCACCGCTTGTAAAAAGCAAAAAAACAGCTATAAAAAGTTACTCATTAGAGGTGTAAAGTTGCAACATATCGCCACGTCCTCTTAGCTCTGTTTGGTTGTCAAGCAGCCAATGGCTATAGAATAAAGACGTTGCGCAAAACGTTGTGATATGTTGCCAACTCCTCATTATATACACGCTTAGAAAAAAGTACCCAAAGGAGCAGTTATATGTAGGTAGTACGTTGGGTTTATTTGTGTTTATCTACCATTGGGTTCAAATTACTTACTTTTGAGTAGAATTTTACCAGAAGTAAGTGTTGTATACCCAACATTGGCTTCATACATTTAATCGCTCCACTGAGTATTTTTTTATTAGCGTATAGACGTATACATAACGACACAGTGCGTTTTGCCCCAGTTTTAGTTTCGCATGCTTTTGTCTAAATTTTCTGAAAATACATGGAATTAATGTGAAGTTTTGACACTATCTTGATGTTTTGTTGTGTGCGATATTTGTGAAGTGGATTTATTATAAACCATGGATATTTACGCTTGTTAAAAGCTTATTTGAATAACACTATTATTTACATGTGAGTAACAGTCGGGACAATTTCTTCAATTTTGATCATATTTGGTGTATATAGTGCCTTAGCCTACTACCAAATTATGAGTTATGCTGTTTTATTTAAAATTTGATAAAATATAATTCCATTAAGTCTATAGTTTTAAAGATTTGAGCATATTTATTGAGTGGGTCATTCTACCCCACCAGTGCATTTTGTACTGTTCTCCCCTAACTCGCGAGCGGAAGGACCGATCGGCGTGAAATTTTGTATGCAGAGATTTTTGGGGCCGGAAAATAATCTTATGATGGTTTGAGACCCCTCCCTTTACTGGAAAGGGGGGCTCCCATACAAATGAAACACAAATTTCTACACAACTCGAGAACTAATCAAGCAAAAGAAACCAAATTTGGCATGTGTGAGTTTTTGAAGGCAAAAATGGTTTTTATGGTAGCTTGAGAACCCTCCCCGTCATAAAAGGGGGGGCTCCCATACAAATTAAACCCAATATTCTGCATAACTCGGGAACTAATCAAGCAAACGGAACGAAATTTAGCATGTGGTGGTTTTTTAAGACAAAAAATGTTCATTAATTGTTATTTTATATATTCTCCGTGCGAGGAGTAACGATTATGATGTTGAAGGAGATATTCGCTCATCACCATGAGGCACCAAGAGTGAACAACAATGTTTTTGGCTAGAATTGAAAGATATGAAGAGAAAGTTTTTGATAGTTCCGCTAGTGTGCGGCAGGCTCGGAAACATAGCAGATGTTTTAGGAAAATTGAGCGAAAAGGGCATGTGTACAGTGGTACTCGAACCAACGACATTTTTGCCTAACATCCCACTGCGGGGTAGGTTAAAGCACGGACTAAGTCCGCCACTTCAACAGGCAAAAATGTCCGGTTGGAAGACGCTCATGTACCACTGTGGCTTGTATAGTTATTCTAGCGATCTATTGTGTGCACTCTGTTTACTGATGCGCACATGGGAGAGGAACCCTCTCCTTTTTTTTGGGTTTGTTTTGATTCGCACCGACTGACGATCACTAAAGTTTAATGTATAACAAAATAATGTTTGTTAACATGGACAGTTCAAGAATCATTAAATGAACATTGTATATGATATCCTACCAGGCCTGTTGAAGTGGCGGACTTAGTCCGTGCTTTAACCTACCCCGCAGTGGGATGTTAGGCAAAAATGTCGTTGGTTCGAGTACCACTGTACACATGCCCTTTTCGCTCAATTTTCCTAAAACATCTGCTATGTTTCCGAGCCTGCCGCACACTAGCGGAACTATCAAAAACTTTCTCTTCATATCTTTCAATTCTAGCCAAAAACATTGTTGTTCACTCTTGGTGCCTCATGGTGATGAGCGAATATCTCCTTCAACATCAAAAAATGTTACTATGTTGGTTTGAGACCCCTTCCCATCCTTAAGGGGAGGGGGGAGGGCTCCGATACAAATGAAATACACTATTCTGAATGACTCGAGAACTAATCAAGCAAATGGAACCAAATTTCGCATGTGGAAGTTTTTGAAGGAGGGAAATGTTTCTATGGAATTTCTGCATAACTAGAGAAATAATCAAGCAAATGGAACCAAATTTGGAATGGACGAGTTTTTTAAGGCATGAAATGTTTTTATGGTGGTTCAAAGCCCCTCCTCCCTCTAAAAAGGGGGGCTCTCATACAAATGAAACAAATTTCAACCAAACATGAGACCTATACCTACCGCTATGCAAATTTGTATGCAGGGGTTTTTGGGTCCGGGAAAGGATCTTATTATGGTTCGACACCCCTCCCGCCTTTAGAAAGGGGGGCTCCCATGCACATGAAAAACTATATTCTGCATAACTCAAGAACTAATCAAACAAATGGAACCAAATATGGCATGTGGAGGTTTTGTAGGCAAGAAATGTTTCTACGGTGGTTTGAGACCTCAAGCAAAAGAAACCAAATTTAGCATGTGTGAGGTGTTAAAGGCAAGAAAGGTTTCTATGATGGTTTCAGATTCCTCTTCGCCCTGAAAGGGGGGGCTCCTATACAAATGAAATACAATATTCTGTATAACTCGAGAACTAATCAAGCAAATTGAACCAAATCTGGCATGTGAAGGTTTTTGTTGATGAATACTGTTTCAATGCTGAGACCCCTCCCTTTTCTGAAGAGGGTGGGGGGGGGGGCTCTTATACGAATTAAACACAAATAAATGCATATCTCGAAAACTAATCAAGAAAATGGAACCAAATTTGGCATATGGAAGTTTTTGAAGGAGAGAAATGTTTCTATGATGATTTGAGACCCCTCCGCCTTCTACAAGTGGAGAGAGGGATCTCCCATATAAATGAAACACAAATTTTTGCATAACTCGAGAACTAATCCAGCAAATGGAACCAAATTTGGCATATGGAGGTTTTCGAAGGTGAGAAATATTTTTATGGTCATTGAGACTCTTCCGCCTTCTGAAGGGTGGGGGGGAGCTCTCATACAAATGAAACACAAATTTCTGCATAACTCGAGGACTAATAAAGCAAATGGAATCAAATTTGGCATGTGGATTTTTTTGAAGGTCAGACATATTTCTATGGTGGTTTGAGACCCCTTTGCCCTCTGAAAGGGTGGGGGGGGGGGAGCTCTCATACAAATGAAACACAAATTTCTGCATAACTCGAGAACTATTCAAGTAAATGAAACCACATTTGGCATGTGGGGGTTATTGGAAACAGGATTTTTATTTATATAAAAATGGATTTCTGTCTGACTGTCTGTCTGACCGATCGGAGTGAAAATATGTATGCAAGTATTTTTGGGGCTGGGGAGGGTTTTTATGATTGTTTGAGACCGCTTTCTCCTTCCGGCTCGCATACAAATGAAACAGAAATTTCTGCATAGCTTGAGAACTAATCAAGCAAATGGATTGAAAATCAAAAATGGTATGCGGGGTTTTTTCAATGCAAGAAATGTTTCTATGGTGAATTCAAACACAAATTTCAACAAATCCTGAGAATTATCCAGGTAACTAAGCCACAAACTGTGTATTGTCTGGGTAAGAAGAATATTCTGATAGCAGTTTGAACTCCTTATTACTCAAAAAAAACTCATTAAAAAAAAGCGTCAGTTCTATGTAATGTTCATTTATTTAGTTGCAGGCGTAGCAACACTCGCACCGGGATCAGCTAGTATAAAATGAATGTTTGAAGACAACAACTTGAACTATTTTTTTTGTGTGATTTGAATCTTGCTTCCAATATGTTAACAAATCGTGATATTGTTAAAGTATTCTCAAACTCAGAACGTAGTAGGGCTCGACTCATTCAGCTGTTTTTTGCGACTTCTGGTCAAAGTGCGAAGTTGGTTCGAAAGTATGTTATTTATTGGGTCCGTGGACTTCTAAAATATTGGAGAAAAGTGGATGGAAATTCTTCGCCAAAACGCATGTAGCTCTTTGGCTGATTCGCTATTGAATCTACGAGAAGATGGTGAGCAATGGACAGTCGGGTGCTTGAAATCTATCGACGTCCCTCCCGCAATATAGAAAAACCATCCACTGAAGCATCTTTGAATTCGGTTGAGCAGAAGTGATTACAGAGCCATCGAACATTTACACAAGGTGTCTTTGGCATCAAGGTGCTCTTACCTTGGGCAGATACTGTGGAGCATCGGAACAACATCATACCTAGTAGTGCTAATCCCAACCTAGCAAAACGATATTTTGAATTTTTTGAAAAACTTCCATATGATTACTTTTTACTCAAAACGTAAAATGTGAATATGGTCGATAAGTTGTTCCGTTCTGGAGTGATAGTCGAAAACAAAGCGTGTAAAAAAACCGTGTAAAAACAACCTTAGTGTACCTAAATACATCATGACAAACTTTTGAAAAGGTCAAATTTGTTTTAACAGACACATTGCATAGAAATAGTAAAAATAAAGAGGACAAATTCTCAAAAAACCTGTTCGTAAGCAAACATTTCAATTGATGGAAGTCGAACTTTTGAATGACAAGTTTATACTCGTTGATTTCGATTTTGTATTTAGCATGATAAATGGAAAAGTCCTTACTTACTACTGGAAATACATCAATGCAGAATTGCCCAATATGTGGCGCAACAACAAATGTTATTAATAGTGTAGAAAAATTAGAAGAAGGGTTTCAATCAAACGAAGAAGCTCTTCATTACGGTATATTTCCTCCTCATGCTTGCATACGGTTTTTCGAATGCCTTTTGCACATTTCAAGTATAATGGATATAAAAATCTAAAAGATAACGATGCCATTAAAGGATTTATATGATCAGAAAAAGAAAAAAAAATACAACAGCACTATACGAAAAGTTTGAAATAAGAGTATATCAACCATGCTGAGGTCATTTGCACTTATAAAAAATGGAAGGCATACTGAAGACAATGATACGTTGTAGAGTGAACTTTTGTAGTCGATGTTTATTTGAATATATCTCATTTTCAAGCTATATTTTACTGGGATGAAAAATCTTTGAATGAAGCTAGTGTTGAAATGACAATCTGCAATACCGCATTGTATTTTAGTTTAACTGAGTATGAGGGAAAATCGCGTGAAATGAACCGTTTTCTGAAATCAACCCTAAATGGTATCATCACTATTCGATTTTCCGGATATTGTTACATAAATACTGCGTAAGTTATATCAATATTACTGGCACCATTCTTTAAGACTGCATGGTATATGAACTTATTTAAGTATGAGAGGATATCGGGAAAAATAAACCATTTTCTGACATCCGATCAAAGTAAAACATGTTCCATTCAATTTATCAGCTTTTTTGTGACTTATCAATGCTCTAGGGTCCAATAAATTAGGATCAAGTTCAATTTTTGGGAAATAATTCTAGTTTGCTTTAAAAATGAGAGAATAAACGGGCAAACTTGGACACTTACTGGGATCAGCCTAAATGTGACCAGCACCATTCGATTTCCCGCATTTTTTCCATAAGGTTAGCTATTGTTTACAACTCCTGACTTGCGCCGTTTGATCTAATGGGAGTTTGGGACCGTTTTTGCCCACTGTGCAAAGATTATAGACTGGTCCAGAAATTATAAGCACGCCTTATGTTAACTGTCATTTTGAATGGAATGATATTTTTAAAATTAGTTTGGCTGCGTCCTTTTGTTTAAACATTTCTATACGTCTTATCTACTTTACCAATCAGACCAAGACCGGTGTGGACACTGCTATACACAGAAGTTGTCTCCATTGTATGCCGTCCATGACTGTACCTCCCCAGCCTCGCTGTCTGTGGAGGGTCTGCTGGTCGCCTTCTACTTGATCGATCCACCTTGCTCGTTGCGCGCCTCTTCTTATTATACCCGTCCGTTATTTCTCGAGAATCATTTTAACAGGGCTGTCGTCCGACATTCTTACGACAAGCCCAGCTCATTGTAGTTGACCAATTTTAGCGATGTGTACGATGGGAGATTCTCCCAGTAACTGATGTAATTCGTGGTTCAACTCCTTCACGTTCCTCCTTCTACCTGCAGTCCACCATAGATTGGGCGGTTCTCGACAAGGGCGGTTCTCGACTGGCAATGGCCATGTTTCGTGTTCATAGAGTACAACCGGTCTAATTAATGTCTTGTAGTTCTGTGAACTTTGCTCGATCTTAGCGGCCTTCGGAGTCCAAAGTAGGCACGATTGCCAGCCATAATGCGTCTTTGTATAACGATGATGTATTTCAAGACAACGCAACTTTTGCGGATGTCGTCAAACGCAGTAAGGAAAATGTCAATAAAAAAAGTAAACAAAATAGTAATAATAAATTGAACAGTAGTAAACCAAGCAATCGTAAGGCTCGTCCGGTTATTGTGATCAAACCAAAAGAGTCCAAACAAGCTTGCGATGAAACTCGTAATTTTTTTTAAACAAATTTAGATCCAAAAACACACAAGATTAGCAATTTTAGGAATGGAAAAGATGGTGCCATTATTGTTGAATGTGCCATCGGTGCTAATGTATCGAATGTGAAAAATGGTATTGAAAGCAATCTGGGTGAAAATTATAGTGCTGTTGTTCCCACGTCGGTGCCAAGATTGAAAGTAGTGGGCATGAGCCGTCAATTATCCTCCGATGTTTTCATTGACTATTTGAAAAGTCAAAATGAAGGCATCGAAATAAAAGATGTAAAAGTAGTAAGAATGTACGAAAATCCACGGTTCATATACAGCAATAGAGAATAGAGAACGTAAAATGAACTTGGACGTCAACCATGCCGCATTTAGCTCTCAATGTTTGGTATATAAGAGAATTTTTAATCAAAAGAAAAGCAGCTTGCGTTTCAATAAATAGCAACCATGTTCCAGGAAGAATGGTAATCAATTTGATTTTTTGTATTTTAATATTGCGGTATTGTCAACAAACTACGTAGCATTACGTCAGATTGTTGAAGAAAAACGTCCACTTTTGGTTTTATTAGCAGAAACTCACATTGTTGAAATTGAAGCCTTTGATCAGTATTGCATTCCGGAATATAATGTTGCTGCTTGTTTATCACATTCTAGACACACTGGCGGTGTTGCTATTTATGTCAAAGAATCAGTTCAATTCAACCTTCGCCACAACCAAATGGTTGATGGTAACTGGTTCTTGGGCATAACAGTTGTACGTGGCATGATGATGGGTAATTATGGTGTTTTGTATCATTCACCCAGTCCCAGTGACCAGCGTTTCATTGAAATTTTAGAGGACTGGCTTGAGGTATTTCTTGATTCGAGTAAATTAAATGTATTGACTGGTGATTTTAATATCAATTGGCGTGATAATAATAGTTCAAACCATTTGAAGCATTTAGCTAATTTTTTCAATTTAAGACAAACTGTTGATGAATATACGCGAATTTCCAGGCACAGTAGAACTTTAATTGATCATGTTTATTCTAATCTTGATTCTGTTTGTTCAGTTGTCGACACTGATTTGAAAATAACCGATCATGAGACAGTAGTGATTAACGTAATTGAGAATAACTTAAATAATAGCGAAGTTTTTGTAAAATTGAAGTGCTGGAGGAAATATTCAAAACAGGCTGTTTCTAACCTTGTTGAAAGAAGCGTGGATTTTCCAATAGCGACCGATAATTTTGATGAGTCTGCAGCTGTTCTTACAAACACTTTGAAAACGTGTACAAATCAACTAGTTGAACAAAAATTTGTTTCTTTGAAGAACTCGAACAGCTGGTACAATTTAGATCTTTTGCGTCTTAAACGCAAAAGGGACAAATGGTACATAAAATTTTGTAGATCTAATAGTGAGAATCATTGGAATAAGTACACAATCGCGCGGAATAAATATTCACAATGCATTAAAAAACTCGTTGTGAATATATACAGAGGAAAATTGATCAGCATCAAAACAATAGCAAAGAGTTATGGAAAATTTTGAAATCTTTATTAAAACCTAGCAAATTGCAAACCGCGATCCATAACTTTTGACGGCACAATAGAACAGTCTGAACAAGCAATTGCGTCTAAGTTTAATGATTATTTCGTCAATAGTGTTTCATTGATCAATCAATCTATTGAATTGGTTGATGAACCTGATGAAATAAAGCAGCCAGTTAATAGTAATTGCAGATTTGAAGGTTTTCACCCGATCACAATAGATGAACTTAGAAATATTTGCTTTTCATTAGGAAAATCGGCTGGAGTAGATAATGTTAATGCTAGAGTTATTCAAGATTGCTTTCATGTCATTGGTCACACTTTACTGGACCTTATTAATGAATCATTACAAACTGGGCACGTGCCTGAAGTGTGGAGAGAATCGTTGGTTGTTCCGATTCAAAAGGTTGCTGGGACGATTAAAGCCGAAGAGTTTCGTCCTATCAACATGTTGCACACATTAGAGAAAATTTTAGAACTTGTTGTGAAAGGCCAGTTGCTGGAATATTTAAATAGTAATTCTTTGTTGATACCGGAACAATCTGGCTACCGGGAAGGCCATTCTTGTGAAACCGCGTTGAATTTAGTATTAGCTAAATGGAAAAATAACTTAGAGAGTAGAGATACGATTGTTGCTGTTTTTTTGGATCTGAAACGCGCTTTTGAAACAATTTCTAGGCCCTTGTTGTTGAAAACAATAAAGCGCTTTGGAATTTCGAGTACTGCATACAGATGGTTTGAGAGCTATTTGTCTGACAGAACTCAACGGACTGTTTTTAATGATTCTGTTTCTAATCCCGTGGGGAATAACCTTGGAGTGCCCCAGGAAGTGTATTAGGGCCCCTTTGTTTATTATGTATATTAATGACATGCGACGTGTTTTACGATTTTGTGACATTACTCTGTTTGCAGATGAAACTGTGTTGTTCATTGCAGCTAAAGATTTAAATGAAGCCGTTACCCATTTGAACGAAGATTTGCGTTTTCTAAGTAGATGGTTGAAATGTAAGCAATTGAAATTGAATATAAGTAAAACTAAATTTATGGTAATTTCACAGAATCGAGTAAATGAGAATGTCTCAGTTACGATTAATGATGAGGCAATTGATCGCGTTCGGGAGATTAAATATCTTGGCGTGATTATTGATGACAAGCTAAAGTTCAACGCTCACATTGACAATGTCATCAAGAAAATTGCCAAAAAGTATGGAATTCTATGCCGATTGAAAAACGATTTAACTACTTGCAGTAAAATACAGCTATACAAATCAATCATCTCTCCTCATTTGGACTTTTGCCCTTCCATTTTATTTTTGGCCAATCAAACACAAATACTGAGGCTACAGCGTTTGCAGAATAAAATAATGCGTTTGATTTTGAGATGTAACAGATTCACTTCCTCGACTTTAATGTTAGACGCGTTGCAATGGTTATCGGTGAAGCAGAGAATTGTATATTTGACTATGGTGTTCATTTTTAAAGAAGTTAATGGTTTGCTGCCTCGATATTTGTGTGATCGAATTGAAAGAGGAAGTGATATTCATAGATACAACACTAGAAACGCGGATGAAATAAGAACACCGAATTTTTTGACATGTGCTTCACAAAACTCATTATATTTTAAAGGAATAAATGTTTTCAATTCGATGCCAAGACACATTAAACGTACGCCAACACTTTCAGAATTTAAAAGACTATGTATTTCACACGTTAAAACTGTTAGCTAAACAGTAAGCAAATTTTTTAAATCATTTATGAAGATTGTAACTGACGATGTTTTACTGATATAAAACGGATTATTTTGTATGGACTATTTCTTGTTCGGTTATGTTACTTTTTTTTTTGTTTTTTTTTAAAATGAAGATTGTATTTTGACGAAGTTTTTTACAAACGGATTATAATGAGTTGACTATTTTCTTTTTACATACTTTTTTTTTCTCACTTTTATCAACACTACAAACTATTTTGTTCGTCACGGTGATGATGATGGAAATTTATTTCATGTTATTGTAGTTAAAAAAAATAAATAAAGAAAGTTGTCTACAATTGTTTGAGCCTCGCGCGCGGTATACAGGTATAAAGGACTTCATTTTGAATTCATGAAAAAAAATTGGCCTCTTATGCTTGAGAAGATACCATGAAATAGTAGTGGGTTGTCTGGCTGATTGTCGGGGAATTCCTTGCCAATTCTGTTGTGGTTGAACGTAAAAGTTTGACAAGGGCCGGTCCAGGATTTTTTCGGTTTGGAAATTTTCTTGATTTCCCTGGTTGGGGATATCCTTGGTCAACCCAAAACTAAGCTGGTGGCTCCATTAGTGTTGGAACTGCATTGGCTCTGTAGCGGGTAGGATCGGATATTGGCTTGTCTTTTGATAATGTCCTTAAACGGGATTCTGTGATTTGAATTGTAATAGGATTTCCCGATCGCTGGGAATACTTGCGAACATTTGTGGTTGACATCAATAGCTTTTCACAATTATATCGCTGTAAAGCAAATGAACAGTTTTGGAAGAAGTTTACATCTGTAGATGAAATCAGTTCGTTTTTTTGCATAACTGGTTGAATTGCTTTAAATAAATTATCTAATAGATAAATCGTCTAGCTCAAACCTTTGTAGGGGTAAGTGGCGGGACCATCATCATCATCATCATCATTTCTCTGCTGGTGTCGTTTTCGGTGGTCACCAATGAGCCCATTTTCACGTAGTACTATTGAAAAGAAGATCAGAGATGCATATAAGCAGAAACTATCGGCTTCCATTCGAGTTGTGGCGAAAAGGATAGGGACCTCGACGTACAACGGGAAACGTGCAAAAAAGCGACTTGGACTCAAGACATACCGGAAGCAGAAGAAACTCAAAAGGAACTCAAATTAGGCCGCATCTGTGAAACCGAGACCTCAAAAACTGTATGACACAATTTTGTGTAGAAATTCTGGGTGTATAATCATGGACGATAAAACGTATGCTAAATTGGGCTACACAGAAAAAAAAAAATTTAACAAGCGCGTAAAATTTCCCCTCGTGTAATTTCAAGCCAAATAAGCGTAAACAACGATATTGCTTGCAATCTTTTATACAACAGACTAGATTTGGGCGTTATCTGGCTTAAATTTACATGACACATCCAATTATTTTCTGCCAAATCTAGCATTCCTTTTATGTGCATTAGATAACGCATAAAATTCAGTGTTTCTTTTTATCTGTTCTTTTTATCGCCGAAAAGTTTGGCAAGAGGGTGATGGTGTGGCAGGCAATATGCGAATGCGGCAAACAATCTAACCCTTACATTGGTGACAATGAACACCCAGAAGTACACGCTTAGAAATTATGAATTTTACACGAGACGTAATTCATGTTTGTAAAAGTCGGGGAACGTAAAGAAAGATTTCGTGTAAAATTATGTTTCCTGAAATTGACACATACGCAATTCATTGAAAGATTAAATTTATTTTTTTGTCTCTTTTAACTCATTCTTATGTGTTAAAGGATGCTTGCGTGTGTCGGTCTCAGGGCACAGAAACATTTCGGTAATGTGTACAAGGAATGCCTCCAGAAGCGTTTGTTGCCAATGATCAAGCAGCATGATGGTCCAGTCATATTTTGGACTGATTTGGCATCATGCTATTGCGCCAAGGACACACTAGGCTGGTACAAAATCCAAAATGTCTGTTTCGTGACGAAAGTCATGAATCCGCCAAATCACCTGGTGGCACGGCCAACCGAGACATTTTGAGCTCGGAAGAATTGAACAAAATTGAACAAATAGTGGGAAATGAAACTGTGCAGAAGCGTATAGGTCATCTTCGAGAAAAAGTGGCTCGGTTATAATTAAAGATTTTGATCGAAGAAGAGTAAAATGTTATGTAAAACACCAGTGCTGATAGTATTTGAAATCAACACATTTTTTTGATATTTTGAAAGTTTGCTTATAATTTCTGAAACAGTCTATATGATCAAATTATCGGAAACCTCCGTAATGCCTGGGACAGAGATACGAGCGTTGTTCAAACAGTCAAATACTTTAATCCAGTACTCAAAAACAGGTACTAGACTAAAGGAGTACAACGCTGTACGTTGTATGTCTGTCTCAAACATAGTGTAGGTAGCCAGACCCAAAAATTAAATTTTGAAAGAAGATTCAGATATTATTGAGTCTGAATATCTCATGGATAACAATTCACAGTGTTAGCACACAAAAACTATATTGCCGTGGTAAGAAGATCGGTGAATCTTCAATCTTCATCTCTGAACCCATTTTGCTCTTGTTTTGTGAAATTTCGTGTAATGCAGGCATGTCAATGCCTTGTAAACATGTTCGAATATATCATGAATGGTATTTATTTTAATTCAAAACTGGACCGCGGTCATCGAGCCTTTGGACATTGTTGGTAGGGATAGCGATTCGTAGTAACAAAATCTAATTTCAGCAAGGCAACAACCAAATGCAATCCAAATACCAGTCATTTCCTTCCTCCTAAAATATTTCAAACCAACAACATGCCAAAAGCACGCCGTCTCTGATTCCTTTCGAGCTTTATAAAAACATGCTTGAGAGCTGTTTTTCGGTAAAAATCCAGCCAAAGCAAGCGGCAATCGTTAGCATATAATAGTCGTAAATTGACGTGCCCCAGCCAGGAAAAGAACCTGCACCTGAAGGTACCGTATCGGTGAACCGTTTAATTCGATTTAACAGGTGTTAACCTTTCAATAGGCATATTTTCGATGGATAATGTATACACGAAAGAAGCAAGAACAGATGTGCAAACCGATTGTAACGTCTGATGACTTTTCCCGCTCCAGACAGAAATCGGCAAACTCGAGAGATATGTTCTTCGAACGCAGAGATTGCCCTCCCAGGCTACTCTTCCTAGAAAAGCATATCCGAGAACGAATGCGGACAGGCGATGATTATTAATTAATAGCGCAGCAGACAAAACTGGTACCATTTCTCATATTGCTGCTGACAATTCTATAGCGATACATTAATTAATTAGTCTAGAATGCTCAGCTTTCCAAAAATAATGAAAATCTAAACTGCATCAACGAAATGAAGGCAAGCAGCAGCTGGATGTGGTGGAAAAGAGGAAAGAAAAAAAAATCATTTAGAAGATCGTTCCTGTGTTTTTCGCAAAGTACATCAATCTTCGTACTCAGTGCTGGCTTTAGCCTTCAACTGCTATGCCATGTGCAGCAGCGTCGGTTCTCTGATGTTGTTGGCTGGAAAAGGAACTTGGTCTGCCGCCGCTGCTCTGGTCGATGCGTTCTCGGCAACGCCAAATGGTCCAAGAGAGTGTCATTTTGGTTACCTTATGTACAGTTCTGCTGTACCACGGCAACATATGTATGTTACGAACGAAAGGTACATAACGGTCTGACCCATGGTGCAGTTGTCGTTAGGAAGTATTTAAGGAGCGAAGATATGTGAGCGATGTAAACATCGGCAAGTGCTGTGGACGATGGAAACGTGAAAGGTACTATGGAAATTCATTTTTTAAGATTTACATTCCTTTTTGTGAGTGAGGTTAGGATGTGATGATGACTAAAGATAGTACCCTGGGCAGTGACGAAAATTTGGGGTAGTTCATCTTCAACCTGATCATTTGAGCCTATAAACACAGTTGAAAAAACTGAAATAGTTTTGTTACGGAGACGGCGAATTCGTTCGGACCTCTTCAAGACAAACTCGTGGTTTGGGTTTAGAGTAAGCTTTTAGCTGTAATTGTATTTCTGTTTTAGTTATAATGCGCGTTTTCAACATGTTTTAGGTTACTTACAATTTTAATCCTCTTCGTTTACAATCCGTCTGTTTTGTAACAATATATAATGTTTATATGTTGATTCCTTGTAAACTATATGTATTTCAATTAGTGTTATGTGTATTTTAATGCAAAACGTGTACTTACAGTATGATAAATAGATCAAAAATTTTACAATATATTTTAATGTGTTATTCCGTGTTCCTTGTGCCTTAATAACAACGACTGACAACTTAAAACTGCCTTCTATGAGCCTAACGTACTTCATTCGCCATTGTCAGTTAACCGTTAGGTCGAATTGGTGTCGACAGCGTTTGCCGATGACGGGGGGTCTTGTACCGTTGCGCACAAGTTTATTATCACAAATCAGCAGTCTTTTGAAAAGCATTACAACATAGGGAAACTGTTCCATTATTCATCTCATGATCCATTATTAGCGTCAGAAATGAAAATAATCAAATCTTAATGAAGAAATCAGATGGTTATGCGTCAATCTTTTGTTTTCGAAATGCACGTCCTACAAAGTGATGAGATGAGAAAAAGGTTTGGTAATCCTAGATAATATTCTTGTATCGAGGTCTTTCATCGTGAGCGGGGTTGGTTTCTACAATTCTAGAAACACAGTTTTGAAGAAAAAAGAAAAGCTTTTGGAGTGCGCATTGTTAATGGACAATGTACTTAGTCTTGATGTTGAAGAATTCAAAAGAAAACTTGTGAAACTGGATGGGAAATCCTGTCAGGACTAACGAAACAATCCACGGAACGAAAGAACAAACTCTAAATAGAAGTTATCTCAAGCTAAGCAGGTATTTTAGTAGATATGATTCCCAATTCATAAAAAGCTAAGTGATTTTAGAAGGTAAAAAATCCTTTTCTTCCTGAAGGTTTCCCAACAATTCTCCCATCTTTCTCGTGTTTTGTGTGTTTTAGACGGGATAGCAAATCTGCAACCAGACACCTTAAGAACTCAGGGTGCTGGGACGAGGGTGCCAACTCTTCGACACACTTGAAACCCACCCGTGCTTTACGCCTTGGACCCTTCCCGGAACCATCTTTCGATATTACTTCGGGGATGGGGCTATTGTGCTTGTTAAGCACCCACTATGTCTAACTTCTTAGGGGATTTAGTAGTTTTGGTCGTTTCACCATTTCTGTTCGATATCGAGGACGATCTAGGAGGCTGGTACGCATACCGCGTCCCAGATGTCCCGGTCCTGGCACATCGTCTGGACCAAATTATCCGGAGTCGTGTCGTGACCGCTTACGGCAATCATGCCGGAGTCGCGCCGTTGAAGTGAGGACATGAGAAGAACACATGTTCAGCAGTTTCCTCAACTCCCGTGCACTTGCTGCATGCGGAGGTCTATGAATGCCCATATTTGTGCAGGTATTGTCTAAAACAGCCGTGGCCCGAAAATATCTTTGTTAATTGGAAGTTCACTTCACCGTCTACCAACTCACCCGGTTAATTCCGGGATCATGGATGCGGCTCTAGTGGTCTTCCGAATACCTCTTGTTCCACTATGTTCGAAGCACTCTACGTCCTCTTTTATGACAATGCCTATTGGCATCATCCCCGCTAGGACGCAGACTGCGTCGCGTGATACCGTTCGGTGTGCACTAACCACTCTTAGGCAAATAAGTCTGTGCGTACTCTCTAGCTTACTAACGTAGCTCTTGGTACTCAAGGCGGTGATCCATGCTGGCCTGCGTACCAAAGTATGGATAGGGCGACAGGGGCCAGGAGTTTACGTTTACTCCCTTGCACCCCCGAGCTATTCAACATCATGCGGCTTTCTTGCAGGCATAATCGACGTGACTGACAAAGGACAGCTTATCGCCGATCATGACCCCAAGATACCTCAAAAACCTCTTCGATTCTATTGTGCAGCTACCTACACTGATCGTTGCATGTTGCTCCGATTTCCGATTATTCACCACCGTGACCTCAGTCTTATTGTGGGGTAGCTCCAATTGCCTGGAGCTCATCCATCTCTCCACAATGCCGATGGAGTGCGAGACCGTTAACTCGACCTCTTCGATTGATTGATCGCGAACCCGACTATCTTCACCCCGATCGGGAACTCAAGCCGCAGTACCTCATCGTACTTCATGTTTCATAACACCGGACCAAGGATCGAACCTTGTGGGACGCCTGCGATGATCTGGACACGTTTCGGGCCTGCCTCTCTATTGTATACCAGTACGCGGTTCTGGAAGTAACTTCTGGAATCGGGTGGTTCGGAAAGAGTCCCTCAACGATCACCTGCAGCAGCTCTGATGAACGCTCGGTTGGAGCCGCCGATCCTCTGGTTTTGGCCATTACTACCCGACAGGCGTCACCCCACAAATTCGTATGGGCCTTCTGACGCAGACCCTCGAAGCAGGCTCGCTTGCTGGCCTATATCTCCCTCTTTAGTGCGGCCTTCGCGGCAACTAGCGCCTCTCTGCACTCGATTTTCTCGGCGTCTGACTGTGCTCTTTGCACCCTCCGTCTTGCGTGGAGGCATGTTCGTCGGAAGTCAGCGATTGACACCGGCGATCTTTCATTCCTCGGTTTGACTTCCCTCGGCATGGTCGCATCGCACGCTTGTGTTAGTGTCATAACGAGTCGTTCGCCGCAAGGTTCCTGGGTTTCGCGTAAGTTTCGTTTCCTCTCAAGCGCCGCGAAGCCTTCGTTTGTGGTAGACATAACCTCCTGAATCGGGTACTTGCCCCAGTTTACCCAGTTACGTCAATAAATTAATATAAACTAAAACTATCTCCAAAGGTGATTTGGAGATAGTTTTAGTTTTTACTTGATAAAAGCAAAAACAACTACAAAAAATGACGAGTCGACATGAGGGTACGAATTTTTTTATAGGTCCTTGGGTTAAACTTAACAAAACCAAGCTCCGAGTGGACCGGTTATCTTTAAGTAAAGTCCTTTCAAAAATTGAGTATTTATTGACAGATATAAACATTGAATTTTCTGCGTCATCGAATGCACTTAAAGGGCAAGCTAGATTTGGCATTAAATAATGAGATATTTCATGTAAATTTAAGACAGATAACGCCTAAATCTAGTCCGTTGTATGAAAAATTGCCAACATTGTTGTATGACGTATGAAAGATTGCAAACAATTTCGTTGTTTACGCCTCCTGTGGCTTGTAATTAAACGAGGGGAACGCTTAAAAATATAAAAATTAATTATGTTTTTCTGTGTATGTTAGTTTATTTGTATCCGTCGAAGGCAGCAAAAGTTAATCGAAATTGAGATCTCAACCCAAGTGCCCGATGAAAGAGTATTGGGGCATCACAAAAATGAACGGTGAGTGACCCAGCAATGTATTCCGTCAGCTGAAATCACATGGATTCAAACGAACTTTGTCATCACGACTATCAGGCAATAACAGGAGACGCCCTCGAATGATGACCGTGTGAGATCCGGTGATGCAGCGGATTCGGCGCAAAAAGCATCGCTCAATCCGAATAACGGTGGCTGATCTCAACGTTTTCATCGAGACCGCTCACACTTTATTCAACAAGTGCCTTGGTTATACGCCTTAAAAAAACAAAAGGTCCATGGCGCTTCAGAGGCTACCAGCTTAAAGCGGTTGGATCGAGCCAAGATGATTGCAAAGTGCAGCGGCGATAATGGTTTTGGTGGCAGTATTCAAACTTGATAAGCTCTTCTTGTTGTTTACTGAAAACAAAAGTACTACGGGGCGTACTACAAAAGTGTAGTTTTGGGGGAAGCTGTTTTCCCCAGTCTCCAAAGCTTCTCTACGAAGAGGAGCCCACCCGGCAAGTGTGGTCCAAGCCCGGCCTCTGTACAATTTGACCGACATTCTGGAAAAAACTTTTTGGCTCCCAGCTTCCCGGATTTGAATACCCTCGATTGTTTTGTTTAGTACTATATGATGTCTAGTCTGAACGAATACAAGGTAAGCACCTTGAACCAGTTCAAGACGGTTATTCTCAAAATCTGGGACAAATTGCCCATGTAGACCGTGCGTGCCGCTTGCGACGCGATCCGGTAACCTTTGACGCTCGTGAAGAAGTACAAAGAGGGGGTCATTCCAAGAGAAATGTTGTAAACGTTCCTTCATTGCTTTCAATAAAATGCATCCAGAAAAACAAATATTCTAATTTTTTAACATATTTTGAAATTTTGAAAGTGTATTTAAACTTATTGAACACCGTGTATTGCTGATTGCAGTTAAAAATGGACTCCGACAAAAACAGAAAAAGTGTGATAAAAGTGCACGTTTACGTCAAATCGTTACCTGTCTTCAGTGATCTTATACCTTTCAGCATAAAGGATAAGTGCACCGAAGACAATAAAACGATTGGACGTAAACGTGCACTTTTATCACACTTTAAAATGCGCAAAACGCACTTCTATAGTCCAATCACAACTGCAACCAGCAATATATGAAATTTTATAATAATACTCCACATTTAACCCGTACTCACACTAACCTACCCATGAAAAAATGCTACACAGGAAAAAATCTTGTAGTATAAACTACCATTTCACCCGACTACGCCTATCCTTAAAACTACCATGAAATATCAGTTAAATTTACAATGTTTATGGTAAAACCTTCAACGTTTGTAGTATATTTGACAGACCTCATATTGATATCAATCGCAACATGGTTGATCTAATCGCAGGCATGGTAAAAACAAACGCATTTACAGTCAGGTGGAAATTGTTGGTGTTTGCGCTTAATTTAACCCTCGAAATCCTAGCCTACACAGAAAAAAAAAAATAAATTTCAACAAGCCAACGGAAGCGTAAACAACGACAATGTTTGCAATCTTTAATGCGCCATACAACAATGTTTGCAATCTTCCACACAACAGGCTAGATTCAGGCGTTATGTGGGTTAAATTTTCATGAAATATCACATTACGGGATACGGGACTTATTCACGTTGATTGATTGTTTTGAAAGAGGAGTGTATGTCAAAAATGAATGTTAGAATGAACTGTTACATACACACTAGAGGTGGGCACAGTGGCTCACTAAAGTGAGTGGCTCCTTACAGTTCCGCCCAGTGAAGTGAGCAAGTTTTTCAGAACCGTTAATTTGCTCTTTTCCTAGCACTTAGATAATTCAGATCAGATCAGTATTGAGATTTTTGAAAAATTGTGTACATACCGTTGAAATATTCGATTTTACATACATTAATTGTTATGTTATATATTCTCCGTGCGAGGAGTAACGATTATGATGTAGAAGGAGATGTTCGCTCATCACCATGAGGCACCGAGAGTGAACAACAATGTTTTTGGCTAGAATTAAAGATATGAAGAGAAAGTTTTGATAGTTCCGCTAGTGTGCGGCAGGCTTGGAAATTTAACAGATGTTTTATGAAAATTGAGCGAAAAGGGCATGTGTACAGTGGTACTCGAACCAACGACATTTTTGCCTAACATCCCACTGCGGGGTAGGTCGAATCACGGACTAAGTCCGCCACTTCAACAGGCCATTCGATTTGTTTTTCAAAGCAGTAATTACAATTTATGCATCGCGGTTAGCCGACTACGTTGCTCACCAGCCAGTTCTGCTTTGGAAAAGATCTGTTTACAAGGTACAGCATTGCAGGAATGCACAAATTGTTCATCTTTATCTGATGCTGATGTCGATGTGGAATCAGCTTGCTGATTTTCATACGAAGTATCAATATTCTTCCGTATTGTGTACACGAGACTTTCGCGATCTTCGCGTTGTAAATCTCTACCGCTTCAAAACTTTGCTTCCTACACCGCGGACCGAGAGAGATGGCTTGATCGATCAGTTCATTCGATGCTTTTTCCCCGAACTGCTTGATGAGACCATCTTCCAGTTCATCTACCAACTTTCGATATTTGGAAGAAGAGAATAGTTTGAATGCAGTTTGATACGTTCTCACATAATATGGGCATGTACTGAACTTAAGGTAAGGAAACAGATTTTTCTGACGAAATTTTAATCGAAACCTCATAGAAAAGGCCGAGAAGCGGGTCGAATCCATAAGGCCAAAGTTGAACTTACAGCAGCATCTTTGTTCAATAGCAATCGTTCTAACATTTCTAACGTGGGCTTCTATTTGTTCAGAACATTCTGCTTTAGCTTAGGAGGATTTTTTCCTAATTTAAGGCCTCACCAAACTGAAGCGTTTTTTTGCCGTCGCCACAGCGAAATCGCGGCGAAAACATCGCTGCGGTGAGATTACATGGCGGCTTATGGGAGCGCACAAACCGACGCGATTAAAAACGCATCGCATCGGTTTATGCGCTCCCATAAACCACCATGTAATCTCACCGCGGCGACTTTTTCGCCGCGATTTCGCTGCGGCGGCGGCAAAAAAAAAACGCTGCAGTTTGGTGAGGCCTTTAATCATAAACAGAAAATCATTGAAAACCAATGATGAGCGAGAGCGCGAGAGGAAAACTTCCATCTGCTTGCGAGTTTCAATTCCACTCTCGCTCTTTTCACTTCGGTTTCGAACATTCCTCTGGACTCTCTGGTTGAGAAGAAAATTTAATCAGATGATGGGCCTTTCCATCTCGTTCCCGTTCTCGCTCACTCAGTACAACTAGCTTTAGCAGTTGATCAGTAGCTCGGGAGTCACATATCAATAGGCGCTCTCGCTTAGTTAAATAGCTCTAGCTCCCCTATCACATGGTACAGTTCGTGAGCTATATTGCCCCCGTTCACATTCCCGCTCACATATTAGTTATTTGTGAGGTGAGTGAGTGAGCTACCGCTCTTAAAAGAGCGTTGCGTCAATCGTTCATCCTAATCAACTAGTTTCTTGGCTTAGTTTATGAGCGTATAGAATTTTGCAAGATGACGTCACTAGTGAACGTGTGGTTTATCATGATGAATGGACGTCCTTAATTTTTTTTGTGTATGCCCCAATTTTTTTTTTTTTTTTTTTTTTTTTTTTTTAAATTTAATAGTTTTATTTGTCTGGTTATTTGATTACTATTTACAATTTGTTATTCTAGATCTAGGTAAAATTTCAGTGCGTCTACTTCAATTCTATCATTACTTTCGCATACAAAGCAGATGAATTTAATGAAAATTTTAAGCACTTCCACTCGTTTTCTCCTGTCTACTCCTGGCAAGGAGGGTCTCACCAAATCCACAAAGGATAGTCGTCTCCATCCACCCAAGATTCCTGTAATTCTCTGCTGAAGAACCGTCCAAGCCGGGCCAACGCGAGGGCATTCATGAAACTTGTGGAGGAGCGTTTCCACTGTGCGGTTTCCACAATGTGTGCAGTTCTCGTTTTCTATTCGCCGCATGACGAAAAGCAGTTTGCGGTGTTCAATCTTCTCGTTCATCAGCAAGTAAAGTTTCGTCCGCTGTTCTGAAGAAAGTTTCCTCGAACCAATGTTTCGCCACGCGTGTGGCCAGTCAGGAGCCGGATTGTTGCGTTCTACCCTTGGCAGTTCTGTTTGCTGGATGAAGTACTGGTGGATTTGATCGGCGGAGGGGTTTTGTTGGATTTGGAGGGGGATTTCGGATAAATTTGAAAGGATGTGTCTAAGGTCAGGAAGATCTATTGAGATAGGTGGGCGAGGATTTGCGTGGAAAAGAAAGGATCTATAAAAAGGAATGGATTCGATCTCCTGCAGATGTCGATTGATTGAGAGTGACTTACATTTAAGCGCTGGAAGTTGCAGCTTCAGCCCTCCATTCTCCCTGTTGCGTGCGAGTTGCATCATTGGTACACGCCCTATCATCCCTCTCCAGAGGAACGTTCCCATTGCTGCTGTTATTTTGGCTGTATGTACCGCCAACGGTGGTAGAATTGACGCAAGGTACCATATTCTAGATGTGGCGAACGTATTAAGGAGAATAACTTTTTGGTGCAGAGTCAGCATGCGCTGGGAGTGTAACCACATTTGGTGCGCAAACTTCCCCACTTGCGCATTCCAGTTCAACGTTGTCATCAGCCGTATCGAGTTTGCAAAGGCGACACCCAAGATTTTAACAACATTAACTGTTTGCAGCCCGGGGGTGTTGATTGTGTTGCCTTCGCAAAACCCGACATTGACAGCAACAGTTTTACGCAAGTTCAATTTTGCGCCAGCAGCTCTCTCAAATCGGCTAAACAGTTCATTAATGCGTCTGAATTGCTCCGTTGTTGAAATTATACACGTCACATCGTCCGCATACACACACACGCAGTCGCAAATCCTCTCGAGCCTATACACCAGTGGATGCAGGTGAAGAACGAAAAGATGCATTGAGAGGGGGTCCCCTTGTCGTACCGAGCGTTGGATCTCAAATGATCGAGACAGATTTCCATTGATCAATAGCCGTGAGGTGGACCGGCTGGCGATGAGTGCGAGAAGAGTGATGAGATTCGGGTTGAACCCAATTTCAGTCATTCTTGCGAATGTGTACGAGTATGGCACTCTATCGAATGCCTGCATGTAGTCGTAACTCAGGAGTTTCGCTGGGAAGCGGTGGTGGCGCAAATAGGCAATCCGATCTTTCAGAGCAAGAGTGGCTTGAAAGATGTTGCGCTCTGAGTTCGCACATTTCTGCCCGTCACTCAAAATGTGATGTTCTCGCATTACTCGCTCCAACCGGGATTTGAGAATGCGGGAGAAGAGTTTGTAGTCGCAGTTCAAAAGTGAGATTGGTCGATACGAGTGTGCTGTCCTGTCGCTGTTTCTCTTCTTGACTAACACTATAATGCCTTCCACGAACTGTGGTGGGAGATTCCCGCAGAGAACCTCATTTAGCATCAGATTTAGCTCTCGGTGGATGACGTCAAATACGCGGAGATAGAACTCCCTAGGAATTCCATCAGATCCAGGGGACTTTCGGGGAGCACTCTCTTTGATTGCTGTCCAAATTTCATCCGTCGTGATCGGGTTCGAGCATTCGTCGTTTAGGGGGTCATCTGGTGGGATTATACGATCGCAAACAAAACTGTTGTCGTTCTCGTCTATTGCCTCGGCCGAGTAGAGAGTTGAGAAATAGTCGACCATGTGTGTTTCGATCGCACGTGCCTCTGTTATTGTTTCATCCTGTTCTGTCTGCAACTGTTTGATGACGGTCCTCTTTCTTCGCCTCTCTCCCAACTGGAAGATTGAGATGGGTTCTCCAGCCACGTAAGTTTCGTTTATTCGCATGAACGTGTGCGAAAATCTTCGTTGAAGCGCCAACATTTCGCCTTTCAGCCGGTTAATTCTTGTTATCATTTCTGGGTGCTGGTAGTACCCGTCGTATGCAACCCTTAGCTGTCCATAGAGATGCTGGTGCTCATTATGGAATTCGTTGAAGACGATTCGAGATTTCCACTTGAAGAACGCTTTGATTTTTGGTTTCGTAAATGAAATCCACCATTCGATCCATGAGCTATAGTTTCTGCGCTGCCGGCTCCAATATTGCCACTTATATCGGAATTCCTCAACGTTTTCATCGGTCAGAAGGTGGGGACGAAGGGACCAAAAACCACGACCATGCTCGTGTCCGAGGTGGGGGAGGCAAATTCTGAGTGTTATCGCTTTGTGGTCGGTGAACGAGCAGACATGGGTTTGCGATGCTCGTAGGTTGTCGCGCAGACTGCTGCTTACATAGATGCGATCGAGGCGTGACTGTGCATTTCGACAGACGTATGTGAAACCTGAATCACGCGGACATAGTTTTTCCCACACATCGTGGAGCTGTAGTTGTTGGATGGCTGTTTTGAGAGCGGGGCTCGTGTTTGGGCTACTCGAATCGCATGCTCGAAGTACGCAGTTAAAGTCGCCGGCCAGAATGACATGTGGAGTGTTGTGGCGAAGGTAGTACGCTAGCGTTCCATTGAAAAATGTTTCACGCGCAGCGCGTTGCGAAGAGCCGGAGGGAGCGTAGACATTACAGATCGTCGTATCTTGCACTCGCATTGCAATCAAACGGCCATCCAAACTTCTCTCGATGTGAGTGGCCTGGATGTGTTCCTTCAGAGCAATAGCTGTACCCCTTCTCGTGTGATCTACGTTGAAGAAGATGACAAAGCCAGGCAAGGAGAGCTCTTCACCTTCAACCTCCTGTAGACACACGATATCGAGGCTTTGGCTGTTGATGAAGGTTCGAAGCGAATTTATTTTAGTAGGGTTTGTGATGGTGCCGATGTTAATCGATGAGATGTTGTAGGACGTGTTAGCCATTTTAGGGAAGTTCTTCCTCTCCCGTCCCGTCAACGACGTCATCCCGGCGGGCCTTTTTGCCTGCTGGTCGTCGTCTGCTTCGTCTGCTGCTCGTGGAAGTGGAGGAATCAGATTCGTTTCCGTTGCCGTTGCCGCTCGTGCTTTGCGATTCCGTTGTAGTGTTCGGTTTTTTGAAAACGTCATCCAGAGATACCACAGCTTGCGGTAGTGCTAGGAACGACGTTGAAGAACTTTGTCCTGAGTGTGGTTGCGAGTGTGTGGTCGCCGCACTTGCAGCTGGCTGGGTGCTTGTGTTCGTTTTCGGGCAAGGGAACACGCTCTGGCCCGTGGGCTGTGGTAGCCCGGGAAAAACGCCCGATGCGAGCGGTGGTGGTGTTGGTAGAGGAGTAGTAGAAATTGGAGCGGTTGGTTTCGCGGTCAGTGGCTTTGCACCAGCTGGTCTAGGTCTAGGTCTAGGTTGTTGACCGGTTGTTGACCTATTGCTCTGCCCAGTTTGCTTCGCCACATTCGCGTAGCTTTTTTCGAACAATAGCTTCTTGTTTTGGACACATGAGATGCCCGAGTGTGCCTGCTCTTTGCAGTAGCGGCAGGTTTGTAGTTGTCCCTTGTAGGCAATATGCGCTTCTTCTCCTTCGATGGAGACCCAGGAGTCGACGTTTCGCGCTATTAGCATACGGACAGACCATATGCCGAGCGGTATGCCTTCGTTTTCGTTGCTTTCGTCCCACATAACTTCACGAATCGAAAGCACTTCCCCGAACGCGGATAAGAATACAGCGACCTTATCTTCAGGCACATCTTCGGGAAGATCGTAAACCCGCACTTCTACACTTCCATCTTCAAGCGTAATGCGAAGCTTATCTTTCTTCCCGTCACCACAATCCACTTCATGCTTCCCGTCATGTTCGCAAACGATTTTCTGTGCGAGTGCCAAGTCGCTGACTTTGACATACGCACATGCTCCCCCTCTGTGGGGCTGGAGGCGTTTGATTTCTTCTCGCTTCAATCCGAGAACCGTACGACAAAAACCATAGAGTTTTTCGACCGACGGCTTAACGGCGAACTTCGAATAGTCTATTTTGAAGGTGTTTTCACGCCTCATCGCGGAACACTACTCGCGACGCGGCACAGCGAAATAAAAAAAAAAAAAAAAAACCGAACTTCTGTAACTGTTTCACTCGTGATAAGCGCAATTGAGAATACGTGTGCACGACTCAGAGGCTGAGTGCTGTATGCCCCAATCATAGAAATCAACAAATGAAAAGGGTTTTTTTTTAGAAAAGCTTCAATAACTATTGATTGGTTGAAACTGTGTAGTTTGTATATCAAAGTACGCGTCTTTAAAAGCTCTACAAATCGTCGCAGCACAACTTTACGGTGGGAATTGAAATAAAAAAGTTAGGGCAAAAAAAACATTTTTTATGGTACACCCTAAGTTGATGAGAGAAAATTGTTTTAAATCGGTCAATTTTCAAGATACAAAAAAATTATCTATGGAAATTCCATGAAATTTTTTTGCGCTACAACTTTGCGCAAGAATGTAAACGTCTATTTCTGCAAATAAAAAAGTTAGTTTTTGTATTTCCGTGAAAATGGGGACCACCCTTATTTTAATTAACATCAAAAAATGGGCCTTAGTGATACAAACCATGTTGTAGAACATCACTTTGCTGTAAAGTTTCAAGTTTAGGCGCTGGGAGCATGTTTCCTCGTAAATTCGTGATCTGGACCATAGTGCACTGTGCAATGTTATTATTCTTTCATACAACAGACTAGATACAGACGATTTCTGGCTTAAATTTAATTGAATCAAATCTCAAATCTTACGTTCCCTCTAAGTGCAGATTTTTTTTTGTTTCAAACTGTGCAGCTTACTTTGAAGCTCTTTCGTGGCCTTTGTCTGATTTACATAAAAAAATTACAGGCGAATCTATTAGGATTTGTGAAACTTGTGGTTCTTTTTCGATTTTGATGCTTCTGGTCTTAGACATTTTCAATTTTCCACGGACAATCAACTAGACCGACCTAAAACGTGTTCGCTTACTAGAGAAAAATCTTCTTAAAACGGACAATCAGGGCAAAGGACCGGCTCGCAAGCTGCATACTGGCGGAGAGAAATATCTTTAAAAACTCGTCAACCGTACTAGGAATTCATCCCTGAGTATTGGTGGCAGATGCAAGCGACGTCGAAAACCAGGGCACTCTACACGGCAACTTCGGAGCAAGGTTGGAAGCAGTGCAATGAAAAGCAAGATTAGGAAAGTGTCGTATCCGAGAGTACATTAAAACAGCGTGTTTACTCTTCGACTGACTATAACAGAATGACGTTTTATTTACTCAAATAAAGGTACATTGATAATAACAGGTGAAACATAATAATAGAGACTAACGCTACAATAGACCGGCAATTCAATTAATAGTGAATCATGACATCTCTTCCTCCCTAACAACTGATCTTAAAACACATTCATCGCCATAAACAAATATTACATGTTAGTAAGTTAGTGACATTACAGATTGAGCCTGTTCGGTGGCTTTCTTACCCTGGCTGATTGTCTTGTTTCCTGACTAGCAGTCTCTGTTACAAATCTAGGTTCTTCCAAAACCAGGCTGTCGGGATTTATCTTGGTGATGGGGCTCTGAGGGATTTCACGGGATGGGACTGGATCATCCAAGATCACTTGGGGAGTAGATAGAGAGGTTGGCTCGACTGGAATTGGGTTCTGGGGCAACGCGGAACTACGAGTAGGTAAACCATCGAACAGCGGACTTTTTATTGTAGGACCTGTTCGGAGTTGATCGATATGGCGTTTCCACAATCTTCCATCGTCAAGCTCAATCATGTAATGTAGCTTACCGACGCGCTCGGCCACAACGCCAAATCGCCATTTTTCCGAAGATAGGAAGTCTCTTGCCGCAACCCTATCGTTTACTTCGAATGAGCGTACTACTGTCTCTTCCCCACGAGTATGAGTGTCGTTTTCTTTCGTCGGAATCATCAAATCAATGCGTGACCTGATCTGCCTACCGAACACTAACATAGACGGACTGCGACCGGTAGAAGGATGAACAGTTCGCCTGTACGCCATTAAGATGTTCTGCAATTCGGTTGAGATTTCTGAACGTGAACAACGCAAAGTTTTGATCTTGTCTTTAAACGTTTGAACGTATCTCTCGGCTTGTCCGTTTGTGGCTGGGTGGTATGGAGCACCCATTCTATGGATAATGCCGTTCCTTTTCAAGAACGTTTGGAACATATCAGATGTAAACTGGGATCCTCGATCCGTGACAAGTACAGACGGTAAACCAAATGTGGCAAAAAATTCTCTCATACGGTTGACAGTTGTCTCGGTTGAAATGTCTGGGATTATCTTTACTTCTGGCCACTTACTGAATGCATCAACAATTATCAGGAAATAGCAACCCATAAATGGTCCGGCAAAATCCGCGTGCACCCGCTGAAATGGTCCTGATGGTCTTTCCCAACAATGTACAGGAACTCTAGCAGGATCAGTTCTCGTTCTTGCGCAATCCGGACAATCGCGGGTCATATCCAATATGTCCCTATCAATGGTTTCCCACCAGCAATAAGACCTAGCGAGAGACTTCATGCGAGAAACTCCGAAGTGTCCGAAGTGTAGTTCTTGCAAAACTCGTGCTCGAAGTGCTTCTGGAATATACACTCGAATTCCTTTCATCAAGCAACCACTTTGTAGAGTAAATTCGGTTTGATCGATGCCGAATCTGTCACGGCCCTCCACGTATCTTCCTGTTTTCAATCCTTGCAGTAGGTTCCTCACACTTTTATCGCTATTAGTGTGCTCTTCCAGCTCTGCTATACTAATGGGTAAAGATTCTATCTGTTCAAGTTCCAATACATCGACTTCTTCTACCATTTTATTGCTCTCGACCACCGAAATCGGTAGACGAGACATCCCATCAGCATTAGCATGATGTCTAGACGCGCGGTATCGAATTTCAAACTCAAACGACTCTAGGAAAACTGCATAATGTTGCATACGTAGTGCAGACAGCGTAGGAAGGCCTTTATCTGGTGAGAAAATCTGGGTAACCGGTTTGTTATCGGTAACAAGTAGAAATTTCCGACCAAACAAGTATTGATGGAATTTTTTTACGCCGTATATAATCGCGTAAGCTTCCTTATCAACCTGAGTGTAGTTTTGTTGAGTAGTGTTCAGCGTTTGTGAAGCATATTGTATTGGATGCTCACTACCGTCAGGGTAGATGTGACTTAGGACGGCTCCAACCCCATATGGGGATGCATCGGTAGCTAGCACAAGAGGAAGTGTTGTATCATAGTGTACCAAAACGCGATCCGATTGCATTTCTGCTTTAACCCAGTTGAAAGCCAATTCACATTTACTATCCCACTTGAACGGTGTCTTCTCTTTTAACAGATTATTAATAGGATATATTCGGGTACTAAGATTCGGCATGAACCTCCCATAATAGTTCACAAGTCCGAGAAAGGCACGAACTTGCTCACGATTTTCTGGATGGGGCATTTCCTGAATGGCAGCCACTTTTTGTTTCGTTTTATGAATACCGTGGCGGTCAACGGCATATCCACAATACTCAATAGTGTCCGCGAAAAATTCACATTTCGAAACGTTCACGCGCATGTTATGTTCGTTGAATCTACGTAAAACCTCCCGCAAGCGGTCTAGATGAGAAGCAGCATTAGGTCCGGTTACTTTGACGTCATCCAGAAAAACCGACACTCCAGGAATACCGTGTAGTATTTGGGATATTTCACGTTGAAAAATAGCAGGTGCAGACGCCACACCATACATCAACCTGGTAGGTTGGAACAAACCTAAGTGCGTATTGAGAGTGAGTACTTGTTGATCTTCTTCACGAACACCCATTTGCAAATACGCTTGTGCTAAATCTAGCTTTGAAAATTTCTCTCCTCCAGCCATATTTGAGAAAAGTTCGTCAATTGTAGGTAGTGGATGCTCGTCGACCAACAGATTTTTATTTACGGTTAGCTTATAATCACCGCACAGACGCACTTTATTTCCTGACTTCATAACTGGAACTACAGGGGTTCCCCAGGTGCTGTGGTTGACTTTAACTAGCACCCCTGATTTCACCATATCATTTATCTCTAGTTCAACGACGTCACGAATAGAAAAGGGCAACGAACGAGCTTTAAGGAACACTGGCTTACAGTTTTCTCTCAGAGCAAGGGAAGCTTCAACCCCTGTAATCTTCCCAATCGAATCACTAAAAACCGAGGAAAATTCTTCCAACAACAAATTTAAAACACTGGGTGACAGAACACGTTCAACATTATCGACATTGGAAGCAGATTGGCTCATAATATCATCCCAACTCAATTGTAGCGATCGCATCCACTCTCGGCCAAGCAGGGGATGTCGATCTGTGTTAACCACGAACAACCGCAAAGACTTATTCTTCCCTTTGTACGAGACATCGACAGAAACCGTTCCATACACTTCAATTTTATTCCCACAATAGCTACGAAGCTCTATTGCTGTCTCCTGGAGTGGAAGATCGTGAAAACATTTGACTTTATCACCAAGACTCATCAACGACACCGGCGAACCACTATCAACCTCAAATCTCATTGACACTTCGTTCAGTTTAAGTTCAAGGAAAATCTTTGACAGCGAATTGTCATTTCCCCCCTCTAGCTTAAAAACATCAATCATACATATTTCATTGACTTCAACGTTATCCGAATACTCATCCTGTTCATATTTTTCGATCATATTTGCATTGAACTTCTGGTATTTGTTCGTAGTCGCAATTTGTTTCATTACAGGGACATTACCAGATGTGAAACTGAGGCACACGCGCTTTAAGTGTCCCTTCTTTTTGCAGTAACTGCAAACTGTACTTCTGTGTGCACATACATTAGCCAAGTGTGCCTCACTTCCGCACCGGAAACAAGATCTGTTAGTAGTGTTAGATACCTTTACATCAGCAGTGCCAACGGTCGTCTGGCATGAAGCAGCATATCGTTTCGGTTTCCTTTCGCTTATCATGTTTACGTCCTGCATCCTTCGGTTGATCACGTCAGCTCCTTCGCCTGATGCCTCCATCGAAAACGAAATTTCCTTGGCTTTCTCAAACGTCAAATCTCGCTCTTCGATCAGCCGCGAACGTATCCTCTGACTACGCAATCCGAATACTAGTTGGTTTCGTAAAGCTTTCGTGAGATAGGTCCCGAACTTACAATGTTTGGCATCCCGTTGTAGGGCGGTGACGAACTCTGAAATGGTTTCTCCTTCACGTTGATTTCTGGACCGAAATTTCCATAGTTCAACCATCTCCAGTGGTTCGGGGTCGAAGTAGTCGTCAAGCGTTGCCACAATATCGTCGTAAGATTTTGTTTCCGGCTCTGCAGGGGATAAGTGGTCACATAGCAGGTTGTACGTATCCGATCCCATGTAGTACAGCAGCATATTTTTCTTGTTTGCAACCGGCACACCGAAAATTTGCATAGCACTCTCGAGGCGCTTCACCCATCGGGACCATTTTGATTTATGTTTCTCGTATGGCTCGAACGCAAAGGTTGGCGGCACAGCGACGGCAGCATCGTCATTCGAAATCGACATTTTTTTCCTACGGTTTTCTCTCACTCAAAGCAAAACTTATCAGCAGTACAGCAGCAAAACTTTTCCCCAGCTTCAGCAGTCAGCAAATACCTTCTCCTTCCTTCACTTGTGAATCAGCAAAAACAACAAAAAGCACAACACTCTCTACACAGAGAAGTTTGCACGTAGTAGTGTAGTAGCACTATAGATTTCGCAGCAGGCAGCAAGAAGTCCACACTTCTTTTGTATTAGTAGCAGCAAATGATAACCTATTCCGTTTTCCACTCTTGCCGATCGGTTCTGTGGCGTGATCCGCTTGTAGCGCTGGCGCTCTTTCCTTTCGTGGATTGTTTTCCGTTAGACTCGTCGCCAACTGTCGTATCCGAGAGTACATTAAAACAGCGTGTTTACTCTTCGACTGACTATAACAGAATGACGTTTTATTTACTCAAATAAAGGTACATTGATAATAACAGGTGAAACATAATAATAGAGACTAACGCTACAATAGACCGGCAATTCAATTAATAGTGAATCATGACAGAAAGCTTGGTGGTCGATGGAAAATTTATGCACACTGTAGAAATTTAGCTCGGCCATTGTATTTGTGTACCTTGCCAACCGTTGAATTATCCTTTGTTGTTGTCAGTTTCTCATCGAGTGAAATTCTTTCGTTAGGTATAATGCTACTTTGGGTTCATTATTTTGTAAATTAGGTTTGGAAAACTGCTCCTTGGATACAGGATAGTACTGTTGTACAGCTTACTATTCTTGGCAAGGGATGTCTGACATGGATTCCGTCAACTTTATTTGTTGAAATCAATTTCAATTCCCGAAAGCCACTGTATCAATTTAAAATTCGCTGCAAATCGAAATGAATCAATTTGATAGAAACTGTTGAATTTAGCAACGCTCATTTCAATTAAAATGTCAAATCGGTGCAACTGACGTAATGATTGTGTTACGATTGCGAGTGACGTTTCTCACTTCACCAAATGACAAGAGTCACTTTGACTTTAGGAATAAGCTTCAGGATTGTACTGTCGTACAGCTGACAATTATTAGAAGTTCATGTTAAGATAAATTAATTTGGTGTTATTTTCTTACAAATGACTTAAATAAATACTATGCATTCGAGTCTTGAATTATTAATTGATTTTAGTGGCAAATCGAATCTGTGATACAAAAAAAAAATATGACTCCAAACTGAGAGTGTGTACTTACAAATAATAAGATCAACACAATTTATAATATGACATTATTTAACGGATGAACCCAGCCTAATTCAATCACTTCGACGACTAGCACAAACAAATTTAACCTATACCTAGTGCGAGTGGTTGGGGAGAAGCCAAGAAATTGTTCTCACAATGACATCGTTTTACTTTGGTGCCAGTACGGGGCAAATCGAAACAGTCAGCGTCATCTTTTGCATGATCTCCTCTGGTTCAAATTACCCACCCTAAATTATATCCCGAGCAACTGTTGTTCATTAGCCCTTTTCGCTGAGAAACTACGAAAATTTTTGCGACGCGGCAGCCAGCAGCATCGAGCATCGACAAACAACACGTTACTATAGCGATAGCGTGCCGCAATGAGTGCGGTTAAATTAACTTGCATCTTGCTCCGTTTTGAAACCTTGAAAATGTGATTGTTTCTGGTCGATCTAACGACGGCAAGGAAAATTCACATAACCTACATGTAAGCAAGCATAAGTAGCAACAATATTGGTAACCAAATCCATACCACACCATGATGTACGTACGTTTGTTATGTCTTGAGGTGCAGTCAAACGTCGACAGAACTTTGCCGCGGTTTAACGTAACCTGGATAAAACGTTACCTTGATGTAATGAGACGCGTAATAGCGTAGATTTGCATAGTTAATCTTAGTATTGGGAACATTCACCAATGCATATTCTGAAGTGGCACACATATTTTATCACTTTTCTTCCCAGATGGGGTTGGGTTAATTTCATATAAGAATGTAAGTAGTTTTTCAAAAACGTATGTGTACCAACAGAAGTTAAGCTCAAGTCACTTTAGATGTTTGAAATTAAATTAGTTAGAATTTATTGCTGTGATAAGAAGTATAAAACAAAATCTTCTCAAACTATTACTTTATAGAATTACTGAACAGGTTACTGACCAGAATCCATTTTCCCATAAGCTGCGTCCTCCGTTTAAAGTCCTACACTCCCGCATCACTTTACTCAATTTTTGAGTACAATTATATGCTATCTCTTTTTTTCTCACGGAAATGTTACTCAATTTTCGTAAGAAGTGGATCTACTCAAAAATTGAGTTGATCCACTTTTTAACGAAAATTGAGTAACATTTCCGTAAGAGAAAAAGAGATAGCATACAATTGTTCTCAAAAATTGAGTAAAGTGACGCGGGAGTGTAGTTAATGTTTGCACCATTGGGCAATGTCAAAATTTAAAAAAAAAATCAAAACTTTCGGTTTCGATTTTTTTCATTTATTCAAAAGCAGGATGTTTCTGAGAGTCTTAACGTCAATCATCGATCGAGCTGGTATCAGGTACGGGTCAATGTTTGTCTGAGGCTTGCTAAACAAGGATGGCGTTTAGAGCAGTCCTTGGCATTCATGCCGAGTAGTCGTACGGAGTAAGATAGGTACAGGATGGCGGACACATATCCTTCTCGGCAGATTTTCCTGCAACCTCTTCTGAGTGCGATGTTGACCCCCGTGATAACTTTTTCACTTTCTGGATTGAACACCGTGTTAATTTTTTGCCAATGGAAGCCACCAATCCAAACATCATAACACTAGCAGGATGCTTGGTCAGATACACGTTTTTATGCTCGTCGGCAACGTCTTTTAGCGGGAGAGAACTAATAGAGCGATCGGTTCTGGCATTTGATGCGAAATTGACGGTTAACATGCTGAAGACTCATAAGAAGCAGAAGACAGCAAAACAAAATGCTCAGCAAAAATTCAGGGCGAACACCAAAGCCAGAAAGCTATACTGCCGACTTTTCCAAAGACCGCCTGCCTGCGTTTTGAGACAAAACATATGTGAAAGAGGACTCCAGAACGCTTCCAGGACCGCAATTTTACACCAAGGTCATCGGCGAAGACGTGAGCATCTCAGAAAATTCGTTCGAGGCGAAAAAATTTGGCCAGAAGTTTCTCGTATGGCAAGCTATTTGTTCTTGCGGCACCAAGTCATCGATTTTCGCCCATTAAAGGTACGATCAATGCTTCCGTTATACAAGCTATGAATATACGATGCTTCTGTTATACAAGCAGCCAGGGATGCAATTCTTCTAGGTGCAAGCAAGGTGCTCAGTGAAAAGATACTCCGTACATTGGCAAACGCAAACTCACCCGAGAGATTTTTGTTTTGCTTCCACTCTCTGTTAGATATCACAAGTTGAGTGACACCAAAATGTCTGGCGTTTGCACCCTCGCCATAAAGCAGGCCAGAATGTGTGAGTGATCTCTGAGGAGCACCGAAGAGAGCAGAATTATTTCACCGGGGAGAGTCACCCTGGTGAAAACCTTCATTGTTAGTTTTATACCGTAACACTTGAATTTGAACATTTTTACAATGTTTCGTAATTTCCTTCTTCTTCTTTTCAGCATATGCAAGCTTATTGCGTATCGCAATTAGCTTACTGCCAGACTCTCAACTCTGTGTTCTTCCATAGTTCTTAAATTGATAGCTTTCGAAGCCAATCACCAATGCTCGAGTACTTATCCAAACAGACGTATCTGATTTTGTTAACAAGGAGGGGAAGTAAGGTTTAAACGTTAAATTCTTGAATTCCTTAGCACTGTCATACAAACCATGGCCACCAACACAAGGAATAACATTTCCCTAACATGATGATGATGCTATTTTCCGTGAGGGTGCTGTGAGTTTTGAGAGATTATCGTTTGAATCTTACTTCCCCTCTCTGTTTACAAAATCAGATACGTCTGTTTGAAAAAGTACTCGAGAATGCATGAATTTGTATATTGTGTAACAAGCACAATGATAATCATATGCCCAGTGATGTTATTTAAATTAAACTCACTGCCTCCGGGTTGGTAGTCCCGTGCCTCTACCGACTATTCTATCTGAGGCCTCTATTTCGTAAAGTTCAAGCCGTTTTCCGGCCATTATTTTTCTTAATATTTAGATCTAGGTTTCACTCACGTCAGTGCGGTGCAGTCCTTTTTTGCTCTTCTACTCTTCGTCGCTCACACTGCCGTGAGTGTATGAACGCTCAGGCAGCGAACTGTCAATTATCACGCTCTCCCGTGCTGTGTTGAACAATCGCTACAGTGGTGTCAGGAAAAAATCTCCGTGGAGAATAAGTGGGATTCACCAAAGAAAGCTAGAAATGTAAATAAAAATAAATCGCAACCCTGCAAGCAGCACAATGTCCCTCCTTCGTATTTGCCTGATTTTGCGTCGGCCCATTGCGCCAATACCACAATACAACGGATGCAATAAAATGGAGGATATTTTGTTGGGCAAGACATCAATCCTCCCAATTGTCCACTGCTTTGTCCAATTAAATGCTACTGGACCATCGTCAAGCGCAACTTCAAGAAGAGTGATAAAGAGTGCAAGATGATGATATAATGAACATAAGAGTAATTGTACCTTTTGCAAGAAACGGAATGCTTAACCTTAAGGCGCTTAAGGCTTAGAGGAGAACACATCCAATTTAGTGAACAGGTTAAATGCTTAAGCGTAATTCTGGATGCTAAGCTGAACTGGAATGCACACCTTGATTATGAGATAAGCAAAGCTATTAGTGATTTATGGGTATGCTCCAAAACCATTCGCAGGATTGAGACCAAACGGCGATATCTAATTGGTTGGCTGTCAGAATGTGTAATCAGTCAAAAAGATTTATAATTTCGAATACAAATGAAACCAAAAAGCTCGTAGCGCTCAATCTGGCCATACTGGTCTAGTAAGAGGGCACTGCCCGAGCAGATATAATTTGAGGAACACTGTAGTGCATTGTATAGGCCAACATCAAAATGTCGTGGTAGTGGTTGTTTACAGTGCTATGAGATTTGGTCTGCCAATCCTGGTAAGGTGATTGGGTTCAGAAACCAAATCATACCTGACTGGGGACGTGTAGTGGCAAGCAGCTGATCACCCAAGAAAGAAATGGTCTGTGACTACCAGTATTTGAGACAAAATAAGTGTCCAAAACCTCATGAGTGGATTCAAATCAAATCCAGAAAATTCTGGGAATAAAGTTGCTTTCACATGATCAATTATCAATTATAGTTGATCTCTTTTGCAGAAAATTTTCTACGTAACAAACTTAAAAAGTCCGAAACGATAAATGTTATCCTCCTGATCAATTTTTCGTGATTATGGTATGAGGGTCAACGCCGTACTTGTTTAATTTGCTTACCCAATTATTTGTATCGAAAATGGAAGTAACAATCGAACATAAGTGATCAACTTCATCCGAAATCACGGTATATATCATGCATAATCGAAACTTTTATAAGATGGTTGGTGAAACCATCCTCCTCTCTGAATTTACGGCTGTCCTGCAGTCGATTGAGCGGAATTTCTTGTAGGGAGCTTGCCACCCAGCCACGTCCAGCATTTTGTGCTTTTCGGGAGAAGCCGAAAAATGTAACATGTTTTTGTTTTTGTCAATGAGTGAAAACCCTACAATTTTAAAAGATTTTGAATCAAATAAATATTGAATGTATTGATTGAAAATATCGCAGGTGCCGACTTTGAAGATAAGTTTTCGCTTCCTTTATTATTGAAATAATAAAACTTCAAGATGTATTAATGAAATTATTTGTTCGATGATTCATAATATAATAACATTACAAAATATAATTATATAATGCATATACAGATTAAAAGAAACATTGAATTTTTTGCGTTATCTAATGCACATCCTAGATTTGGCAGAAATAATTGGATATTTCATGCCAGATAACGCCTGAATCTAGCCTGTTGTATGAAACATTGCAAACATTGTTGTATGGCACATGGAAAATTGCAAACAATTTCGTAGTCTACGCCTCTTCTGGCTTCGATTTCAACGAGGGGAAAATTTACGCACCTGTTAAAATTCATTATTTTTTTCTGTATACATGAAGTTTTTAAATGTATCATAGAAAAGGTGTTTCTAACAGTGTTCCTGTAAAGGCTAGCTAATAGTAATTGGTACTTCCCTCGTGTGCCGCTAATACGTAATGATGGGAATCGAAAATCTTTGTCAGTGGTTTGTTTACACTTCTATGGAGAACAAGTAGTGCAGGTTTGACCAAAGTTGGTGATCGCGTTTAGAAATAACGTCAAATAGAACACGAAAGAAAAAAAATGTCCAAATCTGGAAATCTGGAGAGGTCCGGTTCCGAGCTGGCTAAAGTGCTGAAGATGCCGAAAACAACAGTTTGTCGAGTGATCAAAGCCTACAAGGAACCCCTGACTGTGGAAAGGAATCAGTGGACCTACGAAAAACTGTAACCTATATAACTAGCGTGGCCAGAAGGAAAAATGCGGAGCATCCTTGTCAGGGAAGGATACCAGTCGTACAAAGCCAGTTAACATTCGAACCAACACATGAAGTAGAATTCCGTGGCCAAAAAGCATGCAAGGCACTTGTACGACCAATTTTTGACGAAACACAAAGGCTACACTTTGATCGATGACAAAACATACGTCAAACACGATTTCAAGCAGCTTCCCGATCAAAAGTTTTACATCGCGACTGGACGTGAGGATGTGCCGGGATTTTTTCTATCCGCACTCAAGTTCGTGTTTTCAGTTGTGGCCTGATAATGGAAACATTCGTCACATCCTCGACGATGACATCCCAAGTTTATAACGGAGAATGCCAGACAAAGCATGTATTACCTTTCATCCGCAAGCATCTTTTGTTCGAATTTGACCAGCTGCCACTACTCCAAGGTGACTCTGGAGTGGTATGCTGCCAAAAAAATAGAATTTATCACCAAGCCAATGTGATAAATGTCCTCTGAATTGTCCGGAATTTCGACCAATCGAAAAATACTGGGCAATTTCAAAGCAGTGAATATCGACGAAACAGTCAAGGACATCCAGCAAATGTGGGCAAAATGGAAGAAATGGGCTCGATCAAGAGGAAGATTCGAGACTGCGTACGAACTGGAGAAATGTAACCCTTTTATGCTGTAACTTTGAAGTTTTAATATAAGTGCTGTAAGGGAACCATTAATCGTCTTTTTAACCTTATTGAATCACGAATAACAGGTCTTTTTGTGCTCTTAGGCCAAAACATGGAATAAGTCCAGCCTTCGTTTTTTTGTGAAGGTTTACTGGCAGGACTCTGAATAGAGTAGGAACCTCTACACCAGGCCTTTGATGATATTGCTGCGTATGTCATTTCGAATCATTTTGCCAGCCGTTTACGGAACATGTCATCCAAGAAGACGCTGTTACAAATGACTCGAAAAGAGCGACGTTTGAGAATTTTGAGTTCTTTCGTCTGTTCCTTCAATTATCTTTTTGTTATTTTGTTGGTCAGTGTTATGGTTACAAGTTTAATACGGCGTTTCGTAATTTCTTCAGTCTTTTGTAGTTAAGTCTGTGAAGTGAGTCATTTATGTACCATGAGAGTCTTCCGAAGCAGTTTTCGCGCACCAAAAATAAGAAGCTTTGGTATTGTTTCTTGGGCGTTAGAATGAGAGAACTCAACGCATTTCACCAACCGTGCAAGGATCATGTCGGCCATACCCGAGGAGGAACGAATAACTTGATATTTATGAGCTCAGATTAAGAGGTAAAATACCTGAGGATAATACCATAAAATTGTTCCCACAATGTTATGCGAATACCAAATTAAGGTAAGCCAATACCAAAATAGTACCTCTCAGGTACTCCCAGGTATCTGAAATAACAAGTTTTGTTATTTGATAGATATGTAGCTTGCAATTCTTAGGTATTTTGTTTAGGTATTTATTCATTTGTTGTTTTCGCTTGCTCGGGTAGAGACGCTGTTGATATTGCCTCAAAAAGGTGTTACATTTTCAAGTTTCCTTCCCATTTCACTCAGTCATGTTCATGTCTACTGTTTTGTATGGAGTCGTTTCGTCTTTTTGTTATTTAGTTTATCAGTGTTTGCTTCAGTTTTTGTAGTTTGGAATGTCATTTATGTGCTGTGAAAGTCAGTTGATTGTATCGTCAGGATATTTGAACTCTTCCAGTTTTAATGATGTCTGATGTTAAATGTCTCAGTGGTCCCAACAGTGGTTAACTTTTTATGATTTACTAATGGGACCCATGAGAGAGAAGTTTCCTTGAAAAAGAACTTGGGAGATCGTTGCGTTTCTTAATTTTATTTAATTAGTCGGTCAGTGTTACATTTATAAGTTCAAGAAAGCATTCGTAGCTTCTTCAGTCGTTTATAATTTAGTTAACTGAAGTCTAGTTCTTATGTGTTTTGAAAGTCATCGATGCAAACCTTGTCTTACTACGTTTAATTTACCTATCACTTTGTCCGCCTTAGTCAGTTCTTGCTGTTGTTTTCTGTGTTTCTGTTGTTCTTATGTGTTGTTCAGTTAAATTCGATAGTTCTGTTGTAGAAAAGTTTACGTTTACTACGTTTTCATTGCTTTCTTTTTATTTGTCTAATACTTAAGCTCTACCCTATTTCTGTTTTTTCAGTGCTTTCTTAAAATTTCCACCTGTAATGTGAACAGATACCATTGTCTCTCAAAATGTTCCTCTATTCAACATTTAAATAGTAATTTAGATAGTTACTTTCTTATGGAATAAGAAAAAACGAGACGAAAAAAATGTGTTATGTATATATTGCTGATTCATCATCTTCTATAGATATGTTTACTGGAACTATGAAATCACAAAACTCTATCGCATACATATTCTCTAAACCAGAAAACGGTATCGCATACAGATTCTGTAATGACTCAACTTTTAGGAATTTCCTTTCAAAAACATACGAAACAGAACCTTTTTAATATCATTCCTAGAATACCGGCGAAAGGAACATTCCCAGTAAAAATAAGTCATCAGCTTATAAGCATACACTGAACGGAATGTAAATGTTTTCTAAATTTACCATTACCATGTCGCAAATGACAAAGAACAAAAAAGCACACATATGTACATCGCACAGCAGATGTGCTTCTTAACGAATCTAGGTACTGACCTCCGGAACCCTAGTAGGGCAGGTGCTGATCCTCAATCTTTCACCTCGATGCAATGAAATCGAAATGAAAACGTGATCGCTTCACTTCAATAGATTTTTAATCCACTTCCTCGAAGTATCGGAGCGCGCATTTTCCTCGCAGGCTCGAACTCTACCAAACATAAATGTATATATTTAGATGAGCCAAACGGGGAAGAAGGAAAACAGTCTTTTTTCTGCGATGCCAGTTGCGCTCTGTGGGAAAATGTTATTCTGCTTGTAGGTATATTTGCCTGCGTGGATATTTATAGTTACTGAGGAAACTTCTGTTTTCGTTTCAGATTCACTAACGCATCAACTAATGCGTTCACATGCAGGTGAGTGAACTCTAACCGCGTGGAATTCCGCATCCCCAAACAACCAACCGTTTAAAATGTCACCAATTGATTCGAACGCATTTCTTCACAATCGATCTGAAAACACCATTCAATTTAACTTTTTTCTTTGAAACAACAACGCGCTGCCACTCTGTAAGATCGAGAAAGCGCGGATCCACTCTTATTTTGGTTAAGTAACACGCGAGCGCTGAACGAAGGCTGTGAAGGTTAGAACGGTTTATTTTCAGTCAACCAACATTTTGAAATTTTTCACACTTAAGAACAACACATGGCCTACTCGACGAATGATCACGTCCGTACTGCTTCAAGACTCACCGACGACTAACGAAAATGTGCGGGATGATCGTTTTGGATACTAGGATACAGTGCATAGGTAGCTGTTGACGACGGTGATGTGATCTTGTCACGAAATACAGGGATAGACTGATTTTGTGACCATCACTTTTGTTGAAAAAAATAACTCATTTGTATAATCAATTGGGGAGATCAAGAAAAAATACAGGCTTTCTCCTTTAGATTGCTTTTCAATTCTTAAGAGTAATGGTTTCTATTTTCTTTTCTTGTCGGAAAACGTAAAAGCATATTAAATACCCGGTTTGGCAGATAGCAGTAGTAAATTTATCGTTTGATGTTTTTAACTTTTAGGATAATTTAACGTTCTTTGGTTTTGTAATTGCATTAATGTTTTAAACGGACTTCTGTTAACATAATTGAAGTTTGTCCAACAATGAGGAAACAGTATGCGTTTTTGTTTTTGTGTGCTTTTTGGGGTAAAATGTACTTTATGTTTATGTTTTCTTATTTTAAACTCATTCTGGATATCTCGGAAATACGTACACCAAATAAAAAAAATTCAATTAATTTTAAAGCAGTTAACCTTAAAGATTTATAATCTTAAAATTTTGTTGAAAAAGTTTCTTCTTATTCATAGTGTATTGTTTACATTTGTAAAATTTTATATTTATTCATTCAGTAGTTTCAGCCATGTAGTTGAAACGAGAATTTGTTCGTGAAAACATTTTGTGCACTTACAATCAAAATCCAAAGGCGATCCATCGCTACAAAGCTTGGAATTGCAAATATAAATGTGTCTCGTGTGATAAGATCCTCCAAGAAGCGTCTGAATGCCCGAATGAAGGAAGAGAGTGGTCGTAAAATGGGCAGGAATGTGGTGCAAGAGCTAAAGAACTGAGCTCTGGGTTACGTCCGGAAAATTTACACGAAGTTGCTTACCAAATCGCGTGCTAGATGGATGACGAAACTGTCGTCAGGCCGCCTTCCGTCAACTTCCTGGGCAAGAACAGTTCGATGTTCTGGAGAATGTTCGCAAGAAGAAATTATCGAAATTTGGCAAAGAAATTCCTGAACTGGCAGGAGATTTCCGGATGTGATAAAAAAAAGCGCCCCCTTCATCACTTCCTGGTCAATCGACGGTGCGATTGACATGGAAGAGTGCCTTTAGAAGCGTCTCATGCCATTCATAAGGAAGCACGCATTTTGATAGGTAACACAAAACTAAGCACTTTTTTGATGCTATGTCATTCATAAATGTGCAAACAAAAGGACGCAGCCAAAACATGTTGAAATATTTCGTTATATTTAAAGTGACCGTTAAAATAAGGTGTGCTTATACTTTCTGGAACAGTCGTTAGTACTGAGCCAACAGAGTCAATTTTGTGCCAAAAAATGTGAACTCTCCAAATTGCCCGGATCGTCACCCCTAATTACGGAAATCATCAACACGTGAAATATATCGTAGACTGATGAACGTATGTCTGTTCATTGTGCAAAATTAATTTTTGGTGATACTTTTAGATCGAAGATGGCGTCGAAAAAAGAGCAAGTACGAAAAGCAATTGTGTGCGAATCTGCCAGTAAGAAAACTTGCAAAAGAAAAAACTTGGTTTTCCTGCAAGCACTATCTATAACGTTCTAAAATTTCGATACACGTTTCAAAACAGCCTGGAAGTCTGAAAGTGGACTCAAAACGGATATCAGGAACCACCAGGACGCGAAAGTGAAGCAAATATTGCAGAAGATACCAGATCTTTTGGAACGTACTGTGGCTAGGAAAATAACAATGTCCCCAACGTTCGTGTATACTTCTAAGCACCGGCAAGGTATGAAGTCTTTCAAAATGAAAACTGTACCGAACCGAATTGATAAACAGAATGTGACGGCTAAGACCCGGGCTTGCAGGTTGTATCGCGAATATACTTGAAGAAGTTTTCCTGCGTGATAATGGACGTTGAAACTTATGTGCTGGAAGACTTTAAGCAGCTTCACGAAATGTCTTATTATGCTGTCATGCAACGGAACGGCATAGAGGAGCATTTCAAGACGTAGAAAAAGAAAGTAGAAAGTTTCCCGAAAAATATTTGGTTTGGCAGGCAATAGGCAGCTGTGGTCGAGCAAGCCAAAGCTTCAGCACTACCGGAACGGTAAACAAGGAAATATATCGTTAAAATGCCTAAAGAAGCGATTGTTACCATCCCTACGCTGCCATGATGCTCCTTCGCTATTTTGTCCTGATTTGGCGTCTTTTAAGTACGCCAAATATGTTTCGGAATGTTATAAAGTGAATGGAGTCCATGTTGTACCGAAAGAGGCAACTCCACCTAACTGCCCGGTGTTGCGACCTATCGAGCGGTATAGAAAAATTTCGAAAATCTTGGACCAAAGCAGCTAAATCGGTTCCAGAGAATAAAAAATGCATCTTGGATTGAATTAGCAGCTAATTTATTTTATTCCAAATTCAATCAGTCCAGATTTTGTCGCGTGCAGCCTTAATAGGAATAGCGATTGGAAAACTAATACCTAAAACACACATCAATTTTGTCGGAAACACTCACATACTGTTCGATGTACTAAAGGATCGCAAATTTGGAATAGTAGCGCTGCAGGAGGTGTGTTTGAAAGGGGGATCATGGGTTCTTCAACTTTAGCATTATCAACAAACATAGCCCGCACTTCGGAAGAATTTATGATGAAAAAAATGATTTTATGAGCAGTGAGAATATGATTACAAGCCCAAGACATCACATCAAGATCATCTTGAGAGGCTTGAATGCTTAGGTTGGTCAGGAGGAGGAGAGTAGATCGACTATTAAAAAGTCCAACTCTCACCAACGACCAAACAACAACGACCTAAAACTTATTGGATTCACCGCCTCTAAAAATACGTATATTCGTAGTTTCAATTTTTATCACAGCCTCCAGTATAAGTACACCTGGAGATAACCGCAGTAGTTAGAATCGCAAATCGACCGCGTTTTGATTGATAAACGGGACTTTTCCGATAGAACCTATCATACCATTTCCTGTTGTTGGTAAATCAGCGACCAAAACATTCCGTCATTAACAACACACGATACCGTAACCTGCCATGGTGGCATCTCGAACGACTTAAGCAACGAGATGTCACCACAGCCTATGCCCAGAGTATCGAAGCAACCCCCAGTAGCACACTAGTTGCCATTTGGTTGAGATAACATAAATATGACTTGCTAAGTCATAATCAAGTTACTACAACCAATTATTACACTAGTGTGCTACTTGGGACGTTGGTGGATGAGGCTATGATCGATGAAGCCGCTCTTCAGGACTGCTGGAATAATATCAAAGCACCCATCAACGAAGCAGCTTAGAACGTCGACGGGTATATTAACAGAGCCCATGGAACGATTGGTTTGATGAATCAGTTGATTGGACAGTAATAACGAGCATAACAGCATAACGAGACCCGGCATAGTTTAGATTATAGACGGAAGCGAAAGCAGCAGACCTGCCTATACCCGAAGGAAAAAAAACGTAACCTGGATAATGCGTGGTGTGAGAAATCTGAGCAGCTGCACCACACTCAAGAAACGCGGAAGTCCTACCAGAAGCTCAATACATCTCACAAAGACTTTGTACCACTTTGATGCGATGCAATTTTACAAAATACACCAAGAATGTAAATATGTTGTACCACGAAATAAAATGGAGAGTTGCAACTGTGATGCAATTGGAACGTTTCAGTGATACGTGAAATAATCCAAAAACTACACTGCAATTAATGTGTCCAAAATTTATTTTGGACAGGTTTTAACAGCTGATTCGGAAATAATGGAATATCAACCTAGGGTAGTCAATCATGCTCATGCTTATGCTCAACCTTCATGTGCAAAAGTAGGCGGTGTTTGTGTATTATCACTGTGATCATTTATTAGAAGTGGACATGTGAACAAAATATACACAAACAGAACAGTTGTGTAATGAATTGACATGAATGGTTTATACAGATAAACGATAACCCACGTCATTTGTAAATATTATTAGGTTTCGTTAGCTGGGTTATCACATCGGCTGGAAAGTTCCTGGTCCGACATTCAAATGGTGACACAAATAGAAAATGTATATTTGTTTTTTATAAAAAAAAATTTACCCTCAAAAGATAGCTGTCAAAATTTCACGACATTACGACTATCAATTTAGAAGCTACAGAGGTTTTAGTCAGGCACGGGACAGGCAAAATTATATTTTTCAAAGGAAAAACGCCAGATGGAAGATCAAGACCGCAAAGCAATGGAAGCACTGTACCGTGCTAACGACACACGAAAATTCTACGAGAAGTTGAACAGCTTGCGCAAAGACTACGTACTACAAGCCGATACGTGCTGAGACCTGGATGGCAACCTTCGCACAGGAAAGTGTGAGATGATTGAAAGGTGGAAGCAGTACTTCGACGAGCACCTGAATGGCATTATTGCAGCGAACGAAAGTGGCACGGTAATAAATATAGGAACACGCGCAAAACCCTCCGACCTCAACCATTCAGGAAGTTGAGGAGGAAATTGGTCGGTTGAAAAACAACAAAGCTGCTGGAATTGACCAACTCCCAAGCGAGCTAATAAAATATGGTGGTGAAGCACTGGCCAGGGCGCTGCATTAGGTAATTACCAAGATTTGGGAAGAGGAGTGATTACCGGAGGATTGAATGGAAGGAATAGTGTGTCTTATCTATAAAAAGGGCGACAGGCTGCAATTTTCGTGCAATCACGCTTCTGAGCTTTGCCTTCAAGTTGCTCCCCCAAATTTTATGCAGCCGCCCATCACCAATAGCAAAGGAGTCTGTGGATCAATAGCAAACGGGATTCATGGGTGCCCGCGCTTCTACGGACCAGATTTTCGCGATTCGGCAAGTGCTGCAGATATGTCGCGAACATAACGTGCCCACGGATCATCTTGGAATCGATTTCAAATCAGATTATGATACCATCGATCGAGACAAGCTATGGCAGATTATGCACGAATATGGATTTCCTTAAAAACTGACGCGGTTGGTCAAAGCAACGATGGATCGAGTGATGTGTGTCGTCTGAGTACCAGGGACACTTTCAAGTCCCTTCGAATCTCGGAGAGGGTTACGGCAAGGTGATGGATTGTCGTGTTTGTTGTTCAACATTGCATTGGAGGGTGTGATTCGAGGAGCTGGGATAGACACGAGTGGCACGATCTTCAGGAAGTCTGTCCAATTATTTGGCTTCGCTGACGACGTTGATATCGTAGCACGTAACTTTGATATGATGGCGAATACGTACATCAGACTTAAGGCTGAATCTGGTAGAATTTGGCTTGTTACTAATGCGTTGAAAACAAAATACATGAAGGGAAGAGGTTCACTAGAAGACCAACGTTAGCCTTCTACCACGAGTTCAGATTGACGGTGATGATGGTGAGGTAGTAGACGAATTCGTGTATCTGGGCTCATTGGTGACCACGGATAACGACACCAGCAGAGAGATGCAAATGTGCATTATGGCTGGCTATCGTGCCTACTTTGGACTCCGAAGGACGCTAAGATCGATCAAAGTTTGCCAAACTACAAAGTTGTCCATCTACAAGACATTAATTGGACCAGTAGTTCTCTACAGCCACGAAGCATGGACATTGCTTGTGGAGAAACAACGCACCCTTGGTATCGGAACGTGAACGGAAGGTGCTGCGTACGGTCTATGGTGGAGTGCAGATGGAAGACGGAACGTGGAAGAGGCGAATAAACCACGAATTGCATCAGTTGCTGGGAGAACCTCCCATCGTACACATCGCTAAAATCGGTAGAATATGATGGGCTTGGTATGCCGTAAGAATGTCAGACGACAGCTCTGTTTGAATGGCTAAAAACGAACCGACGGGTGCAACAAGAAGAGGCGCGCAACGAGCAAAGTGGATCGAAGGCGACCTGCGGACTCTCCGCAGACAGCGAGGCTGGCGAGGTACTGCCATAGACCGATTACAATGGACACAACTTCTGTGCACAGCAGAGGCCACACCGGCCTTGGTCTGATTGGTGGTGGAGGTTTTAGTCACGATGCCTCTGGGATTTTCAAGACAATGTTTATTCAAGAGTTTTACATGTTAATTAAATATTGTTTTTTGATGAATAAAAAAACCATTGAAGTAAACACTTGGCTTGATAAGTGTCATCCAAATTCTGCACCAAGAAAATCCACCACCATTGCCTGGTATGCTGAGTTTAGACGTTGTTGTAAGGACACCGGAATATATTAAAAAAGTCCACAAAGTTGTTTGGGAAACCATTAAGTGATGTTGCAGGAGTTAGCTGATATTTTGAAGATCTCAAAGGAATGCGTGAGCTATATTTTTGCATGAACATTTATCCATGAGAAAGCTGTTTTCTAAATGGGTTCCACGTTTGATCACAGCGGACCAAAAACAACAACTAGTCGATGACTTCGAGTCATGTTTGAAGCATGTCACGCGAATGCAGTAGAAAGCAAAATTTATTAAGCTATTCGAACTTATTGTTCTCCAACAGCTTGTCATGACTATTCACAGACTATTCTCCCGATCAATACTGTTTTATGCCCAAGCGCTCGACAGTGACCAACCTCACCGTATTTACATAGTTCATTATCCGCGAAATGAAACGCGACCATCAAATAGACGCCATATACACAGACCTCTCTGTGGCCAACGATATAATGAACCAACAGATTGCAATTTCCAAATACGACAAAACGGGGGTTCACGATCAACTGTCGAACTGGCTTCACTCATACGCTACTGCTAGAACTATGTCTGTGAAGTTTACAGATTATGCCTTATCTAGCTTTCCAGTAACATCCGACGTTTCTCATGTCAGCCACCTTGGTCAATTCCTTTGCCTGTTATATATGAACGACGTTAACTTGGTCCTCAGATGCCTGAAATTGTCCTACGTGGACGACCTCAACCTATTCTACAATACATAATGTTCAAAAGACGCCCACTTTCTTCAGCAGGAACTGCAAGTTTTGACGATTGGTGTTGGATCAACAGAACGTCCTTGAGTGTATTTTATTGCTCGGCTATATCCTATGGCCGAAAACGTGCGATGTATCTCCACGACTACATCCTTCGAGGAACGCCCTTGAAACATGAAACATCAGTAAGAATCTGAGAGTAATGCTCGACATCAAACTGTCATTCGAGAACCACATTGCCTATATTATTTAAAAGGTCTCATCGCAGCTAGGACTCATCTTCTGCTTCACCAAAAAAAAACTTCAAAGACGTTTATTGTCTGAAAGGACGCTTCTGCTCTTTGGTCCGTCGTTTTTCTTAAGTACTGACCCGTCGTTTGGTCCCCTTTCTACCAAAATGCAGTCCAGAGGAACACAGCCGTTCAGCGAAGGCTTATACGATTTGTATTGCGTCATCTTCGTTGGCAAGATCCTCACAGATTGCAACGTCATGAGAGTCGGTGTAAGCTCATCAACCTGGAATTGTTGGAAGGCGTGTTTCGACGAAGCCTTCGTTTACAACCTTTCTTTATAAACGGTAGTCTTTATAAAGGAAACGCAAAACAGATTCAAGAATCGTGCGGGAAGTTAAGAAAACCCCAAAAATTACTATCACGGAGGTGCATTCTTGAGCCCACATTGATAAAAGCATTGACGTGGAGTTCCAAACGTAAACAACTATTTTGAAGCCCTTGAGAGAGCCTGGGAAGACGTTGATCCGCAGCACTTGCAAAACCTAGCGGAGAGTATGCCAAAACGTTTGCAAATGGTGCTGAAGGCAAAAGAAGGACACATAAAATACTGAACGCCTTGATAACGCTTCGGATAATTTCTTTGATAGGAAAGTTAGAAAAGTACTTTTTTTGCCAATGCTTTTTTAAAAACAAAAAATAAATGCATTTTTATGGTATTTATTCATACGGTAAGTAATTTATTCTTTTTTTTCTCATGTTTTATGAATGAAACTGAAAATTAACATAATAAATAATACTCCTGACAATATTTCGACGCTTATTTACATATAACCATCAAGTTTTTTTTAAAGAAGTTGAAAGAATATTTAGGTGTGCACTTTATTTTGCTGATGCCTGTAATTCTCAGAAAATTACCCACTATAATAGCAAGATTTGATTATATCAACAAGGGTGAATGTGTTCATAAGTACTTTCAATATGGTTTGAACAAAACAGCCTTTGAAATCAAGGTTCGAATTTAGGTAAAAATGATCTAAATCAGAGATAATTAAAATTTGATAAAAATCCATAGAATCACCTAATAAAGGGTGTCCACGATGAAATTACCACACACAAAATTGATTCGCAAAATTCGAGTTTTCATCCGATTGCCTTCAAATTTTCAGGGATTGAGAAATAACTATTAAACTTCATTTTACCATTTTACTCGTATTCTATTTACAGTCCATACGCAAATGCCCGCACCTTGGCCTTAACCCCGGCCATAAGATTCTGCACAACCTGTGAATCAACCGTTTTTTGCATGTAAACCCATACTTTCTTCAGTTCCTCGACTGTCTTCACTACCTTAGGTCGTTTAAGAAGGTGCTGCTTCATAATCGCCCAGTACTTCTCGATGGGGCGGAGCTCCGGAGTGTTGGGAGGGTTGAACATTTTCGGCACGAAATTGACCTTATTGTCCGCATACCACTTCAGCACGTCCTTGGAGTAGTGGCATGAGGCCAAATCCTGCCAGAAGATTGTTGGGACGTTGTGGACCTTCAGGAGAGGAAGCAGCCGCTTCTGGAGGCACTCTTTTATGTACACCTGTCCGTTCATCGTGTCCTGGGTCACGAAAGGTGCACGTGCAGATGGCTTGCCAAACCAGGAATGTCATCGCAAATTTGGACATCTTCTGAGTGCGGACATGCTCCGGAACGCTGAATTTATCCTTGGCCGTGAAAAACAGGTTGCCGGGGATCTGTTTGAAGTCGGCCTTCACATATGTTTCGTCGTCCATGATGCAGCATTCAACTTTCGTCAGCATGTTGAGGTACAACTTCCTGGCACGGGTTTTGGCGGACTTGTTCTGCTTCTCGTCGCGATTAGGGGCCTTTTGTACCTTGAACGTTCGAAGCCCAGCCTTAGTTTTGGCCTTCTGGACAAAACTCCGGCTTAGGTGCAGCTTCTTAGCCACATCCCGAACGGAGGCGTTCGGATTTCGGTTGAAGGCCCCAACTACGCGGTTGTGATTTTTGGTGTTGTACGGAATACTTTTTCCTTCACTTCTGGGCTTCCGATCGGTGGTCAACCGTTCCTCGAACCGCTTAATCACTCGCGACACCGTGGAATTCGTGATTCCCAACGTTTTAGCGATGGAACGATACGAGAGATCCTTGTTCTCGTGATGAATGCGCAAGATTTTATCACGCACGAGCTGTTCTTTCGACTCCATTTCCGCGAGTTTTGATCACAGGACTTAACTTGCAGGATGTAAATAATGCACTATGAACTAAATCCACCCAAATTTTCATTAAATTCTACCCAACGGTTAAAAAGTTAGAGCAATTTCATAGTGTGGAAATTTCATCGTGGACACCCTTTACATTAAAATTTGCCATGTGAAAGAACTAACATTTGGTTCAAATACTTCACGATGTCCTTATGAACGCATAATATTCTGATTTCCCATTAAAAACAATCACTTCCAGCTATGGCGTTTAAATGTTGTATATCAAGCTGGTGTCGAGGAGTTGCAATTACAATGCAGTGTTGATTTCAATCTCTTTGCTATCCGGATACTGGTTTTTTCAACTGTAAACATTGCGCATCTGGCTCCTACAGCATCTGCATCAGCCCTGAATTATAGCAGCCAAATGTCACAACATACTTTCCACTATCAGTGCCGAGAGTTTTCCACCTTGTCAAACATTTTCCAATAATAGTACTCGAGCATGCGCTTTTCCCGTTTCCAATGCTTCTATCTCCGATCACAGTGAGGCGCTGTACGAGCCAAACCCATCATCATCATATGGTGCCGTTCGCCAGCAGTTGGGTTGGAAAATTCGGTCCCGTCAGTCTGTAGTGAATTGCGTTACGTTACTGATCGGTCAAACGCGTCGTATTCCGAGATAGGCCGTACATTCGCGACCTGCCCTACAATAGGCAGAACGACGGCCTGGGGGCTCCGCTGTGCGGGGACTTACTGTGGCACCGAGGGTTTGTGTAGGCGTGAAAGCATTCCACCCCAAAGAGTCTGAAACGATGAGCCCAGTGGGGTAAAGTGGTTGTGGAAAAAAGCAGTGCACCAATGGGAGGGCAAGATTTTGCTTAGCCTGCTTGCTCTTACCTACATTGTTCGGTATAGTGAATTATGTCAAATTATTGTCGTTACTAGTAGGCCGAGCACAGAGTTCATGTTTGTACGAATCGCTTACAAGGGAAAGCGTACAATTACAATGGATATAATGCGGATTACTTCATGCTGGATACAGTCCCAAGGATACGGATAGCAATAGCAATCGGGTTTTATAGTAAAAGAACGGCAGTGATTTTTGGGCTGCTAGGCGACCGTGGATTTACAGTTTGCGAATATTGATTTATGGGTGCCTCAGTGGAAAAAATCACCACAAGGATATATATGAAAGGATACACGTACGTGCAAGGAATGAGAGTACGATGCCTTCGTGGTGTTTTCTGATACTGCCAAGTGAAATGGTGCTACGAAGAGAAAGAAAATCCATGCCAAGAAGCATACACAAAAAAAGGTTAAAATGTTATTGAGCATGTCAGAAGTGCAAGAGCTTCAGGTGGAATGAGATAAATATAGTGAAACCCGAGTGATACGGTGGGTTCGTTTCGTGATTAGTGAGAGTAAATGATAGATTTGTTCCAGGATGATTTGTAATCAAGCGTGAGTCAATCGAATTACTATCTGTTCGGATAGTTCCGATTCGCATTCCATCAAGAGTGATACCAATAAGTTCAAAACAAAGGAAAATACTACTCTGTTAGTGTGATGCTCTTCGTTGGGCCTGTGGAGAGAAGAAATCCTAGAAAAAATAAAAATGTCACGATTCACAAGTCGATATGATGATGCCGCAGTAGAGTGTTAAATGTGCGATATTGAGAGGAGAAAAAAGTAATTCCATAAAGAGAAGAACGGATGATTCTTCCAAGTGTAAAAATGCCGTCAATGATAAAGTAGCGTGACCAGCATAACCATGTTGATATCAGTGGTATTAATAATTCCCTATTTGCCCCGATTATATCCGGCGGTGGTGGCAATAGTGATGAAAATGATTCCGTAAAGAAGACGACTTCGCGTGTTGTGCATATTAAGTACGGTTCGTTGTCTGGTACTATCGAACATTTGGATGGGAGGCATCTGGACCCTGTGGAAGCATTCCGTGGGATCCCGTATGCTTCGCCCCCGATTGGCACTCTTCGGTTTATGCCACCGGTAACGGGTGCCCTATGGTCCGGCGTGAAAAAGGCAGAAAGGTACAAAATTCTAGTACTCAATTTAGTTTGGTTTATATTTATCAGTGTTGTTCTACATATAAGTGGATCGGATTTAAACTGTAAAACCTTTATTCCACAGGTTTAGTCCAGTTTGCCCACAACGTCTTCCAGACATTGCCAACGAAACTGCGGCTCTGGAGAGAATGCCTCGTGGTAGATTAGAATATTTAAAACGACTCTTACCATACCTAAGAAATCAATCAGAAGATTGCCTGTACTTGAATATCTACGTTCCAACACAAGGTAAAGCAGCGAATTAGAGGGACTGTAAATAAAGTTATCTTGCCTTAAACTCTCACCGAAAAAAAGCACTTCGTTCTTGGCAATTAGGTTAAGGTTGATTGTTTTCTCTTTTAGTCATACATTTTTAATGGACAATATCCTAGCGGTACCTAAGAAGAAAGGGTGATTTGTTTTCCCAAAGAAATTCTTCAGAATTGCTTTAACCAATCAGCAGACAACCGGTTAAGGGGGATTTCAATAAAAGATTCAAACAATGTTGAATGTTGGTAAACGAATTCATACAATTTCATGTGGATAATGGCACTGCTTTTATATAGTATTAGTTTATCGTAAATTACAGCATGTTTTGAAATGGAATATTATAAATGTTGTTATTATGATTTCCAGTGGGTTAATTTCAAAAAGATTTTTCTTAACAAATTTCTTTTAAATCCTTTCAGTTTCTATAAAAAAAATCATAAAAAAGACTTAACATTTGCAACATAAATCATAACAAAAGACACAAAATAACAATGTCGATGTGACGATGGGGAAGGTCTGTAAAAATTTAACAATTCCATATGAAAGAAATAAAAGATCTATCAGAATTTCATAATTGGTAGTTTTGTTCTTTATGGAACAATTTGAGACCACCTTTCTAACTTTACAGTAACGATTACCCTGTCAGTGTTGAGGGCTGTCTTGAAATTTAATTTGGGAGTTTTCATTTCATGTTTTCCTCCAAGGCTCCCATACGTTCTCCGGCAACTAGGGCATCATGCGTCTCTATGAGTATTAAGTAACATTAAATAATCAAATTTGGTGGAGTCTATTGGGTTCATACACTGAAAATTTATTTTCGTAAAGTAGCTTTCACGCGTTTCGTAAACATGGATTTTGTACATAGAACAAATGTCTCGTATATTGTATGAAACATTCATAATGCTTTTTATCTGGTGAAATGCTATCATTACACCTTTTTGTAAAATGCACGAAATGAACTTCGTGATGACCAGCCAATCGCTGTTTCTCTTTTATACCGTACTCATGTATGATGGTGTTGCTGCTGGTATGCTGGAAATAATTTATCTATCCCAAAATAAAAATCAAAGCGCTGTCGTGAGCTATAACTTCATGCTCATTAATCAAAGTTGTTCTCACGAGTCAGCGTGGCTCAGTGAGATCAACCACGGATTCAGAATCAGCACTTTCCAAATATTCAGGTTCGAGCCCCATGTCAGCAACAATAAAAAAACGCTGGACAACTCCACGTGGTTGCGCTTTGTTTTTGTCAATTACATTTTCAGTCGATAAAGTAGATCTGTCAGTCGTTCATGCAACCATCAGAGAGACGTTTCTTTTTAATTTGTGACAAAATATTCGTAGCTCTTTGCATTGTTTCCGTACAATGTACGAATGTTCTTTCTGTGTAAACAAAAGCTTTGTGCTTTTGACAGTTGCGCGTGCAATTAATTACGAATGTATCTTCATAAAAAGAACAAATCAGTTTCGTTGCTGAAAATAACGAATGGATTAGTGAGTATTACTTTCGATTTTGTAATATAAACTAAAATTAACTTTCAGTGTAGTTTTCGGAAACTATTTAACAGTTTCAAACACAGTGAAAGATTGGTTTCAGATGAAATTCGTTTATAAGTTCTTTTGGTCTGTTTATTTGATTGTAGATGCACAAATGTTAATATTCAATTTTACAGCAAATGCACTTGTATTGGCGAACGAAGTAATGGAGCGCAGCTGACTATAACCACCACCAGTTGCTTTTTAAGACTCTCGACAACTACAGCGATGATCGTGGATTGAGAATCGCGAGATATAGTTAAACAATGAATTCAGGTGATTTTTCCGTAAATATTTTGGCGTAAATACAATGATTTTACGACATTAATTTTCACAGAATGCAACTCTGGGCCTTGCATGGGAATTGCGACTAAGTTTTGTGAAAACTGGACTAATTCATCAGCTATGTAACACAAAAAAAAAAGGGGGGTTCCATATCAAATTGCATCACGGAAAATACGCTGTGAAAATAACTCATTGGGTATTTTCTCATGCAATCATGCGAAATTATTATGCGCAAGCACCTGGGACATCATCAACTCTCTCATCGGGACATCGGAAAACAACTCATGTGTCATGTGAATAAACGTTAATACGAAACTCTGAGCATCGAACGGATGGAGAAATGCGGTCAGAATGGATGTTCTATTGGTGAACAGGATGACAAGCGTGTCGTTATAGTGTTCAAGCGGAATTCCAATGCTTTGGTCAGGGATGTGGCCAAAATGTTCAATCTGTCCAAGTCTTTCGTTCAGAGAGCCAAGTACCGAGAGGGAATGCATACGTACAAAGTACAGAATGTTCCAAATCGTAAAGAACGGCAAAATACGGTGGAAAAGTCGCCGTCCTGGGAACTGAACAACCAGATGCTGACGAAGCCTCAGTGTCTCATCATGGAAGATGAGACTTACGTCAAGGCGCACTTTCGATAGCTTCCGGGGCTACTGTTCTTCATCGCCCGGGCACAAGTTCGATGTTCCGGAGGAAGTAAGCAAGCAGACACTTTCAAAGTTTGCCAAGAAATACATGACTTTGCAAGCGATCTGCTCATGTGGTAAACGGAATTTGCCATTCGCGACTACCGGGAATGCAAACGGGAGATCAAGGAGTGTCTACAGAAGCGTCTGCTTCCTCTATTGAAGCAACACGAAGGCCATACGATCTTTTGTTTGGATTTAGCTTCGTGCCACTATTCACATGGTCTCCTGGAGTGGTACGAAGCCAACGAAGTCACTTTCGTACCTAATAACATGACCCCCATCCCCAAGCACTACGGAACCATCCCAAGGAATTTAGGGAAGACATGAAGAAAAAGTGGGTTTCCGTACAGAAGAAGCTGCAGCCAGATGTTGTTCATAACCTAATGAGTGGAATTAAGCGTAAAGTGCTTACGATTGTGGAATTGAAGGGAAATATTGGTAATATTTTATTGTCTTTTATTGTATTTTATTGTAATATTTTATTGTCTGAAAGTTTCGGTCTGCTACACAGAAAAAAATAATTATTTTAACAAGCGCGTAAAATTTCCGCTCGTTTAATTTCAAGCCAAAGGAGGCGTAAACAACGCAATTGGTTGTAGTCCTTGATGCGCCATACAACAATGTTTGCAATCTTTCATACAACAGGCTAGATTTAGGCGTTATCTGGCTTAAATTTACATAAAATGTCCCATTATTTTCTGCCAAATCTAGCATTCTCTTTATGTACATTAGAAACGCAGAAAATGCAATGTTTCTTTTTATCTGTGTAGATAATTTTCTACAGAGTTTGTACCCTGATGCAATTTGCTTTTGAGCAAAGTAGACTCTTACACTGAGTTAAATTGTGGAAAAGTGGGGGATACTAACTGAATTTTACTTGAGGGCCCACGTTCCTAGTAACCAGTTCTAAATATTTTTTACTCTTATTGAGTCAACATGTTTTAGGCTGGTTTATTAAGTTGTGTTTATCGATAACTGATTGATTTATCAATCAAACTAAATTCTACGACAAACATGCTCGTTGTAAAGCCTGTCCACGCTAAGTTTCGAACCCCAAAATAATTGCAGCAAAAAATATTTACACATAATTCAACAAAACCGATTGATTATTACACAATAAAAGAGTTATTTCTACATAAGAAACAGTTGATTAAGTTGTTAATCCTTCTTTCTTAACCATTCTCGAACATTTTGTGTGATACAACATTTTGTGGCCATCAGGTTCCGTACGTTATCCTCAGATATGCCCGCCGTGACGATTCTTCATCTTCTCTTGAAATCATCTGTACCATTTGCTTTCTTCTTAGTTTCGAAGAGTTTCCGCTAAACTAGAGCCCAGTACTTCTCTATTGGGCGAAGGCCAGGACATTTTGGTGGATTGGCTATGTTTGGCACGTATCTGACTTCTTATAACATTATACCATTCCACAGTGGTCAAAAAGTCGATTTTAACGCTCTTAAATCATAGCTCCCTAAATAGTGGTGCTAGAGCAATGGCGTCTTTGGCAAAGTTGCTAGATATGTTAAGCTTCATATTTTGGCGGTATGACTTTTGTGATCAATCCCCCTAAAAGTGAGATAAAAATTCAACTTTTTTAGGATTTAGAGATAGAGAAATGATGTCTTCAGCAAAATTGTAGAAAAAGTCAATACAAACAACTTTGCTGAAGACATGAAAATTGTATCTTTCATCCAATTGGAGATAGAAAGCGTTTTATAAGAACTAACCTCCAAAAACACATTTTTCACTGAAACATTTTGTTTTTAATTTTAAAGGGCAATATAATGTTCCACAAAGTTATTTGCAATATCTAAATACAAAACTTTCTAGAATATACTATACCTGCATTATTTCAGTAGGATGAGTTATTGCACATTTTTCCGTTGTTTTCGTCGTATTTTCGAAGGCTGTACCACACTTAGGAGCAGGTAGGAGCAGATAATCTTGGCTGTATCTAATAGTACATTAAATGAGCTTTCAAGTGGTGTTTAGTTTGTCCGTCCACGACCGTCTGCTGGGAAGTTATGCTCAAAACAAATTTCAATGGTTTTACTATATTTCATTATTCAAACATTATAAAATATTGCGTTGTCATGGTAACCACACCTTCAAACTCATTATTTTGAGCATAATTGTACATTTTGTTTGTGTCAATATTTTTATTCATTGTATGTTACTATAATTAACCCGATTTTTATTTCAATTATTATTAGTTATTAATTAAACATTTGTTTTTGAAGCCGTTTTTAATTGCAACCGCGTCGTTTGTTAGCAGCTTTTTATCATCGCCAGACAATGGTTTCTCATGCTTTTTGGGCCAACCACGAATGCTTATAATCAATGGGCCCAAAAAGCATGAGGGTTCGCACCGGGTTCAGCTAGTACTCAATAAAATTGAGTTATTGTTTAGTAAAAGCTGAAATTTTACTCAATAATTGGTTTAATCAAGTACGGTATTTTTCTTGTTCCAAATTGCTGCAAGAATAGATCAAAACATATACCAGTTTTAAAATGAGGCAAAATAGATCCAGTATAAAACAAAATTTACAACACCGGTGCAGCGATGTTTTTGCGTTTGTTCTAAAAAAATAAATCCAATCCACGATTCGGATCGCCGTTGAAGATTCCCTTAGAGTAACTATTTAAATACAAACATCAAGATTTTTTGCAACAAAAAATCCATGATGGTTCTAACATATGCATTATAAATATGGAGTTATTTCAGACGGCGATGAAAAAACAAACTACAAAAGATAATTCAATAGAATAAATATAACTTAAATCCTCAATCTTTGAGCCCTAAGCCTTTAAGCCCCCTTTTTTTATTGTATGTATATGCTAATTTGATTGTTTGGTTTTAATTTGATAACCTTTCAAATAGTGAGCCGTTCGTTTGAGCCATATTTTGCTTCAAATAAATCATATGTGCCCAAAATGGCTGCTGTTATTATAATAAACCTATAACTAGAACATCTTTTTTTCACACGTGGTTTAGTTAAAAAAAAAGTGTTCTCCGACAGACTATAATCGAGATAGAAGTGTTGCGCTTTATAACACCACTTTTAAACCATCCTGGATAATTCTGTCAATTGTAATAGATAGGAGATTACTGAGCAAGTAAATGTACATACATTAATTGTTATGTTATATATTCTCCGTGCGAGGAGTAACGATTATGATGTAGATGTTCGCTCATCACCATGAGGCACCAAGAGTGAACAACAATGTTTTTGGCTAGAATTAAAGATATGAAAGAAAGTTTTGATAGTTCCGCTAGTGTGCGGCAGGATTGGAAATGCAACAGATGTTTTTTTATGAAAATTGAGCGAAAAGGGCATGTATACGGTGGTACTCGAACCAACGACATTTTTGCCTAACATCCCACTGCGGGGTAGGTTAAAGCACGGACTAAGTCCGCCACTTCAACAGGCAAAAATGTCGGTTGGAAGACGCTCATGTACCACTGTGGCTTGTATAGTTATTCTAGCGATCTATTGTGGCACTCTGTTTACTGATGCGACATGGGAGAAGAATTCTCTCCTTTTTTGGAACTCTCTCCTTTAGTGATCGTCATGTCGGTGCGAATCAAAACAAACCCAAAAAGGAGAGAGTTCCTCTCCCATGTGCGCATCAGTAAACAGAGTGCACACAATAGATCGCTAGAATAACTATACAAGCCACAGTGGTACATGAGCGTCTTCCAACCGGACATTTTTGCCTGTTGAAGTGGCGGACTTAGTCCGTGCTTTAACCTACCCCGCAGTGGGATGTTAGGCAAAAATGTCGTTGGTTCGAGTACCACCGTATACATGCCCTTTTCGCTCAATTTTCATAAAAAAAAAAAAACATCTGTTACATTTCCAATCCTGCCGCACACTAGCGGAACTATCAAAACTTTCTCTTCATATCTTTAATTCTAGTCAAAAACATTGTTGTTCACTCTTGGTGCCTCATGGTGATGAGCGAACATCTACATCATAATCGTTACTCCTCGCACGGAGAATATATAACATAACAATTAATGTATGTACATTTTACTTGCTCAGTAATCTCCTATCTATTACAATTGAGCAGAATTATCCAGGATGGTCTTTAAAAGTGGTGTTATAAAGCGCAACACTTCTATCTCGATTATAGTCATGTCGGAGAACACTTTTTTTAGCTAAACCACGTGTGAAAAAAAGATGTTCTAGTTATAGGTTTATTATAATAACAGCAGCCATTTTGGGCACATATGATTTATTTGAAGCAAAATATGGCTCAAACGAACGGCTCACTATTTGAAAGGTTATCAAATTAAAACCAAACAATCAAATTAGCATATACATACAATAAAAAAAGGGGGCTTAAAGGCTTAGGGCTCAAAGATTGAGGATTTAAGTTATATTTATTCAATTGAATTATCTTTTGTAGTTTGTTTTTTCATCGCCGTCTGAAATAACTCCATATTTATAATGCATATGTTAGAACCATCATGGATTTTTTGTTGCAAAAAATCTTGATGTTTGTATTTAAATAGTTACTCTAAGGGAATCTTCAACGGCGATCCGAATCGTGGATTGGATTTATTTTTTTAGAACAAACGCAAAAACATCGCTGCACCGGTGTTGTAAATTTTGTTTTATACTGGATCTATTTTGCCTCATTTTAAAACTGGTATATGTTTTGATCTATTCTTGCAGCAATTTGGAACAAGAAAAATACCGTACTTGATTAAACCAATTATTGAGTAAAATTTCAGCTTTTACTAAACAATAACTCAATTTTATTGAGTACTAGCTGAACCCGGTGCGAGCCTTGCAACGCATGCGACTAAATGAATGAAAAATTAATAGAACTGGCGCGTTTATGGTTTTTGTTCTGAATGAATCTGGTTAAAATATTTTTGTTTGCTTGTGTGTGTTATGTATGCACCTAAAAGCGTTTGTGTTGTTAATTTTATCCTTGGCCGGTAGTTTCTACCGGTTTTGCTTTGTGCGTAGAAGCTATTTCAAAGACAAACGAAACCGCATCCCTGGCAGTTGTTTGGAAGTCTATTTGAAGAACTTCAATTCCAAGAACTCGAGCTTTGCAGAAATTTGTGTTTCATTTGTATGGAAGTCCTCCCCTTCCAGGCGGGCAAGGAGCTTCGAACCATCATAAGAACCTTCTCCAGCCTCAACAACCACTACATATAAGTTTTCATAACAGTACGTATGATTCTCATGTTTGGTTGACATTTGTGTCTAATTTGCATGAGAGCCCACCTCTTCCAGAGAGGGGAGGAGTCTCAAACCTCCATAGAAACATTTCTTGGTTCCGAAAACTCCCACATCTCAAATTTGGTTCCATTTGCTTGATTAGTTCCTCGAGTTATGCAGAAATTCTGTATTTAACTGGTGCGAGAGCACCCCTTGCAGATGCAGGAGGGGTCTCGAACCATCATAGAACTTTCCCTGACTCCAAAAGTCCCTGCATAAAAATAGTCAAACCTGTTGGGATAATTCTCATGTCTGGCTCAAATTCGTGTTTCATTTGTATGAGAGCCCCTTCTTCCAAAGAGAGGAGGGTCTCAAACCACTCGAAGAAACATTTCTTGCCTAGAAAACCTCCACCCGCCATATTTGGTTCCATTTGTTTGATTAGTTCTTGAGTTATGCAGAAAATAGTTTTTTATTTAGATGGGAGCCCCCTTTCAAAGGCGGGATGGGTCGAACTATCATAAGATCCTTTCCCGGACTCGAAAACCCCTGCATACAAATTTGCATAGCGGTAGGGATAGTTCTCATGTTTGGTTTAAATTTGTGCTTCGTATGTATGGGAGCATCCCTTTCCAGGTCTCAAATTACAATAAAAACATTTCTTGCCTTCAAAAACTCGCCCATACCAAATTTGGTTTCATTTGCATGGGGACCACCCTTTCTAGAGAGGTGGGAGGGGTCTTGAACAATCATAAGATGATCTGCTGGACCTAAATACGTCTACATACAAATTAGCATAGCAGTAGGTGTAATTCTCATGTTTGGCTTAAATTCGTGTTTCATTTTTATGGGGCCCCTTTTTCCATAGGGAGGAGGGGCTTTAAACCACCATAAAACATTTCTTGCCTTCAATAACTCACCCATACCAATTTTGGTTCCATTTGCTTGATTAGTTCTCGAGTTATGCAGGAATTTGTTTGTCATTTGCAAGAGATCTCCCCTGTCTGGAGGCGGGAGGGGTGTCGAACTATTATCAGTAGCTTTTCCGGACCCAAAAAACTGAATACAAATTTGCAAAGCAGTAAGCATAGTTTTCATGTTTGGTTGACATTTGTGTTTCATTTGTATGAGAGCCCCTTTTTTAGAGAGAGGAGGGGCTTTGAACCACCATAAAACATTTCATGCTTAAAAATTCGTCCATTCCAAATTTGGTTCCATTTGCTTAATTAGTTCTCGAGTTATGCAGAAATTTGTGTTCCATTTGTTTGAGGACCCCCCTTCTCCTTTCCATCCTCATATGGTGGATGAGTCTCAAATCACCATAGACACATTTCCCTTCTTCAAAAACTTCCACATGTCAAATTTGGTTCCATTTCTTTGATTAGTTCTCGAGTCATGCAGAATATTGTATTTCATTTGTAACGGACCCCACCCCCTATACGATGAGTGAGGGTCTCAAACCAACAAAGGAACATTTTTTTCTTCAAAAACCACCACATGCTAAATTTCGTTCCGTTTGCTTGATTAGTTCCCGATTTATACAGAATATTGTGTTTTTATTTGTATGGGAGCCCCCCCTTTAATGACGGGGAGGGTTCTCAAGCTATCATAAAAACCTTTTTTGCCTTCAAAAACTCTCACATGCTAAATTTGGTATCCTTTGCTTGATTAGTTCTCGAGTTATGCAGAAATATGTGTTTCATTTGTATGGGAGCCCCCCTTTTCAGAGAAGGGAGGGGTCTCTTACTACCTTAAGAACCTTCCCCGACCTCAAAAATCCTCGCATACAAAATTTCAAGCGGATCGGTTCAGTAGTTTTTGAGCCTATGAGGTTCAGACAGACAGACAGACAGACAGACAGACAGAAATCCATTTTTATATATATAGATATTCTGAGGTATATATGTGAGCCGAAAAGTAACCGTATTTGCTGCGAGTGAAGCTGGCAGTGGACAAAAAGTTGTGTTGCTCGCCTCGGATGCTGATAATTACCTCTAGTTGCTCCCGGTGCTAGTGAATAGACTTCTCTGCCGCCGTTAGTATTAGTAAGTTTCACTAGTACAATCGTTTTGCTGCTTGAAATTTAAAAAACAACCTGTCAACCTGAACATTTTGACAGTTGATCTCGTGGTTGAAAACAATAAACAAATCGATCCTATACGTGTAAAACAGCACGCTAGTGTTTGTGAGATCGCTCGGCCAGTACCTAATTGCCTTTTCGCTTCATTCCTAAATAACGAACGGTTGCCTTAGTTTTTTTTACAGCCACTGCATTTTCCAGAAAACGCTGATTAGATCAAAATGCGGAGGTGCCGAGATTCCGAATAGCATTTTGATTGCTCGGAAATGAAAAGTAATTAAGTCTTCAAAGTAAACAATCTGTTTATTGATAGATTGGTCATGATAAGCACTTGCAAAAAGGTCATACAGATACGTTTTGGAGAAGCCTCTAGTTGACTCTAGTTGTCGCATAATGTTCAGGAACATCTCTCTTGCCATGCGGAAACGCAGAAAGTGCTTCTCGTTGTAGGTTGCGTGTCGCTAAAGTAGTCCTGGAACAGCTTCTGATGACCGGAACGAAAATCACGGTCGACGTTGGGGCGTCATCCAGGATGTGACCCTCACCGTTTCGACTCTTGTTTATCCGCTGCCAAACTACATCTTGATTTTGGTCAAACCAATCAATGGCAAAATGTTTGTGAAAAATCTGCGATCTCTAGAAAAAAATCTTCAGGTGTTGGCGGGCTTAACAACAAGAAATACAACACCGGTGCGGGGAACGCAAAGTTGGTCTATTTTAGCTAGTTCTATTCAAGTTTCGCTGATGCAAATCAGGTATACAGTTGATCTAAAAATAGACCGCCGCTGAAGATGCCCTAAGTGATCTAAATTGAAAACTCAGTAATGCTGTTTTTTTTTTTAATTTATTCTGAAATTGGGTGCACTGCAGAAAGTCACTCGTTTCATGGGATGGAAATTGGCATATATGTGTCATGTTTTAATTCTAGAGTTTAATTTCAAGCGTGCAAGTAAAACCATAGCCAAATTCACCAAAGATGCACAGAATTGCGAAGTCCACTTGGGACACTGACCTTCATTCAGGGTCCATTGTCCCCTCCTGTTTGGATTTGCATTGACTTTATGGGGCGTTGGAAAGAGAGATTGTAATGCCAGTGTCAGTTTCAGGTACAAATAATGATAAGGCAGAGATCAGGAATTTGCACTTCGTCCCAATTTGGTATCGCAGAGCCAATGATCACAACTTAGAGGGAATCTGAGGACATTCATTAGCTGAGATTGTCGACTTCGATTCGAATTTTGGAAATGCATGAGTGATCGTGGCTGCGATGCCGACATACCATTATCAGTCAGAGACTGCTCTTGACCGCACCCACGTATTGTCAGCGAGTAGATGACGTAACTATCTCCCAACAGGTCCGAAGCACCACCTGTAGCGTTAGGACAATACGAACGTAGGAAAAGAAACACAATATCTAGGAAAAGGGAGGAGAGAAAGAAGTAAAGAAAGGGAAATGAAAAAGGCTTAGGCAAGCATGCTCACAAACGGATCGCTCGGTAATATGTCTACCCCGTGTTGTCTGAAAGTTTAGGTTTGATCTTTGTTGTATGTTGAGAGCAAGAAAATCAAGTTTATGAGTAGTTCCCACACAAATTTGTGTTATGGAGTAGTGATAAATAAAAAAGCGCACCGTTCGGACTCCACAAATGCGCGAGATTATCCGGCGACGAATCAAGTGAAATTCGTCAATTTCCATCCGAAAGTTGGCGAAATCGCTGAAAATTTCAAGATCTTCCGTTTGCATTAAGAAAATGGACTTTTTTCAGATGGTGATAAAATAAAGCTACGACAGATAATTGCTTTTGATAAATTTCCCATGCAAGGTAATTATTTAAGCTCACTTGAATTCCTTCCGGAAGTTAACCGGAACACTCGCCATGGCGGATGAAAACATGCGTGTAGGTATGTTTTTGAGTTCTATCTTCGTTTTATTTATCAATTCCTCCTCAGTTTTCACGACAAAATTGTTGGAGTAGATCTTACGCTTCAGGTTGGCCTAGAAATTCATAATGGGACGCAGCTTGGGGACTTTGGGCGGGTTCACCGACTTGGGTACCACATCCGGCCAGAACACCGAGTCTTCACCCTTATGGTATTTCTTGATGAATGACGCAACTTCCGGCAGGCATTTCGTACTATAAATTTTCTCGTCCACGGCCAGTCCGAAGCGAAAGAAGAGCGGCTTTGACATCCCCTTCTCACTGATTATCATCCACAGCAGCACTTTGGGAAACTTGGTGTGTGAAATGAACTTTACCTCGGAGCTCACTGCCTTCGTGGGGAAATAAAATACGAAGTGCCCGAGATAGGTCTCGTCATCTATCACCATCGCCACGTCGCGATTCACCGGGAAAATCGAGTTGACCATCCTATTCAGCCGCTGTCGCTGCGTCATTGCCTGCCGCTCCGAAACCAGTGGACGCAACTTACGCTTCTTGACATGAGTGTTCAAGTTCGCCAGATACTTTTTCACTGTTTGGCTGGTTGAACCGACCTCCTGGCCAAGCGCACGCAGCGATGTAGCCACTTTTCCCTCGGTCTTCCTCTTCAGCATCCTTTGTCGCTCAGGTCGTCGACCGTCCGGAACCGGGCTTTCTTTCGATGCTCTGATTGTTGTCTAATAGTGCCAAGATGTTGTAGATGCCAGAACGGGCGTATTTGGGTCCACAAAATGCTGCACGATTTCCGTTTTCGACGCGGCGGGGTGCCGTTCTTTGAATGCGCACACTTCTGAACGGAGTTAGAGTTCGGCTGATAGAGCTGTCAAATTTTGTCTGCTGACTCATGGGTTACTATGATTGATGCTACATGGGTTCCTTTGTCAGTGCGGGTGAAGGTAAACCCATAAAAATCGACAATTTTGTCAAGGTTTTTTTAATGCAAACGTTAGTTCACGACGATTATAAGCTTCAGTCATATAAACTGTTCAAGAATTACTACTTGAATGACACAATGAAAGCAAATCGTTTAAAGAAAGCTAAGGTTCTCCTGAACCGCTTATCCGAGGGCCGCTATCGGTCAGTGCTGTCATTAAGGAAAAAGTTTTTACAATCGAGCTGCATCACAACCACCAAAATGACCGTCAGTTGCTTCCTGCTGCTTCCAAGAATCGTGAAAGTATTTCAAGGAGTCATCATCTCGCATCTGTCATGGTTTTGGTTGGAATAACTCATTCCGGCAAAACCTCTTTGATTTCCATCGACAAGGGGGTGAAAGTGAATCAACCGGTATATCAGAAGCTACTAACTGACACAGTAGCTTCTTGGGCGTTGCAGCATTTAGCATTGCAGGCAGAAATGAATGGATTTTTTAACAAGACTTGGCGCTGGTTCATGGAGCAAAAAAGACTATTAGTCTTTGCGAACGCATTTTCCTAAGCATTTTAACGAAAGACGAATGGCCTTCTATCTCACCAGTACACCTCATAAATCACTAGAACATATAAAATAGTCTCGTTTGATGTTTTGGGAACAAATATCTGTCGAAAAACTCGCGGCCATCGTGGATAACTTTCCGAAGCGTTTAAGGCTTGCCTTTCAGCACGAAGCGGCCATTTTGAAATGAACAAATAAAACTTGTAATTTGCAAACACATTGTTATAACAAACAATACATGTTGATTTTTTAATCCAACAATTAGAGATAGTTTCAACACCATTTTGTTGTACAGAAAATATTCGGACACCCTGTGCAACGAAGTTTTATGATTCGGAGCAAAATTGTCTCCTGCAAAGTTGTTTCTAATAGTAAGGTTCTTCTTGTGGTATAAATGCAAACAAGGATGGTCCTTATTTATAGAAGAATCGACAATCTAACTGTTTTTTTTTTGCAAAAATTAACGCATAAATTATGTGCATAAGTTGTAGATTAGAAAATTTGAAGCAAATTTAATTGGTTTAATTTTTTGGTGGTTTTAAAAATGACCAAGTTAGAGTAATTTTTCCTACGTAGCTTGGGGTATCCCTATAAAAATCAGTTAATCTACTCTAACTTTTTCAACTTCAATTTTTGAGCAAAGTTGTTTTCACATTGATTTAGATCAATAAGCGAACACCCTTGCTGAAACTGTCGTTATTATATGTGAAACAAAAGTTATTAAAGTTTTTGTTAAAAAATAGTCCTTTTCCTAATGTTTACATCTCTGGTTTGGGCGAACAAAAATATATTTATTAAGCGCATTTGAAAGGGTTTTTACTTTTGCATATCATATCTGACAACTAGAGATAGTTGTTCTTATGTTGCCTGAAATTTAAAACTCACTGTTTATTTGCTGAAATGAAGGTATATTTTTTTTGGTAAAAATGCAATCTAGCTAATTTCAAGTTACGTTGCCAACAAAACATTTTTTTAGCTTTTGAATTAACAGATCATGAAAAAAATTGCTGAAACTTCGTAGGGTGTCCCTACGAAAAAAAGTTTTTTGAAAAATTATAACTTTAAGAGATAAAACCCTTAGTGAGTTATTTAATTTTTTTCTATAAAAGTACGCTCTTTTCAAATGTGTTTTGCACAATTTAAAATAATAACCTATTTCCAGTTTTCAGACATGATATGCAAAAGTGGAAACCTTTCCAAATGCTGTTTAGAAATATTTTTGATTGGTTTTGCCCTAACCAGAGATAACAACATTTGAAAATGGCCTTGTTTTGTTTACAAAAACCATAATAAAATTTGTTTGACATATTATAGAGACAAAAGTGTGTATCTGATTGGTATTGTTAAACTTTCAAGAATCAACAGCAAGACAACTTTGCTGAAGACATTTAAGTCAAAAGTTGAAATAGCATAACTGAATATTGGAGGGTCGCCGTTAACTACGTAGGAAAAAAATGTCATTTTGAAAGTCGCAGAAAAATTTAGTCAATCAAAACTTTTCCGAATAATATATGCGTTAATTTTTGCAAATAAAACAGTAAGATTTTCGATTTCTCTGAAAATAAGGATCACCCTAGTTTTTACCCACACCAAAATAAGGGCCTTGTTATTTCCATAAACATTGTAGAAGACAATTTTGCTCCAAAATGTAATTTTTCAGCTAAATTCGCATTCTGAACCACTGTGCATTTTGATGTGCCGTTCCAAAATGTATAGTTTTGAAGGTGTAGATGAGAGAAACGTGTTTGTTATTCATGTTTCTCTCATCTACACCTTCAAAACCATACATTTTGATTTTTAAATTGTTTTTTTTTTCATATTTGTTTCATTACTTTTTGAAACAGTAAAGGAGATTTGATATCAAATTGCGACCCACACATATATTCGGCAAAACTGAGTAGAATTAAATATGTTACAAATATTTTCTCATGTTTGTTTTATTCAATTTCAATTCCATATATTAATTCCATCTTCTTCTTTACACTACTTATAAGGTCTTGAACAACATTTGGACCAACTTTTTTTGCGTAGCAATCAATTTTTTCTTCATATCATCCTTTGATTTCACCTCCTTAGGATGCTTCCAACGTGCCTGCTTCATGATGGCCCAGTACTTTTTAATTGGCCGCAGTTCCGGTTCGTTCGGGGGGTTGAGTTCGGCACGAAATTGACCTCCTTAGCCTTGTACCACTCCAAAACCTCTTTCGAGAAATGGCACGAGGCTAAATCCTGCCAGAAAATCGTAGGACCATTGTGTGAACTTAGAAGAGGAAGTAGACGCTTTTGGGGGCATTCCATTAGGTACACCTGCCCATTGACCGTTCCAGTTGTCACGAATGGAGTGCTCCGCTTTCCACACGAGCAAATTGCTTGCCAAAGAATTTTTTTTTGACAAAAACTGCCATCTTTTGCTTTCTAACGTCCTTAGGGACTTCGAATTTATGAAAAGCATTGAAAAACTGAAGCACAGGAAGCTGCCGGAAGTCTGCTTTTACATACGTCTCATCATCCGTAACGAGGCAATGTGGTTTCGTCAACATCTGGGTGTAAAGCTTCCGTGCATGTGTTTTACCTACCGTATTCTGCCGTTCATCGCGATTAGAGAAGGTCCATTAATTTTGTCACGTGGGTGGGGGGAAGTGAGGTTTGGGAAAACTTGACGATCCATACCAACAAATTTGAAGGTCCATACAAAAAATGTAAGAGGGGAGGGAGGGGGGGGATTGGGGGTTATAAAAAGTCACTGTTTGCGCGACGTAATTAATAGACGTTCCCTTAGGCGCCTGTTGGACTTTATACGTGTTTAGTGCTTCACGTTTCTTCTCATCTTGCATAAAAGTTTTGGTTAGATTAAGTTTCTTCGCCACATCTTGAACTGAACTGTTAGGATTCCTCTTGAAAGCTTGAACTACCCGCTTGTGATCCTTAACACTATACGGAGATCGATGTTTGCCACTTTTTCTTTCCGATGGATGGTCAAACGTTCGTGGTACCAATTTAAAACACGAGACACCGTAGAATGTACCATTCCCAGCTTCCTGCTGATGGCACGATGAGAAAGTTCCGGATGTTCGAGGCATGTGCGCAAAATTTCTTCCGGCCTCCATCTTCGCAACGATTGCACATCTGCTAGTGAAACTTACATAGCGTAAATATATACACTTTGAATTTAATCCACAAAAAATGCCAATAGAAAATACCCAATGGGTTTAAAGTTACAGCCATTTAAATGTGGTGCAATTTGATTCCGTACAATCTTTATACCTATTCATATTGCAAATTATACACTTACAAAGTATGTTTGTGTTACAAAAGTTGTTTTCTATCTTCTTTTCGCTGGCATTTATCGAAAATAATCGAGAAGCATGTTTGAGCACATAACCTGGATGTTGGTCTAGCAATATGCATCGACTCCCAGCTGAAACAGAATATCACAAATTTTAATTGAAGGTGGGAGGTTATTGACACCGCATTTTTAAAACCATGCTGGAGCGATTATGTTCGAATTCTGGCCTGAAAATAAAAATTTCTCTCTCTAGGCTTACGGTATGATTGTACTTTTCAATAACAACGAATACTTAGCTGGAATGGCACGCACACAGAAAGCAATCAAATTACATCTACGAAATTGTATCTCCAGCAGTAAGTTGAGAGTTGGCAATAAGCCAATTGTAATGAGCAATTTGCTTGAAACACCAAGAAGAATTACACGCACAGGACGTTCTGTACGAGCATCTGAACTACTTTTAGATTTGAAAAGAAAATTGAACAAAGATCTGTTCAGAAACTCTCTGCAAACAGAAGAAGTAGAAATTTACTGCCTAAGGACAAGGAAGGCAGTGATCCTACGGAAGTATAAATGTGAAAAGTGCCAGATTATATTTTAATATTGGAAAGAAGGTCTCGACCGTCAGAAACATCTTCACGATATCGAAATGTAATAAAAGGGAACCTTTTCCTCGTCTCGTAATCCAACTCTTACGTAGAGTCATGTTTGTATGTAGCTCCTTACCTTGTGAGAAGGAAGAAAGCAAAACTTTTCCCCATCTTCCAGGATGCTTTCTTTGCTACCTGAACTCTGTTAAATTTTGTATCAGCTGGAAAAGAAGCCACGTTTTGTGTGCGTTCCGGATTTTATTTATAAATATACAACCCGTATCGTTATTTAAGCAAGCTCTACTTGATGGAAAAAGTCTTGCAGGAAACTAAGTCGATGGTTTATGATGTTTTAACGAATCACAGAGCTATCATTTTCTCTGCGAAATATTTTATATTTCACTAATGCAAAACATCCAGGTGGTCTTTCTGTCTGAAACACGGAAGGCATCATGCGGGATGGATTTGATCCGGCACTAAGGATCTGTTAATAATTTTATTGCGGAGCTTCTCATCCTGCTAAACAGCCGCCATGGCTGCTTATCTTGGGTCAGCCTTGGATCTGCCAGTCGCCCGAAAAATAGGAACAGATGTTTGCACCGTGAACGGATGAATGGTTTCTACTTAGCCAAACATAAATTTTCACTTTTTTCTTCTTTCGTTATTCTCCCCTTCAATTAACCGAACACAAACTGTGCAATGAATATTGTTAAGGTTCAGGTGGTTCTATCCATAAATAAGGCTTTCTACAGATTTGGTAGGTCAATATTAAGAATTTATTGCAATTCCTGCCGAAAAGAACCTTTCGGCAACGCTTTATCGGATGGAAATTGTTCTATGTTGCAAGTATCTTCTGGCTGGCTTCATGCAACGACGATAAATTTCGAAAAACTAAAGTTTCTGCTCGAAAAAGAAAAGTTCCTTCCAAATAGAAAAAGTTTGATATAATCGGACGGCTTTACGCCATGCGATGATTTAATCAATTTTGAACAGTAGACCTTTTGTGGTTGGCTGTCTGATTCTATAAATAAACGTCTAACCAAATGACCTGGAAAAAAAGTGTAGGGAACTGTTTGCAGACTCCAGAACAGGTTGCATTGTTCCATTCAACAGATTTAGGCGAATTTGTTTCCACTTGGGATTGATGAACAGACTATGGCGTAGATGGAGGAAATTTAGGTTACATTGACGTGATAGATCAGTTGAGGATAATGTTTGTCTAACTTCAAATAATGTTTGAGGTCTTGCGTTTGTGCACCAGCTTGAAGAAAATGTAACAAAAAAGATCCTTTTGTTGCTTAGGGAGCTATTCATAACCTGCATGGAAGATGCAACGCTGCTGTACTTGGGAGGGGAGGTTGCAGCAAAGTCCACTGCTCATGCGAAAATTTATGAAATATATGGAAGAAAGTATACGAAAGGGGGGGGGGGTTGAATATTCTGAAAATGATCTACGCCAGGCTTATTGAACAGCGCTAATCAGGAGAGCATGCAAAAGAACACATGAAAAATAAAATGTTAAAAGCTTGCGAAAAAAAAATAGACTTCAGTTGAATCTGCAGTTTGCATGAGACTGCACTTATCATCAAGTTAATCTTCAGCCATGTTTTAATTGATAAATCGATTATCTATATTTACATATATATATATATATATACATATATATATATATATATATATATGTATATATATATATATATATATATATATATATATATATATATACATATATATATATATATATATATATATATATATAAAACGCATATATAAATATATATATATATATATATATATATATATATATATATATAGATATAAAAATGGATTTCTGTCATGACCTAACAGACTCTCCCTTTACTTGGTAAGAGGGCTCCCATACAAATGAAGCACTCATTTTCTACCTGAGAACTCTAAGAACTAATCATGCAAATGAAACCAAAATTTAGCATGTGTGTAGGTTTTGGATGCCAGAACGGTTTCTATGGTGGCTTGAGGCCTGTCTCCGTCCTCAAGGGGGGGCTCCCATTTAAATAATACACAATATTCTTCGTAACTCGAGGAGCTAATCATGCAAACGGAACAAAAATTTAGCATGTGGATGTTTTTGAAGACAAAAAAAATGGTTGCTGTGTTGATTTGAGACCCTCTCCTCTGATAGAGGGGATCTATACCAAATGAAACGCAAATCCTTGCATAACTCGGAGAACTAATCGATGGAACCAAATTTGTGTAGGACTGAAGGAAAGAAATGTTTGCATATGGTGATTTGAGACTCTTCCGGCATATAGGAGGGAGGGAGGGGCTTCCATACAAAAATGAGACCCCTTCCCTCTTTACTGGAAGGGGAAGGCTCTCATGCAAATAGAACCTCAGAAATTTTTGCATAACTTGAGCACAAATCTAGACAAATGGAACCAAAAAATTGGCGTGCGGGAGTGCTTTGAAGATGTGTGAAATGTTTCTGTGGAGATTCCAAACACAAATTTTCAACCAAACATGTATGAAGATTATACAGATAGCTAAAACACAAACTGTACTGTACCGTGTTTGTCCGGTGAAGAAAAATGTTCTGATAGAAAGAACTGTTTCCAAAAGACAACAACCACTGTTCATTCATTTAATTGCAGGCAACAACACGGCACCGGCCAAGTCAACTAAATGCCTATATATATATATGTATTGTAATAATGTAATAATAGATATGTATGTGTATATATATGTAATAATATAATATATGTATTATATTAATATGGCTAATAAAATATAATATGTATGTGTATATGTATATATATATAAGAATGTATGTATATGCATATATGCATATATATATATATGTAATAATAATGTATGTTATATATGGTATACATAGATATATATGCCCAACTAAAAATACATATATAATAATAATATGTATATATGATAAAATGTAATATATGTATGTATAACATGTATATGTAATATGCAGTGTTCAATAAGTTCGGATACACTTTCAAAATTTGTTAAAAATGAAAACATGTTTTTATTTTTGGATTTATGTTATTGAAAGCTATGTTTACAAGGAACGTTTACAACATTTCTCTTGGAATGACCCCCCTTTGTACTCCTTAACGAGCTTCAAACGTTTCTCGAACGCGTCGCAGGCGGCACGCACGGACTGCATGGGCATTTCGTCCCAGATTTTGAAAATTACCGTCTTGAAATGATCCAAAGTGCTGACCTTGTATTCGTTCAGCTTCGCCATCATATAGGACCAAACAAAAAGTCGAGAGGATTCAAGTCCGGGGAGCTGGGAGGCCACAAAGTTTTGTCCAGAAAGTCGGTTAAAGTGTCCCGACACCGAAGCTGAACCACATTTGCCGTATGGGCTGGTGCACCGTCCTGCTGGAACACGTAGTGCTCATCGCCGTAGAGGCTTCGGAGACTGGGGGCAACAACCTTTTCCAAAACCTCAGTTTTGTAGTACGCCACGCGTTGATTTTGACGTTTTCAATAAACACCAAGGGTAGCTTACCACGTTTGCATACTGCCCCAAACCATCACCGACGCGGCGCTTTGGAACCGAGGGATGTTTATATTGGATTCAGGAATGCTGTCCCTCGATGGCGCCCACACCGGTCATTTTGCACATTGTGCGGCTGCTGCAGCACGAACAGTTTCTCGTCCGAAAAAACAAACTCTGACCAGCGTGCCGAGAGAGATCCTCTTAAGCTCGATCAACCGCTTTTGCTGGTAGCCTCCGAAACGCCATGGACCTTACGTTTTTGTAGGCCTGAAACCAAGGTCCTTGGTGAGTATGGTGTGAGCGGTTCCAATGGAAACGTTGAGATCTGCAGCCGTTTTCCGGATTGAGCGGTTCTTTTTGCGCCGAATTCGCTCCCTACGATCTTGATGACCCGTGGCGTCCTCGCTGAACGCGGCCGACCGGATCTCGCACGGTCATTGGTCGAGGACGTCTCCCGGTATCGCCTGATGGTCGTGTGAGACAAAGTTCCGCTTGACCCCATGCGATTTCAGCAGCCGGAATATATCGCCGGGTCGCTCACCGTTCAAAAACGCTTAATTACGAAGTCCCGATACTCTTTCATCGCGCGTAACAAACGAACAACAACTAACAGAATGTCAACACCGCGCACATTCGGTAGCGTATGAATGAAGCTAAAGCTGACACCAATACCAATGCAGAATATGTACATGGCGCATACTACGCAATGATGAAAACTTGTATTCGAACTTATTGAACACCGTGTATATATATATATATATATATATATATATATATATACTTATATGTATATATATATATATAATATGTACTATATCCCTTTAACACTATATGCATATATATATATATATATATATATATAAATGGATTTCTACTGCCCGCCCATGTCTGTCTGTCTGTCTGAACCTAATAGACTAGAAAACTACAGAACCGATCGGCGTGAAATTTTGTATGCAGGAAATTTTAGGGCCGGGGGAAGGTGCTTATGATGGTTTGGGACCCCTTTCTTCACTGGAAAGGGGGGCTCCCATACAAATGAAACACTCTTTTCTATATAACTCAACAAATAATCAAGCAAAAGAAATCAAATTTGGCATGTGTGAGTTTTTGAAGACAAAAAAGATTTCTATGGTGGTTTGAGACCCCTCTCTTTTCTGGAACGGGAGGCTCTCTAACAAATGAAACAGAAGTTTCTGCATAATTCGGGAACAAATCAAGCAAATGGAACCTAATTTGGCATATGCAGGTTTATGAAGGAGAGAATTGTTTTTATGGTGATTTGAGACTCTTCCGCCTTCTGAAGGGGAGGGGGTCTCTCAAACAAATGAAAAACACATTTCTGCATAACTAGAGAACTAATAAAGCAAATGGAATCAAATTTGGCATGAGGATTTTTTTGAAGGAGAGACATACTCCTATGGTGGTTTAAGACCACTCTGCCCTCTGAATGGGGGGGGGGGCTCCCATGGAAATGAAATGCAAATTTCTGCATGAATCGAGAACTAATTAAGTAAATGGAACCAAATTTAACAGATGAAGGTTTTTGAAGGAGAGAAATGTTTCTATGGTGGTTTGAGACCCCTCTGCCCTCTGAAAGGAAACCCTTGCAAAGGAAACGCAAATTTCTGCATAACTCGAGAACTTTTTAAGTAAATGAAACCACATTTGGCATGTGGGGGTTATTGGACGCAGGATTTTTATATATATTAAAATGAATTTCTGTCTGACTGTCTGTCTGACCGATCGGAGTGAAAATATGTATGCAGGGATTTTTAGGCCTGGGGAAGGTTCTTATGATTGTTTGAGATCGCTTCCCCTTTCTGGAAGGGGGGAGGGCTCCCATACAAATGAAACACAAATTTCTGCATAACTTGAGAACTAATCAAGCAAATGGAATCAAAATTGGTATGCGGGGTTTTTCGAATGAAAGAAATGTTTCTATGGTGATTTCAAACACAAATTTTAACCAAACTTGAGAATTATTCAAATAACTGAGCCACAAACTGTGTATTGTGTGGGTAAGAAGAATGTTCTGATTGAAGTTTGAACCCCTTCAGTCAATAATGAGGGATGCTTGAGTTATTCCCAACAAACATGAATACTGAATAACTGTTTGTTTAAACAAATTTGGGGTAGTTGAACAGCTTTTTCTTCTGGAAATTTAGTTAGAAATTTAGCAAATTTGTTTAAACAAGCGGTTATTCGACACCGATGTTTGTTGGGATCTCAGTGCTACATTATGCACAAGAAGTTTATCTATGGCTGTGTAAGAGAAAAGTACGGTCAAATTGACCGGATATGGCGTAGTTTGAAGATAAATGTTTTGTCTATGAAATGTTTTAACACAGAAAGAAAAACCATGGTGGAAACTAACGATTCTAGGGTTGAATTAAAAACACATATCTATATTTTATTTTGCAGAAATTACACACATTAGCAATCGAAAATATTTAAAAAATCTTATTCCTAAAACAACCATTAAAGTGCCAGTTCAGCTTAATTTTTATTCATTTAGTTGCAAGCGTAGCAAGGCTCGCACCGGGTTCAGCTAGTACTAAATAAAAACATTGTAACAATGGTCACGGAGTTTAGGTCCGAATGAATGAACAGATGTGAAAGAAAATTTTCAGGATACCAGTTGTCATATTGTTTTAGTTAGTTATGATAACATTTCATTTACAATCTGAACATCGTTAGCAGGAGATGTGAATGGAAAATTTGAAGCTTGAGCCTTCTAGGTTCCTATAGGACGGGATCCTATGTCGATGTAGGTAGTAATCAATAGTTGTGAATGAAGAATTAAAAGCTTCTATGTGCTCTGTACTAATGAGTGAATGTATCGTAGTTATTTTTGGCAACGAGAACATCAAGCATTTCTGTTGCGTTGCCGAACTCTTTCCAATACCACTTGGGAAAATGAATGTGTACTGTCAGTTGTGGGGAGGAAAATACTGAGCGCCTCCATTAGTGGAATGAGTTGGCTTCGTTCGGGTTTCTTTGTCGGGTTTCATCCAACCATTCCAACCATTCCGCAGAACATATGCTTCACATGTAACACAACTAACATCTCCACAGTTTACATGTACTCCATTTATCAAGCATATACAATTATCACAGATCATTCTTTTCCATTGTGGCTCTGCTCCCATCCATCCTTCTCGAGAGTTTGAGCCGGCTGACTATCCCAAGCATGATCGGTCGTCTGCCCTAAAGCTCTGTCATGTTAGAATTCGGAATCACTTATTTTGCTACAGCGGCACGGAAAGTGACCGCTGCAAACAAAATTAAAGCGGTTTTTTTTAACCTAGGCGCCCAATTTCTGTGGTATAAATTTCACGGTGATTCGTGCTGTGAGTAAAAAGTTATTCCAGATGGAATTTGAGAGGAGAGAAAACATTCTGCACATCCTCGTTGATAATCCAACGTGGTCTGCAATAAAAATCGCAAAAATCAACCGTGTATGATGTGCTCCAACGTTTCAGGGAGCGAAAGAGCGTGGATCGAGTGCCTCAAGGTAAGCGTCGTAGTGGACCATATGACCGCAAGCTGAACCAGATGGTGTTGAGAACCCCAAAGATAACTAAATCGCACAAAAATACGCTGCTGCTCGCAGTACCGTGCAAAGAATTCGTTTGCAAGCAAGATATCGTTCTTATCGAGCCAGCAAGCAACCAAACAGAACGCTCAAGCAAAATTTTGTCACCAAAACTCGAGCTCGGAAACTGTACCAGCAGGTTTTGACGATGTACCAAGGATGCCTTCTCATCGACGATGAAACCTACGTCAAAATGGATTTCGGACATCTTCCTGGCCAAAACTTCTGCATGGCGACGGCACGAGGAGCTGTTCCTGCGAAGGTTAAGTTGCTTTGATGGACAAATTTGCGAAAAAAAATATACTGATGATTTGGCAAGGGATATGCAGCTGTAGAGCAAAGACCAAAGTGTTCGTGACGAATAAGACGAATGGACTCGAAGCTGTACAAGGAAGAATGCCTCAAAACCACGTACTACCTTTCATTTAAGCCCATAAAGGTCCCGTGAAGTTTTGGCCAGATTTGGCGAGTTGCCACCACAGCCGGGAAGTCATCCAGTGGTTCCGCGATAATAACGTAGATTTAATCGATAAAAACATAAATCCACCCAACTGCCCGCAGTAACGGTCCATCGAGAGATTTTGGGCAATAATGAAGCGGAAGCATAAGAAAAATGGAAAAATGGCATGGGACGCGACTCAGATGACCAAACCGGTATATTTAATGTCTTGTAGATGGTCAACTTTGTGGTTCGGCGATCTTTGTTCGATCTTAGCGTCCTTCGGAGTAAAAAGTAGGCACGATTGCCAGCCATAATGCGCCTTTGTATTTCTCTACTGGTGTCGTTATCGGCGGTCACCAATGAGCCCAGATACACGAATTCGTCTACTACCTCGATTTCATCACCGTCGATCTGAACTCGTGCTAGGAGGCTAACATTGTCTTCTTGTGAGCCTCTTCCCTTCATGTATTTTGTTTTCAGCGCAATATTCACAAGCCCAATCCTACCAGCTTCAGCCTTAAGTCTGATGTACGTTTCCGCCATCGTCTTAAAGTTACGTGCTAGGATATCAACGTCGTCAGCGAAGCCAAATAGTTGGACAGACTTCCTGAAGATCGTGCCACTCGTGTCTATCCCAGTTCTTCGAATCACACCTTACAGTGCAATGTTAAACAACAAACACGACAATCCATCACCTTGCCGTAACCCTCTCCGAGATTCAAAGGGACTCGAGAGCATCCCTGAAACTCGGACGACACACATCACTCGATCTATCGTTGCTTTGATCAACCGCGTCAGCACAACACAATGAAGCCATGTTTTTTTTTTACTAATTTTCACTTGTGCAAAATATCGTTACAATCTGTCAAGTGGTTATCGAGAAACCTTTCAAGCAAGAAGTGCTGCGACATAAAATTATGGGTGTGGTTGTGGAAAATCTAGTGCATTCCCAAAGGTGGATTTCAAAACAGTTGGGAATTGACAATTCGACCGTCTCGCATGTAGTAAAATCATTTAAGGAGAACCAGTTGACCCAGCGGCGAGCTGGCAGTGGAAGAAATGTGAAGACTACCGACCTTATGAACGCAAAGAAGGTGAGGGACTACTTCAAGCGCAATCCGAACCATTCTAGTCGGGACGTGGCCAAGAAGGTCAATTTTATGTCTGATTCTTCCAGCAGACAATTGTTGGTTTAAATCAGCATCCCTACTGTTGGTTTAAATCGGTCCTCAAACACGATGTTCTTAACGTTTTCTTGTACTCCATTGAAACAAACCACCTTCACTTGTGAGTGGCCCCAACAGCATCCCTACTGTTGGTTTAAATCGGTCGTCAAACTCGGTGTTTTAACATACTTTTGTATTCTGCTGAAATAAACCACCCACACTTGTGAGTGGCCCCAACAACATCACTACTGTTGGTTTAAATCGGTCTTCAAACTCGGTGTTTTAAAATACTTTTGTATTCTGCTGAAATAAACCACCCACGCTTGTGAATGGCCCCAACAGCATCCCTACTGTTGGTTTAAATCGGTCCTCAAACTTGATGTTCTTAACGTATTCTTGTATTCCATTTAAATAAACCACCCACACTTGTGAGTGGCCAGAACAGCAACCCTACTGTTGGTTTAAATCGGTCTTCAAACTCGGTGTTTTAACATACTTTTGTTTTCTGCTGGAATAAACCATCCACACTTGTGAGTGGCTCCAACAGCATCATTACTGTTGATTTAAATCGGTGCCAAAATTTGAATAGCTTTAATGTGCATCTCTGTACAAAGAATAAATCGGGAAGATAGTTAACTATCTTATTCGCTGCCGACGTCAGTTGAATTCAGTACACCGTTTACCTAAACGGATCCTGCTGCAAACCCAACCATGTTATCCAACATCCCAGTGATTTCTCGTGGAAGTGCAGAGGTGTTCTCGGCTTCCAACAAAGCGAGTATCACGTCAACATATTCCTACCCATTCCCTGCTTGACCTGCATTCGGACGAGGCCGGCGCCAGTATTGCCTTAGTTTAAGATCACCAGTTTTTACACATTGAGGATGTATGCTAGTCCCAAGCATAATCTTTTGGTTCTTTGTGTAATAACAGCTGATCTGGCAATAACGGAGTAGCAACCTCGGGCGGTCAATCATGCTCATGCTCATGCCGCTGGTTCTTCCAGCAGGCAATTAAGTGGGCCGGACTTCATGTCTTCAAGCGAAAGAAGGAGCCTAAGCGAACCGATAAACAGAATACGGTGGCCAAATCCCGCGCTAGGGGCCTACCGCGAGTGGTTGGTGTAGCCGAACTGCATCTTAATGGACGACAAGATGTACCCCTGCCAGCAGTTTTTTATTGGTTAGTCAAATTTGGATGTTCTGGAGAAGTTTCGGTAGAAGAAGCTCGACAAATTAGCCAAAAAGTACTTGGTGTTGCAGGGAATCTGTGGGTGTGGCAAATTCAGTCAGCCGTACATAACGACCGGCAACATCAACGGCCAAATATATGAAAAAGAATGCTTCTAAATGTGTCCGCTCTCCTACCTCCGTTCCCACGAAGATGACCCTCTGATTTGACCAGATCTGGCATCGTGCCAATAACTGAAACCGGTGATGAAGTGGTACGAAACCAACGATGTTGTTTTTGTGCTGAAGGAGGCAAATTCGCCAAAATTTCCAGAACTTCGCCACTAGAAAAATTTTGGGCAATTATGAAGGGAATTCTCCGGAAAACAGGGAAGGCCTTCAAAAAGTACAAGGATTTGATGAAAGAGTGGATGAAAGTGTGTGAAAAGATGGCGCAAGTGTTGCACAGTATGTTTACTTTTTTTCCTTAATGTCACGTGTAAAATTATGATTTTTTTTTACCTATTTAGAGCCTACCATCCGTTTCAATGTATTTTGATGAAAGTCACACGAAATCAGTAGCCCAACTTTGAAAAACGGAAGGTGTTGAGTAAGTGATACACTTTGTCACTTTTGGTGACAAACTTCAAACTGGTATAATCAATTCTACTGTTAAAATTACTCAGCTCAAATAAACCAAGGCTGAAAAAAATTGACACTTATTGTGAGACACACTGTAAATACACGTATATAAATGTGTATAAATTAAGAATGCATCTTCTCCAGAGAAAATTTTTTTTCCCGAAGATCCGTTTAAGACGTTCAGTCGTACAGTTCCTCCCAATGGCAAGATCAAACTATACATATCTGTAATCCTCACTATTTCGTTATATGAAGGGCCAAAATAGGGGTTTGGAACCGTAAGCAGAAGCACTTACACGAAACCCACGGAAAGGATAGAGAATTTCCTTCCAACGAACGCTCTTATTACAGGACATGTACAGTATGCAATGCACATTAGGATTTCCGTCTAGTGTTTTTTTAATAGGGTTAGCAAACTCACTGTAGACTGTCGGAAGACATTCAGCCCCTCGCTGATCTCGATCTGACGATTTCCATCTAGGAAGGTATAATTGTGATCAATGGCTTGGGCCAGATAACCACGAATCCGTCATCCAGCCTACACTTCGTATGACACCCTGTATTTCCTCTTAACTTTTGTTATTAAATGTTTGTTTAATATGTATGTTGCAGATTATATTCTGTATATATGTTTTAAGAATTATATCTGTTCAATTTGCAAAGGAGTTATATTTACAATAAATTAATTAATAAACTTGTCTTGATGTTCAATGTCAATGTGAAAATAAATTTTCAGTGTAGGTTGCCCTCATCTCCTGCATCCCTTCCTTTCCTGTCAGCATACGACTAAGCTGAACCCTTTGTTCAATCATTTATCAACCGCATGGAAAAATATTCTTTCAACCGTTTCAATCGTTCAATCAAACATCATATCGTTTATTTTCAATTCTTTAGTTCAGATATTGACCTAAAACATAACAAGAAATTTGATGAATAGCCTCATAGAACCATATAATTTACAACTCAATAGCAAACAAATTATCAGAATCTGAAATTAATCAACAATTACGCACGTAAATTAGGCTTCGTAAATTGACTTGATTTCGATTAAAAGGCTACTGATAAATCAATTCAGCGACCAATTTGGCGCTACCCTATTATTTAACAAGCCCGATCAACTCCTTCAAAGCGTTCACGACGCGTTAATCCATCTACGAACAAATTTAATGGATTACAACCCCGCCCCCTCGCCTTAATCGGTCATATATGCCACAAAACGCCACAACCAAGCAATCACTTCGTACCTCGAATCATGACATTTGCGAATCCACGGTAACAAGACAACACAACCTAACCTGAATTGCTATGCATCAATCACCTTCCATCATCGTGAAACGTAAACCTGGAACCTGGAGCCCTTCGGTTCGTTATCAAAACGACGCCATCATCAGTCAACTGAGCTCACTGAAGAATGAAGTAGGACAAATAAAGCGATTTATGTACGAACAAATTGAGTAACTCGCCCGTCATCGTCATCGTTGTCTTATCCCATTTGGCAGCATCAGAAGAAAATGTAAGCCTACTCGAGAATGAGTAAACGATGCGCGCGCCCTCGGTAAAGAATACGTGCGAGTAGATTAGCCCTAGCGACTGGTTGACATTGAGATAGAATCTTTGCTTTACCTTTCTGGCTTCAGTGACCAAATCAGGGGGTTCGGCAAACAAAATCAAAACTTGGGTTGATGCCTTGTTATGAATTGTAAATTATGGCCATTTCCGTTCTACTATGAACAACTTCAAAGCACTGAATTGGGTTTACAAGGTAAAATGGAGGGTTCATTTGTTTTCATGTGAATTGAAACAATTGTCGGTGACGCGATTATGCCATGTTATTCATTGTTTTTTTTGCTCACTATCTCTTTTTATTTTCTGTCTCGTGGTTTTGGAGTGATAAATTTCGGTTTTTATAGGACCCCGAAAAAAAATTCTCAAAGATTTACAACTAAATGTATTGTAACCATACGACAGAATCTATAGTGTGTCAAATTTAAAGTATTGTTCTTGACGACAAAATGACAATAGATGTTATAGATTCCACAATTGAATCCAATGTAAATTGAGATATCGACAATAGAATAAGGCAGATATTGACTATAGAAAAAAAAATTCCTCCGAACAAATTTGAGTCAATTATTATCCATTGTAATGTCTCATAATTGTTGAACATTCTTACATTTGGGGTGAATAAAGGGTGGAACGGTCAAAAATTGGTCAAGCATGATGAAGTGCAAACTAATTAGTCTATATAAATAAAAATGAGTTGGGGTTTCCTTTGTCACGATTTAACTCGCGAGCGGAAGGACCGTTTGGCAAGATTTTTTCTTTGTTGGACACCGGAAGGTTCTTATGATGGTTTGAAACCCCTCCCTTTTCTGGAAAGGGGGGCTCTCATACAAGTGAAGCACACATTTCTGCATAACTCGAGAACTGATCAAGCAAATGAACCCAAATTTAGCATGCGGAAGTTTTTGGAGGCAAGCAATGCTTCTATGTTAGTCAGAGACCCCTCCCCTCTCTAGAAAGGGAGGCTCTCGTACAAATGAAACAGAAATTTCTGCATATCTCAAGAACTAATCAAGCAAATGGAACCAAATTAGGCATGTGGGGTTTTCTGGAGGAGAAAAATGTTTTTATGGTGGTTTGAGACCCCTCTCCTCTCCTAGAAGGGGTGCTGTCATACAAATTTCTTCATAACTCTAGATCTAATAAAGCAAACGGAACTAAATTTGGAATGCGGGGATTTTAAAGGCAATAAATGTTTCTACGATAGTTCGAGACCCCTCCTCTCTCTCTGTTAGGTTGTGGAGCGGTGCTCCCATACAAATGAAACAAAAGCTTCTACATAACTCGAGAGCCAATCAAGTAAATGGAGCCAAATTTGGCAGGTAGAGGTTTTGAAGGCAAGAAATGTTTCTAAGGTAAATCGAGACCCCTCCGCCCTCTGTACGAGGGGGCTCTCATACAAATGAAACACAAATTTGTGCATAACTCGAAAACTAATCAAGCATATGGAACCCAACTTGGCATGTGGATGTTTTTGGAGGAGATAAATGTTTCTATGGAAGGTTTGAGACTCCTCCGCCATCTGGAAGGGGGCAGGAGGGGAGTTTCCATACAAATGAAACATAAATTTCTGAATAACTCGAGAACTTATTAAGTTAATGGAACCAAATTTGGCATGTGGAGGTTTTTGAAGGCAAGACATGTTTCTACTGTGGTTTGAAACTCCTCCGCTCACTGAAAGAGGGGTCTTTTATACAAATAAAACACGAATTTCAGCATAACTCTAGAACAAATCAAGCAAATGGTACCAAATTTGGCATGTGGAGGTTTTTGGAGGGTAGATTTCTATATACATAAAAATGAATTTCTGTCTGTCTGTCTGCCTGTCAGACCCTTATAGGCTCGGAAATTTCTAAACCGACCTACGTGAAAATTTATATGAAAGGGTTTTTGGGGCTGGGGAAGGTTCTTATGATTGTTTGAGACCCCTACTCTCTCAGGAAGGGGGGCTCTGATACATATGAGACACAAATTTCTTCATAAATCGAGAACTAATCAAGCAAATCGAATCAAACTTGGCATGTGGGGGGTTTTGAAGGCAAGAATGTTTCTATGGTGGCTCTGGACCCCTCCCCTTTTTGAAAGGGCGGGGGGTTCAAACAAATGAAACTCAAATTTTTATTATAATCGTAGAGCCCCGTGTAATGGTTTGAGAACTAATCAAGCAAATGGAACCAAATTTGGCATGTGGGGGGGTTTTGAAGGCAATCATTGTATGGTGGTTTGAGAAACCACCCCCTCTGAAAGGGAGAGCTCCCATACAAATAAAACACAAATTTCTATCAAAAATGAGAATTATCCAGGATACTTAAACACAAAACGTATATTTCTCCGGTAAGAAGCATGTTTTGATAGAAGTTTGAACCCCTGCTTATTCAATAAAAAAAACTCATTCCGAAAAAAAAACCATAAAAGTGCCAGTTACATTAAATTTTCCTTCATTTAGTTGCAAGCGTAGCAGCGCACGCACCGGGTTCAGCTAGTTTATTATATAAATGATCAATCTTTGTTTGTTTTTGATGTTCCTCGTCTACAAAACACAGGCAAATTATTTGATTAGGTTTCCAGTTTTTCAAATGCAAACTTTCGGGCTTTACGTTTCACACCATCCGTCATGTTTTGTTCCGCTGTTATATTCACCTTATTTGATGCTGAACGCCAATTTGCCTTAAACTGTTTTTCCCTTCCAATTGTTTTTATTGCTCTTGAGGTTTCGATTTACGGTTGCCCAATATTTTTCAATTGAGCGCAGTTCCAGCGAGTTTGGAGGATCTTTTTCTTCTTGAGTAAAATTTGCACAATATTGGTGGTTTGCTATTCTTGAGCCATTTTTCCGTAGTGGCAAGAAGCGAGGTCTGGCCAAAACAGCACGGAGCAACTTTCTTCGGGAAAGGCAATAAGCGTTTTGGCAAGCATTCCTTTACATCAATATCTTACTTGGCAGTACCAGTTGTAACGAGACTTTTGCTTTTTAGCCCACCAGTGCACATCGCCTTCCAAACCAAGTATTTTTTTCTGGAACATTGACATTTTTTTCTTAAACTTATCCTGAACCTTTTCTTTTCCGGTAGCCGTATAAAACTTTTGATCTGGGAGCTGCTTGAAATCAGCCTTGACGTATGTTTCATCGTACATTATGATGCAATCAAACTTGGTCAACAAACTCGTGTACAACTTACGCGCTCTTCCAATGGTTGCTATGTTTTACTTATAATCTCGATTTGGTGTTACTGTACTTGTATCTTAAAAGTTCTCTGATCGTTTTTTGGTCTTCTCTCTGTTGTATGGTACTTTCCCAATTTGTTTCCGATATTTCTAATGGAAAGGTTGGGATTGCGTTTGAAAACGTTGGCCACTATTTTTCCGGTTGCTGCGGCTTACTGGTTTCGGGTTTCTCCTGATACCGGCTTCCTGGTAGTCGTCAGTTGTTCCCCGAACACATTTATAACATTCGGAATCGGAAACTAGTTCACGTTTTTGGGTAAATATCATGAAAACGTGAACTAGATCACGGTCCGTTTTCATTTTCGTGAACGCTTTTGTTTCTGTGCGTGCAAAATGTTGATACGCTGTTCTTCTTGCTTCAACGCCATTTTGATGACTGAATAGAAAATAGCAAAAACAAAATAGAGTTAAGTTAAAGTTAGAGTTTCATACATACACAACTTCAAAATGAGGGGTGTTCAAGTTTTTAAATGCACGATAAAAACAATTACATCATATTTGAGTCAACCATGTTTTTACCATTCCATCTCTAAGTAGATCTATTGTAATGAAAATATGCATTTTTCGTTTATCTGATACACGACATGTACGATTCATGGTTGGCAACAAATTTTGATATTATTTTATATTTTTGTATTGTGATTGTATGGTTATTTTTATCCGGGTCAGCATAACTGAAACTGTACCGAAACGCTGACACATATCTGTTACTAAATTGTCAACTACATATCTGCAGTTCCTCTCATATTTTCACCATCCTGAGAGACAGTTGTGTGTCCGAATTGACGAGAGTGCTATTAAAGCAAACTTGAGTGGTGAATCCACAAATGGCCGCAATCATTTCCGATAAGCAAGGCCACTTCAATTTTTTGAAAATTGAATTGATAGTCGTTAGAATGTCCAACTCGCTGATCTGAAAATCTCGGAAATATATTATTAATGTTCCAATGTTTCATGACGATGGCAAAGAATGGTTCTAGTGATTTGAAATGTCTGTTTTTACACTCCCTAAAGACCACAAAAAAAAAAACAAAACACTATTGGTAAAAATAAGAAGTTATGTTTTCAAAACCTATAATCGGAAATTGATTTCCATCAGATGTGTAGGGAGTGTAAAAACATAGATTTAACATTGCTAGAACCATTATGTGCCATTGGCTGTATATGAGCATGATCAAGCGTGTACGTTCATGCCAGTCAAGGAGGCGGATTCGTTCCTGCCTTGATCTACCCCGCATAGGGATGTGTGGCAAAAGTATGTGCGTTTGCTTCGAAATACTGCTTAATAAAAGCCCTACGCTCAATTTCAAACTACTTCTATTTAATTTTATAAGCTCTGTCGATACTTTCTATCCGCTCAGCTTTATCGATTCTTTCTATTCACATATTTGATTCTAACAAAAATAGCTATTCACTACCAGGATCCCTCATTTTGGGAAGATATTTCCAATTTCTAAAAATTCAAGTTTTGGCAAAATTCATTTAATTTATTTAACCTCAGCCATAATGTTCCCCTCGATAGTTTTGTCAGTATACTAATTTACAAATGTTAAAATCAAAAGAGTCACACACTTGATTGAACAGCCTACAATATGAATCTAACGGATTATTTCGTCCATAAAGAGTACGGTGGCCAGAAATCCACAACAATTGACGATTCCGGAGCTGCCGAGCTGGTGCATGTAACGTAACATTCTCAAGAATGCTGCTACAATCGATGTTGCACATGACCACGTTGAAGACAAACAGCCGTTGAAGCATCACACGACGACTCGATAACGGTTGAATATCTAGCAGCGTACATCGATCTTCATATGGCGGCAGTTTGATAGGATCGTTCCAAGGAAGGCGGCGTAGAGCGTATTCTTATGAACCGCTTTTGGACTTTTTCGATGCGTGCATTATGAACGACGTGGTACGGCGCTCAGATTTGCACTCCGTATTCTAGCACACTACGAACTAAAGCACAATACAGCGACTCAAGTGCATGCACATCATCGAAGTGGGCTGTGTTACGCTTTAAGAAACCGAGCATTGCCAAGGTCGTTGATCGACGTGACCCTCTCTAGTGGTATGTCGTTTAAGCCGTAGTCGAACGTGACAATGGAATGACAACGGGCGAAGGTTATCACTCTGCTTTTAGCCGTATTCATCTGCATTCCGTTTAAATCACACCATCTAGACACATATTCTAAATCGGCTTGTAGAGCAATTTACCGGAGCTGAGACATTCGCACAGATCGTTGATAAAGAGGATGAATATAAGAGGGCCAAGGTGGCTGCGCTGTGGTACACCGGAGGGAATATCAAATAAGCCCGATCTAGCGTGTTATGGTTTTTCCCAAATCAATAAGTAAATCGATGAGCCAAAAGTCACAGTAACATTGTCATTTTATTCAAGCCGCCTTCTGTAATGAAAGGGCGCTTCTAGGCCTCACTCAACCCTACGCTCTCCTAATCTTGCGCGTGTATTATTCTTTTCTAATCATACATACTATCATTTTCTCTTGACTTACATGCTATTCGTGGGCTACTCACGACCTTGTTGAAGCGTTGGGTCGCCACCACCATGCACACGGCGGTTCGCCGTTAAGAGGCTACCTCCAGTTTTCCGTCTACGCAAAACGCTCCTCTCGTGTCGGTATGGCGCCGCCCGTTTGCTCGAAGAAGAGTGCGGCGTTGTCGCGGACGACGCTATTCAAGCTTTGCCGCATCGGTCTGGCGAGTAACAGCGTTGCAGCGATTTGCACGCCCGTAGGCGTCGAGTAGGGTCGAACGGCACTGATGACTCTCTCCCGGCATTGAATCGGCCTCCGCCAACCTCTGGCACCCCGAATGATGACGCTTATCCGTCTCCGTCGCCGTACGATCGCCGGTTGTTCGCAGGAGCAGCGCTTCGGAGTACGTATTGTTACGCGAAATCCGGATGCTAAAGAAAGGGACCGAGCTTGCCGATCCCTGACGAGTCCCACACTAGTGGTCTTGATGCTACTGATGCAGACGGAATTGTTTCTGCTCCCGTCGACGACGCTCGCGAATGTTCCAGAACGTAAAATTTGTCACACGCTGTTGGTGAAGCAAAAGTTAGCCGTGCTCATTAACGTGAACAAATCGCAATCTTCACCTTTTCTTGCCAATCGGGTCGCTATCCAGGTCCGAGTAGACGGGTGCGTGAGCAGAATCGGGTCCAACCCGATCACAGGGAATCCTCCGTACACCGATGCTATTGTCGGCGACTGAAGAAAGAGATCACAGATCAAACACGCTGTTGGTGAAACAATCGTCAGTTGCTTGCCCGATGATGTGGGTGTCGAATTTCTCACCTTTTCTTTCGGCAATTATGATCCGGATCCGAAAACTCGTGCCAATGAGCGGAGCCAGACTTTCGTCGTTGTCAAAATATGGATTTGACTGGGCCGAATCGAAAACCAATCGATCGCACCGATTCCACCGTACACTGACAAATTTCCTCGCAGACAAGCGTCGTGCACTTTGAAAAAAGCTTTACGTGAAGACACATACGACTGAAGCCACTGAATAATCCAAGTGGGAAATCCAAGGCGGTTCAGTTTTTCAATGGCCAGTTGATGAGGTACCTTGTCAAACGCTTTTGAAAGTCAATGTAAATGGCGTCGACTTTGCATCGCTTCTCGAGCTCGTTGATCACAGTACCAGTGTAATGGCCAAACACAGTGATAACGGAAACGGAAAACGGTAAAGCCTGATCTGAGTATGCCTGCTTGTTGGAAAGAAAACAGGCTAGATCCAAGCCGATTCTAATTGGACATATCGAAGTCATTTGCAGCAACTGTCAAACTTGCCGTTTTCCGTTCCGTTTCCGTTATCATTGTGTTTGGACGGTAAGTCATGAGGTTCGATGTCGTTGACCGCTTTTTGACGAAGCGATGTTGATGTTCAGAGATCACTGAATGCACAACAGGGTACATCGCGTCATGTAATAGCTTCTCGAAAACTTTCACAAGGCATTTGAGGATTGATATCGGTCGGTAGTTCTCAACGCTGTGTGTATTTCCAGCCTTGTGGATAGGAGTGATTGATGCCAGCTGCCAAGCGTCAGGAAACACTCCTTCGGTCAAGGATCGATTGAAGATCGTAGCTATGGGACAAGACAGCGACTGAGCACACTGTTTGACGAAGGCAGGTAGAATGTGTTCAGAGCCGGGGCCTTTCAATGCATCGATCGCGCTGAGAGCAACGCGAATATTGTCATTATTGAAAGTGACCAAGGGAAGATGAAGTTATACAACGAAAGCCCTTCCAAGTAATGCTGCGCCAGAGGAGGTGAGTTGTCGTCGTGTACGGAACGGAAAAACTCAGCAAAAATATTTGCGGTAGAGACCGGTGAGCAAGAACTACGAGATTGGTACGTAACCTCAACGGGAACCCCGGTCGAGCTTTTTCTTTTGTTGATATAGACCCAGACAGATGAAGGGTCTCGTCAAAAATTCGTTTGGATACGATCAATATACTCACGGAAACGATCATCTTGCAGTCGGCGATACTCTTCTTCAGCAAACTTCAGAGCTCTCGTGTTCGTGGTAGTTTTGTTGCGAAAGAAAAGTTTCCTGAGCTTTCGTAAGCGAATACGACGGTTACGGAGTTGTGGTGTCCTCAAAGATTGGTTAAACTGCCTTGTAGACCAGTAAGTGCTTTAGTGATCACATCATCCGTCTGCAAGCATTCCTTCACGCGAAGTTGAACGTCTGCATCACTAACGTCCGGGGATATTTTGGACAGATACACAAAAAAGCTGTCGTCATTACTAGCTGACGGTGCTGCAAGCGCAATGTTGGCGGAATGAGCAGTACCTCGAAAAATTTTGGACGGTTGTTCTTGCGTGGGTGTTGCGTTCATCGCTGACTCTTTTCGGGGTAGATTGGTTTCCGAAGTGGAAACGGCAAGGTACTGGTGATTAAACTGCTGGTGATAGCTTGTTGAATGCACCCTGGATTTTTTGTCTGAGCTCCACAATCAAACTTTGCTTGATGTCTGTTTTCATATCCTCAAAGAGCTTCTGGTACACGTCATTGACCTCCTTCACTGCCGCATTCATTGAAACCAATGTGTTTTTAAAACGTGCATTTCCAATGGTTTGTCTTTGACGTCGTTATAAAGTGCTTCTGTAATCTTGGCGCAGCTGAAATGGAAATTTGGTTTGCAAAAACCACCGCAAAAAACGTCTACATTGCTCATGGTTAAGGCGCAACTATTGCAAACTTCCATTTTACAAATCACCGTGGAAATACTCTAAACCTCACTCAGGAGTTACTCCGAGGTGCGAAAATGTTATGTTGCTTTAAAAGAAGATGCTTCTTTATAATGGCCCAATATTTTTCTATTGGGCGCAGTTCCGGAGTGTTTGCGGGTTTCAGATCTTTCGGCACGATATCGACATCATTCGCTTTATTTCGCCAAATCCGACCAGAAGATCGTCGGACTGTCGTGAGCTTTCATAAGAGGGAAAAGCCGCTTTTGGAGACACTCTTCCAACTCGGTATCGCTTTCCGCAAGTACAAATCGCTTGTCAAATCAAGAACTTCTTGGAGAACTTCGACATTTTCCGAAAGTTTTCGGGAACATCACACTTATCCTTGGCAGTCACATGCAGGCTTCCTGGAATCTGGTTGAAGTCCACCTTCGCATATGACTCGTCAACCATTACGCAGCCGTATGGTTTCGTTAATCAATTCTACCCTACGGATTAAAAGGAGAAATTTGAGTATGTGCGTACACCCTTTAAACAGGGTAGGCTCAAATAAGTGACACATGATACAAATACTGTATCTTTCACGAAAAGACATAAAAAAAATTCTTTGTTATTCTGTTTCTAATATTTTATTGTTGATGTGTATATATTTACATTTCGATTCTATCGCCTCTAGCTTTAATTATTGCCCTCAGTCTCTTCGAAAAGGCATTACAAGCGCCACGCATCTGATTTTCGGGGATTTCATGCCATATCTTCTGTATGGTAACTTTGAATGTTTCAATATTCATTGATTTGAGATCTCGAAAGTGAGCTTCCATGATTCCCCAAATAAATAAATCCAGAGGTAATCTATGCTCCATGGAACGGCATATAATCCTGTTGAAACACCCATTTGCGGTTACCGAACATTGTTGAAGTATGCTTCTTCAAATGCTTTTCCAGGACTTCTTTTACGTAGTATGCTGCGTTGATTTGATTCGCTCTCCAAACCATGACCGAAGTATGATTTTGGAAGCGTTGAACTGCGCGATTTGAAAAAGAGATATCCTGAATACTCGCTGCATAGACCCTGCCATTTTGAGCGTTGAAACTTTGTTGCAATACGATTTTTTTTTATCCGAAAACACAATCATGGAATCACCGTGAAGTACGAAGTAATTCGCGACGACAAGTGACAATGTTCTTCTTGATACCTTTCGAAAGTCAATAAATTTATCTTTTCTTGTACGGCACCAATCTCAAATCCTCTTTGAAATCTGATGTGATAGTTTTCCTGGAGACGTCCATATCCTGAGTCAGTATATGAAGAACGACAAGGATTTCGGCGAATTCGCTCACACAGCGCCTTTACAAACCGTTTGGTACGTACACTGCGAGGACGATCTGGTTTTTTTCTTTGGATCGATGGTTCCTCTCTTTCTCCATCTTCTCAACGTCCGGCCGATTAATGTGGCATATTCCTTCCTTCCGTCTCGGCCAGTAACTAGTTGGTACGCTTTCCTGCCAAATGCAACTGCAAAATCCGTTGTCTTTTGAAATCCATATTTTTCTTAGGCACTTAATGTCGACGGAATCTAGCGAACACTAGCTTGTGTACATTAGAGATGTGCAATTCAGCTCAGTTTTAAGAGCGAATCTGAGCCGATCAGCCTATCGGAATAAATCGATTCTATTGACCAGCTCTTTTGATTTTGTGACGCCTACGTACGCACAAGTGTGAAAGTGACTATAGGTTATTATTGGGCTCAGAATATGGTCAAATTTTAGAAAAGAAAAAACTTCACCACTTGTTTTTAGTCTAATCGATTTGAATATGTGATATGATCACGTGAAGTACAAGATTGCAAGATTTGCTTATTTAATTAACCAACTTTAATCGAGGTGTTTGATTCACCATTCAATGAGATTTGACGTGTATTTATTATTCAATTATAAAATTAACAAAAGAACTAAACTTTTGCATTAAATAAGGTTGGAATTCGAAAATTAAACGGATTTTAGATTCTTTTGTGCAAATATAAGCATCAACACAGTAGAACTAGATTCGTCTATTTTGAATTTTACTCTTGTTTGCGTTGCGTGAGATTGTGTTTCGTAAAGTGACATCCGGTTCGCCGATTTGTGGAAAAAAAAATCAAAACAAAAGGAAGTCAGTTCACTTGACACAGTTCAAGCTGAACAATGCATTAGGTCCTAAGTAACATTGAAAGACTCTATTCGTGGGCTTTTTCTTTGCGTTCCTACGGCTATTTAAAAATATGTTCAAATATTTTAAAGACACAGTATGGTAATATAAAGTGTAATAATGGGTCCAATACGTCAAAAACATCAGCAAATCGTTCAATAGATAGACTTTTAACGAAAGAGAAAATCGACGAAGAGAATCTTTCAATGTTACTTAGACCTAATGCATTGCTCTGCGTGAGTCCTCTTCTCTTTTAACGTAGGACTACGTTTTTCTTTTCTATACCGGGTACCGTTTCAAAATTTTGGAAAATGAGAGCGTTACGCAAAAGTGAAAGGTTTTTGAACGCTTATAACTCTCTTTCGACTGAACAGAATGACTTCATTCATGCATCATTTTATCAAGAAGACTCACAACTTTTTCGCATCAAAATTTTAATGAAGTTCAATTAGTATAAGTAGTTCAATTTTTCATTTGAAAATGACCTTCTTTTGCTCCCTTACAAATTTGCATATCAACAGGTTGAAAAATGTGTTTTCCCTAGCAAGGTCAAAGGAAACGAGTAACAAATGTCTTCTTCTTCTTCTTCAAAATAACTTTTCCCCGTCCCACACAAATTTCCGAACGCACAAAGCTATTGGTCGAAAATGACATCATATTTGCGCTACGCTCTGATTGGTTCATACTGCCACAGTAACCTTGCCAGCAATTATGGAACACGTGGAACGACCGAACACCAATAATCAGTTCTCGCTGTGCATCCGTATCCGTATGGAATTTAACGATATTAATTTCAATGCCGCACGCTTATGTTCCTTGCACTTTTCGGCATCTTCATTTAGCAGTAGAAATAATCGGAAGCGCCTGCGAAAAGATGCCGTTCCAACTATATTCTCCCATTACAACATCAAGTAAACTTGTTTTATCCCACTGAAATTCATTAAAATAATCTTAAAAATCTTTTAAATAGAAACGAATACTTCTTTGTTGAATCCGAAATCGACCATTCAATGCAAGCACATAATGAGGGTGTTATATCAACGAGACACCCAAGAAATGATATTACTGGAATCTATTCTCAACCGGCCCGTAAACAAACGATTCGATATTTTGGAGACATAAGCACAACTGGTGAAATATCGGCAGAATCCGCATTGATTGCTTTACCAAAGTTGAAAAAACAGTTTTGCCGTAAAAGTTACTCGAATAAGCTGCTCAGATCACAAAATAAGCGGCTACGTCATAAACTGACTAGCATGTCAGATCTTGTCAATAAACTCCAGGAGAAATTAGCTATTTGTCAGTTACAAGTAAGTTTATTTAATGCCAGATAATTTTCAATTTTATTCATAACAAACAAATGTAAAATATAGCATTTTTCGATGGATAGCGGATTGCTTAATGAACTGAGATCAAGAAAAAAAGGTCAGCCTTATAGCGATGCTCTTCGTTGTTTTGCAACTACCTTACATTTTTATTCGGTACAAGCCTATAAATTTGTACGTGAAATTTTCAAAAAATCCGCCTCCATTGCTGCATACCAGAACATTGATGGATGGTGAACCGGGATTCACTAGAGAAGCGTTGGATGTGCTTCGAGCAAAAGCATAAGAATACTCACAGGAAGGGAAATTTTTGTTGTGTTGCCTCTTAATGGATGAGATGGCCGTGCGACAACATGTCCAATGGAATCCACATACCAAAAAATTGGACGGATTGGTTCAGCATCATGGGCTCCCTTTCCAAAACAACAATATAATGCGCAAGTAGCTAAGGAAGCCTTAGTTTTCAAGGTCACTGGAATCCAAGAATCATGGAAAATTCCCGTCGCATACTTTCTCATCAACGGGATCAACGCCCCGAACAAAAGCGATTTGGTGCGTACTTTGCTGTCAACTCTGTACGATATCGGAGTGCATGTTATAGCTTTCACTTTCGATGGTACAAAAACCAACTTCGCCACTGTCAATCGCCTTGGTTGTAACCTGCAAATTGAGCCAGGATATCCGCTAAAAACAAGCTTTCCTCATCCATGTGGAAATTACGAAGTATCGATTATCCTAGATGCTGTACATATGTTAAAACTTGTAAGAAACACACTGCACTCTCAAGTTTCACTGAATACAATGTGTGGATCAGCTCGGTGGAATGACATTGTTGAATTGAACAATTTACAAAATAAGACTGGTCTTCGAACTGCACATAAATTATCGGACAATCATATAAATTTTGCTGCATCTAAAATGAAAGTAGTGTTGGCTGTGCAAACTATCAGCAATAGTGTAGCAGATGCCTGAGAATTCTTGCGTCAAACAAATGAAAAATTTTTAGGTTGCGGAGGAACTATCGAATTCTTGCAGCTTTTCAATGATATGTTTGATGTACTTAACAGTATGTCAACTGAAGCTGAAGATTTCAAAAAACGAAAGGGTAAGTTATGTCAGTGACATAACTGCAAAGTTGACGTAGGACTCCTTATTGATGTGAAGAAATTGATGTCATCGAGTTAATAAATTTCTACTATATTTTATTTAGTCTAAAGAACCATGAGACCCTGACTGATGAAAACCATGAGTGCGTGTGGCTTTACTATAGTACGTCTGTCGAACACGGATGCACAGCGAGAAGTGAGTGGATAGCGAAAGTAGTCACCCTTTTGTTTTATACCCACAGCATAACAAATTTTTAATGTATGTTAAAAATCAATTTCTCCGGTTTGCTGCGAATGATCGACGGCAAGTTACTACCGGCACCTTCCGGTCTTGTTTTGTCTCCCATGCCACAACCGTCTGACTGTGACGAGTGATCAAAGTCTTTCTAACTACTAGCATAGAGCTAGTGTCGAAAACTGAATTCAAATTGGTCTGTCTCGCGCACTATGTACTTGAGTTGAATAGCAATACCAAGAAAGAAGAGAGTCACGAAAATGCTGCACGAAGCAAAATTTACAAAAAGGGACGGGCCACAGTTGTAAAATCAGGCACCGGCAGAAAAGCAAATTTTTTTTGCACCACTCGATGTCTTCTTCTTTTTTTAACATGGATTCGTCAATTTCGTTCGTTAGTTCTTTGTGATATACACCGGGACGCGGCGTTTAATGAATGCTATGTTCAGCCGTAACGCGGTAACAAGAGAAAACTTCAACCAAACTCTTTAGTAAGCAAGCTGGTCGTCCTGAAAAGGACGGATTAAATTGACGTGGGAGAAATAGTTTGCGATATCCCTTCTTTTTTCGTTCAACTCCTCATCGTTGTGGCTGGCCATCTGCAGGTGACGTGTGATGATTATGGTCTTCTGGCGGCGTTGTCCATCGGCGTACTTGCCGAACACGTCTGTCGCATACGGATGCACAGCGTGAACTGATTGGTCTGTTGGTCGTTCCCACATGTTTCGCAATTGCTGACACGGTTAATGCGGCAGTATGAACCAATCAGAGCGTAGCGCAAATATGATGTCATTTTCGACCAATAGCTTTGAGCGTTCAGAAATTTGTGTGGGACGGGGAAAAGTTATTTTGAAGAAGAAGAAGACATTTGTTGCTCGTTTCCTATGACCTTGCTAGGGAAACACATTTTTCAACCTGTTGATATGCAAATTTGTATGGGAGCAAAAGAAGGTCATTTTCAAATGAAAAATTGAACTACTTATAGTAATTGAACTTAATTTAAATTTCAATGCAAAAATTTGTGAGTCTTTTTGATCAAATGGTGTATGAATGAAGTCATTCTGTTTAGTCGAACGAGAGTTATAAGCGTTCAAAAACCTTTCACTTTTGCGTAACGCTCTCATTTTTCAAAATTTTTAAACGGCACCCGGTATAGAAAAGAAAAACGTAGTCCTACGTTAAAACCATTGACTGAGAAAATTTTTGATCTTTATCATCATGCTTTTGAGTATGTAGAAAACTACATTCGAGCATTACGCTTTCCGATGGAACCCCTATTTTAACATCATCCAATAAGACTGGTTTTTTGGGATTTTTAATTAACATCCAAAGCCTCCGAAATCTATATTCGTCTTATTACGAAAATTCAGAATTTGATGATGTACTGTTTACATACCGTTTGAGTCAAGATCACCTTGAAATATTTTTTGGAGCTATTCGAGCTAAGGGTGGATCTAATAACAACCCAAACGCTTGCCAGTTTAAAGCAAGCTATAAGCGGATGCTTCTTCAGAACAATGTTAGTTCTTCATCGAAAGCTAACTGTACAAATGTAAGCGAGACAAAAGCCCTGCTTGCACCAGGAAAGCAAAAGAAATCATCAGATACCAGAGAGACATTAACCATAACTGATTTGCCTAACAGATCAACCGATGATTTTGAAACATTTGAGAAAGATACTTACATTCACACTTCCTTGGAACGAAGTTCCCAGAACATTCACACGAAAATTTTGTCCACCACAAAATGCAGCAATTGCATCATGAATATCATTCGAGATGATGCAGGAACCATACTATCAATTTGCAAAATAACAGAGTTTAATTTCAAGGTACTTTATTTAAATTTTGAAATCTCAAACACTTTTCCTATCTTTAATTAATTAACACCATTTCAGGCAATCGTCGGTGGTCATCAAAATGTTGATATTTCTATATACTACGAAAGATTGCTTGATTGCATAATGGAGCATTCTAAACGAAATTTTGATATTTTGTGGGAACAACAGTGGCAGCAGCTTGTTGATAACACGTTTTGTAATGACGGACATAAAATGCAGTTGATTAGAAAAGTGATCGTTAGCTATCTTGACATCAGAATGAAATCATATGCAGAAAAAATGAAACCTTTCAAACCAACGAATCGACAGAAACTTACTAAGCTGATCTTTTTCGAGGGAAACTGAGCCAAAAAAGAAAAATGTCATTATATTTTACCTTATTTTATGTACATAAATGCAATAAATGCAATACTCGTTAATTAGTTTTGATCAATATTTAATCATATGCCTAATTTGCTTCCCACCAACAGCAACTAATCCGGTACGCATAACTTGAAACAATGGCGAACTCCACCACATGGTCACTGATGTGTTGCAGTTTGGCTCCAGAATTATCCACTTCTAGACTTTCGTTCGTTTGTTGTTCAACGTTCTGTGGTATAATCAGGGGACCCGACGTTTAATGATTGCCATATTCAGCCGTGATGCGGTAATTGAATTAACAACAGCACAATAGAAAAATTCAACCCAACTCTTTGGTTAGTCCAAACTGATTTGTCGTCCTGATAAGGACGGATTTAATTGACGGGGTGAAATGATTTTCGATTCCACTCGGGCTTTCTTTCTTCGTTCGGCTCCTCGTTGTTGCGGATGGCCAGCTGCAGTGACGTGGGATGAATCTGGTCTTGTTTCCACGGGCGGCGTTTTCTACAACGTGCTCGCCAAACACGTCTGTCGCATACGGATGCACAGCGAGAACTGATTATTGGTGTTCGGTCGTTCCACGTGTTCCATAATTGCTGGCAAGGTTACTGTGGCAGTATTAACCAATCAGAGCGTAGCGCAAATATGATGTCATTTTCGACCAATAGCTTTGTGCGTTCAGAAATTTGTGTGGGACGGGGAAAAGTTATTTTGAAGAAGAAGACATTTGTTACTCGTTTCCCTATGACCTTGCTAGGAAACACATTTTTCAACCTGTTGATATGCAAATTTGTATGGGAGCAAAAAGAAGGTCATTTTCAAATGAAAAAGTTGAACTACTTATACTAATTTAACTTCATTCAAATTTTGATGCGAAAAATTTGTGGAGTCTTCTTGATAAAATGATGCGTGAATGAAAGTCATTCTGTTTAGTCGAACGAGAGTTATAAGCGTTCAAAAGCCTTTCACTTTTGCGTAACGCTCTCATTTTTCATAATTTTGAAACGGCGCCCGGTATAGAAAAGAAAAACGTAGTCCTACGTTAAAATGTAAGCCTCTATTGATTGAAGCCGTAACAAACATGAAACGTTCTAAAGTGGCCTGGTTATAGTCTCGTCAATTGGCGTTCCGTAGCTTAGTCCAGTAATATCCGCTCTAGCTCCAGCCATACGTAAAAATACTACCAGCAACTAAGATTACGACCTTAAGCTCAATTTTTCCTCTGAGGAATTATGAATGAATCCTAAAAAAACAACAAAAAACATCACTGAACTTCAATCGATGGGCCTAATCAGTCCTACTTCTGCAGTCCGCCTTTAATTCGCCTTCGTCTTTCAGAATTAAATGCACACGAACATTTGGGTTGATTCCGTATCGGGATGCTCTAGCTAATAGGAGCAACTTCGTGCTGTTCTCGTCCACCTCTTGCTGGGTCTCCGGGTACCTGAAACATGATGAAAGAAGCTATTCGATCTGTAATCAAGTAGTGCCCAGTAGCTCAGTGAATGTGATCAGTAGCTGTGGTTCTAAAAGTAAGCAAAAACATGACTGCAATAATTAAGACCGTTAATCAATCAAAATAACTTACCTGCTGTTGCTGAGTGGATTAAACAGTAATTGACGCAGTAAACTTTCCATTAATAACCGAACTATCGCTTTGAACCGTAACAAACTCAATTAATTTGGAAATAAAATATTACAGCTGCAAGCATTGTGACTGTTTGTAAGTTTTTTTTCTTTTTCTATCATCTCAATAAAAACAAACAAAACAAACGTCAGACGGGCCTTATTTAAATAAGGCCCGTGATATGTTGCATACTGTCAATCGCTAGTGAATAGGATAGGGTTGCCAGGCCCCTGAGAAGAACAGATTAGGAGCGGATTGCCCATCTCTAGTTTACATATTAATCAGTCCCTCTTTAATATGCTAGCAACCAGATGGCTCTTCCGATGGCTAGAAGAATTCTACACTGAAACAAGATACTCCGTCACTTTTTTGGGCCTATCCTGTTCACGATTCATTAAAACAATCAATTAGAGCTGTAACAAAAACTTTCCTCATTTTCCAACAGTGGTGAATTTAATCAACAAGCACATAATAAAGGTTATGCTTGACTTAAAAAAAAAAAGGAATAAAATAATATGGTTGGATGAAATTAAGTTTGTATGTTTTCTTCGCGCAGAGCCCTCTGGTGGATTTTAAATTTTTATTTTTTTAACACTAGTAGCTTTAATACTTAGCACGGTCAGAATGACCCGATGGTCACTCGTTTTTCACCGTCATTGTTTTGGTTTAAATGTTTTGGTTATCGGATGCCTAGTAAATATTCAAATACACTCAAATTATAGATTTGTTGTGTGACGGTAATGTTATTCTTGGACTTATTGAGCCTTGAGACCATGTTTAACTTCCTGAAAAAACGCCTTCCATTGCTATAACTAACGCACAACCGTATTTACATAAATATTTGTTTCCATGTTTGCACAGTAGGGACGCCCGAAAAAAAAGACTTTCCGAAAGTTTTTGTTTTCTGCGCCGGAAAATCTCAATTTTCGAGTAAATTATTGCCTGTAGAGCAATAACTCCAATACCTACGCCGTAAGAGCTCTTTCGTTAATTCGCAGTATATACCCTTTTTTAAACTCAGCATGTTTTGCTGAAAATAATAGCATATCATTAAGTTTGATATGAGTTTAAGACGGAAAGATCAATCACCGGCCATTGATTTGCCTGTCACGTTACCTATCCAATTTTTTTTTCAGTCCACAACATTTCCTTGTTAGGAATGTTCTATTGAACCCTGCTATAAAGGTCACTTTCTGTCAACAGTCACAATGTAGTGGAAAATGTGCCCCATCAGTTTCTTTTCCCGATATCGGTACAATGAATTTTTCACTCTTTCAATCTCCATCAAGTCTATCCTTCGGGCCAGAAAAAAACGTATTGAGGCGTGTTACGGCTTCGGGGAAAATAAGATTACTTGCGTCTTTTCCTACACGCTCGATAATATTCAAATCGAATTCCATTCTTTTTTCCAACACGTTGACGTGTTCTGGGTTTGACGCTTTGCTTTTGAAGCGAGATACCACTAGTGAGTGTTCGTCACATTAGGTGGATGAAGTGGAAGTGAAGATGAATCCCAACACATAAAATTGAAAATAAAATGTGTACCACATAACGAAATACGTGTGTCCTTAATAGGGGGCCTTTCCTGGCGCAGTTGGTAGCCGAGCCGAACTTAGCTAGAGGTGACCGGCTTCGATTCTCTAATTTTTCATAAATACTTCTGGGCATGTAGTTTGGATTAACTAGCAAATGACAAGTTCTAAAATTAGTGAAATTCACCCTGAGCACTTTGTTGACGGTCAGAGAAAATATCCAGTAGGGGCGTTATAAAGCAGGAAAGAGGAATAATAGATGTCCTTGCTTGTACCACAGCTAAACTAAATCGCATTTTTTCTCTGTGTGTTATGAGCTTTCAACAAAAAAAGGCAAAATATGGAATCACACGTCGATTTTGACATGATCGAATGCAAAATTGGTTATTTATGCACCCCGAGGGAGGAATTCATCATTTCTGATCGATGGCACATTGTGCTTAGACTGGAGAATTTTGAACGGAAAATTTGTTATTGATGGCATAGTTTACCACAATGGTTGCTTTCGTCGAAATGGAATTCATATTTTCATGTGATGCTTTGTATTGTGTCTATCTTTCATCCAACCTATCGGATTACGAAAAATGGGGCTTATAAAGTTTAATGCAACTTGATGTTAAATTGCAATTATTTTATTATAAAAAAAATATATATACAATAGGATGAGGACATCAAGTAGAACAGACGAGTTTTTTCTCTTTATTTAAGATCCCTAGCGAAAAAATATTCAAAGAAAAAAAAACTTTCAATACAGAGTACATCATTTACCAATCATCCATGCATCCAAGAAAAACGTATTTTTCAGTATTGACGTACGACTACGTCTTTCATTTCTATACTGGGGCGCCGTTCTAAAATTTCTGAAATCGACCGCGTTACGGGTCGTTTTGGATATTTTGAGCGATTATAACTAAGTCATTGCATAAACGCTTTTCATATCGTTTGCACCAATCGATTGGAAATAATTCTACGTATCAGTTTTAGTAATCAAGTTAATTGATTTTTAACATTAACTTATTAAAAATAACGTAAATGTAAGGTGATGTCTTATAATTTCGATCCGCAGAGTAAATTAACCAAATTTCCTAGCACAGTTTTCAAATCTAAGCAAGAGACGTCTCGCATCGTCTTCTTCTTATTAATCTTTGTTCCCGAGATGTAGATTCTGTTTCACGCTAGTGTTTGGCGAAACATCTGATTCCCCTTCCCTTTTAATGAATTTGATTCACATTGCTTTAGTTGATACCCCCTTTTGTTCATGCAATGGTACCCGATGCCATGATAAAAGGCACATTTCCGAACAAATGCCTCATTCACTTCGCGACCAGCACTCTGTGTGGTCGGACGTTAGTATATTTTCTCTCGTGTGTTCGCAAGTTGTTTTTCGCGCATTGTCTTTCGCATCTTCGTTCAACCCAAGCGCAAGCATGGGAAAGCCAGGCCCAAGCGGTGGGCAAAGGATAAACGGCGGCAAGCGGCCTGCCGAAAACAAAGCCGATGACGGTTCTGTCAAGAGGCTGCTATCCAGCAACCCATTTTCACTACTCCATGAAGACGGCGGTGAAAAAATTGAGAAAATGGAGAAGCTTCCACCTTTCTACGCGAAAGGCCAGCCACAGGAGCTACTGAACAAACTCAACCAACTAGTTCGCAAAGGCCTGCGGGCTGAATTCCGTCTCTGCGCTGATGGGGTTAAAATCACCGTTCCTTCGGCGGAGCACTTCAAGTCAATGGAAGAGACGCTGCATATCTGGAAATTGGAATATTTCACACACGACGTCCCATCCATGAAGCCCTTCAAGGTCGTACTACGAGGGCTCCATGAGCTTGATGTCTCCGAGGTGGTAGCGGAACTAAAACACAACAAACTTCAACCATTGAAGGTTTCGAAAATGAGCCGCCACAACGTGGCCTTCAAGTGTCGCGACCAGTTGTATCAAGTACAGCTAGTCAAAGGATCCACAAACATGAAGGAGCTTCAATCCGTCAGAACCCTCTTCAATGTCGTCGTACCAGAGCACCTATCAGTACCCAGCAGTGCCCAGTTGGTCGTGGCAGCACCCAGCTTTGGCAGCAGCAGCTCTCGGTACCCAGCAGTGCCCAGCAGCAGCTGACCCATTGTGGATTCCTGTCAAATATTCAGGCCATATCAGGCTGCCACGACCAGCCTCAGGCCATGTCAGACCGAGAAACAAATTTTGATCGCGTTCCCCCGACAACTAATAAAACCCGCCTTTTTTAGGGCGGACAAAACATTTTGCCTAATAAAGAGTTCGTTTTATTAATATCTTATGAGCTAACCGAATAATGAAAATGATGTCGAAGATGGTGTAGTGAATCGGCGAGTTGAAATACCTCGAACAGGACGAAGACGATTCTTGGCAGCAGATCGTAAAGTTGTGGTTTAAGTTCGAGAGTGCGGCGATATGTGCTGCATTGAGGATTAAAGCAAGACCTGCCGTTTTCGCCAGACCTGGAATCCTACAAGAGGATTGGACTCCCATCTCCAAACGCTCGGCTAGTATAAAGTTTTCTTGATTTTATGCAAAAACATTTAAATTTTACTTTAGCAAACCTTCGGAATGAAGCAACCACACTTGGTGGTTCTTGTATAGATTTAACGTTTGTTAAAAATATCGGCGTAGAGTGCAGACGTTATTGTTCATATTTTTCGTATCATAGACCTATGTTGTCTGTACTCGCATTCGAAGCACCCGAATCATTAAATCAACAGGTAGCAGATATTGTGGAACATGAACTGGAATGACAACATCTACCCATTCGACAACCAACCATCACCTAGCACTGGACCATTGTCTGTACTACTCGGACCATAAACAACAAACGACAAAATACCAAACGGCCCTTTTCAGGGCCACTTAAGGAGTTCTAAAGAGTTGATTTCAAGATTTTCATACACAGTATTAACGCTCCTAAAACACCTAAAGACTAATATTATATGCTTTTCTTCCATGGAACAGAACCAACAACAACGACCACCCATTCGACTGTCTACCAAATCATCATCTGGTACTCGACAATTACCGGTTCTACTCGGATCGCTCCAGGAACAGCGAATAACTGAATACCAAACGGACCTTTATAGGGCCACTTCAAGAGTTATAAAGAGTTGACTATGTTAATTTTCGTGGAAAACTAAAACTAATAACAGATGGTTTGATGAGTCTTTAGACTGAACAAAATATAGTAGATATTTATTAATTCTATTACAATTCCTCCACATCAACAAGCAGTCTTACGTCGACTTTGCAGATATGTCACTGACATATCTCACCTTTTCGTTTTTATTTTAACGTATTGATCTTAACAAACACCAGTTAAACGGTTGTCCTATAGAACGGAATGGAATAACTTTGGAATCAAACCTTTGGTGAATATGGATTTTTCGGCGTGTCAAAATCAGAACTAATTTCAAACAGCATTACAACATATTGACGGTCCAAAACCAGCTTTATTATAAGCCAAAAAAATATAGGGTAGATTGAACAAAAAACATCGGATTTTAAAAAATAACTCGCACTTTGCCCTAAAAGTAATTTTAGTTGATAAATTGTTGAATAAGCAAAGTTTAAGGTGAAGAAGTACAATATTGTATGAATTAGCTTTAATTCTGCTCTTTATATTTTCAGTTTTTTAAATTTTATTTATTTGATTTAATTCCTTATGTCGATATCAAAGTGGAAAACAGTGGAATGTCCAACGCCAATTTTATTAATTACGTAAGCACTTTATTAAAAGTTATAAAATTTGATTATTCACATAACTAATTAATTAACTTTATATTTTGTAACTATAACAATTGCTATATTCTTACTCTAAATTCAATTTCTTAATTGTACAAATTTGGGACTTGGTTCACTCTTCTTCAGCACCATTGAGTGTTCTGTGAACGTAGGAAGATACTGTTAGAGAGCAGTTCACATGCGGGTTACCCTTTTATACTCATTAAGTTTCATGCGCGGGCGGAAATAGAAATCCACTACCACATCATCATAATTTGAGTACCTTAGGTTCCGTTGTGATGACTACTCTCTCGTTGGGACGACTACTAGTTGACTCGATGAACAGGGGTTGCGCATGAGTAATGCTCGTATTCGACAAGCAGGCGGCGCTAGTTTATTCGTACACAAACAACTTATCCAAAGACTTATTTGGTGTTCAAATGATAGACACAAACTATATTAACGCTAGGCAGTACGCGTCTCGAAATTCTTTAGCTTTTCGTTATGTTGTAGAATATGTGAAGTTTGTACGAGAGTTTATCGTCGAGTATCAATCCATCCTTTACTACACACTCAGATTATTTTACAGATATCTGTAAAGTTTTACCGAATTCTCAACAACTGAACGTTCGGTAATCCTATTTTACGGATTTCGGTAAAATTTTACCGAAATCCGGTAATTTTTTTACAGATATCGCAAACTTATATCCTTGGACTCGTCTATTAGTTCGTTTGTTTGTATACCATTCGGTCGTGATATTTATGTTCGCTGTTTTACGTGTATTGAAAACAAAAAGTCAATTTTTCGTTCTCCCGTGTCCCGTTAACAAACTGTGAAGTGTTTTAGTGCGTTTGCCCATTTGCGGAACGTTCCGGTGTGCTGTTTTTATCACCTTCGCGAGTGGCTTGTGTTTTATTTGTTTTCTACATAACAAAAGCCTACTACTCCCCACGCCAATTTTTTCCGCTGAAGCGACATCTGCTTGTCAATATCGGAAACACTCATTTGTATGCCATCACTTGTGTGCTTTACCTGATTGATAAAGACTACGCGTAGGCGCATCAGGATGGCGAAAACCTGCAGTAAATGCTCGGAAGTAATTACTGGAATCGATGTTGTTGTGTGCCGTGGTTACTGTGGAGCTTTCTTCCATATGAACGCATACTCAGGTGTAACACGAGCAATGCAATCGTACTTCACATCACACAAGAAAAATCTATTCTGGATGTGCGATGGCTGTGCCGAGCTGTTCGAGAACTCTCATTTTCGCTCGATTTCAAACCAAGCCGATGAAAAGTCTCCTATCATCGCGCTAACATCTGTAATTGCTGATCTACGGACGGAAATAAAGCAGCTACACTCAAAGCCCACTATCAGTTCCTCACCAGCAACAAATACACGTTGGCCTGTTATCGATCAGCGAAAATAGCCCTCGTGTGATCGAGTCCAATGAGCGCGCTTCAGAAAGTTGCTGCGTGGGTACCAAAAATAAAACTGAGGACAATATTGTATCGGTTCCGATTTGCAAGAGTGAAATTGATCATCGGTTTTGGCTCTACATTTCAAAGATTTGTCCGGAGGTCACAGTCGAAGCAGTATGTGCGATGACAAAAGCCAACCTAAATATCGACATCGATCCAACCGTGGTGGAACTGGTACCGAAGGGCAAAACTATTGAATCGCTTTCGTTCGTCTCCTTCAAAATTGGCCTTGACCCTTCACTCAAACGTAAAGCACTGAATCCCGAAACATGGCCTGAAGGACTTCTATTTCGAGAATTTGAAGACTACGGATCCTCAAAATTTCGGCACCCGCTGATGAAGAACCTGCAAGCAACACCCTCGCATCTTCCTCAAACTCCATCATCCGTCATTCCCATTATGGACCTGTGCTGAAGTGGTCCAGTCCAGTTCGCAACAATTTTAATATTTCGGAAACTCCATTGCCAGTTTTTATTTCAACACCGGGATGCACGCCTGGAAGCCTCACGGAAGCCCCTTATCCTCTCGTCACAGTCGAGTCACTCCCGCCAGCGTTCTGCAGCCATCCCGGGCCTGTGTATGAGTTTGGAGAAGGGGTCTTCCAACCAGTTTTAACAGGCAAGTATGCATGCAATGAGAACGCTTTCCTCCCAGTAACGTTTGTCGCTTCCAGCAACCCAACGCTAGCCATTTTCGGGTTGAACTCACGTCAATGCTCGTCGCACGTTTCGAGCGTTTTCAATGTACCATTTTCTTCGAGCAAGCCTTCAACAGACGCTACAACACCGGGATGCACGCCTGCAAGTCAAATGGAAGCCCCAAATCCCCTCGTCACAGTCGAGCCACTCCTGCCAGTGACCTGCAGCCATCCCGGCCCTGTGTATGAGTTTGGAGAAGGGGTCTTCCAAATCGTCAACGCAGGCAAGTATGCACATGTTAGGAGTTTTTCTCCCTCAGTAATGTCCATCGTTTCTAGTCGCCACCACACGCTAACCGAACTTCACTCCGAGAACGAGGCAATCGAAATTGTTGAACCATCTATCACTGAAGCGAGTACATCTAACATCGCCTCACTTAGCATGCCATCAAACCGTCAGATATCCGATGCACCTATCGTGGAGAAATCTGTTCCCGATCGCACTCTTTCTGCGTACTATCAGAATGTCAGGGGCTTGCGCACAAAAATATCTCAGCTACGTTTGGTACTGTCCAGCTGCGATTATGATGTGCTTATCTTCACGGAAACATGGCTCCGGGCAGATATTGATAGCGTCCGAAATTTCGTCCGATTACGTTTTCTTCCGATGCGATCGTAATGCATTGACGAGTCAGCATATGCTGGGTGGTGGAGTGCTGATTGCGATTAAAAACTCACTCAAATGTAATTCTGTTTCGATGCTTAACTGCAATGAACTCGAACAAATCGCAGTTTGCATAAAGTTGCATTCTCGTTCGCTTTATATAGTTGCTATGTATCTCCCACCTAATTCGAGTACCGAGTTATATACTGCTCATGCAAGTGCGGTACAACTTGTTGCAGATCGTTTGACCGAGAATGACATAATTTTGTCTGTCAGCGACTTTAATCTTCCTAACTTGCGATGGCATCTCAATAAAGACATCAATGGATACATTCCTTCTAACGTCTCTACAGATACTGAGCTGGACTTCACAGAAGCAATGTTTACAAATGGCTTGAGGCAGGTTAATAGTTTCGTCAACATAAATGGAAAACTTTTGGACCTGGTATTTACCAATTTGCCGGAATATCTTGACTTAATTGCACCATCGTCTCTTATGTTGCCGATTGATAATCACCTTGCACCTGTAGTTTTACTGCTTGACGATAGCGACGCGCCAACATTACTTGACAACCAAAATCAATGTTTTAAGTTTGACTATTCTGCATGCGATTTTGACTTGGTAAACTCCATTTTAGTGGACATTGATTGGGAACGATTATTGAACGACGGTACCGTGGACCAGATGCTATCAGTTTTTTTATGGATCTCTTTATGATGTTATCAACCGCCATGTTCCTCGAACAATCTTCGTAAGATGCGTAACCGATATTTCATTACGAAACAAGAGTCCGACAGAGCTAGACTTCGCGAGCTTGAGTCGGAGTATAAAACCCTCCTTTCGGCAACGCATGAAAGCTATTTGATCAGGATTCAGACAACCGTCAAGCAAAACCCTTCTTGCTTCTGGAATTACATTAAGCAGCGGAAAGCTAGTCGCGGGGTTCCTGGTTCTGTCAACTTCAATGGAACTATCTCTCAATCTAGCTCAGAAGCAGCAAATCTCTTGGCCACATTTTTCGAAAGCGTGTTTAGTAAGCTTCTCCCGTTCAACGTCGGAACTCCTTTGAACAGATACCGGCCTATGACATTAGTTTGGCTTGCATACAGTTTTCCATGAACGATGTTCAGAAAGCTCTTGAAGGTCTCGACACATCGAAAGGACCCGGAACAGATAGCCTACCTCCTATATTTTTGAAGAATTGCGCCACTACTCTTGCCATGCCCATCGCTACAGTTTTCAACCGCTCGCTCCAGGAAAGAAAATTCCCAATTGCATGGAAAACGGCGTCCATAGTACCGATCCATAAGTCCGGAAGTCACACTTGTGTCGTAAATTATCGTGGAGTATCTATACTTTGCACTCTCAGTAAGGTTTTCGAAAAACTAATTTACGCAGTACTATACAGAGCTGTTGCACCGATCATCTCCGTTGCTCAACATGGCTTTGTGAAGCACCGTTCTACAACATCAAACCTAATGTGCTACGTTTCAGCGATATCACGTGAACTGGAAGCAAAGCGACAAGTGGATTCGGTTTATATCGACTTTGCGAAAGCGTTTGATGCAGTACCACACAATCTCATCATTGAGCCACCTAGGATTTCCAACATGGATCACTGAATGGCTCTATTCGTACCTGTCTAATCGCGATGCTTTCGTTATTGTAAATTCAGTGCGTTCCAGAACATTCAACATACCATCTGGAGTACCACAGGGCAGTGTTCTCGGCCCTCTTATTTTTATTATTTATGTGAATGACTTGTTTGAACTGCTTTCATCGTCAAAACTTTCATTCGCCGATGATCTGAAATTTTTCCGCGTGATTATTTCCCCCGCCGATTGTGTTGTAGTTCAGGAGGATATAATCCGATTGCTAGCCTGGTGTGGTGACAACGGCATGCGCACAAAGTGCAAAGTAATAACTTACACCCGCTGCAACAACGTTATTCTGCACCAGTATTCTATGGGATCGGATTCTCTGGAACGTGTAAGCTCTATCTGTGATCTGGGTGTTACTATTGATTCGAAGCTGAGGTTCAATGAGCACATGAGCATCGTTATTGCTAAAGCATACACTGTGCTTGGATTTATACGTCGTCATACTTCAGGCTTCACTGACGTTTATTGCCTGAGGACGCTTTTTTGCTCGCTAGTTCGCAGCATCTTAGAATACGCCTCACCGGTGTGGTCTCCATCTTACGTCACGCATACTTTTGCAATTGAGCGTGTTCAGAAATGTTTCATGAGGTTTGCATTGCGTCGGCTCCCATGGAATGAACCAGTCAACCTTCCCGCTTATCCTGACCGATGTAAGTTGATTGATTTGGAAACCCTCTCAGCCAGGCATATCAAACTGCAACGGTTGTTCATCTTCGACCTCATAATGGGCCATGTGGATTGTCCCGAACTCCTAGAACTAATTCCGTGGAACACTCCTCCTCGTCGGTTCTGAAACTCCCCATTACTGGCAATTCCGTTTCACAGAACGAACTTAGGATTCAATAATTGTTTTAACTTGTGTTTGCGATCCTTTAACGATGTTTGTAACGAATTTGATTTTATTTTGTCTAAAAATGTGTTTTGTGCTAGAATTAGAGGTTTAGATTAAGTAATTCTAAGTAAGCAGTCTGTACGACATAGTCGAAGATGGTGTACAATAAATAAATAAATAAATAAATAAATAAATAAATATATAAATATCTGTAAAATTCCACCGAAATCCGTAAAATCGGATTACCGAACGTTCAGCTGTTGAGAATTCGGTTAAACTTTACAGATTTCTGTAAAAAAAATCTAAGTGTGTAGGTTGTCTCTTTGAAGAGGAGTTCCAACCAAGGAATAGCTGAAGATAGGGGGCAACTCCAGCGAAGCGGTTAACATCCATGCCTCTCACGCCAAAGTCACGAGTTCAATCTCACCCCCGGACAAGTTACGAAACTACCCAAAAGGTTGACGGTCGTACAAGAAATTTGGTTGTAAACACAAAATTTCAAACAAACTCTTTGTTCCACAAAATTATTCATAGTGAAATGCGACAAAACACAACAATTGTCTGTTGTACTATAAACATCGCGTTCAAATTTCTGACGATTTCTACCAACTAAGGAAAAAATAATAATAGTAACAATCATTTCGCTTGAGAGTGGGTCATTTAAGTAACGAATTCCCGATTCATTCTGATAATAGTGTATAAGGAATGCTGTATTTATATTTTCATTTGCCCGAAACACATTGCAACTCATTCTTCTATCAATGTCCCCAACTTTCGTCTGAAAGTGTTTACACGGTTCGATATCTTCGAGCGAATTACAACGTTTTAGTTGTGTTGTAAGTATAGCTTTAGCTGTAAGTTTATTAAGGTTTAATTTTAGTGTAATTCAATATCAAAGGACCATTAAACAAAGAATCTTCACTTAGCGATTGTATGATGGTCAATAGTTTTAATGTATAAAGACGATGTCGTTCTTTTCACTCTATCTTCATCCTCTTTTCCTGTCTGTCACCGTGACGGTCTTTTTGACAGTGTTGGTGACAGTTGCAGGCTCCTACTGTATCTTCACGACCAGTGTTCCCAATGCCAGCAACCAAGGTATTGAAAACTAGAGTTTAGTGGAAAAGTAAGTTTTCAGAACAAAAGGGGCAGTTATTTATGATTTCCACATTCTACAATATCATATACAAAGAAAAAATAATAATTTCAACAAGCGTGTGAAATTTCCCGTCGTTTAATTCCAAGCCAAAGGCGGCGTTAGCAACACAATTGCTAACAATCTTTCATGCACCATACAACAATGTTTGCAAACTTTCATACAAAAGACTAGATTCAAGCGTTATCTGGCTTAAATTTACATAAAACATTTAATTGTTTTCTGCCAAATCAACCATTACATTTATGTGCATTAGATAACGCAAAAACTAAATTTTTATATTTCACTGTGTAACGTTGAGATAACAGACACGTTTGACTCTTTTGATCCGATGTGTCAATAATTGTAGGCTGAAGAAGACGCTATCCTCATAGAACCTTAGTAAAAATCTGATGATAGAATTTAAAGGAAATTTGTGAAAGTTGAAGCAGATTCTCTTGGTCTATTAAAAATGTTAAGATAACGACTGTTCCAGAGAGTATAAGCACACCTTATTTTAACGGTCACTATGAATATAATGAAATATTTCAACATGTTTTGGCTGCGTCCTTTTGTTTGCACATTTCTGAATGACATAGCATCAAAAAAGTGCTCAGTTTTGTGTTAGTATCGTGCACAAATGGTGCATTGTGAGCGGACTCTCCTTGAGAAAGTTGGCCAAGGAAGAGGGTGTAAGCGTCGGAGCGGTACGATCTGCGATTCGAAGATATAGAGAACCGTGTACGTTTGAAGATGCGCCGAAGAGTGGTCGGAAATTCGGTCCTGTTATTCTGAATATCGATAAAAAGATCAGGGATGCCTACAAGCGAAAACCAGCGACTTCTGTTTCGGATGTTGCGAAAAAACTAGGAACCTCGTCGAGTGACGTCATGCATGCCAAAGAAAGACTTGGGCTCAAAACATACCGGAAGCAGAAAAAACCCAAAAGGAACCTTAAACAGGCCGCGTTCGTGAAACCACGGGCCCGCAAACTCAACGATTCGTTATTGTGTAGACATTCTGGGTGTATAATAATGGACGAAGAAACGTATGTGAAACTAGATTACAAAACGCTTCCTGGACCACAATTTTATACTGTAAGCGAAGACAAAGACATCACCAAAACGGAGAAGGCAATTTTTACCGAAAAATTCGGTAAGAAGGTTATTGTTTGGCAGGCAATATGCGAGTGTGGTAAAACATCTAGTCCGTAAATTCACAACGGCGACGATGAACACTCAGAAGTGCGTAAGGAATGTCTACAGAAGCGATTATTGCCAATGATCAGGCAGCACGAAGGTCAAGTAGTGTTTTGGCCTGATTCGGCGTCATGTCATTACGCAAACGACACTTAAGAATGGCACAAAATTCAAAATGTATGTTTTGTGCTGAAAGACATGAATCCACCAAAAAAAGCTTCGAAAATTCATAAAACCAGCGGACGACATCCAAACATTTTAAAAAGATTGGCCAAAAGTGGTCAAAATGGTGGAAAGTACCACTGTGCAGAAGCTCATGGGTCAGGTTCGAGGAAAAGTTAGGACTTTTGGCTATGATTAAATATTTTGATTAAACGAGAGTAAAATATCATATAAAACACAAATACAAATATGATTTGCCAAAAGAAATTGTTGAAACTAAAAAAAACATGACTTTTTTGCTATTTTGAAAGTGTTTATACTTTTTGGAACAGTCTATAATTTAACTGTAGGTTCCAGTTGTTTGTTGAGAAGTAGGGTGCTCATTTTGCCTCGAACTAAACTGACAATGGCTGCTTATGTTGGTTAGCTACACTTCACCAGCCTATTTTCAGTGTAGTTTCTTTCGTATATAGTTTTTATTTATACTAACTCCATCTAATCTAATCTAAACTAATATCACACTAAAGCAGGACTAACTAATCTAATCTAATCTAAACTAATATCACACTAAAGCAGGAAAGCATCCTGGGAAATAACTCCTTGAATGCAATTTTTTTTTCTTGTCACGTACCAGGCAAACTGCGTAGCATGTGTCACAAAGGGGACTCCAAGAAATAGAGCGATTCCAGAAAGATTGCCTAAAATCACTTTACTACTTCGAATCAAGGGAAGGAAGGAAGTGTGGACCTCCTGTATCATAGTCTGGCAATAATTTGCCAAGTTTATGGAGGCTTAACGTTTGCATTAATATATATGATTTTTTTCGGATGGTGATAAAAAAAAGAGTCAAGACAGGTGATTGCTTTTGATAAATTTCCCATAGACTAACCATTGCCCATAGGTAACTATTGCAAAATAAATCCTACGCCCTTGCGAGCGGTCTTCGGCAATTAACCGGAAATTCGTCATGGCGGACGAATACATGCGTGTAGGCATGATTTTGAGTTCATTCTAAGTTTTATTCATTAATTCCTCCTCAGTTTTCCCGCCCAATTTTTGGAGTATATCTTACGCTTCAGGTTGTCCCAGAAATTCTCGATGGGACGCAGCTGGGGGACGTTAGGCGGGTTCGCTGACTTGGATACCACATCGATATTCAGCCACTCCATCTCCTCCATCGATCGGTTCGAGTAGTGGGCCGACGTAAGATCCGGCCAGAGCACCGCGTCTTCGCCCTTATGGTATTTCTTAATGAACGACACAACTTCAGGCAGACATTTCATACTATACATTTCTCCATTCACGGTCAGTCTGGAGCGTAAAATACGAAGTGCCCTGCCAGTTGTTGCCATCCAGGGTGAGAAAAGTTTCGTCGTCCATCACCACCGCCACGTCGCGATTCGCCGGGAAAATCGAGTTGACGATCTTATTCAGCCGCTGCCGCTTCCTCATTGCTTGCAGGTCCGAAACCAGTGGACGCGACTTCCGCTTCCTGACATGTATGTTCATGTTCGACAAGGAACTTTTTTAGTGTTTGGCCGGTTGAACCGACCTTCCGACCAAGCGCATGCATTGCAGAAGCCACTTTTCCCTCGACCTTCCTCTTCAGCATCCTTTGGAACTTCTTGTCGCTCCGGGTCGTCGGCCGTTCGGAACCGGGCTTTCTTTCGATACTCTGATTGTAGTGTAATAGTGCCAAAATGTTGTAGATACCAGAACAGGCATATCCGGCGTCCATAAAGTGCCGCACGATGTCCGTTTTCGACAGGGTAGGGTGCCGTTTTTTGAACGCGCACACTTCTGAACGGGTAGCTTCACTGTTTTTGCCATCACGGTTAGAGTTCGACTGATAGAGCTGTCAAATTTTGTCTGCTGACTCATGGGTTACTATGATTAATGCTGCATGGGTAGTTTTGTCAGTGCGGGTGAAGGTAAACCCATGAAAAATCGGCAAGTTTTGTCCATTTTTTTTAAAGTGCAAACGTTATCTCGCTCACTGAAATTGCTATTTCGATTAAAAAGTTACAGAATAATACATTTTGTTGTTTGTTATATAATAAACTGATAATACAATATTAAGAACAATCTACGCAAATCCATCCAAAACTGCGATTGAAGGACCTTGTAAAAATAAGAGCCTGGTGGATACAATTGTTTAATAAGGGAAGGTCCATTAATTATGTCACGCAGTGAGGGAGGAGGGGAGGTGGGGGGTTGGGAAAACGTGACGCTCCATAAAAAATGAATGTCCATCCAAAAACTCGTGACAAAGGGGGGGGGGGGGGTATAAAAAGTCATTTTTTGCCTGATGTTGTTTATGGACGTTCCCTCATTGGGAAAGTATAAGAGGTTTAGACCTGTTTCATACCAACTGATGAATACCGTCACCCATTATTAAGCCGTTTGCTATCCTATTTTAAAGATTAAAAGTAAATTTGTGATTACTGAAGATAAAAACGTCGGCGTAGTGGTAAACAACACAGATAAAAAAAATATCTTAATAAGCACGTAAATTTGAGGCCGATAAAGCACTCCTCGTATTTTTCCATGAAAATACAGCAGCTTCTAAGTGCTTTATTTTCGCAATATTTTATCATCACCTTTCTATGGGTCCCATCTCATTGTTCAATTGTGGGCAATGAGAAAGCGGACTCGCTTGCAAAGGTGGGCGCTATGGAAGGCGATATTTATGAGCGACAAATCGCCTTCAATGAACTTTTTCCTATTTTTCGTCAACAGTCACTTGTCAGCTGGCAGTATAAATGGAGTAAAGGAGATTTGGGGCGTTGGAAAAATCTATCATCCCAAAGGTTTCGAAGAAATCTTGGATTGGTTTGGGGGATGGATGTGGGTCGAGGCTTCATTCGTTTTTATACAACAGGCTTAATTTAACATGAAATATCCCATTATTTTATGCCATCTAGCATTCCCTTTATGTGCATCAGATAACGCAGAAAATTCAATGTTTCTTTTTATCTGTGATCCATACCTCTCACGCCAAAGTCACGAGTTTGAATCTCACCCCGAACAAGTTTCTAAAATACACAAAAGGTATTTAAGTGGATACGACGGCAGATGAACCAGCTTAGGGCTGAAAATCTCGATAATCAAGGAATAAAAAAAAAAGACCAACCCCAACCCCCTGAACCCAGCATACATGCTGGTGTTGTCAGAAGCTTGCGTTATGCTCGGTGCTGTGTTGGCGTGGAAGCTGCTATGGGGGCAGCAGAAATCACAAGTTCACGATCGGTGGTTCGATGGATATCGCAATTTCAGCAATGTCGGACGCCAGCTCTGGTGTTCATAGGGCTTCGAACCAAACCAATGCAACATGATAACTAATTTAACTGATTAAATTATTAGCAACTAGCAGGCCCGGCAGACGTTGTCCTGCCCATTATTGAATTACTTAATGGAAAATTGGAGAAGGAGTTATAAATGAAAAAGTTTATTTGCAATAAGTATTAATTCCATTTATTTAGAGTTAATTTCGTACTGTTGTGTGATGATTTAATCAAAATGTGTTGCTGTAAGGTAAGGTTTATTGTCCAAGAACACTTATAGAACATTATAGATATTACCATAGGTGTTGGCATGAACTGTTCTCTTATTATGTTCGTTGCCCCAATCGAAGTCATTTGAAAACAACCATTATAACTCTGGATGTTCTGCAGAATATGTTTAGAATCACTTTCTGATCCAGAAACCAATGAGCGCAAACGCTCTGGTGGTGGATTTAGTGGCGTTACTTTAACTTTGCCACTTGCACAACACAATTCATTTGGTGTTTCATTTGGGAGCTACAATGCATAACAATGAGAACAAACTTCACTCATTGATTCAATGGCGATTGATTTATCCGCACTGCAATTAATCAAAGGATCATATTGAAATGCACGTTGAAGATTTTGCAGAATGTAGGTTTGCTGTCGTAGTCGTTTAGTGATGTTATTTTGGGTACGATTGTCACCAGATCTTTCTGATGCTTCCCGATTACGCTTCTTTCTATCGCTTGTATTTCGACCTGCTCTCTCTTCTTGATCCAACATCGGTCGAGCCCGTGCCATTCGTTGTCGATCCAAGTCATTTTGAGTTGCATGCAGAACGTCTCATTCAAGATTTTGCTGCGCTAACAGTCGTGCGGCTGCAGCGACCAATATTACTTCGTCTAGTAGGAGGCATTGCACAATAATACTAATTGAAATTGAAATTGCAACATAATTAGTTTCTTCTAAATTTCTAGTAATATGTTCGTTTTCACTTTCGTGATGTAATATTAATATAAACAGTGAATGATACTAATATTAACAAAAATGTTATTATACACCTGTCAGATCAACATAGAATACAAAAACTAATACTCTCATTCTCCATCGAACTTCACTCCTATTTACATCTCGCTGCGAGATATCACCAATACAAACGTTTCAATTTATACGTGAACCTACACGTTTACACTGCCCAAGTAACAATTTCAGTTCTATTCCAGCCGTATAGCGCTCCTCCCGGCTTTGTTGATGAAACTACATTCAAAACTATTTTGTCCACCAATACCTCCTCTATGCATCTTTAAAGCCGAAATGTGTACAAAGTGGCCCACTCTTTAGACGGTTGTGAGAACAAATTAATAAAACCTTTCCAAGACCATAAAGATTTTGAAAATGTTCTAGTGAAAGATGTTATTATGAAAGATTATGCCGAATGGCCACAGCTGTCAAAATTCACGGCGATATCGTGGTTGGTTTTGTTGTTCTGCTTTGTTCGATTCTCTGCTCTTCTGATTCATTCGACAGTAAATAATGGCTAAGAAAAAAGCTCAAGTGTTGCGGAAAATTATGTTTGAAAGCAAAATACAAATTGAGTTTTTTTGTTAAGCATATCATGCTCCAAATCATATGCGCATTTAATTGTATGGTGAATATTGGCATGATGAGAGCTGAAAATTGCGCCTCGGAAATTATGCGAGTTTACAACATCAAAAACAAAATTTAAAGAAATATATTCGATAAATTAATCAAGAAACTTCTGAAAATTGATGGAATTCAATAAGGTTATCTGAACGAATACCGAAATTTGCCTTAGATCTACAGTTCAATTGTATGACATTTAAAATTTAGTGTTTTTTTCACATTTCAATTATTTCATTCATTCCAATATGGCGATTGCAAGAAATCACAGTTTTAGCAATGGTTACTATAAAACTATCTGATCACTTGGAAGCTTTTCAAATTGCCAATTAGACGTTTAATGAATTTACTGGAAGCAAAATGGTTTTAAAATGCTTTTTCAACTGACCATAATAAGATAATATGAATGAGTCCTAAAACGGTATTTCAAAACTGCATTTTATGATTTCACAAAGTCAAAATAAAAACTTTGATAGGGATAAAATTTTAGAAGTTAAGGTTTTAAGATTGTTGTAAAAAAGCTGTGTAGGTTCTTATAAACCTGACTAAAATTTGAAACCTATTGGCATCTCTTGCTGCCATAATAAAACCGAATTGATTTCTGGTGGCTTTCATAAAACTTTAATAAAACTTAGTAAAGCTGGATGGTTTTGGGAATGTTACTTGGGTGCGGTTGCTTTTTACGAAGGAATGAGTGCGCTGAAAAAAAATCCTTAAAAACAACTGAGTAGCTCCTAGAATTCACGTACAAACCCGTAATTTACGAAAACCTCGTAAAAAGCAACAAAAGTGATTATTTAAACGCGTTAATGACAAAATCTAAGTGAACAGTATCTCCTCGCGTGAATTCTGAACACCACGTGAACAAAAACTCGCATAATAAACGACTCCAGTGTATTATCGGTTTTCGCATAATTTTTCAAAAATTCCTAAATAACAATGAGAGATTCGCTCCTCTCTCGTCCTTTTTTTGTTAATTAAGACGCCATTATAAAATTTTTCAACGGTTTCTCCTTCCAACTCGATGGATGGTGTTGTTGTTTTCTATTATGATATTTCCATACAAAGTGAAAATTTAATTGAAATGATTTTTTTTACTTTCCCGAAAAAATTTCGTACATTTTTTATTTTAAAAACCTTTTGGAATTCAAGACAAATCAAATGAAAAAGAAATCAAGTAATTCCATTGAGTCGTTCGTGAGTTAGGCTGTCCCGAACGGACAGCATTTCATTTTTATATATATAGATTTAATCAACATTTCAAATGCGGAAAATGAGCCTCCAATTATTCCCTCATACCCCTGTTTCTTCCAAGAAAAAGAAAGAGTGTTATAAGTGTAAACTTTAAGAAAATATTCAAGTTGAGTGTGGCAATCATTTTGGCTTGGGCAATGAGAAACCCTTATCGTATCATAATTACAGACAAATTATTAAAACTGGTACGGCAGAAAGCGTTGAATCTGTAATGTGACCATGATGTCATGATGTCAACAACAACACAACAACAACAACAACAACAACAACAACAACATCTCACACAATCCTGACAAAGAAAATTTATTCCATTGGATTTGCGTATATAATCACATCACAGGCGAATGCTACAGAAGCACGCAGCTGGTATTTTTTAACAAGCCGCACATAAAATTACCCCTCCAACATTAAGCAGTTATTTCATTTGAATAGAAAGATCCTTGAGCAGCCTTCGCTTGTTCGTCCACTTGCCTCGCAGATATTCCATCACATGGCAGAGGAGTTGTAACGAGGATTTTTCATTTTCTGCCAAGCTGTTCCGGTGGCTGTTCCGACGCCATCAGTCAGCAGGGACTCGGCAGAACCGCCTCATTCGCAGCAATCAAATAAAAACTCTCTTATTGTTTTCGCACCACGTGACTGTGCGTGAGTGAACCAGCCTCTTCCTGGTTGTCAGCAAGGCGGCAGTTAGCGAGTTGGGCGCCCTTGGTCGAACCCAGCAAAAGTAGGTTAAAAATGAAATCGGTGTAATGAAATAATTTATTTTCGCTACGATGCAATAAAAATGGATTCGGATTATATCTCCTAGGGAATGAACATGGTAAACGGGCGAGAGAAAAAAGAGAAAATCGCCTGGGCGGGGATCCGGAAAGCTAGATAAGCACCGTTAGTGTGTAGCCTCGGATGGCAGTGAAATGGTGTGCCAGATCTCGGTAAATTACACATTTGTGTGCACGGTTGGCTGGAATTCAATTCAAGTTTAGCGGATTATCCCGGCCAGTTTTGAAAACGGACTGTAACTAACTGTGTCTATAGCCTTGGCCCCCAGCAAGTATTAGATTAAAAGTAATGTTTTCAATAACTTTAAAGATAACGGCAATGTTGGGGAATTGGCTACGGGACGCAATTCTACCAGCTCCGTAAAATCGTAGGTTGAAGTTATGCGCATAGAATGAGCATTATTTATGTTAATACTTAAAATATGCTTCAGTTTTCGGCCTCTGTAATTAGAATCGCCAGCGTCAAAACTGGAACAATTGTGTAGCTAGGGTTGACTTCTGGCCGGCTCACTTATTTTATCCTAACTTCATACGATATGCAAACATGCCTTGTTATCCCTGCACACAATTTGAGGTTATTTAAGGCTACACAAGCATTTCTATGACATACACCGTAGAACGTAAACAAAGATTGTTTGTAAAATTGTCGCACTCGAAACTGAAACATACGCAACGAAAAATGTGTATGAATGAAATCGGTTTTTCGTCTTTTTTAACTCATGCTTATGTTCTAAGGGACGCTTGCATGTGACAATCTCAGGGGACCAAAATTTACGTGACATTTGAGTTATGCTAATATTTAGAGTTCTTGATTAATGTGAAGTGGCGCTTTTTTGTCCAATGGCGTAAATTTTCGCTCTAAATTGTGTACAGAATCAAATTGCATCACAAAAATAGATTTGGCAAAACGCGTCCATTCAACTGATCGTATTCAAACTTTCAGAGAATAAAACAAAACATATTGATCAACTTGAACGAAAGTATGCATTTAAATGCCTTTTTTTCGATACATCTCGAACTGAACTTGTGATCCGTTACACTATACGGACATCAGTTTTGACAACATTTTTTTTTTTCAATCGATTGTCAAACTTCGTTTTACCGACTTAAAACATCATACCCGTGCCGTGAAATTTGTTCATGAAGAATACCAAAGTGTTTGATGTGTACACATGACTGAAGGTGTTATATATTTCAAACTGTAACGCCTGCTACCGTTTCTCATATCCATGTGTCACGGCAGTTAGCCGGAACCTTAGCCATGGTCGAAGAAAAGATCGGCTTTGGCATGTTCTCAGCTCTTTTGTGGCTTTGACGATCAGCTGCTCCTTCGTTTTGTCTTCGAAATTATTGGAATAGATCCTCCGTTTGCCCAAAAAAAATATCGGTTGCAGTTGGGGGACGTTGGGAGGATTGGCTGTCTTCGATACAGCGTTTATCTTCAGCCGGTCTCTTAAAATCTTCAGCAGTGATCTCTTAAAATAATGGGCCGAGGCCATGTTCGTCCGCACAACCACGCCTTCTTTCACGTGATACTTCTTGTTGAACGTGGTAACTTTCTATACGCACCTGTTAATCTCTTCGTTCACCGCAATCTTTGAAGGAAAGAACAACGACTTTGTCATTCCCTTTTCGTTGATCGCCAGTCACTGTAAGATTTTCTTTGGGAACTCGAGATATATTTGACCTCAACGATTATCTACTTTGTGGAGACGTAACATTTTCGCCCTCCTCTGACCCCAGTCACTATCATAACCCGTTAAAATTTTCAAGACGATAAATCTCTGTTCAAGCCTTCCTTCAGTTAGGAAGAATAGCCATTGTTCCCGGCACTATGTTGATGGGTTCAATATGTAGGGTCAAGGGCTTCTTTGCGCACAATGGTTCCTTTTCATGCAAAAGGTGCAAAAAAGCCTAAAAATGGATTAGGTACATGGTACAAAATGGTAATTTTATCAGTCTCGTCCTATAGCAATATAATTTTTTTCAAACCACTTGTACATAAAATATAAGAAGTCAAGGGACGTGGAGAACAATTTATGGCTCTGACATACAGAAGTTTGTCTGCAGTTTTACTTTTTCTGGGTATGATCGGATCGTAAAAGGACTTTACATTGCTGATGGTAGGGGTAAAAACTTTCAACAAAATTTATATTAGTCATATTAATCGAGTGTTCTGTACATTAAAAAATGTCCGGAGATCAGTTGCGTCAGCACTTCAATCGAAATCAAAAATGAATAAACGGATATGTGTAAACCTAGGCAGACAACAAATAGGCACTCCAGTCACCATATATCACACTTCACATTCTCTATTTTGAAGTCAAGACCATTCTTATATTTCGTCTAGAGCTAGTCTTGCTCTGGAGAGTGCACAGCGAGGTATGTGTTGAAAATGAAAATACAAGATATTCTTTCTTCTGAGTAAATTTTCATTGAAACAATGTTTATTGAGCACGTTTACGGCATATAAGCTGGGAGCACCCCTGCCTCCTTGTGCTGTATGAAGAGCTTGAGAAGTTTCTCAAAAGAATGTTCGGTCTGCTTGGCCAGCATGTACGAACATACACAATAGTCCGAGAAACACGAACTCCTGGCCGCCGTGCCGCGAAAGTATCAGCTTGGCTTTGTCCAACCTCTTCTGCGCTGTAGTCTCCGCTAGATGAAATTTCGCATCACTCCGTGGCATGTCAACCACCGCAATATGCCGCCGGGTCGCTCACCTTTTGCAAACAACTTTACTACAACGTCGCGGTACTATTTCATCGTTCGCGAAAAACAAACAACTAATGACAGCAAGTTGACACTGTGTGCGGCGGTTAGCCTATTAGGCTTTTTGACGTTTAATCACCTTTCCCTTTCTAGCACATGCAGAGGAATGATGGTTTGTTTTCCTCCAAAATATTTTCCTTCTTACTTGCACTCCTTTGTTTTAAATGGCGCTGTAGTGTGCGTACGTTCAAGGTCACTTAGCCTAATATATGAGGCTAAAGCTGACAGCAATACCAATACACGGAATGCCAATGGTGCTCACCTAACAACAATGAACAGTTCTAGGAATTTTTTTCAAGAGGGCGAATCTAACAATGAGAGCTTCTCTCCTCTCTCGCTCTCTTTCATTTATTACGGCGTCATTATAAAACGCCCTGTAAAGGATCTGAATCTGAGATCCGTACTTAATTTGGCCTATGACATAATATTTGGAAGAGGAAAAATTTTCGAATTGAAAAAATCGATGCATAGTAATTTTAAGCAGCTTTGCGTGAGCGTTAACGACAGCAACTGCAACTGAAAGAAGACGTTTTTGTGATGGCGATTAACAAACGATTGAAATTAAGACATGGTCAATGGTCAACCTTTGTTTAGATCTGGTGATATGGGAGGCCATTCATCGTAGGCCAAATTCACTGTATGAGATAAAAAGAAACATTGAATTTTCTGCGTTGTCTAATGTACATAAAGGGAATGCTAGATTTGGCAGAACCTAATGTAGGTGTTGTGTACGTGCAGTATGGGGCGGAATTATTACATCAGACTTGGGATATTGTGTTCCCGAGATACCAATGAGCCGTGGAGCTGTTCTCCCGCCAACGCGAAGATCCACGCCGCGAACAAAGTGTGAGGAGATTCGGTGCTCTTACTGTGTTCCTCTGTCAGGGAGTGTGCTTTAAAGAAAACAGCTCTTAGTCGGCAATGGCAGCCAAGTGCTCATAACTCTAAGCCGGGTTCCGCTAATAGTGAGAGTTCGGGTCGTAGTTGCCTAACAATTTAGAGGCAGTTCGGAATTCCGAAGGCAATTCTATTATAATCGGATTACCAGTCAGGGTTTGTAGCCTTAACGGGAGTTCGAAGGAAGGCATGGATACAGAAACTAGCTCAACAAGAACTGTTGATTCTCATCCAAAGGTTGTCCTTTTATAGGATCTAATTCCATGTGATTTGGGCTTTCAGCCAGACGCGCATGCGCGTCTTTCCTCTCACGCATGGTTTTCCAGATGCATTTTCGTTGCATTGGCCTATCTTTCCTTCTCTTTCGGTCACATATCCCTGTGCAGGTATGGACTCGTAGCCTTCTTATCTTGCCTGTGACGAAAACATCGTTGCTCCTATGTATTGCCTATGTTTGTTCTATTTTTGATGCTAGTTTTTCCTTTGCTTGGGTTTTGTCTCTCGCCAATGCACCATGTTCTACGCGTTTATGCCCTTGCGGGGGTTGATAATTTTCTTCCTCCGTCGTTAGCGCGCCAGTCGGTTCCAACCTATTTTAGGTTTATTAATTTTTTCCTGGAGAACTGGCTCTGCTGCTATTTCGTCTATATATTTGAGAGTTTTCTCCTTGTTTTTTGGTATCATTTTCGGCGCATTCGATAAAACGCCTCGTTACGGGGTCGTTTTATTTCTGCCGTAACACACAGGCCGAACCGAGAGCGTCGAATCCTTCCGCTTGATTCGTTTGGCTGGCGCATGGCTCTGCAATGCTTTTGAATGATGAATGATGTTTCTTGCCTTTACAGCGGCTGTGCCTTTGGTGCACTTGCTGTGTTAGAACGATTTCTTAAAGTGGTTATTTATTGAGGCAATGCTGCGGCTACGTCCCTATCGGTGAGCTATGTGTTATGGTGTATTAGTTATCTTTTCTTTGGACATCCTTCTGAGAATGCGCTCTGTTTACGTTTTCATTTACTACTGGGAGCAATGACCGATCGTGAGGTTTGGATTGATTCTAATTGGCAATTATAATTCCGATGTCGCGTTCGTAGCAGTAGGGGCCCGTTATCTATAGATACAAGGTTGATATCAATATGAGGTCTGTCAAATATACCATAAATGTTGAAGGTTCTATCATAAACGTAATAAATTTGACTAAAATTTCATGGTAGTTTTAAAGATAGGCATAGTCGGGTGAAACAGTTGTTTTTACTACAAGATTTTTTCTGTGCAGGAATAAAACTGTTACACAGGACTGATCTTATTTTTAAGTTTTTAAAAATGATCTGGCAGCTCTGCACTCTAGTATCGTCGGCGGTTCAAGGGCATTCAAGTTTTGTTGCTGTAGTAATCATATTATGTGGTGATTAAAAGTTGCCGGCCCGGACAGTAGACATGGCGCTGGAAACTACATCCCATCCTGCCACGCATTACTTGTATTGGTCTTCATTAATTGTAAGTTATTATTCTTTAAATCATACACCGAACATATGACATAGATTATGATATTATCATTGTTAGTCCGGTGGAGTCACCGAGTTGGTTGTAGTTGGTTGGTTATTGTGTTGTTTCCAATCGGCACCATCAAAACACGGCTCCAAAGGTGAGCGAGGCATCGTCAGATCCGGTGGTTTCCGTGGTATTTACAAAAGTCTAGTTCCAGCAGCAGCTGGCAGTGCACCTACAGCCGCTGATGTAAATTTAAGCCATGAATTTAGCCTGTAAATTTAAGCCATGAATTTAGCCTGTTATATGAAAGATTGCAAAAACATTGTTGTACGGCCTATGAAAGATTGTAAACTATTTCCTTGCTTATGCCTCCTCTGGCTTGGAATTAAACGAGGAGCAATTTGCGCGCTTTTTAAATTAAATAATATTTTGCTGTGCTTAGTTATTTTTCCTAAGCTTGGCTTCGCGACAGTTAGCAAAACTTCTGTTTTATAATATTACGTTGATCTTAGCGTCTTTTTCGATGAAAATTAGCGGCAGCTTGCCGCGCTTGATGCTATCAACAACTCCTCTCTTTTCTCAAACCATCACGAAAGCAGTTCTTTGAAACCGTGGAATGTTCCTATCGCTATCTTGGATACCCTTAACGCAGGCCCACAACGTGCCGTTTTAGATATAGTGAGACTGGGGCAGGGCCAATAACTTTTCATCGGAAAAGACAAAGTCTCATCCAGCGTAACGCCATGACTAGTAGGAAAGTTGCTATTTCAAGCGTTTACTTCATGGAACGTTCCGAAACTCCGTGAACTTTACGTTTTTTCAATGCTTGGCATCCCAGGTCCTGTTTCAGTACATTATGCATGGTCGATATCGGGACATTAAAATTAACCATTTTACGCACAAAGCGTTGTGGTTTTCGTCGAATTTGTTCCCTGTTAGTCTTAATCAGCCTGTCAGTGCTAGCTGAACGTTTTCGGCTGGATGTTTTTCGGTCATTTAAAAAGAAATAAACACGGTAATGCAAGATTAAACCAATACATAAAGGGCGATACGGTCAAAATTTGGTCAATATCAACTTGATGTATTTCTTTCAATTTTGCATTTAAAAAACCTGAACACCCCTCATTTTGAAGGTGTGTGTGTGTAGAATGTTGCTCCTATTTTGATTTTGGAATTCACTCTTCAGTTGTCAAAATGCCGTCCAAGCAAGAAGAGCAGCGTATCAAAATTTTGCTCGCGCATCGCGAAAATCCGAGCTACTCGCACGCAAAGTTGGCAAAATCGCTAAAAGTTGCCAAATCAACCGTTACAAGTGTAATTAAAGTGTTTGGGGAACGTTTGTCGACAGCCAGGAAGTCTGGATCGGGGGGAAATCGAAAACCGGAAGCCGCTGAGACGACAAAGAGAGTTGCCGGTAGTTTCAAGCGAAACCCAACCTATCTCTCCCAGATGCCGCAAATAAGCTGGGTGTATCGTCTACAACCGTGCATCGAGCCAAAAAACGAGCCGGACTATCGACTTACAAGTAGGTAGTGACTCCAAATCGCGATGATAAACAAAATACGACGGCCAAAGCGCGATCCCGGAGGCTGTACACGACGATGCTGACGAAGTTTGACTGCGTGGTAATGGACGACGAAACCTACGTCAAAGCCGACGACAGGACAGGAGTTTTATACGGCAAAAGGAAGGGGAAAGGTAGCAGATATTTTCAAGCACACGAAACTGTCAAAGTTCGCAAAGAAATATCTGGTTTGGCAAGCGATCTGTACCTGTGGCTTGAAAAGCAGCATTTTCATAGCTTCCGGTACTGTCAACCAAGAAATTTACGTGAAAGAGTGTTTGAATAAACGTCTGCTGCCTTTCCTGAAGAAACACGGTTGTTCCGTACTGTTTTGGCCGGATTTGGTATCTTGCCATTACGGTAAAAAGGCCATGGAGTAGTACGCCGCCAACAACGTGCAGGTGGTTCCCAAGGACAAGAACCCTCCCAACACGCCAGAGCTCCGCCCAATTGAGAAATACTGGGCTATCGTCAAGCGGAACCTAAAGAAGACCAAAAAAACTGCTAAGGACGAGCAGCAGTTCAAGGCAAACTGGCTTTCTGCGGCGAAGAAGGTGGACAAGGTGGCTGTACAAAATCTGATGGCAGGGGTCAAGCGTAAGGCCCGGCAATTCGGATTTGGAAAAGCGGAAGCCTAACTGAATATTTTTCCTGAATTTTATACTTATTGAACTTGAAAAAGAAATTTAATTTGATTTTTGAAATAAACGATTTCACCGATTTACACGCGTTTTCCCTTGACCAAATTTTGACCGTATCACCCTTTAGATAGTGTAGTTTCACCACTACGACAAGATGAAAAAGTGTATAATTATATATTGGACACGGTGTAGAGGAACAATCGAATATTAGACACTAATTGACATTTAATGCTCTATACAGACATTTTAGGGGTTTTTTTTTCAATGTAAAGAATAAATCATAATACTTTTAACTGCGGAAAACGACCAAATGTATGTTTTATGTTAACAACATTTAAAGAATAATAACTAAAACCTGAATTACACATGCTCAGCTCCTCCACTGACGTTTCCATTTAAAAAAATGGACAAAAATGGCCGATTTTTCATGGGCTTACCTTCACCCACTGACAAAAGTTAGCATACAAAATTTGACAGCTCTATCGGCCGAACTCTAACCGTTATGGCAAAAACAGTGAAGCAAGTCCGTTTGGAAGTACGTGCGTTCAAAGAACGGCACCCCGGCGCGTCGAAAACGGACATCGTGCGGCACTTTGTGGACGCCTGATACGCTCGTTCCGGCATCTACAACATCTTGGCAGTATTAGACAACAATCAGAGCATCGAAAGAAAGTCCGGGTCCGGACGGCCGACGACTCTGAGCGACAAGAAGCTCCAAAGGATGCTGAAGCGGAAGACCTAGGGAAAAGTGGTTACATCGCTGCGTGCGCTTGGCCGGGAGAACGGTTCTACCGACCAAACAGAGAACCTGGCGAACATGAACATACATGTCAGGAAGCGGAAGTCGCGTCCACTGGTTTCGGAGCTGTAGGCAATGACGCAGCGGCAGTGGCTGAATAAAATGGTCAACTCGATTTTCCCGGCGAATCGCGACGTGGCGGTGGTGATGGACGACGAGACCTATCTCACTCTGAATGGCAACGACTGGCAGGGCACTTCGTATTTTACTTCCCCCACGAAGGAAGTAAGCTCCGAGGTGAAGTTTATTCCACACACCTACACAATTCCCAAAGAAGGTGCTGCTGTGGCTGACAATCAGCGAAAAGGGGATGTCAAAGCCGATCTTCTTTTATAGTACGAAATGCCTGCCTGAAGTTGCGTCGCTGATCAAAAAATACTATAAGGGCAAGCACACGGTGTTCTGGCCGGATCTGGCGTCGTCCCACTACTCGATGCGATCGTTGGAGAAGATGGAGCGGCTGAATATCGATGTGGTCCCAGTTCGGCGATCCCGCCCAACGTCCCCCAACTGCATCCCATCGAGAATTTCTGGGCCAACCTGAAGCGTAAGATTTACTCAAACAATTTGGTCGCGAAAACTGAGGAGGAATAGATAAATAAAATTAAGAATGAACTCAAAAACATGCCTACACGCATGTTTTCGTCCGCTATGGCGAATGTTCCGGTTAACTGACGGAAGTCCGCTCGCAAGGGCGTAGATTTTTTTTACAAGTTAACTTAAATTACCTTCTATGGGAAATTTATCAAAAGCAATTATCTGTCTTATTTTTTTTTATCACCTTCCTAAAATAGTCCATTGAAAAGGTGTATGAGTACATATTGGACGGTGTAGAGGAACAATTGAATATAAGACGCTAATTGACATTTAATGCTCTATATATATATATATACACTTTCGGTTTTTTTAATGCCAAGAATAACGCATAAGCCTTATAACTGCTGGAAACGACCAAATGTATGTTTTATGTTCATAACATTCAACCAATAATACGAAAAACTTGAATTACACATGCTCAGCTCCTCCACTATTGGGTCATTTAGCCAATCGTTCCCAGTTTTTTAAACCTCAAGTGGATACAAGAATAAGCTTCTCGCTTGTTGTGGTCAAGTTTACGTTTTCCGTACAAAAATTACCACTCACTTTCCTTGTTCCGGGGAGTGTTGTATTTTTTACGTTCTCACGCAGCGACTCATTCAACTGGTTATGATGATCACTTTTCTCTTCATTGTTTTTATTAACGTAGGGCTACGTGCTTGTTTTCTGTACCCGTTGATCGTTATGGTATGTAGTTTTTGTTTGTTTTGAACACTACATTAGGCTATCCTTTTTGCAATGCACCGTAAAATGCACCGTAAATTGATTCAATACACCGTAGTAATCCGACGAGAAAATCGATCAATGCAGTTAGTCCTGCAAGTGCAAAACGAGATTTGTAATACTGAGATGAAATATTTTTTTCATGTTTTTCCGCTTTTAATTTACCAACGTTGCAAAGCCACGTTAAAATACATAATTAAGTCTTCATACTCTTTGGGTTACAAATTTTATGTCCGCAATCATTTGTAATCAGCACATGCTACGATTTACTGCTCTGAGTGAAAATGGGAGCCTCTCATCATCATCCCGTTTCTTCCCTTGGACCAACTTCACTGTGCTTTCACTGTCCGGGAGGAAATACGTTTCCAATCTCCATGAGTGAGCCGTTTAACATCCAACCAACGCCTGTTCTCTTCTTTTTTTTCGAGAAATGTGGGTGGAGGCCATAAGTATGAAATTGAAATTTATGTGCACTGTGCTAGATGAATTTTTGTTTCGATTTCTGGTACGACTCGGATCAGTTTTACTACCGAAAGAGCAAGCCGTTGGGGATTTGGGGCATTATATTTTTATGGCCAACAGTATGGCTCGATATTTTATGCTGAAAGTAAAGTTTCGACTTTTGGAGTTCTTTGTTTTGTTTCATGCTTCATACCAACACGCCCTCGAAGTTGAATCATGTAGGTGAGCATGGATGGAAGTTTGAGAAAAGCTACAACTGCTGGAAAATAAAAGGCTGAAAAGGAATGAAGGAAAAACAACTATTTTTCCAGACTGTGCGCACATTCCCGAAGCATTGGAATGGCAATTTGTATCGAAATGTGTGCTATGAATACCTCATTCTTGATATGTTGATATGCAGGGAGTCATTATTAGCGGAAGGAGAAGTGGCCATTGTTCGGGTAACGCAAGTCGCTGAATAATGTGCATTGTTCGGTTGGCTTTGAGGAAATGGGAATCACTTTCGAGAGACTGGGATGAATAGCAGGAGGGAAAACATACCGATAATAGCTGGTCTATAGGAAACTGTTTTCCTTGAAGTGGAAGCCCTCACAATGATTTTATTATTTAACTTGCTCTGTTGAAAGTGAAGCTTAAACTTTGAAATTTATTGTTCGAGCTCTGCGGATTGGGAGAGTACATTGCGCTCTTCGGAATTTCTTGAATGCTTCGAGTGAAAAGTTTTTTTTTTATTGCACAGAGTACATGTTTTCCGCTCAAGCATATTATGCAATGGCCTTGTAATGGGTCTCTAGGTGCAATTCTACTAAACGTTATTGAGATTAATGTAATTGGGTCAAATGACTTCGGTCATGGCTACGCACATGGTGCCATATTCGTCATCTCGCGTTGATATAGGTAGTTAAGCAGCAACAAATCGTTCATTATGAAAGCATAGATCATCAATCTTGACACATTATACAGAATAATTAGGCAACATTAAGTTATTCCTATTGTTACCTTTACAATTCTCCGGCAAATTTGATATCGTGAAGGCGTAATCATTTTCGATTTGGATGAAACATTGAACATTTCCTAGCTGTGGGAGAAAATGAGTTTTTCAACGGTCTAAAGATCCATAGGACTAGCGCTAAACTGGCAGGCTTGTCCTGCTGCAAGGGCTCAGTAGAGATTCTTGACCAAGACCCGAAGCTAAGAGTCAGTTAAATTGTGGTAATATCACATCAAATAGTTTTTCCACCTGCTACAGAGGATCGTGTGTGACCTCCAGCCACATTGAGAATTTCACCATTCACATTAGATTCGTAGTTGCAGAGTGCCTTGGATCATCCTTATCTTAGATCCTTCATAATAATATGCAAGGACATCACGGAGAATAGAGGCAAAATACATTGTTTATGTTTTGTTTTTGCTATGATAGGAAACATATTATTGCATATAAATCGGTTTCAAGTTATCCAAATTTGGGAAGTATTTCGGGTCATCCGGTATTGTAAAATAATTTAATATATAAGATTCACTTTTTATCTCATGGTTGCCATTCATTGTCTAAATTTTCTGGTTCATAATGGAGGATCACTTTACCAAATATATTAGCTTATATGTCATTGTTTATTCATAACTATCTTGTGTTTTCGAGATATATATAATCACATAAAAATATTTTTTTAATTTTTACCTATCGTAAATCAATCTGACACAACGTAGGGTCCTAACCACTAGTCGATCATGGCCATCTTAACTACTTTTAATTATTATGTCTAATATGTCCAACTATCATTTTGATGCTTTCTTCTCGTATGATGATTAAGAAGTAGTGCCTTGAGTACAAGAAGCTACAACAAAATCTGAAGTAGGCTTATGCATTTACTACTGACATTGCGAATGGACATTTTACTAAATCTGAGCTGATCTGATGCATGCAGTGCTGGGTGTTCAATGGACAAACTTTTCCAGGATGGCTTAAATCAATATTTTGGTAAACTGAAAACGCATTAAAAAAACGTGCTAAAGCGCGGAACCACAGAACTCTACACTTTTACACTTTACAGCAATTTCTTGCAACTGAAAATCATACATAATAGATACGAATGCCTTTAGTATTTTTCATTGACATACATATATACACTATTATAAAAATATTTCATGGGAATGGGAGGGACCATCAGGGCACCCGATTGAAGCACTCTGGATGGGGAGGGTGGGAATGCCAACTCCCCATTGCTAACAGTTTGTGAACTGAGGGCGGGCTGTTCCAGTGTTCCAGTGGTAGAAATAAAATTGCGTCTTATGCAAAGCTCTCTTTACAGCAACGAAATCTTAAAGAAAAAAGTATGTGCTGTGCCAATTATCATATAAATGTTTAAAATCGAAATTTGATCTAATTTTCTTGATAATATTTTCAAAATTCTATATCCCTAATTATTTTTTACTCTGTCATACATTGGAGTGTAAAACAAAACTCAAAGCTTAACAAACTAAGAAGCTTCTACCTAATAATTTTTTAAGAAATGTTTATAAAAGTTCCAACCCTAGTGTTTTCAAATCAAATTTTTTGTACGGACTTAAAAAAAATCGTTGTTTTTGAAAGGTATAACTGTTTTCAATTCGATGCCTATACACATCAAACGTGCAGCAACAGAAACAGATTTTAAGAGAGTGTGTATTTCACACGTCAAAAAGCTGCCGTCAAATGCGTCCATTCAGCTACTTTGTTAATTTTTTACTTCTGACCAAATTTGTATTTTGAGGATGTTATTACAACGGATATTTTTTGGGGTTTATTGTGCAAGGTTTATTATGTGTTATGAAGCACAAACAAACTATTATTTCGCCTCGATGATGATGACGGATTTAATTTTTATTGTGTTACTGTAATTTAAAGTATAAGCTTTTTGTGTAGTCTGCAACAGTTTAAGCCTCGGGCGCATAAACAGATTTTTATATTCGCACTTATCTTGTGCAACGTCAAGTTTCTCTCAATATTGGAATTTTTGGAATCATTCCTGAGTTACCCAAGGACGCACTATGGGGCCTTTGAATTTTTCTCATATTAGGTGGAGGTTTTTTGTAGTTGTTTGCAGATGGCCTTAACATTTACTAAGTTATTCGAAGCCTAGCAGAATGCTCTGAGCTACAGAAACTTCTTGAAATATTCTTCTTAAAACATCTTAAAGAATAGTGTAATATGTTTTGGTCGGATGAATACTGCTGTCTGGTTTTATTATAGTATTGCCGGATCTCCACTTAAGCGGGTTGATCATGTTAACGACCTTGGAGTTCTATTGGACGAAAAGTAAAACATCTTTACTCGCCACTTCTCAGGTGAAGGTCGTTCACACCAAAATCCGGACAAAGTATTTATCCTATTTCTTAGTAAAATAACAACAAAATGGAATGAAGCTTGTTATGTACATAAAATACTAGACCTACTGGGATATTCTCTTCACGTCGAGCACCCAATATTGGAAAAGTCTGTACATCGCAGACGAAATAAGCCTAAGGTGAGGCCCATTTTGTACTGGAACAAACATTTGTGATTCTTACAGCGACCCTAGTGGTCGGATTTGTAAACTATGACATTTTATTTGTTGCCTATAACAATAATAACATAAGTGTTTTTTCGCAGTGCAGTTCGAACGTGTTTCAGAGAAATACAAAATGGAAGAAAAAAGAAGAAATATAATTGTTCGCAATCATTTGGAAAACCCTTCGTGGTCTGGACCAAAACTTGCTAAAGTGTTGGGTTTTCCCCGAAATACGCAAGCCTCAAAGCAAGCGTCGGGCGGGTACTGTCAATTGTCAACTGCGGAACAAAGTCATCAAGAACATTCAGGCAAACCTCAACATCTCAGACCGCGATTTTGCCAAAAAGTTTCGCGCTGCACGCAGTACCGTGCCACGGATTCGTCTCCTGGAAGGCTTCAAGTCATACCGTGCATGTAGACAACCAAATAGGGACCAAAGGCAGAACAATGTGGCCAGAATCCGGGACAGAAAACTGTATGATCAGATGTTGACAAAATTCACTGGCTGTCCCTCATGGATGACATAAGTTTCTTAAAGGCCGATTTCAAACAGCTACCGGGACAAAAATTTTACTTGGCCACGGCTCGGGGAGATGTGCCTGCAAAATTCATGTTTGTGTTTGCAGATAAATTTGCACGTAAATACATGATTTGGCAAGGCACCTGTAGCCTGTGATAAAACATTTAATTCAAAGCTCTACATATCGGAAAAATTGCCATTTATCTGATCCCACAATGACTTGTCATGTTTTGGCCAGATCTTGTAAGCTGTCATTACAGTGAAACAGTGCTACAGTGGTATGAAACCAACGGGGTTCAGTTTATACGAAATGAGCTCAACCCACCAAACTGTCCCCAGCTCAGACCGATAGAGAGATTTTGGGTTATCATGAAGAGGATACTGAAGGTGAATGGTAGCGTCGTAAAAAGCATCAATGAATTGAGAACCAAGTGGAATTAAACTGCCAAAACGATGGATGACAATAATGAGCGCCGGTTGATGAAACGTACTCCGGGAAAAGTCCGCAAATTTCTTGGAAATCGAGATGATTAATAGTTGTTTGTATTTTCCCTCTAAAGTTCATATAAATTCTAACATTTAAGTTTAAACAGAATACTACACAGAAAAAAATAATTAATTTTAATAAGCGTGTAAAATTTCCCCTCGTGTAATTCCAAGCCAAAGGAGCGTAAACAACGATATTGTTTGCAATCTTTCATACAACAGGCTAGATTTAGGCGTAATCTGGCTTAAATTTACAGAAAATATCCAATTATGTTCTGCCAAATCTAGCATTCCCTTTATGTGCATTATATAACGCAGAAAATTCAGTGTTTTTTTTTATCTGTGTATTTTGTTAATGTATATCCGGAATATGCGCAATAGTCTATGTACCAATTTAAACAGGACAGTAGCTCGCGTATACGAGTGATAATTTGAAAAAATGTTTCAGTTTTTTATTTTTATATTTTTAAGTGATCAAGTGGCCGGCGTCGGTGGTGTAGTGGTAACCGTGACTGCTACTTGGCACCCCAGTGGGTCTGGGTTCAATCCCAGTCGAAGTCGGTGGTTTTTCTGAGGCGAAAAAATCTGGTCACGTCTTCCTTCGGAAGGGAAGTAGAGCCGTTGGATACGTAAGGTCCAGGTGTTGGAGTAGTATTCCTGGCGTCGGTGATTGTCACCATGTGAGGAAATAGGCCGATGGAAAAAAAAGTGATCAAGTGAAGTATTAATTTAAATTTTCCAAGTTTTACAATTACAATCGTTTTATTTATTGACGTGCGCGCGAGCGTTTTTTTGTTGTTGTTGAAAATTGTATTCAGCTAGTTGGAAATTATCTACCTTTGTTTTCGAATATTTAAATCAGCCGTCATATAATGAAGATTTTTTTCGAAAATCATGTGATATTTGCGAGCAGAGCAGCAAAACTTCAGAACTAGTGCACGATCAAGCTTTGAAGGCACACACAACACAACACAACACAACACACGCTTTGAAGGCATCATGGAATAAAAAGCATTTGAACCGTTTGATCGACGACGGTCAATGGCATTGGAACATAAAATCTTGCGAATCTACGAAACATGGAAAAGCTTCCAGAAGCACTTGCTGAGAATGACGGCAAAAAAAAACTGAAAAAGGAAAGGAATTCTCTGATTCAATGCAGAACCTTTTGTTCTATTTGTTCTATGCTCTAGAGATTCCGCAGTGGAATTGCAAAACAGAATATGAATATGACAAAAGACGTTTGCAAAATGGAAATAGCAAATGACAATGCGGAGCAAGATGATGCATTAATAAATACAGAGAATTCGGAATTGTGAACAGATGAAGATCAGAAACAATACATTTTGCAGTAAGTTGAAGAACATCGAGCAATGTATAAAAGTCCAAAAATATCATATGTATCATAATGTATCAACGTTCTGTTACTTTCCTTATTGCTACTACGACTCGAAAGATTGCTAATCTTTTTATTCTGCGTTTGCAAAAATGGTGAGCGTTTCCAAACGAAATGACCTGGATTCGAAAATTTATTTTCGATATATTTTGATTTGAATGAAACTTTGTATACGCGTTTGGCTTAGGAGACAGAGCATTTTCCGCGCTAACATAGATTTTTGTGACTCAAACATCACTTTTAGAAAGGGCGTAAGCATTTTGAATAGCACTTCAGTTAATAATGTGTAGCTCGAAAACCTTTGGTTGAACAAAAAAACTGTCTAAGAATAAGTTGTGACCCTTTGTTTGGAGGTTGTGAAAAAAATATACACTGAGAAAAAATACTTGTTTCGAAAAAAAAATCGACAATTAACATAAAAATTTACATTAATTGTTATGTTATATATTCTCCGTGCGAGGAGTAACGATTATGATGTAGAAGGAGATGTTCGCTCATCACCATGAGGCACCAAGAGTGAACAACAATGTTTTTGGCTAGAATGAAAGATATGAAGAGAAAGTTTTGATAGTTCCGCTAGTGTGCGGCAGGCTTGGAAACATAGCAGATGTTTTAGGAAAATTGAGCGAAAAGGGCACGTGTACAGTGGTACTCGAACCAACGACATTTTTGCCTAACATCCCACTGCGAGATAGGTTGAAGCACGGACTAAGTCCACCACTTCAACAGGCAAAAATGTCCGGTTGGAAGACGCTCATGTACCACTGTGGCTTGTATAGTTATTCTAGCGATCTATTGTGTGCACTCTGTTTACTGATGCGCACATGGGAGAGGAACTCTCTCCTTTTTTGGGTTTGTTTTGATTCGCACCGACTGACTCGATGCGCACGGAGAATATATAACATAACAATTAATGTATGTGAAACCAAAAGTTGGTGGTAACCATTAATTATACTGGTGGGGACCAGTATCGCATCGCTTTACGGTGTTTCTCTCCGAGGTCTCTACGTTGGAGACGACGAGAAAAACTTTAGTGATCGTCGAATTTTCGAAACTATGACCTTTTCATAAGTTTTTTTTAGATTCTCCTACAACAAGAGCTGATTGTAAGAAATGTTCAATACATTTTACGCTACTCTTTTTTTGACCGCAAGATGTTTGAATGAACGGTTCAAATAAAACAGATAATAAACTTTTGAGGTTACATAGCAATACGGTTCGTTTTATTCTCACACGCGAACATGCCGGGTACATAACTTTAAAATCGCATTCTTTTCACGTTCAACGTTATGTCCCTGGCCTACTAAAACCAGGAAAAGATATATTGCCAACAACGTCAGCGCTATGGGTCCTCTACAGTTTACAATCTGTTTTGTTCAAATGTTGGACAAACTTACCACCTGCCTGAATTTTAGGTAGCATCAAAGGCTCTCAGTAGCTTGAAAAACTCGTCCGTATTGATATTGATATCCGAATATTGAATTGATGCTACATAGTCTAAAAATAATATGCTTTCCAAAATGATACGAAAATTTTACTTCGAACAACTACTATGCAACGCATCGTCAAAATCGAAATATTGTTATCTATTGTCCAAGCCGGTTAGCTTTTGCAAATAACTTTTTTAAGGAACTGGAGGAATGTAATGCCAAAAATTTTTGCAAGCATTTGTAAATTCTAATCAAAATATAGCATAAATGCTGAATGGTATTTTTTCGCTACTTCCCATGGCAAGGGGCCATGCGATGCAATTGGTGGCACACTGGAACGAATGGCAAGAAACGCAAGTATAGCTAAACATGAACACCTAATAACAAATATAAAGGAATTATATGATTAGCCAATCAAAAGGATAATGATTGCTTAACGAAAATGTCATTTTGTTTTGTATCTTATCAAGACTATGAACAGGGAGTTTCAGAATGGAGCAATATCTTTCGGCAAACTATAATCATTACTGGTACACAAAATATCACTCTTTTGTTTCGCGTTCAGATGCATCAAGCATCGTAGTATATATAAACATGTAAAATGAAAGGGAACTTCTCTTAACTAATCTTAATGTACAAATAATATATGTACTTTAGTATGCGCTTAATAAATTGGAAAAACAAGTTAACTAAAACATAAGAAAAGTTTTTTCAATCATTTTCCCCTGTTTCCTATGCTGTTTATAGAATCGTCTTGCTGGCTAAGAGTGAGTTGTGGGAAACTTAACGCATATTTCAAAGGTATTTTTGTGATGCTTGAGAACTGCGAATAATTCATGAAAAGGCCGTATTTTCTGCTGGAAATATACTGTAACATCGAAACACTCTTATTTTGGTAAATAGTTGAGATTTTAAAAATACTTCAAAAGTTGACCATAGAGACATCTTTTTCACTTCAGATCTCTCCACCCTGAAGCTTTCTCCAAAACTGAGGCTAGAGTTTCAAATTTTTACACACAATGTATAAAGTATACAATAAGAAGCAAAATAGGCATAAGTTAAACGAAAATTTAAAAAATACAGTTTAAACCATTTTACCCCATATCTTTTGAACCGTTGATTCAATTGTAGGATACTAAACAAACATTTCGAAAAACATTTTGCGGTTACTGGAGAAACGTGAATAATTTATGAAAAGGTCGTATTTTCGATTATTATTCGAGTATGGTAAAATTAAATCGGATGTATTTCGAGAAGAGATGGTCTTATGAAGATCGTCATCAGGTGCTGAAAATTTATAAAATACTTCAGAAATCAGATTATATCATCAAAATACACCAAAAGTTGATGTTTTAGTTCCCTCTTTCCCTGACAATTTTACATACTGGAGCTTTCGCTTAAATTTGCGTTATAACTGCAAGTAGTTACAGTCAAAAATTAGAAAAAAAATTGATGTTTAAGATATTTTAGTGTTCATGTTAGCTGTCAAATTTTTTTCCGAAAATAAATTATTTTTTTAAGTGTATATTTTTTTCTCAACTCTCACACATTAGGCCACAACTTGTATTTGGATAGTTTTTTTTGTATAACCAAAGGCTTAGACCTACAAATTATTAATTGAAGTGCTATTCAAAATGCTTACGCCCTTTTGAAAACTGACTCTAGAGTCTAAAAATGGTTTGCATCAGTGGAAAAAACCTACTTTTGTGGGTAAAATGTGTGTACAAATTTTCATTTAAATCGGAGACACTCGAAGTTGTTTGTTAGGTCATTTCGCTTGGAAACGCTCTAAGCAACACCGTTATAATTGAGTTCTCTACATTTTTTGTCGAACATTACGCAAGTATAAAATGGTTGATCTGTGGATAAAAATCCGTAGAAAGATTGAAAGGTAATTGTTTTACCAAAAGAATCATCTTTATAGAAATAAAGTAATCCACTTTAATGAAGTAAACCACTTTAATGAAATATCACATATCAAATGTTAGCAATACAGTTAAAACGAAACCTGTATTATTTCATCCACTTGAATATAACAAATTGACCTCCATCGTTTACAATGTAAAATTAAATGTATGTGTTGAAACTTAAAGCTTTAATTTGGCATAAAAGCTTGCGAAAAATATCACTATTACCAGAAACGTATGATTTACCTTTAATTTAAAACCTCCTTAAAAAAATAGTAATAATTATAATATCGCTGCACCAGTAGTGGTCCAAAGTTAAACTTCGATATATTTAAATGACGTGTGAAATTCAGAATTTGTATCTGTAAAGGGTCCTACCTTAGCTCAGTCGGTTAAAGCGCAGCTACAAAGCAATACCATGCTGGAGGTGGCTGGGTTCGATTCCTGGTCTGGTCTAAGATTTTTGTCGATTGTCGATTCCCTGGGTATAGGGTATGATTGTATTTCCACACAATCATACTAATGCAAAAATGGTACCTGGCATCGGAAAGCTCTCTATTAATAACTGTGGAAGTGCATTTAGAATTCTAGGTTTAGAGCAAGCAATAAGCGAATTGTGAAAGCAAATAAGCATGAAATGCTAAAGAAGAAGACTCTGCGAATGATCTACGATGATACAGGAGAAAAAAAAAAGTTGGATTCTCAACCTTAATTTTTTGTTATGTTTCATCATAAAGGACCACCCTAATAGAAAATAATTGAGAAACTCTTATTAAAGATCATCAACAAAAGGTTCACAGTGGGCTACGATGATCAAAAGAGATGTTAAAATACTATTGTTTTCAATATGCTATTCAAATTCTGGTTTGACTGGATTTTTTTTTGAATTTTCGACAAAAAGGATTTTTTTCGAGATAACACCAGATCTCGAAATTTCATGCATTTGTAAGCAATTTGGCAAAAAAAAATCGATTTCGGGAATTTCCAATACCTCCCCCTTCCTTCGAAAACTTCTGTTTAGTCACCAAACAAGCCATTTCATTCAGTAGGCGCTCAATATCATCTAACTAATTTTATTTTTGGCTTACACATCCGCGGAAGCAAGTGGACATGTTTATTTCCATAGTTGAGCTATTCACTATTGACTTTACCTACAAATTACTGCATATGTTTTCTACGGCTCATTGTTAGATTCATCAAAAAGTGGCCACCAAACTGTATATTCAATTTACTTCATTTTTTGTTACATCCAGTAGTTACTCTTATAAAACCCTTATTTATTGACTATTCTTCAATCAATTCAGCGATTTTCTATTCGGTAACAAGCTTATTGTTAAATATAATCACTAACACAAATAGAAAATCCATTGACTGAAAGAAGGTAAGAAACAATTGTTGTTGTCCTCATCCACCGCGTTATCGGAGCCCCTACTGTGACTTTTCTTCGAAATTATAATGTGCCCCAATATGACAAATAAAAAATGAGAATCTATGCCAAAAATAATGGAAATAACCGGAAACCGGAGGTAGCAAACGCTGAATACATAACGTTGGAGAACGATGAAAAACACGGATCGCAGATGACCTTCCAGGAAAAGTGAGGATTCCAAAAATTTCCACCGGCTTTATTGCATTAGATAGCCATAGCTTCCCAACCACACGACCTCGATGAATCCCTCTACTTCTTGCATAAATAAATAATATTAATCCTGCGTTAAACTCCAATCTGCTAAAAATCCCAACTAATAGATCCATTTGTTCTGTTCATTCAATTATTCTGAGCAAACGTAATGATTCCCAAAATTACCGAAAGGAATCCTGCAGCTCTTCTAGAAAGTAACTTGAGGCGAAATGTTTGTGGGCGTAAGCGTCGAAATTTACAAAAGCGTCTTGCTCGTATAGTAATTAAATCAACAAAGGAAAACATCTTCTTCAACCAACCTTGTTATTACACTCAAGATTCCTTCCAATTGGCTACCCAAGAGAACCTCAAAGCTTTCATCCCAGCCAACACTTTCAGATCCATTAAGAGCATGCTTGAAGCATTAAATCTTAGAAAACTTCATCCACCATGGGTACCATTGATGTACTTTTGTCGTTACATCCATTATATTCCGTTATGTTTGCCGAGAAGCGTCTCATGACCCAGATATCGTATTCAAAAGAAGAGAAAAAAAAGTTTCACTTTTATTATTCTGTTAAACTCGGTTACCAAAAACTCCACCCGCTAATGCAATAATCAAATAATGCTGGAAACTCGATTACTTTCGTATTTTGCTCCTTCTTAGCTGGATGATCAACCACGAAAATGCGCCCAGCAAAGAGCGGAACGAAACTTTAAATTAAATGGCTATTGATCAAATATTTTCCAACTTTTCCAATTGCTTCCATGCAATATCAGGGTAGCGCAATGCAGCAAACAAAAATGCATTAAATCGGTATCCTTTTCAGTGCTAGGATGAGAGATAGTTATGTATACTGAGGGGAAGAGGGAAGACGGTATGTTGACGAAGAAGGGCCAGGATGTGTAGCAGGACTTAGAAAACGTGCTCTCAAACAGATTGAAAAGCTGCATTCTTCGAATGCACTTCAGACAGCATTGCAAATCGTATCGGAAGTTCCTGAATAAATTTTGGCTGTAGCATTCGGTCACTCATGCTGGACCGCTGCAGTGCCACTAAGTTTTCGAAAACGGTCATTATGCAGTTTGGTGGAATTTCTTTCCCTTGCTTACCGAGCAAACATTGGCAAGAAAGAAGTGCTTTTCAGTCGGGGGATGAAGATACTACAGTTGAGGCAAATTGGTGCATTAATTTAGCAATATTCATTCTCGGTGTGTGTTTCTTTTTTCAGCTGGTTCACGAGAGAGTTCCGGCGTTCAAAAGTATTCAGTAATGGTGTTCGTCCATGGTGAATCGTACGAATGGAATAGCGGAAACCCGTACGATGGATCCGTTCTCGCCAGTTTTGGGCAGATTTTAGTAGTTACAATCAATTACAGATTAGGAATATTAGGTTTGTATTGAGTTTATTTGTACCTTCATGCATGCAGCGTAGGTTTCGAACCATTATTCATGTCGAGAAACCACCCACGCCAAGTGAAATGATATTCTCATTGAATTAACATCTCTATTATTTACCACTTTTCCAGGGTTTTTAAATGCCAATATTGACCGGTTCTCAAAAGCGCCGGCCAACTACGGTCTGATGGATATCATTGCGGCACTCCATTGGATACAGGAAAACATCGAAGGCTTCGGAGGTGACCCACGGAGTGTCACACTGGCCGGCCATGGGACGGGTGCTGCGTGTGTTCATTTTCTCATAGCTTCGGCTGCCGTGCCGGAAGGTAGGTTTATCAATTCATTTTTCTTTAATGACACTCCCAGGCACAATTTTTACCCGATTTATTTATGTTTCGGTGGAAATTTATGAATGAGTTGCTATCGATATAATTCCTCCGATCAATCCACATAGCCATCGTGACTGCCATCTCGAAATAATGGAACAGTAATAACGTACGCATTTAAAAAAAGAACTTATTTCGGATGGCGATAACTCCAAACGATAATTCAATGAAACAAATTGTCCTGAAATCCTACGTGTTATAAGCCAAAAATGCTTGGCGGCCTAACGACAAGTTACCTGAACCTTAGCCATTGGCAATGAAAAGGTGGATGTCCCAAGTAACATTTCCAAAACCATCTAGCATTAGTAAGTTTAATAAAAGTTTTTTGAAAGCAGCTAGAAATCAATTTGGTTTTATTATGGCAGCAGGAGGTGCCAATAGGTCTCATCTTTTAGTCAGCTTTATAAGAACCTACACAGCTTGCTTACAACGATTTGAAAACCTTGGTTTCTCAAACTCTTTAACAAGGGTTTTATTTTGACTTTATGAACTCGTAAAATGCTGGTTTTTGAATTATTCATATTGTCTTCTTATGGTCGGTTGAAAAAGCATTTTAAGACCATGTTGCCGCCAGTAAATGCATTTAACGGCAAATTGGAATTGGGGGAAGTCACCAAATGGCCGATTGGTTTTAAAAAAGACATTGCGAAGATAAATTGAAATCTAAAAAATAATTGAAATCGGGAAAAATAAATGCATCAAATTTCAATTGAAATGCAAATGAACTGTAGATATTAGATCAATTTCGGCATTATTTTAGATAACGTTATTGTTGTCCATCAGTTTTTAGGAAATTCATGATTAATGTATCGAATTGTTTTTGTTGTTAAATTGCATAGTTTCCGAGGCGCATTTAATTTCGGCTCTTATCGTGCCAATATTCATCATAAAACTAAATGTGCATATGATTTGTAGGAAGCATGATACGCTGTAAAAAACTCAACTTGTTTTGGATATTTTGGTATCAACCAAAATTTCCCGTAACACTAGAACTGTTTTCTTAGTTATTATTTAATGCTAAAGAATCAGAAGAGCAGAGAAACCAACAGAGCAGAACAAAAAACCAACCAAGATATCACAGTGAAGTTTGACCGCTGTGGCCATTTGACTGTATGCTGGTTTTCATGGCAGCCAGAAGGTTTTATGAACCTTCTCATGTGGTAAAAACATCATTCACTAGAACATTTTCAAAATCTTTATCTCTTCTAAAGTTTTTATTAATTTGATTCAACAACCGTCTATGAAGTGGGTCACTTTGTACAAATTACGGCTTTAGAGAAGCATAGAGAAGGTTTTCTTAGACAAAACAGTTTTGAATGTACACAGACAAAACGATTTTTTTGCGTTATCTAATGCACATAAATGGAATATTAAATTTGTCAGAAAATATTGGGATACTTCATGTTAATTTTAGCCGGATAACGCCTGAATCTAACCTGTGGTAGGAAAGGCTGCAAACATTGTTGTAAGGCGCATAAAAGATTACAAACTATTTCATTGTTTTCGCCTCCTTTGACCTGGAATTAAACCAGGGGAAATTTTACGCGCTTGTAAAAATTAGTTATTTTTTCTGTGTAGTTTTATCAATAAAGCCGGGAGGAGTGCTATACGGCTGGAATAAAACTAAAATTGTTACTTGGGGTGGGCATGTTCTTCAGATCTTACGTGGTCTTGGCGATCGATCAGCTGTTCCTCCGTTTTGGCCATGAAATTATTGTACTGAATTATGCTTAGATTGAGGGTCGCCAGAAAAATGTCTATCGGTCTTAGCTGGGAGAAGTTGAAAGGTTTGGCGGTCGCCGTAGCAAGGTTCGGCCAAACGACCAAATCCACAACTGATATTTCTGGATGAAATTGGCAGTTTCTAGTAGACACTTCCTACTTTTTATCTTCCCGTTTACCGCAAGGACAAAAATGAAAAAGGAATAGTGGCTTGGATATTTCTTTCACGCTGATTGTAAGCAACAGAAACAATGAATTGTCTGCGTTGTCTAGTGTACATAAAAAGAACGCCAGATTTGTCATAAATTCATAGGATGTTTCATGTAATATCTTCATGTTCAGGCCAGATTTCGTTGAAATAAGGTCAGGTGAATGGAAGATTGCAAACAATTTTGTATGCTGTATAAAAGATTTCAAACAAATTCTTTGTTAACGCTTGGTTTGGCTTGAAATTTAACGAGAGGAAATTCTACGCGTCTGTTAAAACTTATTATATTTTCCTGTGTAGCCAATCTACTCCTATAGTATCTCCACCATCACCTAGTTTTACCAACACTAACCCACCACCATCTGTCATCAAAAACATGCGTTCGCGTGAATTTGACAGTTTTCCCATAGGTTTTCTGTCAAATTAACGTCAACGCATCCGCAACGTATCAATTGGGTGACCCTTAACCGCAAGTAACACAAACTCCAAGCCAAAGAAGGCGTAAACAACGAAATTGTTTGCAATCTTTCTTGCATCATACAACAATGTTTGCCATTTTTCATACAGCAGGCTAGATTCAGGCGTTATATCACTTAAATTTACATGATATATCCCATAATTTTCAGTCAAATCTAGCATTCCCTCTATGTGCATTACATACCGCAGAAAATTCAATGTTTTTTTTTATCTGTGTACTGAGGAACAATAAACAATGTGCATCAAATGAGGACACTTTAAGGTGGTTTATTCTAATCGTAGTGATCCCGAGTTTAGGTAATTTACACCATAAATTGGCTTCGTTTGCTCTTCCGTGTATTTTAAGCAGTTCTCAGGCCTCATCTTGTAAGGACCAGTTCCGAAGGGGTCTATCCTCTGTGTAGCTTGAGGACACCATGCATAGTGAGAAATCAACCACCGCACGTCTCTGTGAACGAAGATATGGCCGGTTTTACCCCAGTTCCGTTGTATTCTTGAATAGTTTATAGATATCTTTGCTCGGAGTGGCCCAAGATCAACCAAACTTTTCCTATGTGAAATTTCCCGAAAAATTGAATAGAAGTTATTTTATCTACCGCACGGCTCTGTGAACAAAGATATGGCTGATTTCACCCCAGCTCAACCCATGTAGGTGAATTATTTATCCCAAGAATAAAAGAGGAAGTGAGGAAAAATCAACTAAATCTTTATTTACAGAGCCGTGCGGTATATAAAACAACCTCTATTTGATTTTTCAGGAAATTTCACTTACGATTAGCCCTATTTTGTTGATTTTGAGCGACTCCGAGCAAAGATACCTATAAATTATTCAATAATATAAGGGGAAGTGGGGTAAAATCGGCCATGTCTTCGATCACAGAGCTGTGCGGTAGTTCAAACAAATTCTATTCGATTTTCCAAGAAATTTTTCATAGGACTAGTCTTATTTTGTTGATTTTGGGCGACTTCGAGCAAAGATATCTATAAATTAATCAATGATATACGGGGAAGTGGGGTAAAAACGGCCATGTCTTCGTTCACAGAGCCGTGCGGTGGATGAAACAAATTCTATTCAATTTTCCAGGAAATTTTCAATAGGACTAGTCTTATTTGGTTGATCTTGGGACACTCCGAGCAAAGATATCTATAAACTATTCAAGAATACAAGAAGAAGCGGGGTAAAACCAGCCATATCTTCGTTCACAGAGCTGTGCGGTAGTTGAAACAGCTTTCGTTCGATTCTCCAAGAAATTTCACATGGAAATAGCACTACTTTGGTGATCTTGAGCCGCTTCGTGCAAATATGTCTATAAATTATTCAATACTATAAGCGGAAATGGCCTTGTTTACAAGCCACGCTTAAAAACGACAAAAGTTACAGATTTTTTCCTTAGTTTTCATCAGTTCTTGCCCACTGTGCAATGGTTCACCTTGTATCCCATAGCATATAGTGACCGGCGAAAAAAAAGATCAATAGACCCGTTTGTAAATCCCTTTTTATAAGTCCTGATATCAGAATAATTCTATGTACACATGCTCAGTTTCTTTTGGACCCATTTGACAAGTTGAACACATTTATTCCTATATACTCGTTAATTTAAATTTACCGCTGTCAGGATACTTAATTATCTTTTGTTTGAGGTATGACATAAAACAAACCCATTCGACATAAAAATAATTTTCCGTGTAGAATCCGCTGCCATGCTTTGACGTTTCATTGTTTTCATCTGCTTCAAAGCTCTGCCGAAAGTCGAAAAAGTAGACGTGTTGAGTTCACCGGATTTTAAAGCGATTAACATGGGTGGCAAAAACATTTCGCTACAGGTCCAAACTCTGATTGTGCGTGATCGCAATCTGTACCATACCCAGCACGCAGTTGCCGAGAGATATGGAGTGGTGCAGTTTATAAGATTTTTTTTGATGCACCAGAATCTTGGATGTGTTGCTAATTTTCGGGACGTGGCAAAAAACGTAAAACGGATCACCGAGAGGACCGCAAGTCATCCGAGAGATCAAGAAAAATCGGTTAATCACCATCCAAGAAATGAAAAAGAATCCAAAATCGGTATATTAGCAGAATTGATCGTTTGTGTTTTCTTATGAATGGATAGATACGATTCTTCAGGCACCCTTCCGTGCAAACCGCACCGTTGATTGTCCCGGAAGCCAGATCAGGAATTTCTTTGCCAAACTTTGATAATTTCTTGTTTTGAACATGCTCCGGAACATCGGGCTTAGTCTTGGCTAAGAATTGTTCTTTCCTAGGAAGTTGACGGTAAGGTTCGTCATCCTTCGCGACGCGACACGATTTGGTGAGCAACTTTGTTGCAAGTTTCCGGGCGTAGGTTTTCACAGTGTTGTGTCGCATTTCATTTCGGTTTGGGGCTTTTTGACCTTGTACAAATATATTCAAGCACGCTTTATGGTTTTCTGCACAAAATTGACCGACATCTTGGGCTTTTAGTGACATGTTTCGACGGTTCTTGAACAGTTGCACCACTTTCCTGGCCATTTTACTGTCCATTGGAACAATTTTATGAACACTCCCTTCCTTTCTTGGGCACTCAAACGCTCCTTTAAAGCTCTTATTACACAAGACACAGTTGTATTTGCAATTCCAAGCGGTTTATCGACCCATCACTGGTACGCCAATTTACATTGTAAATGCAGTAATTTCTTGTTTCGAGGACATGTCTTGAACTACTGTCTGAATAACTATTAAATTTGTCAGATTTGCTCAAATTTGCAGGTTTATTATTGGAAAGATGAAAAAAACTCTTCCTTTATTTTCTGATATGGAAGTTTCTTCGATAATTAACCTGGGAGTGCCCAGACCTTTTCCACACGACGAACAAAGCCCGTAAAGAAGCACTTTGGTACATTTTTAATGCAGCACTCCGAAGGCCACCGTGCCCCAATTAGCGCTTCATTCATTCCGTTCAAGAAGTCCGTACCCAAGTTAGCAGTGCATGCTGCGTCTGAAGGTTCAACACCGGCTTGTGTGTCGTGTACTGGCTCATATTACATCACCAAATGCCCTACTTTTCCGAAGCTAACGTTGGATAAATGGTTCCAGGTTGTGAATTCGAAGAAACTGTGCAGTAACTGTCTCCGTCGTGGTCACTTCATTCTGGATTGCAGCTCCGAATTCCGCTATCGCACATGTAATAAGAAACATCACCCGCTTCTCCATCCTGGGATGCCTGTATCTGCGTCTGTTCTACGGCTGACATTCAGGAATCACAATCCGTTGGAGCTGGTGTGCCTGCAACTTCATCAGCTACAACTGAAGCTCGACAACATTCACTACAGCGCGCAGTGGCCACAATCTATGCCGCCAACGTCGCAGCAGAATCAAGGGAAGTGCGCGTATTCTTATCAACGATTCTCATAACGGTTAAGGGTTGCAACGGACGGTTGCAAACGGCTAGAGTGCTTTTGGGCAGTGGTTTGCAGGCAAACCTCATCTCGGAGAGGCTGTGTCAGGTATTGAAGCCACCCAGGAGGAAAGCTAAGGTACCCATCTCCGGTGTCGACATCTCGCGAATTCAGATAAACAGTGCTGTTTCTGCTACAATCGGGTCACAGCATACGAACTATTCGGTTTCGATGTGCTTCTTGGTTATCAAAAAAGTGACAGAAGATCAACCGTCAACGACGATTCCGGTTGATAACTAGAACCTTCCAGCACGCATGGTACTGGCCGATCTGGACTTCTACAAGCGAGCTCCGATAGACATTCTACTTCACGAGTTCTTGTTACTGAATGGTGGCTGGGTGCATATTCAACGCGTCGGCGAAGGGCGTCCACTTTTTGTGAACACCGTCTTTGGTAAGGCGGATTTGGTAACCCTCAACCCTATTCCTTGCTGCTCTGCGATTGTGGACGCAACAACTTTGGAAGATAAGATTGAACGTTTCTGGACGACCGAATACGCAGGAAGAACAGGATTATTAGAAGCATTTTTAAACCCCTTTCTCTCGTGATTCGACGGCATGGTAAGTCGTGCGGCTGCCGAAACGAATCAGACTCAAACAGATGGTCGGTGAATCGAAGGATGTGGCAGTACGAAGACTTGTTCAGCTTGACCGGTGACTGGGCAATAGGCCATCCCTTATTTTGAAAAAAATTGCCAAGTCAAGAATTCCACCTCTTGAAATGTTCGTCTTGGCTAGAAAACAAACATACTGAAATTTGAAGACCGTACGTTGACGTTAAGTGCTCCCCCAACGGACCTGAAGAAATGGTAGTACGGGTGACTACCCACGCGGTGGCAAGCACGCTACTGTAGTGTATGGTCTTGCAGGTCGGCTAAGATCAGTGTCGTCAGGTTGATAACATTTTATGTTCGTTTTTTTTATTATCAATGTTGTTTGGGACACTTTATCATCAGTACACCAGTTTTTAGATACAACACAATAACGTCATCATAGACGTGGCCGGATAGCTCAGGGGTTATCCGTTCTGCTTACTGAGCAGATGGTCGGGAGTTCAATCCCAGGTCCGTCCCCTTCCTTGTCATTTGTCACTTGCCTCTTTCTATCATCACTAGATCTAAAATAAAAAGCAGTCTACTGCGCTTTCATTGTTCGCATCACTTACCACAGTGAATCCATGATCTAAAGATAACCTACCCTCACCTAACACGTGGTAAACATGGTCTCTAACCAACGATTGTAAAACTAATCATCCTTCCCCCCTCCCCAAAGACCGTGAGGACGTGTGTTTGTTTTCTAGTCAAGACGAACATTTCAAGAGGTGGAATTCTTGAATTGGTAATTTTTTTCAAAATAAGGGATGGCCTACTGGGCAAGGACCATGAATTTCGTTAGCGTTGCAACGAAGCACTACAATCGTTTTTGGACCAAAACCATATGAGGATGGTTCCGCAGGAGGAGTTGAATTGCGATAAACGACTCACTTTATACTTGCCTCACCATCCAGTATATGAAGAAACGAGTGCAACCACGAAAATCCGGTCAGCATTTGCCGGTTCGGTGAAGACGTCATCCAACCACTCCCTGAACGGTGCGCTGATGACGGGTCCGGTTATCTAAGACTCGTTATTCGATCTGATTCTTCGCTTTCGGAATCACATGATCGAGAAGATGTATCTGCAGGTGTTGGTACACCCGGATGACACTGCTCTGTTACGGATTCTATGGAGATTCTCGCCATCGGATCCAATTGCAATATACAAAATGACAAGAGTCGCTTTTGTGCAACTGGCTCATGACGAATAGAATCAGTGTCCACGAGCTAAAATGGCCCTCATACATGAGTTCTACATGGACGACTTTATCGGAGATGCTAGGTGACCACGCTAGGAGTCAGTTGGCATCAAGGGCCAGATCGACGTGTCGCGGCTCACTGTAAACGGGAAGTGGACTTGGCGCAAAGTGTACTCCATTATTGTACCGGTTTAACGTACCGGTTGTACCGGTTTAACGGCACCAGTCATCGCTTAAGCGAGGATAAGGATGCAGCAATTATGGATAGCTGCTCAAGAAGATGATGATCCATCATCGGAGTTATTTGCAAATCAATTGATGGCATCTATCAGCAGCTTCCGGTGCTTTCTAACGTTAAGAAACAACTGCACGCGTTCACCGAGCATCCGTTGCTGATTCAATTCCTACGGGGTGTGCATCTACGCTCGTTCTATTAGTCGTTTTGGACGCACCAAGGTATAGTTGTTGTCAGCCTATGTGGAGACCTAGTTGCTGCAAAACTCTACCGTGCGACAGTGAACGCGCTGAAGATGGAGGAAGTCAAAGCCTGGTTCTGGTCAGACTCTACGGTTGTACTCTCGTGACTGAAACTACCACCATATGGCCTTTATTCGTCGCTAACCGAGTCTCACACATTAAGGAGCACACGTAGGAACATCGATGGAATCACGTCAAAAGGACGGAGAATTTAGCTGAGCTTGTGTCGCGAGGAGTTATACCAAAGGGTCTTGTTGACCTTCTGCATTGGTTTCAAGGCCCACACTGGTTGTCGCTGCAGGATCAACATCGGAACACCAAACAACATTTGCACTACGAGAAGCCCTCGGAGGAAGTGCTGAGGATGAATAGAAACGTTCTGGTGGTAACGAACCACCCTCAAGCTCACCCATTATTGGAACACTACTCAAATTAGTAGAAGATGTTGCGGTTTACTTCATACTGCGTGAGATTCATCCGGAATTGTCAAAGTCGCAAGCGTCTCCCAAGCCCGATACTCAGCGTTGAGGATCTACAGGAAGCCAAACTCGCCGTGGAGATCAAGGCACTTGCAAATCATCATGTCGTTCCTGCGCATTCATCGTTGTAGCTACTCAATCGTTTCCTGGTTCAACAGGGCATACTTCGAGATAGTGGCCGGCTCAATCTAGCTGGTGAATCGTATGCGGTTCGGCTCCCCATGATCATCCCTGGCAATCATTCTTTCTCGAGACAAGTGCCAGTTGCACTCCACTCTGGTCCTCGCATGACGCTCGCTCAAATCAGGCAAGAATTCTGGCCCCTAAACGGTAGGGCACTGATAACCTACACTCCCCGGAACTGCATTTGCTGTTTCCGAAGCAACCCTGTCCTTGTATCTCAACTCCCGGTCAACATCCAAAGCCTCGTACAACTCCCACTCGTGCATTTGCTGTCACTGGGGTAGACTATTGTGGCCCAGTCTACCTCAAGCCCGTACATCGTCGAGCAGCTGCCCAGAAAGCCTTCATCGCCCTGTCATCGCCTCGAGCTGGTAAGGGACCTCACCACTGCTGCTTTGCGACGTTTTGTATCCCGTAGAGGTCTACCCGAAATGATCCACTCGGATAACGGCCTCAATTTCTAGGGTGCCTGCAACCATCTTCGAGAGCTGTACGATCTGCTGTGTGATCCAAAGACGACAACTGAAATCAGAAACGAATCTTCCCAATGTGGCATCGTCTGGAAGTGCATCCCTTCGCGAGCGCCGAATTTTGGCGGCAACACACACAATTTCACCCAACTCACGGCATGTACGGCAAATCAACAACCTAGCGAGTTGAATGTTTAATGACAACTTTTTATTCTGGCAATATGACAACTAACCACTCTCGACTGAATCTCTTAAACAATCCACGAAATGATGCTTTCGATAATATGCTATGGTAGTCCAGGTTTGGTCATACCCTTCTATTGTAAAATTAAAATGGCCGTTTTGAAGGACTCTGACAAAACACAATATCCACCTATGAACAGATTTATAATGGAGAAAGCAGGTCATTGTTAGCACACAATTGAATTTATTTTTACTAAGAGCATGTAATTTCAACAATACAACAATATGCAGCTTTATTAAAAAGCTATTTGTTGGGTATTCCCCGTTTTGCACAACGTGCGCACCCGCGAATCACTTCCAAAATGTGTGATACGATCACAAGTGAAATTCAATCTATTAAAATGCACTACAAGTCACTATCAAATACATTTATTGTTCGAATGTAAGTGGACTGTATTTCAACGATAGTTTTCACAACTGAACCGATACCGTCGTCGGTGGGATTATAACTATATATCAGTGATGCTGCAAGAGCACATCTCTGGTCCTATCGTTCTTTCTATCATATCCCTCGTGCACGATCTACCTACATGCAGAGAGTTGAGATCACTCTCTTCTGTTCGCTTTGCTGCTCTACAGTGTAGCATGAAATAAACCAAATTTCCCTAACACTATTAGCGTTCAAAAAACACCCAGAAATGGCACCCGGTATAGAAAAGAAAAACGTAGTTCTGCGTTAGAACAGGTATAACTCGATAAAAAAGAAACTTTATATTCTGACTATTTCTATCGATTTCTCGCAAACTACACCTCATTCAAAAAAAATAGTAAAAACCATTGAATAAATGGGGCAGTTTCCAATCTATTGAATGCAATTAATTGTATAAATAAACTCTCATTCGTGAGAAATGTGCACAAGAAGTCGAAAAATAAAGTTGCTTTACATCGAGGTATGCCTGTAAACCGTCAGTCTTTTTGCACTATGCTGTTTCGTAGAGAATAAGACTAGCATAACGGCATTGGACTGGGTTTTACAAAAAAATCCCTACTTCTGATGCTGTCGTATCCACTTTTTATGATAATATTAATCAAATCATTCATGATTAAGTTCCGATAAAGACCGTAGATGTTCAATGAATTTCAACCAACCGCGATGGTACGCGCAATTGCGTAATTTGCGAAACTGCTTGCGTAAGGCTCATGAACGAAACTTTCGCAGCGAAAAAAGAAGTGCAGATTTCAGAAGCCGCGATAATGGTTTGCATGAAGTTCGCTTTCGTGGGCATGATCTTCAGATCTTCAAAGAAAAACCGTCGTCTCTCTGGTCTTTTGTTAACGCTCGTAAAAAATTGCTATTATTCTGGCAGACCTCAGGCAGCATGGGCCAGCCAAAAATGGCTGCTCTACTGAAGTGACTGGAATAAATTGTGACTTTCAGTGTATGTTATGACTCCCATTCTAAAAAACAAGCGTGGAGAAAGCATAAGGATAGAACAGAACACGCACAGTTGATTATATTCTCTCGTACAAAGTCAATGAGTTGGGTAAAAGTGACAAATGCCTTTACGAAGGAAAAATGCTTTCAAGAGTGAGGAGAATATATAAATGCCCGATTCTATACTTTTACCCTCAAACAACTAGAAAGTAACAACTTACGCAACATCAAGCTCTTATATAAAGTGCAATCCTATAGTCGATTGGTAACCTTAGAAACATCTTTAGATTGACCAAAGTGGTTCAGAAAATAAATCCTGGGAAAAACTGTTGCCTTCTTGGCGAGGATGATTCAATCGTACAGACCATTCCGATTTCCATTGATCGGAACTAAGGAAAGTTCCGTCTAATTAATTTTATTGCCATCATTATCCGGTCCGTCATATAATGAATACTAATGAGCGAAGATTGGAAGCATTTTTTATAAGCTCATCGACATTAAACCTTCTTCATTTATGACTACTCGGGGTTGAGATTCGAACTCATCACTTTAGTAGGCATAGAAGCTAACCACTTCGCCTGGTTCACCCTCTGTACGAGCATCATTTGTCGAGCTGTCGAAGCTTTCGTTGTTTATGATACCATGAAATTGGAAATGGAGCTCGTTACTGGAGCTCCCGAACCGTTCTTATGAATTGTGATAATAAATGTGTTTCTCTCTGTACGGTAGAAAGGGGATGAATAGGGCTGAATGCTATCATGAGCGAGTAGGAACACAATATTAGTGAGAGGCTATTATTATATGAAATTCAATCATACTTGATGTAAGTAGCTAAGTTGCGCTGTCGAACTATTGTTCCGTAAAACAAAGAATCCATGCATAGTATGGGAAATGCGGTTCAATAACACCGCCGAAATTCTGGACTTCACATACGTTGCGATGTTGCATCAACATAGTCGGTCCATGTTCGCTTTTCTCTGGGTTTCATTTTACCCACTAAAACTATTAGAAGGCTTGGAGCTAATATATCTAAAAAATATGCAGAAATTCTTCATAATAATTTATTTTGCAGGAAATTTTGTCAGACAGATATTCTTTTGCAGTAACTTTACTTACTCTCAAAAATATCCTTGGCATTGCGGCTCATCCCTTTGTGCTTTTTGTCTTGTTTGTGGACATGATAATGATAAGTGTGGTCGGGTAATTGTGAGCTGGTAAAGTATCATTTTAGATCTTGTTAGGCTTTAAGACAAATGGCTAACAAAATTATATGGATTAGCCTTTAGAGCACCACTTTTTGTGTTAATATTGCTTTAGTCTTACAGTGACTCAATTCCGTATTCGTACACCATCAATGGATTTAAATAAAACTTTCTCACAAATACATCTAATGTTACATTTTCAAGATGATGTGTGCATGTTGTAGTGTGATCACCATCTGTCATCGGTACGGTGCTACGAACAATGAAAAACATTCCTTGGTTAGGTACGGATCAACTTAACCTGAACACGTTGAAATATAGCTCAAAACCGTAATCGTACTCTTGCGTGTGAGCTAAGTGTGATTTGTTATTACGATTTGTTTGTATATTTTTGTGATTTTCTTGAGTAAGTCTAATAAGTAAGTATAGAAAATTACTGATTTACAACAGAGCATTCATGTATTTTGTAGGCAGTTAGCTGAAATCCTTTTCGATGGGGAGAAAAGGAAAACACACTGCAATTGTGGAACGAGAGCTTATCGTGAAACACTATAAAGAGGGAAAATCCCTCCGGGACATCGCAAACATGGTGAAAAGACCCAAATCAACAATCCAATATATCATCAAACGATTTGTTGAAGAAAACAGGATCGTTGATGCTCCTAAAAACTTGAACCGAAAAAAGTTGACATCACAGGATGAACGATTTGTGATGAGAAAAATAAGAGAAACCCCAAAAACTACAGCAGTTGACATCACGAAAGAGTTGAATCAGCGAAATGAAGTGAAGGTTTGTCCAGAAACTGTCCGAAATGTACTGAGGAAGAACAACTTCAACGCCCGAGTACCGAGAAAAAAGCCGTTCATCAGCCAGAAGAATAAGAAAGTCCGATTCGATTTTGCTAAACAGCACGAAAATACTCCAACGTGCTACTGGGCAGATGTTATTTTTGTAGATGAGTCCAAATTTAACATCTTTGGCTCAGATGGTCGTCGGTTTGTTTGGAGGAAACCAAATGATGAATTGAACGTGAAAAATCTGAAAGCCACGGTTAAGCATGGTGGGGGTGGAGTGATGGTATGGGGATGTATGTCTGCTAAAGGTGTTGGAAACTTGGTTTTCATTGATGGCATAATGGACCAAAATGCATATTTGAAAATACTAAAGGAAAATTTGAAGCAGAGTGCCGCTAACATGGGTTTGGATCAAGGCTTTAAGTTTTACCAAGACAATGATCCAAAGCACAAGGCACATAAAGTACGGTCTTGGTTACTTTACAATTGCCAAAAAGTTATTGACACCCCACCACAATCTCCTGACATCAATCCCATTGAAAACCTATGGGAATACTTGGACAAAAAAGTGAGAAATCATCAGATTTCTAACAAAAACTTACTTAAAACTTACTTGATGGAAGAATGGGAAAAAATTCCCCCTGAATACACTAAAAAACTTGTGGAAAGTATTCCAAAACGTCTTAAAGCTGTTATACAGAGCAAGGGTTACCATACCAAATATTAAATTCTGATATTCATTCTTATCTTTAATATTAGAGTAGTAAATAAATATGCTGTACGAATATGGATTTGAGTGTATTTTTGAGTTGAATTTATGTTTTAATCATTTTCAGATAAATAAAAACCGTTAATCAAAAAACAGATATCATGTTTCATTACTCACACTTGACACTATCAGAAACCTAAACAATATACCCAAAAAGCAGAGTGAATTACTTTTAAAAACAAAGTAAAAGAATTCTGCATGATGATGTACGAATACGGATTTGAGTCACTGTAGCTGATTTGAATATTAATAATTTTCGTTTGACGATCGCAGCAAGCCGTGCTGTTATTCAACTTGAAGGAATAATGAAATATCCGTTTAAATGAAGGTAATCGATTCCCTCCTAAAACATGTGACGGTCGACAGAATTTTTCCAATTCTCGAGTACTTTTTCAAAAGGACGTAAGTAACAAAATGTAAACAAACGCGTTGTTCATGGCATGTTATTAAAAAATCATGTATATATGCCCACATTTGATGAACTTTGTGATGGATTATTTCTGAATGTTTTTACTAACTTTTAACAAAACGGTGTAACATCACTTTTGCACTTTTTGGGAATAATGTACATACACCATTTGTGTTGAAAAGTAACTTGCGAATCATTGTTATATCATTTGAATGCCTCATAACGACGCGTCAGTAAAAGGCTTTATACCTCAAGGTTAAAAATTTAGATTTTGTAAAGTAAAAATTGATATTTTTAACAAAGATATTTTTACACCGTTTTGTTGCAGAAAAAACTAATACGTCATTTTGATAATTTCGACGTATCTTTGTAAAATATGACAACTTGACGTAACATTTCGACGTATCAACATTGTCATTCGCAGAATGACATATCATTTTGACGCAAGTAACATGCCATCTACCATACTGACTTATCAAAATGACGTATAATCTTTTTCTATTACAGACCGTTGTAAGAAACATTTGTCTAAATGAAACATGAATTTTCACTCGTGGTGTAATTTTTAAGCACAGTGATGTAATATATTTGACCAATGCGTAATTCAGTGGAGTTTAATTGGGATAAACATGTCCGGTTTTCAAATTGCAATAGAGATAAACTCAAAAAAGTTCAATGCTGATTTTCTCATTTTCGTCCAAATGTTACTTACGTCCATTTGAAAAAGTACACGAGAATTTATGTTTTAAAGTGCTACGGCCACACACCCGGAGAAAAAGATACATCAGCTTAGTCTTATTAGTGCTAGTATTGCTCCGCCCGGGTATACATTGTTTTTCCGCTTTGTATCGAGTGAATTGATGATTATTAGCAGTTTTGAAGTTTTCGATTTAGGGACGCCCCTTTCTTACATACTTATGCTAGTCCAACGTCCTATTAGGACCGCACATGGGTCAGATATTTCTCCATAAAACTTGGTTGAGAGCTGCTTGTCTTCAGATCCTCAAATGTTCCATACTTCCAAGGATTAACTTCTCACTTGTTTTCAGCACCGGATTCGCAGGGTTGTTGTCCGACATTCTTACAACATGTCCTACCCATTGTACCCTTCCAGCTCTACCACTTTTCTGGATACTGTGTTCGTAATAAAGCACCTTTCTGGATACTGTGTTCGTAATAAAGCTGCACCAGCTTATGATTCGTCCTTCTCTTCCGTACACCATTTTCACATACACCGCCAAAGATGGTCCTAAGCACTTTCCAATACTCCGAATGCTTGCAGGTCCTCTTCGAGAATTGTCCACGTCTCATGCCCGACGGAACCAATGATCCGAGGTACACAAAGTCATCCACCATGATGAACTCATTCCCGTCGATTGTCACAGTTCTGCCTATACAAACTCTTTCACGCTCGGTTCCTCTAGCCAACAAATACTAAGTCTTCGACATATTCACCATCAATCCAACCTTTTCCAATTCACGTTTCAGCTTGGCGTACTGATCAGTTATCACCTGGAATATTTTGCCACATAATGTCCACATAGTCCGCAAAGCAGGTGAACTGGCCGGATTTATTGAAAATCGTACCCCGCGTGTTGAAGTCCGCACGATTTATAACACCTTTAAGCGCAATGTTGAACAGAAGGCAGGAAAGACAATCGCCTTGTCGAAGTCTTTTGCGTGTTTCAAACGAGTCCAATAACACACCCGATGTCTTCACGTAACACTCTACATCATCCATTGTAGTCTTGATCATTCTGGTCAGTTTTCCGGGAAAAACGTTCTCGTTCATAATCTTCCATAGCTCTTCACGATCAATAGTACCGTATGTGGCCTTAAAGTCGATGAATAGGTGGTTTGTAGGGACTTGTTATTCGTGAATCTTTTGGAGGATCTGTCGCAACGTAAAGATTCGGTCAGTTGTCGATCAACCGTTCACCAAACCGGCCATATAGATAAACGACGGAAGATAATCTGGGACAGCACTTTGTAGGTCGCGTTGAGAATAGTTTCGAAAATCGGCCATAATTTTTTTTGATGACTATAAATAATCAGTTTCTTTGGCAAAATTGGAGCCTATTAGTTCCTCTTTCGAAAGATGTCTTTGGATCCGCGAAAAAATAAAAATTATACATATTACGAGTAAAAAACGGATCGTGTTCCATCTTACAAGCCTTTCCTATATAACATGTAACTCCCTCTTTCCACTCCTCCGGTAACTGTTCTGTATCCCAGATCCTAACTATCAGTCGATGCAGACAAGTCACCAACTTATCCGAGCACAGTTTTAGTAGTTCCGCTCCGATGCCATCCTTCTCAGTTGCATTGTTATTCTTAAGCTGTTTGATAGCATCCTTAACTTCACTTATCGTGGGAGTTAACACGGCCCCCTCATCCACCATACCGACGGTACTCCAGCAGTCCTCAAGAGGGACTTCGATAAGCTTTTCCTCTTCCGGCAACGCTGCTTCAAGCTTTACGCGTAATTATTGCGACCTCGGGTAGCTTCAGTCGCTCCAGATTATACCGTGGCGGGCGCCTGTATGAATGATGTTCACAAAGAAAAATCTATGGTGCACTTTGATCATTATCAGATAATGGTCTGAGTTGATGTTGGCGCCGCGATAGGTCCCAACGTCGATAATATCCAAGAAGTGTCAATAAAAACGTGGTCGATTTCGATTTAATTCGGTCTGTTGTGGTGATCTCCAGGTATACCGATATGGGATTCTATGCCGGGAGTAGGTACTACGTATGGCCATGTTCTTCGAGGCGGCGAAATCGATGAGCCTGAGGCCATTTTCGTTCGTTAGCTGGTGGGCGCTGAACTTTCCTATAACCGGTCTGAATTTCTCCTTCTGACTGACCTGTACGTTCAAATCTCTGATGACGATTTTGACGTCGTAGAAGCTGTTGTATTCCCGTTCAAACTGCGCGTAAGCAGCGTCCTTGTCATCATCGTCACTTCCTAGGTGACAAATGCCACAAAAGCAACGAAAGAAGCCAACGTGCATGAGCGTACGAGACTAACGCTTGCATTAAAAGAAATGGACTTTTTTTTTTCGGATAGTGATAAAAAAAATAGCTAGGACAGATAATTGCTTTTGATAAATTTCCCATGGACGGTAATTATTTAAGCTTACTTGCAAAAAGATCTACGCCCTTGCGAGTGGTCTTCCGGCAGTTAACCGGAAAATTCGCCTTGGCGGATGAAATCATGCGTGTAGGCATGTTTTGAGTTCTTCCTTGGTTAATTAACTTTATTTATCAATTCCTCCTCAGTTTTCGCGACAAAATTGTTGAAGTAGATCTTACGCTCCAGGTTGGCCCAGAAGTTCTTGAAGGGACCCAGCTGGGGGATGCTGGGTGGGTTCGCTGACTTGGATACCATATCAATATTAAGCCGCTCAATCTCCTCCAACGATCACTTTGAGTAGTGGGCTGAAACTAGATCTGGCCAGAACAAGGCGTCTCCGCCCTTATGGTATTTCTTGATGAACGACGCAACTTCCTGCTGGTATTTCGTACTATAAATTTTCCCGTTCACGGCAAGTCCGGAGCGAAAGAAGAGCGGCTTTGGCATCCTCTTCTCGCTGCTTGTCAGCCACATCAGCACCTTCTTGGGGAACTTGGTGTGTGAAATAAACTCCATCTTGGAGCTCACTTCCTTCGTGGAGGACGTAAAAGGGTCATTCCATCCGAAGTGTCCGAGAAAAAGTTAAAATGTGGACATGACCTTCACGGATTTCATCCAAATTTTGAGGAATGATTCATTTTACGATTATATGTAAAACTACAAATTTTTGTGTCGATCGGACCACCCCTCGGCTATTGGGGCCTCCCCCTTTTTTCAAGTTTCTGTAAAAATGCTCATTTTGTTTTATTTATATCTCCGTAACTATTATGCTAAAAAACAAACTAATAACTGTTATTTAAAGGAAATTGTTCAAAAAAAACTCATAAAAAATATTATTTTTTGGCAGCAGTGTTGCCAAACATGCTAATTTTTCTTTTTTAAATTTAAATTGCAATTTTCGCTCAATGTAGATATTTTGATTTTAAATATGACCACGTCAACGTGTTCCTCACACTATTTTACATAATAAACACTAAAAATCTCAGGGTATTTTGAGCCGTTTCTGAGATACAGCGTTTTGAAACAAAGAACTTCTTGTTTTCTAGTTTTTATACAATATTATATTTCTCCTTCATGTATTTCCCCGTAACTAGCATGACTAGAAACAATCTACTGGTTGGTAATTGATCAAAAAAATCATAAAAAAAATATAATTTCTTGGTGGAAGTGTTGCCAAATATGCATTTTTTTCATTTTATAATAAAATTGCAATTTTCGCTCAATGTAGATATTTTTATTTAGAAAATGACCACGCCATCGTGCTCTTCACACTTTTTTACATAAATACCCTACAAATTCTATGTACACTTAGTAGCAAAAAAAGCCGAACAAAATTTTGCTTCCAAAAAACGCCTTTTATCCTTTTGTTACTATGTCAATATTTTTGGATGAAAATTTTACAACACTATAACCAATGTACAAACCTTATGTGACCAAAATTGATAACGTTTATAAATTTGAAGTTTTCTTAACATAAGTGAAAAAAGTTGTTTCTGGACATACTAATTTAAAAAATCCGTATTTCTGTTAAAAATTAAGATGACATATCTAACGAGTGGAAACAGTTGAAGTTTTGCCCACATTATTTTCTAAGTATTTTTTGGCTAAGGAGAAATTTAAAATATGTTATCTAAATTTTCACTGAAATACGGATTTTTTAAATTTTCATATCCAACAACGACTTTTTTCACATTTGTTATGAAAACTCAAATTTATAAACCTTAAGAACATACAATTTTGGCCACATGGACCAACACGGCGTTTTCTGGAAGCAAAATTTTGCACGGCCTTTTCTTTGCTACTGAGTGTATATCATGTATATCCATGTAGTGGATACTGGATGCGATTCGAAGGTAATTGTTCAAGAAAACCATAAAAAATAATTTTCTTGACGGCATTGTTGCCAAATGTGCTATTATTCTTCTTTTTTTAAATTTATTGTATGTTTATTTGAACAACAACAGCGCCATCTTATTCATCGCATTTTTAAATAAAAAATCCATCAAATGAAGTAAACGTTATTATTATTATTATGTTTTTAAAACTTTATTATTTCGCAATTTCTTTCCACTATTATTTTGTTGTTCCTTTTGTGTGCCTTTTGTCAATACTATTTTGAGTCTGGAACTTGTTGTTGAAGTGGAAACCGTTTTCATGAGCATAGAATCGATACCTGTAGGAACTGCGGTATGCATGGACCGGATACCACCAGCAATGGATGCTGCTGATTCGAAACGGTTTTTCAGTATCTCCTTTTCTTCATGGTATTCTGCAGCCGACACAAATAAAACATTCAGCTTGCAGTGGTCTAACGCCCAATCATACAGTTGCTTTGGTGTTTGAATTGTTACGCCCTGCAAACTTGTCCACGTTGCCAATCTTTTAAGTGTCCCTCCTAATCCATCGGTCCGACCTTAACCGGGTGCTGTAGTTAAGTAGTGCCACTCAGCGGGAACACCAAAATCCTTCTCGTGAAAGAACAGGTTGATGATGTTGAAACGATTTTTATACTGCGATCCCGCACCATCGGAAAAATATATAATTTTCGTTAGATTAGTCATCTTGCTCTTCACAAACTGAATGAAGTGTCGCTGAAATACGTGGAATGTGGTGGTGTTGTGCTCTAAGGAATCTGAAATTATGACAAAATTAAGAGGCACGACAACTTCTTCCCGTAACACATATGCTGCAAATGGATGTATCGTAACCTGACTGTTATTGTAGTGAACGGATTGAACACTGATTTGATAAACAAAAGAATAATTTTCTGAGAAATCAGCTACTACTATAATCTCACCCTCGCAGAGATTGTCGCGCTTAGACTTGAAGAACTCCGTTTGTAGTCATGCTTACGAACACCAGAAATAGCATCAAAAACCTGAATTAATCCACCGATGGTGCGACTGAACCCTTCTTACATTTTATCAGAATTACGAACTCAAATGTGGCTAATATGGTACTGGATACATATTTTCATCAGAAATTCCAGGAAGGTCCAGGAATATTCGATATGTAATATTTTGTGTTAAAAAATTGTACCGTTCGACAATCCTTAACGTACTGTTCATCGATGTGATTAACATATTACCATTAATAGTCTTTAATGACCTGTTTCTGTTAGTTCTATAAAAGGGGAAATTACATAAATATTATCAATTTTATATAATCAGTCCATAGAATGAATTATTAGACAATACGTCAATTTTGATTATCGATATGGATTCAATATGCTTAGATAAGAACATATTCGATTGATAATGTAAATGGAGACTTTGTGTAATTTTCGAATATACTCGTTGCAGTTGAAAACCAGCCACTCGAGCCAATCGATGCTGCTCTAATTCTATACAGTAGCATAGTGTGGCTAGTCCGCTGTATGTGCTATACAACGCTCCAGATACGACACAATAGAATGCAAGCGGCATCGATTGGTGTGATTGGTCTTGTTCGGTTTTGCACTGCAACGAGTATATTGTCATCTCACAATTATGTGCTCTCAGGTATTGTTTTGGTCATATCTCCATGAAGAATTATCCAATCATAATGAAATTTTGACCAGTTATTTGGAGATATCATAGCTTTGATTTGACACCAACAAAACTAAAATCGGTACACAAATAGCTCAGTATGTAATCGGAGACTAAACTGTTTGATTACTATTATAATAGGCCTTCAAGTACTGTTTCGTTCATATCTTCGTAACGAAATGTCCGAATGAAAAAAATCAATAGCGTTCTATGGGAATGTTGTAGCTTCCATTTGCCGTCAACAGAACTGAAATCGGTTCACAGATGGCTGAGAAACCGATGTGACATTATTTGTAACGCACACACACACACACACACACACACACATACACACACACACACACACACACATACACACAGACATGTGCTCAGTTCGTCGAGCTGAGTCGAATGGTATATGACACTCGGCCCTGTGGGCCTCGGATAAAAAGTCGAGTTTTCAAGCGATCTTAATACCCTTCTATTGATGTAAGAAGGGTAAAAAGGGAAGTTAACATAATGAAATTTTGAACACTTATTTGGAAATTTTATAACTTTAATTTGGCGTTAACAAAGCTTCAATCCTGAGCTTCAATTTTGATTATCGATATGGATTCAAGATGCTTAAATAAGTACATATTCGTTGAAAATTGTAAATGGAGACTTTGTGTAATTTTCGAATATACTCGTTGCAGTTGAAAACCAGCCACTCGAACCAATCAATGCTGCTCTAATTCTATACAGTAGCATAGTGTGGCTAGTCCGCTGTATGTGCTATACAACGCTCCAGATACGACACAATAGAATGCAAGCGGCATCGATTGGTGTGATTGGTTTTGTTCGGTTTTGCACTGCAACGAGTATATTGTCATCTCACAATTATGTGCTCTCAGGTATTGTTTTGGTCATATCTCCATGAAGAATTATCCAATCATAATGAAATTTTGACCAGTTATTTGGAAATATCATAGCTTTGATTTGACACCAACAAAACTAAAATCGGTACACAAATAGCTCAGTATGTAATCGGAGACTAAACTGTTTGATTACTATTATAATAGGCCTTCAAGTACTGTTTCGTTCATATCTTCGTAACGAAATGTCCGAATGAAAAAAAAATCAATAGCGTTCTATGGGAATGTTGTAGCTTCCATTTGCCGTCAACAGAACTGAAATCGGTTCACAGATGGCTGAGAAACCGATGTGACATTATTTGTAACGCACACACACATACACACACACACACACACACACACACACACACACACACACACACACACACACACACACATACATACACACAGACATGTGCTCAGTTCGTCGAGCTGAGTCGAATGGTATATGACACTCGGCCCTGTGGGCCTCGGATAAAAAGTCGAGTTTTCAAGCGATCTTAATACCCTTCTATTGATGTAAGAAGGGTAAAAACGATTCTACGAATGGTTTAACCTCCGAAACAAGGTTGTTTAGGCTGCATCTCTCTTGCTGAGACCAATGTTTGTATTGGACCTCGTTGATGTCGTTGTCTTCAAAATACGACCAAACAAGATCTTTCATAGAGCTTGTATCCGCACAATTATCGTTTTCACACGCGTTTAAGAAGCATGTTTCTGTTGGTGGGTCGCATAGACATCGTTTTAGCATATCCCTATAAGTTTCAAACAGCTTGGTGCTATCAACTTGCATTTGATCAAAGCGGGCTCCTACAAATTTCAACCTGAAATTTTCATGAATAGCACACACGCACACATAATGTGAACCAGCTGCTCCTGTCAACACACATTCTGGTGGTCGTACTTCCGTCGTACTAACTTTGGTGGTCGTACTAACTTTGAAAATCCTATTTTTTCGTTTGGGAATTTCGCTTTGAAGAGAGCATATACTTCTTTAAGATTTGCCAAAATTAAACGCTTCTGTTTCAAAACGCGTATACTTTCTTCTCGTACGCTTATGCACTCTTCTTTCCGGCTAATTCCTTACTTACATCCTTGTTCAATACCTCGATTGACAGTGGATTTTTTTGGACATGACGAGCATAGGATTCCTTTTTCAGCAACGCAGTTTTTCATGTTACAAATTAATCGTTCTGAACATTTGAATTCACCTGTAAATGACCGATGTTAAAGTATTGTTTAAAAGTTATTCTGTTTTAGACTTTCACAACATCACATAATTTGGATTTTCTTGATACTCCAAGTTGAGGCAGCACCGATAGAACGACTTTTTTCACTTATGTTAAGAAAACTTCAAATTTATTGGTTATAGTGTTTTAAAATTTTCATCCAAAAATATTGATAATTGACATAGTAACAAAAGGATGAAAGGCGTTTTTTGGAAGCAAAATTTTGTTCGGTTTTTTTTGCTACTAAGTAAACAAAGAATTTTTAGGGTTTTTATGTAAAACCGTGTGAAGAGCACGATGGCGTGGTCATTTTTTAAATTAAAATATCTACATTGAGCGAAAATTGCAATCTATATAATAAAAATGAGTTGGGGTTTCCTTTGTCACGATTTAACTCGCGAGCGGAAGAACCGTTTGGCATGAAAATTTGTACGCAGGAGTTTTTGAGGCCGGGGAACGTTTTTAAGATAGTAAAAGACCCCTCCCTCCTCTGAAAAAGGGGGCTCCCATACAAATGAAACACATTGTTCTGCATAACTCGAGAACTGATCAAGCAAAGGAACCCAAACTTAGCATGAGGTAGTTTTTGGAGGCAAAAAATGTTTCTGTGGTAGCTTGAGAACCCTCCCCTCTCTAGAAAGGGAGGCTCCCATACAAATAAAACAGAAGTTTCTGCACATATCAAGAACTAATCAAGCAAATGGAACCAAATTTGGCATGTGGGGTTTTCTGGTGGCGAAAAATGTTTGAATGGTAGTTTGAGACCCCTCCCCTCTCTTAGAAGGGGTGCTGTCATACAAATGAAACTGAAATTTCTTCATAACTCTAGATCTAATAAAGCAAATGGAACCTAATTTGGCTTGCGGGGATTTTAAAGGCAATAAATGTTTCTACGGTAGTCCGAGACCCCTCCTCCTCTCTGGTAGGAAAGGGGGTGGGGGCTCCCATACAAATGAAACACAAGTTTCTGCATAACTCTAGAACTAATCAAGTAAATGGAACCAAATTTGACAGGTAGAGGTTTTTGAAGGCAAGAAATGTTTCTTATAACTCGAGACCCTCTGCCCTCTGTAAGAGGGGGGCTCTCATACTAATGAAACACAAATTTGTGCATAACTCGAGAACTAATCAAGCATATGGAACCAAATTTGGCATGTGGAGGTTTTTGGAGGAGAGAAATGTTTCTATGGAAGTTTGAGACTCCACCATCTGAAAGGGGGAGGGAGGGGGTTTCCATACAAAAACATCACAAATTTCTGCCTAACTCGAGAACTAACCAAGTAAGTGGAACCAAATTTGGCTTATGGAGGTTTTCGAGGGCAAGAAATGTTTCTATAATGGTTTGAGACTCCTCCGCTAACTGAAAGAGGGGTCTCTTATACAAATGAAACACGAATTTCTGCATAACCCGAGAACAAATCAAACAAATGGAACCAAATTTGGCATGTGTAAGTTTTTGAAGGAAATAAATGTTTCTAAGGTGGTTTGAGACCCCTCCACCTTCTGGAAGGGGAGATTCCCATAAAAATGAAACATAATTTTTAACGTAACTCGAGAGCAAATGAAGCAAATGAAACCAAATTTGGCATGTTGAGAATTTTGGAGGCAAGAAATGTTTCTATGGCACTTCACTACCCCTCACCATTTCAAAGGGGAAGGGGGGGGGCACCTATACAAATAAAAGCAAATTTCTGCATAACTCGAGAACTAATCAAGAGATGAAACTCTCTCATTTGCTTGGTTCAAATTAAAGTAAACACACTGTTTTTTTTATTATCTTATTATTTATATTCTTTTAAAGTTTCACTTATGGAATACTGCAAAAAAAGGAGTTTTACTTAAAGAAAAAGAAATCAATTTGTGTTGAAATTTAGGGTTCAGAAAACATAAACTAAAGTAAAATAAAAGCATTTCAATAATTGATATGTCCTCCTTTGGCCTTCAGGACCTCCTGCAGGCGCTTCGACATGCTCTCAACCAGGTTCTTTAGGTGCTGTGGATCTAGCTCTTCCCAGGCGCGCTCCAGGGCTTCAAAATAGTTATTTTTATACACCAGTTTTGTCAACCCTGGTATCGAGAATCGCCCACAAATTCTCGATGGGATTGAGGTCCGGGCTTTGTGGAGGCCATTCCAGCGGTTTGATCCGACAAGACCGGAAGAAAGACTTCGTCTTCTTGGGAGTATGCTTCGGGTCATTGTCCTGCTGGAATACGAACTTCTCTTCAAGGCCCGTCTGGATCAGCGAAACCTCCAGATTTTCTCGCAGGATGTTGATGTAAGAATCTGCCGTCATTATCCCGTCGATTTTCACAATGCTTCCCACTCCACCCCACGAAAAACACCCCCAGACCATCACATTTCCTCCTCCATACTTCATCGCGCCTTGGATGTGGCGCTCCTGAAGCTCCTCTCCCGATCTGCACCAAACACGAACCCGCCCCTTTCGGTTACACAGCTCGAATTTTGATTCGTCCGTCCAGAGAACCGTTTTCCAGAACTCTAGGGGCTTATCAGCATGCTCCTTAGCAAACTTAAGCCGTTTGGCTTTGTTTGCCTTGCTGATAAATGGGCGCTTCCGGGCAAGTTTGCTATTCAACCCCTGTGCTACGAGACGGCGACGAACAGTTCGACCGGAAACTGATAACTGAAGGGTTTCTGGATCTCACGGACAGTTTTCCGCTTCCTGCCTCTGCCGGGGCGATCCACCACTGATCCAAACGCTTTAAGCTTCAGAAGAATTTTGCCAACCGCTGCCTTACTGATACTGTACTTCTTAGCGACAGCCCTGTGCGATTCACCGTTTTGCACATCACGAACGACCAATTTCCGGATACACAAGGGAATTGCTTTCTAAAGCACTGCGTTCTCCATAATTTTCAATTGAATTGAATGCGATCACGTATACAAATGCACCACGTTGAGCCGTTTGCTTCAAAACATGTCAAAATATCAAAACATAAACAATCGAGGGGTCTTCCAATGGAAACTTATCGAAAACATATCGATTTTTGAAGTGGGCACTTTATTTTGTCACTTTTTTTTCAACACAAATTGATTTATTTTTTTTTTAAGTAAAACTCCTGTTTTTCAGTATTCTATAAGTGAAATTTATAAAGAATACAAAAAATAAAATAAGAAAAAAAACTACACTGTGTTTACTTTAATTTGAACCAAGTAAATGAGAGAAATTGAAAAAACGAAGAGGTGGGCACTTTATTTTGCCTATCAGTGTACATAAAATGAATTTCTGTCTGTCTGTCAGTCAGACCCTTATAGACTCGAGAAGTTCTTCGACCAACGTGAAAATTTATATGAAGGGGTTTTTGGGGCTGGGGAAGGTTCTTATGATTGTTTGAGACCCCTACTCTCTCAGGAAGGGGCGCTCTCATACAAATGAAACATACATTTCTTCATAACCCTAGAACTAATCAAGCAAATCGAATCAAATTTGACATGTGGGGGTTTTGAAGGCAAGAATGTTTCTATGGTAGTATCAGGACCCCTCCCTTTCTGAAGGGGGAGGGGGCTTCAAACAAATTAAACTCAAATTTTTATTATAATCGATGAGCCCAGTGCGATGGTTCGAGAACTAATCAAGCAAATGGAACCAAATTTGGAATGTGGGGGGTTTTGAAGGCAATGATTGTATGGTGGTTTGAGAAACCACCCTACTCTGGAAGGGAGGGCTCCCATACAAATGAAACACAAATTTCTACCAAAAATGAAAATTATCCAGTTTACTTAAACACAAAAAGTGTGTTTCTCAGATGGGAAGCATGTTTTGATAGAAGTTTGAACCCCTGCTTAGTCAAGAAAAAAAAAGTCATTTCGAAAAAAAACCATAAACGTGCCAGTTATATTAAATTTTTCGTCATTTAGTTGCAAGCGTAGCAGCGCACGCACCGGGTTCAGCTAGTTTTATTATAAAATGAAAAAAATGCATATTTGGCAACACTTCCACCAAGAAATTATATTTTTTTATGATTTTTTTGATCAATTACCAACCAGTAGATTGTTTCTAGCCATGCTAGTTACGGGGAAATACATGAAGGAGAAATATAATATTGTATAAAAACTAGAAAACAAGAAGTTCTTTGTTTCAAAACGCTGTATCTCAGGAACGGCTCGAAATACCCTGAGATTTTTAGTGTTTATTATGTTAAATAGTGTGAGGAACACGTTGACGTGGTCATATAAAAAATCAAAATATCTACATTGAGCGAAAATTGCAATTTAAATTTAAAAAAGAAAAATTAGCATGTTTGGCAACACTGCTGCCAAAAAATAATATTTTTATGAGTTTTTTTTGAACAATTTCCTTTAAATAACAGTTATTAGTTTGTTTTTTAGCATAATAGTTACGGAGATATAAATAAAACAAAATGAGCATTTTTACAAAAACTTAAAAAAAGGGGGAGGCCCCAATAACCGAGGGGTGGTCCGATCGGCACAAAAAATTGTAGTTTTACATATAATCGTAAAATGAATCATTCCTCGAAATTTGGATGAAATCCGTGAAGGTCGTGTACATGTGGTGTGGACACTTCAGCTGGAATTACCCAAAATACAATTTTACCGGATTTCGTAGAAATTTTACAGTATTTCGGTAAAATAAATACCGGCACAAATTTTACAAAAATCCGTTAAATCGGTTAACCGAACGTTCAGCTGTTGAAAGTTTGGAAAAAAATTACCGAATACTGTAAAACTTTCTAAGTGTGTACCTCGAGCCCGAAGGGGATCAGTCTTAGATGATATATAATCAGATGAAGTCTCGACCCACACCCATACCCTCAAACCAAGATTTATTCGACACCTTTGAGATGAGACTGTTTTCGTCGCCCCAAATCTCCTTTACTTCATTTAAACTGCCAGTTGACGAGTGACTGTTTTCGCAGGGTAGTTTTCCGACATTCACGCATTGTGTTCTGCTCAGCGTATTTGTCCGGATTTGACCACCTTACGAATACTGTGTTCGTCAGCGAGCAGCGCAAGCTCATGGTTCATCCTGTACCTTCAGGCTCCGTTCTCAAAATTCGCAAATTCTAAAAAAATCCGAGAGTCCGCAAGTCCTTCTCAACCATTGTCCGCGTCTCGTGACCGTAGAGAACAACCTGTCTTATCTGAGTTTTATACAGGATACACTTTGTACGGGAACTAAGTCTGTTTGGCCGCAGTTGGTAGTGGAGCCCGTAGTAAGCAGGACGTCCACTGATAATACGCCTCTGGATCTGACGGCTGTTATCATTTTCCGCAGTAACTAGTGAGCCAAGATAGACAAATTTGTTCACAGCCTCGAACTCATCGCCTTCGCTCCTTGCACTACTGCCTAGTCTGGCTTTGTCGTCTTCGGTATCACATGCCAGCAAATACTTACTTCGTTTAGGACGTATTCACTGCTTCGCGTTTTTTGTCTGGTGTACTGCTCTGCCTCAAATGTTCTTTCGACAATGACAGATAAATTGACTGGATCTGGGAATCTTGCCACAAATGTTGAATGCCTCTCGTCTCATAACACCTTCAAAAGGAATGTTGGCAGCTGGCATGCTATGCGATCACCTTGACGAAGCCTCCTGTGGTATTCGAATGAACCCGGTAATCCATCCGATATCCTCACATAGCACTGAGTTCCAACCATCGTACCCTGGATCAGTCTGGTCAGCTTTTCAGGAAAACCGTTCTCATCCTTCATCTTTCATAGCTCTTTTTGGTTTACTGTGTCATATGCGGCTTTGAAGTCGGATTTTTTGGATCTATTGGAGGATTTGCCGTAAAATTAAGATTTGATCAGTTGTAGACCGACATTTGATCAAACCCTCCTGATAACTTCCCACGAATCTATTTGCTAGTGGCGACAATAGCTGATACATGATTTGGTATAGCACTCTATAGGCGGTATTGAGAACAGTGATCGCACGATTATTTTGTCGCCTTTCGTGCAGACAGGGCATATTCTTCTACTTCTCCGGCAGCTGTTTGGTATCTGAAACCCTGACTATCAGTCGATGCAGGCAATTGGCCAACTGGTCCTAGCCCATCTTGATAACTTCTGCTCCGATAGTATCCCTTCCAACCGATTTGTTATCGTTCAGCTGCGTGATGGCATTCTCAACATCATCTTTCGTCGATGATGGCACATCTCCGTCACTTGCTGCATCGCTAACGGCTCTTTCGTTGTTGTTTTAGTCCTCTTGCTGTAATTCGTTCAAATAATTATCGAAGTACTGTTTCCACCTCTCGCCCGTTGGTCAAAATACTCTCATCCTTATCCCGGCACATTTCAGCTCGCGGCACAACACCACTGGATGTATTGAGTTTTTGGTGTAGAACTTTCGTGTTCCATATAAGAGGTGCAGCTGTTATAGCTCCTCACACTCCTCCTCCATCTCCTGCCAGCGCTTTTACTCCCGGTAGAGTTGGGTTTGCTGCCTACGCTTCTGTATGTATCATTCCACATTCTAAAGGGTATTTTGATGCTGCACAAATGCCCCCGCTGGGTTCTTCTCTTGCAACACCTGATGACATTCCTCGACGAACCATTCGTTCTGTCGACCTTCGTTCAACGTAACTTAAGACGTTCTTCGCTACGCTAGTGATAGCCGTTTTAACGGTGTTCCAACAGACCTTGAGAACTGTTTCGTTGAACTCATCCTCTTGCGGCAGCGCAGTTTCGAGCAATTTCGCGTAGTCTGTGGCGACGTCAGTTTGCCGATGTGAGAGGCTGTGCTGGAAAAAGGTACTACGTATGGCCATGTTTTTGGAGGCAGCGAAGCCGATAAGTCGACTAGTCAGCTGGTGTGCGCTGAAATTCCCAATTGCCTCATCCTGGCCAACATGAGCGGTGAAATCCCCAATGATGATCTTAATGTCGTGGCTTGAGCAGCGGTCGTATTCATGCTTCAGCTGCGCGTTGAGTTCTTCTTGATCTGTCACCACTCTATCACTCGCTTCTGCATTTCACCCATCATGGTAAAAACATGTTTTGCCGCAGCATCTGATCTGATTATATATAAACAATTCGGTACAGTGGCTATATGCAATCTGAAGAAATTTGGACAACGAATCATGGAAAAGTAGGGTTTTATAAACTTGATTTAGCCTGACTGGGAGATGCGTCTTAGGCTGTTCACTTGACAAATGGTGATAGCATAGCAAAGCATAGCATTTTCCGACCATACTTAATCTTGGGTTAGCTGTTGTAGAGACGATCTGGCCAGATTCTCATTATCAGCAAGGGATAGGAGGGAAGTGTTGATTAGATGTCTACTTAAAAAGATACTGAGAACTCATGCTACCTTCATAGACATCTGGAGTTGGAAGTTGGATGGGAATATGCGAGAAGCTTTCCTTAGTGAGAAAGCAAATGTGTACCTATATAGGACGTTGGGAGTGATGAAGCTAAGAAAGTAAATGCACTCCTGTGTTGTTCAGTTTTTTGTTTCCAAGGTAAGACTTCTTGCGTGAGAGCTTGTCTGTCGGTTGGAACATAAGCACCAACTCTTGATCTAGCATTTTATGAATTAGCACCATTACTCGCATTCTGTAAAGAGACGGAGGATGTGGGGATTGTTGTTTGTTAATGTAACCTCAAAATTAAAGTGACTCTTTTGAAATTCTAGTTAACTTTGGTTGCTGGATCTGCAGTTGAGCTATCACTTTTTAGATACCAGATCAAAACTGTTTTGAATGGTCATTTGTTGCAAAAAGATTTCTACCATAATGCCCATGCTAGCCAAAAATTGTAAGATTGTACACGAAAAAAGCTTCCGAATGTTCCAGAATCCGAATATTTTCAAATTATTCGGAGAGAAACCCAAGCTTCCATGATGCTTGTTTGAAATTTGTTTAGAACGAATATTCCGTGCACAATTTGAAAGTTCAGTAAAGAAATGGTGAACTTGTATGTACAAGGTGCGGCAGAGAATAATGTGAAAACGTTCAAACTTGAGTATTGGGTTAATTCGTGTAGCTAGTGACATATTTCTATCAAAAGTGTATTTGTCTATGTCTACTTTCAAGTGCTGCATCCCAACATTCTTTTTGTTTTATTGCAAATTCGTCAAAATGTTCGCGAAAGAAGTGATCACCAGTTTGTTGCTTGCCCAAAAGAACCGAAAGAGATAGTCAAGGTGGTACTTGCCATTTGACAACAGTTTACTGCATAAAAAAGTCCCTGTAGGATGGTCCTAAGCAGCGAAAGCCGGGAAGCGAACGTCCGCGCTTTGCACGCACGCCAAACGTGATCAAATCAGTCCGTGCAAAAATTGCTCGTAACCCGGTGTGTTCCATTAGAAAACATGCAAAGGGAGCCAATGTTTCGGTGAAATCAATGCGGAGAATCATCAAAGAAGACCTTCCAGAGCCAGAGTGAAACGCCACTTGATTACGGACCGGGTCAAGGAACTACGAGTGACTCGATCAAAGAGATTGCTTTCCTAGTTGAAGAAGGAAAAAATGATAATCCTGTTCTCCGACGAAAAGCTTTTTAGCATCGATGCTGTGGCCAACAGCCGCACGGACCGGTTCATTTCACCGCAAAAAATGGAGAACGTTCCAGAAAGAGTGAAATTCAAATTTCAAACCAAACATCCGGCTAGTGTCATGATGTTCGGCATGGTGGCGTCCAACGGTTTGAAAATGCCGCCTGTTTTCATTGATGGTGGAGTTAAAATCAATACCGCAGTGTATATCGGTATTTTAAAGGACCAAGTGCTTCTCTGGGTGAAGGCCAGCTTCTCCGAGGACCAAAACGTTGTCCTACAGCAGGATGGAGTGCCGTGTCACACGTCCAATCGAACCCAACAATGGTTGAACGATAACATGAAGTTTTGGCCGAAGGATTTGTGACCCCCTAGCAGTCCAGATCTTAATCCGTTGGATTATTAGATTTGGGCATATGTTGAAGCACGAGCCTGCATAACATCACACCCTAGTGTGAAAACCCTAAAGTCAACCATAACACGCACATGGCAGTCAATATCGAAGGACTACGTCCGAAAGGCATGCCCTGGCTTGTGGCGTCGACTCGAGGATGTTATTTGTAAAAATGGGGGACACATTGAATACATTTGTTTAAAAGGACTTTATAAAGATAACTGCACTCGCAAATGTTGATATAATTGCTTGAATGATTTTCTGCCTCATTATTTTCCGCCGCACCCTGTACTACTCTCTTAAAAGTATTTCAAAGCATCATGTTATAAATAATGCCATAAAAGAAATTTATCAATAACTATTAAAGTTATAAATACATTCATTTTATTTCGATGAATAAAAAAAACTTTTTTTTTTATTTGCAGAACCAAAATGTAATGGATGTAAATTTGTCGCACAACTTTACAGGTTTTGTTTGAACAGTGTGTTCAGCTAAGAAGCCATTCAAATTAGAAAGGTTGTTGGGATTTAAATAAAAACAGTTGATGTGCGGGGGTTGTTGAGTTCACCCACCTTCATTTACAAATTGTTCACATCAATTTTCTAACAGTCTCTTCTCTCCACCTTATATATTCCACTTTTTCTATGACTAAACCGTGCCCTCGCCACCGAATACACACCTTCTGCCAATCACTATCTCAAAAGACAGCAGCTTGCCAGCTGTATGAAGTTTCTTTCATTTAGATATTTCCTTTCGGTATGATTCCAACCCCGTTTGGGTACCATTTCGTACGTTCAAAAAAGTTTTATGGCACTCTCCAGCCACCTAGCACATTTACATTAATCATAGTGGTATCTGGGGAATAAACACTTTCGGTGTAAGATTTTCTGTGACCGTCGTCGAGTTGGATTTTCATTGCCGCAGGGTTGTCGGATATGAGGCTTGGACAATCGGTTCTACGTGGATGTTGCACCCGATTCGAGGCTACCCTGTTTCGCCAAGTACGTGTGGCGATACTAAAGCACTTTGGCAGCGTAAAGAGGAGAGTGAAGTGATAATGCAAAACTTTTTCTATTAAAATTTTATACCCTCGGAAGAGCAGGAGCGAAAAGTCACATCTTCGTTAGAGTACATAATGGAATTTTATGCACTAAATTCAATTAAAAATTTTGCCACCATCACTCTTGGGTTATTTGCCGAGTGCTCTGCTCATCCTCTATTTTCGTTTTTTTTAACCTCTACCTTGATCTAAAAGCATACTATCAACGTGCATTAATTTTTCAGGACTCCTATTTCATCGGGCAATCCTGATGTCAGGATCTGCTCTGGCCCCGTGGTCGCTCGTCGGTGAACCAGCAAAGTTCGCTGCGTATGTTTCGCATCACGTAAACTGCTCACCTGACCTACCTCATCAGTTGCTGCTCAAGTGTTTGCGAGACAAGCCGCTCAGTGATATCATGTCGACGGCGGTTCGAGTGCCGGACTTTGGAAACGCCTTCGGCCCCAGTGTCGACGGAGTAGTCATCGGTATGTTGTACCATTTTGCATCAGTTCATATTTTAACTTCCCATGAGCAAGTTGTCACTGTTGGCATCCTGTTTTCGGTGCAAAATAAATGAATCTAATTACAGTTTATTTTTCCAGATACTGGTGAAATACAGCAAATGGATGGATCACATTACAGTGATTATAGTGTGCCCTCGGCACCGAAACCGTCAGCTCATCTCCACAACACGCTCAACACGATAAACGCAATTCTCTTGCGTAAATTAGCTATTAACAAATTGTCCAAGTAATTAAATCCTTTCTCAGAATCCCATGTTTCTTATCATCATCGTCTTCATCTTCCACAGATACGACATGCTGGTAGGAGTTACTAGGGCGGAAGCCTATTTTGTCTTCAACTCGGAGGACGTTCAGTACGGAATTGAAGTCGACAGGAGATCGAAAATTTTAAAGAATTATGTCAAAAGTACCTATAGCTATCATTTAAATGAAATTTTAGCGACGATTGTGAATGAGTACACTGACTGGGAGCGTCCTATTCAGCATCCCATCAATATAAGGTAAGTTGAATCAGATTTATCAAATGCTTGATTAACATCTTATTTCACATTTACATTTACTCGTACATTTTTATACCTGTAGCTTGTGAATAATTCATTTCGATGTTATCAATTTCCATAGGGATGAAACACTGGAAGCATTGAGTGACGCCCGTATTGTGGCTCCAGCTGTGCAAACGGTGGACTTGCATTCGGCTGACCATCGTAACTCGTTCCTGTATGTGTTCGATTATCAAACAAAGTTTGGTGATTTTCCACAAGTAAGTGATTTACATATTTGTACTTAAGGTTTTAATGATCCAAACTTCCCTCATGGAAACATTCAACAACTGGTCACCTGATAGAAACATTCAACTATCAGAGAAAATACATATTTTCTGAACATTTTAAGCCTAATATGCAACGAACGACTGCACTTTTTATTATAACTCATAAACTATTTTAGCTGTAAAAGATGTTTAGCTAATTAAATGAGATCGCTGCAAGCCGTGTATGGGAAATGGCGTGTTTTGTTTTTGCTGCGTCCTTTTCGCGAAAAATAAAATCAAAAATATATTCGTTAAAAAACCTAAACGAACAGTGAATTCATAAAATCTCTACGTGTTTTGTGTAAGGTGTAATGAATATAATAGATGCCTTCCAAAAATGTGTGATGGTCGGTAGTTTACCGCAGTTTTGTTTTTGTTTTTGTGCTTCGCTTCCTAACCGGAGGAAGAGTTAATATCAACTTAGTTGTGTGTTAGTGATGTTAGTATTGTGCAACGCGAACATAAATGATTAAATTAGAGTATTTTTACGCTTGTCGCGAATGACTTGATGATTATATGCAGTTTAGAAGTCGATATAGAGTCGCCTCATAGCGAGAGATTTTGATTGTTGGTAGTGTGTGGAGCGAGAAAAAAGAAAACCAGTGCAATGTAGAAAAACGGCCATTTGCTGGTCAGAAGCAAAGAACGAAGCTAACGCGCATGCGCACATGAGTGGCTGGCAAATAATTTCAGACGCATTCACCACGTGGTGTACAGATGTAAAGTTGTGAAGTTTTTTTTTCTTTTGTTGCAAAATGATTGTGATCAAGTTTCTTCTCCGAAGTGTTTCTTACCTGAGATTTTCAGTGTAATACATATATGCGCGAAGAGTTGAGAAAATCGTTCAGGCCACGGAAGTGAACAACAGTAAATTGATTAATAATGTCTGGATTGCTTCGAATTGTGTCGGTCATCTTAATAGCAACATCATTTTGTTGATTATCGCTGAACAATCGCATACAACGCATCAGATGCGACACTACAGAATGCAAGCAGGTTCGATTGGTGCAAGTTGTGTTGAATGGTTTTGAACTGCAACGAGTACATTTTCATCTCACAATTTATGTGGCAAGGTTGCGGCTTATCATTTTTGACTTGTCCATATTCATTTGCCAATAGCTCTTCTCAGAAGCTGAATTTCAAAATATGATGTATGATAAACTTATGGTGCTTAAGTAGAACTACAACTTTGTAGTACATAGCTCTATCTCTTATATCTGAGGAATAAGAGCATATATTCGCAGTGATCTTCGCGATGATATTCGCGGTGAAGATCACGCGAATATCGGGGTGAAGATCACTGTGATTATACGCTCTCATGTCGAAGATATAGGAGTAAGAGCAATGTACTGTTACACAAAGTTGTAGGTCTACTCATGCACTACAAGTTCATCATACATCATATTTTGAAATTGACCCTCTGAAAGGAGATATTGGCAAATGAATATGCCTGAGTCAAAAATGATAAGCCGCAACCCTGCTCTTGGGTATTGTTTTGGTCATATCACTATGAAGAATTATCCAATCATAATAAAATTTTGACTTTCCGGGATTTCCAAACTGCCGACAAACCGATGTGACGTTATTTATTATCGCACACACACACACATACACAAACATGTAAACACACATACACATGTGCTCATTAACGGATGGCATCTCCAATGTTGCATTTAGAACCGCTATATTGGTGTTTCCGGACACTTCAGGATGGCGCTACAAAATTACCTAGATGAAGGCTGCTTCCCAGACAGATGGAAGGTTCAGAAGTTGTTGCTGCTGCCGAAACCTGACAAGCCACCAGGAGACTCAGCATCCTACAGAATCAAATGCTTGCTGGATATCCTTGGGAAGCTTCTGGAAAAGATCATCCTTAATAGGCTGACGCAGTGCCCGGAAACCGATCAGGGCCTTTCGAAGAGACAATTTCGATTCCGGGAAAGAGTCTCGATGGTTGAAGCAATGCGGGTAGTCATACAGAGAGCAGAGAAGGCATCAAGGTAGAAAAAGAGAGGCAATTGGTTCTACGCCGTGTCAACGACCGACGTCAAACATGCTTTTAATAGCACCAGCTGGGAGGCTATCGCCCCAGGACTGTGCCAAAAGGGTCGATTCTCGGAACAATGCTGGAACACGATGTATAATGGAGTATTAACGCTGAAGTTGCCTAATGGAGTTGAGATTGTCGGATTTGCAGATGATGTCGTTCTAATGAAAACGGGCGAGATTCTGGAAGAGGTCGCGATGCTGACGGTGGAAGCGATGGACACCTTCGAAACGTGGATGACTGGAACAAAACTGCAGCTGGCTCATGATAACTCGGAGGTAGTGCTGGTCAGCAACCACGAAGCAGTTCACCGGGTTAACATCAATGTCGGGGGACACACAATTCCGTCAAAGCGTGTATTAAAGTAACTGAGGTGATGGTTTAGGATCGCTTGAATTTCAACGCGCACGTCGACTACGCCTACGAAAAGTCGACGAGAGTAATCACTGCGATAGCAAAGATCATCCCGAACGTCGGTGGACCGAGAAGCAGCAAGAGGCGAGTTCTGGCGAGTGTGGCAACTTCAATTCTAAGTTATGGAGCCCCAGCCTGGGTCGTGGCCCTGGAAATTGAGCGTAATAGTAGGAAGCTGAACAGAGTGTTCCTCTTTTAGCCTTCCCGAACGATCCGACACTTAAGACGTGTGGCTTAAGCGCCACTCCAGAAGAGAGACCACACGCCCAATGTAAGTTTGCCCGGTTGAGACTCTCCTAAGGGCGAGTCCATTTAAATAAAATCTTTGGATCAGACCAGCTGGCTTGTAACATAAAACGACCAAGCGGATAACCCTAACATCGTACGCCACTACATTCACGAAAGTCACTCAGAAACCGCGGAGAGAACCGCTCATACTCAAACCTTCATTTACCAGAGATTCCTTTTCACCATAGGTAGTCTCGACACCCGCCACTAGACGTCGCACCGATCTTCAAGCGAATTTTCTCTCCCCAACATACAAATTCAAACACGAGAGAACGGAATCACCAAACTAAAACGAGGACGCGAAGTGATGGAAAATATCTTCATTAATTAAATTGCTTTTGTAGCGCTAACAGAAAACTTTTATTGTTGTATTGTACACTGATAGGCAAAATAAAGTGCCCACCTCATCGTTTTTTCAATTTCTCTCATTTACTTGGTTCAAATTAAAGTAAGCACACTGTATTTTTTTTACTATCTTATTTTTTGTATTCTTTTTAAGTTTCACTTATGGAATACTGCAAAAAAAAAGAGTTTTACTTAAAAAAAAAAATCAATTTGTGTTGAAAAAAAAACAGTGACAAAATAAAGTGCCCACTTCATTTAGGCTACGGAAAAAATAAATTAAAGTAAAATAAAAGCATTTCAATAATTGATGTGTCCTCCTTTGGCCTTCAGGACCTCCTGCAGGCGCTTCGACATGCTCTCGACCAGGTTCTTTAGGTGCTGTGGATCTAGCGCGCTTTAGGTGCTGTGGATCCAGGCGCGCTCCAGGGCTTCAAAATAGTTATTTTTATTGGTAACACCAGTTTTGTCAACCCTGGCATCGAGAATCGCCCACAAATTCTCGATGGGATTGAGGTCCGGGCTTTGTGGAGGCCATTCCAGTGGTTTGATCCGACAAGACCGGAAGAAAGACTTGGTCTTCTTGGCAGTATGGTTCCGGTCGTTGTCCTGCTGGAATAACAACTTCTCTTCAAGGCCCGTCTGGATCAGTGAAACCTCCAGATTTTCTCGCAGGATGTTGATGTAAGAATCTGCCGTCATTATCTCGTCGATTTTCACAATGTTTCCCACTCCACCCCACGAAAAACACCCCCAGACCATCACATTTCCTCCTCCATGCTTCATCGTGCCTTGGATGAGGCACTCCTGAAGCTCCTCTCCCAATCTGCACCAAACACGAACCCGCCGCTTTCGGTTAAACAGCTTGAATTTTGATTCGTCCGTCCAGAGAACCGTTTTCCAGAACTCTAGGGGCTTATCAGAATGCTCCTTAACAAACTTAAGCCGTTTGGCTTTGTTTGCCTTGCTGATAAATGGGCGCTTCCGGGCAAGTTTGCTATTCAACCCCTGTGCTACGAGACGGCGACGAACAGTTCGACCGGAAACTGATAACTGAAGGGTTACCTGGATCTCGCGGACAGTTAGCTTCGGGTTCTTCTTGACTTCGCGCATGATCTTCGTGTCCGTTCTCGCATCCGTTTTCCGCTTCCTGCCTCTGCCAGGGCGATCCAAACGTTTTAAGCTTCAGAAGAATTTTGCCAACCGGTGCGTTACTGATACTGTACTTCTTAGCGACAGCCCGGTGCGATTCACCGTTTTGCACATCACGAACGACCAATTTTCGGATACACAAGGGAATTGCTTTCGAAAGCACTGCGTTCTCCATTTTTTTTTTCAATTGAATCAAATGCGATCACGTATACAAATGCACCAGGTTGAGCCGTTTGCTTCAAAACATGTCAAAATATCAAAACATAAACAGTCAAGGGGTCTTCCAATGGAAACTTATTGAAAACATATAGATTTTTGAAGTGGGCACTTTATTTTGTAACTGTTTTTTTATTTTGTCACAAATTGATTTTTTTTCTTTAAGTAAAACTCCTTTTTTCAGTATTCCATAAGTGAAACTTAAAAAGAATATAAAAAATAAAATAAGAAAAAAAACTACCCTGTGTTTACTTTAATTCGAACCAAGTAAATGAGAGAAATTGAAAAAACGAAGAGGTGGGCACTTTAGTTTACCTATCAGTGTAACTTTCACATCGTATTATAGTGTTTGTTCCTCCCTCTCTCCTTCTGTGTGCGATTATTCTCACTCTCTCTAAACTAACCTAGTGTGCTCAAGTGTGCTTGTATTCTACTCGATGATGTGTGACGTCACAGAACCGGCAACGGAGCTCCTTGCGAGTCTGTGCCCCTGCGACAAACTGAATTTTAGGCAGCGTCTGAAACGGCCTACATTCACGAGACCGGAAAGCGTGGCACGGAACTCGAAACTAATAATAGCGCATGGCTATCTTCAGTCTTAAACTGGCAAAAGTTCACTCCGTGGCGCCCTCACCGGACGCCACACTCCACGGCTTGACTCACCAGCTGTTGTTGGCTTACGATCGATGACCTGTTGACGGGTTCGATGATCTCGATCGACGATGTGCTCAATGGCGATCCATGGTGAATTGGCGAATGGAATGGCGCCAAGTGCTATGGCGATTCGCGCGCCACTTCGATGGCGGTTACTTTGCCGTACCGGTATGTTGACGAACCGGCGTGGAACTATCCACCGGAGATCCCCTCGTGTCTCCTCGAACCGATGTGTTGTTGGATCGGTTCGCTTCCGGTGGGTTGACGGTGGCCGGGAAAATCCGTCCGACGGGGAGAAGCGACTGCGTTTTTAGTGCGTATCAACTGCTGTACTAGTTTTTAGCTTATTCCTAATCGCACAAACTTTGTTACCCACAATTCGTTTTTCCTAATTTTTAAACAAGAAAAACGACCACGAGCAAACGCGCACACTTCAAATTCGTTGAGATGTCACGGACAGAATGAACGAGACCGTGAATCCTCAGATTAAAGTTAGCAAACTCGGACAAACCGGAAGTCTGCCTTTTCTCGGGACCCTTCGTGTCCTATCGTGAAACTGGACGTACAATGAAACTTATCTCGTTTAGTTGACCAGCCGTCTCTTTCCTTTTTTAACTATAATTTAAATGGGATCGCCTTAGGAAAGATTTCATGCGAATGCTTGTGTTTACCTTCTGCCTACCTTATGGAACTAAAATTCAAATTTCTTAGATCTAATTGATTATATACGAAATTGTACAAATTTCCTGATCGCTACACTCTTATGGCCATTCGAGTCGCGATGGCCGGCAGAACAATTTCGTCGGAGGCAGTATGCGTTATACCCATTTGCATCACCCTGGTCGAGGACGTCGAATGCTATCAGCGGAGGGATACCAGAATTGCGAGAAGAATTGTCAGAACGGGCTCGTTGACTAAGTGGCAGCAAGAGTGGGATAAGGCGGTGAAAGGAAGGTGAACCTACCGGCTCATCACAAATGTGTAAGCTTGGATAAATAGGAAGCAGGGAGAGGTGAACTTTTATCTGACGCAGTTTCTCGGCTGCGCACGGCGGCTTCCAGAAGTATCTGCATCGGTTTAGTCACCAATGTTGCGGCTTATCATTTTTGACTTATCCATATTCATTTGCCAATAGCTCTTCTCAGAAGCTCAATTTCAAAATATAATGTATAATGAACTTATGGTGCTTGAGTAGACCTACAACTTGGTCTAACAATACATAGCTCTATCTCTTATATCTGAGGAATAAGAGCGTATATTCGCAGTGATCTTCGCGATGATATTCGCGGTGAAGATCACGCGATTATCATCGTGAAGATCACTGTGAATATACGCTCTCATGTCGAAGATATAGGAGTTAGAGCAATGTACTGTTACACAAAGTTGTAGGTCTACTCATGCACTACAAGTTCATTATACATCATATTATCAAATCGACCCTCTGAAAGGAGATATTGGAAAATGAATATGCCTGAGTCAAAAATGATAAGCCGCAACCCTGTTAGTCACATTCCTTTACCCCGGAGTGCACGAACCTGTCGTCTTCGAAAGCCCAAGGTTCGAAGAAGTGCGCAGAGATATGCGTGGCGTAACAGTCGACAATGTTATCCTGTTTGGTTTTCCAGATTCGATCTATCAGATCTGTCTGATGCAAATAGATAGACAACTTATCCGAGTCTATCTTGATAAGTTCAGCTCCGATATAATCCTTGCCAGCTGTCTTGTTATTCTTGAGCTGTTGGATAGCATTCTTCATTTCTCCCAGCGTGGAAGCTGGTTCGTTGCTATCGTCCGCCGTGCTGATGAAGTCGTTTCCTCCACTGTCGTTGTTTTTTGCACTTGTGTCCTCTGCATCATTCTGGTGTTCATCACAGTACTCCTTCCACCTATCAATCAACTCACGCCCATTCGTCAGAATGCCTCCATCTTCATATATACACATTTCTGCTCGTGGCACAAAGCCTTTGCGGAATGTGTTGAGCTTCTGATAGAACTTCCACATTTCTTTAGTGCAGTTCATCTGCTCCAGTTCCTGAAACTCTGCTTCTTCCGGCAGGCTTTTTTTCCCCGAAATATGTGAGCCTGATATTGCCGCTTCGGTCTGGCGGGTATCATGCTGCAGCCTTAACGCTGGCTGCTAACTGACGAGAATATGCAACGGTAAGGTATAAAAATTCCAATAATACGAAATTTTTACCTGCGGTATTGAATTGGTAAACCTGAAAAGAATGGATTGTGAACTTTCCGCGATTGAATTTAAGCCCTCTAGGTTTTCTCTAGAGGCAGGTTATATCACTCTTCCTCATGACTAAAAAAAAATTTCACAGCTGGCAACTGTTGCTATGCTGACAAACTACCGTCAAATTAGCAACAGTTTTTAAGTAATTTAAATTAATTATCTGCTTATAACTAGTAATTTTAGTGTTTTAATGCAACTAGTAATTCAAAAATCAAAAATTATCATACAAAACTTGTAAACTTTATAAAATAGCACACTTAAAACGAGCGACAATAAAATATTGTTTGCCATGCTGAATTCAGTAAATACACAGTATGTTCCTTTCACATGTTCCAGATGTGAGGAACAGAGATTTCATGACAGAGTTGGAAAATATGAAGCTTAAAGGGTGTTTCGATCAAAATTTTGTCGACTTATACTTGACGCATTTCCTTTCATCGTGCATTAAACAAATTTGCAAAGCCCTTATTTTGAAGATTTGTGCCTCTATTTTGATTTTGAGATTAGCACTTCAGTTATCAAAATGTCGTCGAAGGAAGAGAAGCAACGCGTCAAAATTTTGCACGTGCATGGCGAAAATCCAAACTACTCTCACGCCAAGTTGGCGAGATTGTTGAATGTGGATAAATCAACTTTTACCAACGTATTAAAAGTGTTCGGTGAACGTTTGTCGACAGCCAGGAAAGCTGGATCGGGGGGAAATCGAAAGCCGGAGGCCACAGCGACGACAAAAAGAGTTGCCCGCTGTTTCGAGGAACCCCTACCTCTTCGTCCGAGATGTCGCAAAGAAGTTGGGAGTGACGCATTCAACCGTGGATAGAGCTAAAAAACGAGCTGGACTGTCGAATTACAAGAAAATTGTGACTCCAAATCGCGACAATAAACAAAATACGTCGGCCAAAGCACGATCGCAAAAGTTGTACATGACGATGCTGACGAAGTTTGATTGCGTGGTATAGGACGACCCAAGCAACACACAAGTTTTATAATAGTTTAAAATACTTTTATATGACTAGATTTGGTTGAATAGAAGCTAACTCAACACAAAATCGTGAAGAGGGTTACTCGGGGATGAAACATACGTCAAGGCAGACTTTAAACAGCTTCCTGGACAGGAATTTTATACGGCAACCGGACAGGAAAAGGTTCGCGATGAAATATCTGGTGTGGCAGGCCATCTGTACCTGTGGCTTGTAGAGCAACGTTTACATTGCGACCGGAACCGTCTACCAGGAAATCTATCTGAGCGAGTGGCTACAAAAACGTCTACTGTTTTTCATGAAGCGACACAATTGTTTCGTTCTATTTTGGCCGGATTGGGAATCTCGTCATTACGGAAAAAGGACATGGAGTGAAATGCTGCCAACTACGTTCTAGTGGTGCCCAAAGACAAGAACCCTCCCAACTCGCCAAAGCTCCGCCCAATCGAACAACATAAGGCCATCGTCAAGCGGAACCTTAAGAAGACTCAAAAGGCTGTTGTGAGTGAGAAACATTTCAAGCCAAACTGGCGTTTTGCGGCGAATAATGTTGACAAGGAGACAAGGAGACGAAAGACTCGGCAATTCGCATGCGGTAGAAAGGAAGCTAAACTGAATATTTCTCCTGTATTATGTATTAACTGATCTTGAAAAAAAAAGAATTTAACATATTAATAAAAACTTTGGTCGACTCACACACATTACTGTTTGACATAATTTTGATCGGAGCACCCTTTAATCAAATTATTTTCTTATGTTTTGAAGACGATGAACTTTACAAAGAAATAAAGATTGATCATTTATATAATAAACTAAACAGTGTGCATCCAATCATGTTTGACCAATGTTTGACCGTTTCACCCTTTAGTTGACATTATTAACGCAAACATCAAACCAACACAACCACTTTTCTCTCATCATACCTACATTCAAACTATACGTTTCTTTTCAGGGCCACCAAATAATTTCTTAAGAAGGAATAATAGATTTTTATATCTTATATACACGCTTATTGCTGATCTAACACCCCATTGGAACGTTTTACTTCGAAACTCGGTTGGGGGTTACCTTATAGGACATATTGAACATATCAGTGCATCAAAAGGTTTAACGTAGTCTACATCATCTGTGAAATACACGACCCCTCTGATTTTGCTTAATGTTAGAGTAATAATTTAAAATAGCATTCACGCATATTTATTAAAACTTAAATTGTTGGGAAATCGATGTTTTCTCTACTTTGCTAATTAATCATATCATGGTGAAAATGTGTGTTACTCCGAATGTTTCATACTGCAATGAACAATCATAAATCATTCAGCAGTCGACATCACACGCAATAAGAAATTTGCTACATTCAGTACATTAATCAGAAGTGATGTAACCGATGTATGAAACTACCAAGTTGTTCGGACAATCGATGGTTATTTTCCTCTGACGTAAATAAATTATAGACGATGGATAGCGTCCTGTACTAAAGTTATAACCAGAGTGACATTTTTAGTTATCATAAAAACACAGAACGCCTCGAAAAATCCCATCCCTTTAGGTGAGCTTTCCGTATGCCCCCAAGGACCAACGGCCATCAATACGCAAGCGCCTGCACTAGCGAGCCGATGATGCTGCCCTTTCCACTTGGTTCACATTTTGTATTCATACTCAAGGGCCACTACACAGGTGACGTACGTTCGTTCGTACAAGGTGAAGAGAGCACTTTCGGTAAGCTCTGCAATACTTGATGATTTACGATCGGCGTCGGAACTATGCAACGAGCAATCTGTTTTATTCTTTGTTTCATATATTTGAATATTTTTTCATGTCCATCCATGCTCGAGCCTAGATTTCCATACCTACTTTGAAATAGACATTGACATGTGAGAAGCAAAATTGTGCATTACGTTTTTACTGTTCGTCCAGGAAGGGTATTCAAACCCGGGACGAAGCAATTCTGATTTTGAAAGTGATTTTTTATAATTGGGTTGTAAGACGCGATACCGTTCATCACATGAACACACATTTTTAGCAGTAGGCCGAAAAATAAGCTACATGAGTTCCTATGAGTTACTTTACGTTTGTAAGAAGAGTCGGATCCCACCAGTGGTGAATGGATGAAGATTTTTTCCCTGAGCATCACTATCTAACAATGATTGATGATTCAACCCGTAAGGCGTGTCATCGAAGTTCTGTTCGTGACAAAGTGCTTTGTAATAGTTGTGACAGATCGTGTTTTCAAATATTTGCCTTACACCGTAAAGCTCCCGCTGTGTGAGGGCAAACAACTACCGAAAATGGCATTGGTGCGTTTGACGGGGTTGAATACATTAGCATTCAAATTATCTTCTGCTGACAAATTGGACAGCGCCCGCGTAGGACATCATAGTGGATTCGAAAATAAGTTTCTCATCAAAGAGTTTTTAAAAGAAAGAAGATGCCTGGTGCTGAGGCGGGAATTTACATAGCTTGGCACGTTCGGAAGTATGCACAAAGAAGAAAGTTCTTGGAATGTATATTAATACATTCAACCACGGAGGCTGTTTAGTACCGGGAAGGAATTTCACTGTTTTAGTACTGTGAATAAAATTGACATTTCTGGTTGAGAACTTAACTATAACTGGATAACAGAGACCATCGAGTTCCACTAAAATATATTGTATTAGTAATAATAAATTACGGTTCTGTTACCAGAGACAAGGATACGAAACATGACTGGAGCCTCGAGTCTGGAGGTGGGTTCTCTCGACTTCTGATCAAGTCGAGAACTTTTTTTAACTTGTATACTTTCTAGAAGATCTACTCAATTATATTAACTTTAAAAATTGGAACTGCTTCGTAGGTAGGGTCGTTAAAACTGACGTCTGTTTGCGTATTAGTTTACGTCTTACATGGGGATTTATATGGTATACGTAAACGAAACAGACCCTAGACGTTACCTATTAATTACCCTGTGCGTAAGCATTTAAATGCACAATTTATTTATAACTGTACGAGCTCCAATAAGATGGCAAATGCGCACCATGGCCTGTTGCTGCAGGCCCAAGCCTGCCCGTAAAGCAAATTTTACTACGAAACGAAACAATTGACAGAGATCTAAACAACGAAAAACCATTTGAAAACTAAAGTAGGACCAGTTATACAAATCTCAGCACACAGCAGGTTATCAACGAAGACGTCCTCGGGCTCATCGGTTTGGCCAGCTCGAAAAGTATGGTCAAATGTAGGACCTACTTTTAGCACATACTCCCATATAGGTAAATCTGGATATTAAGATTTTTAAGCATTGCGGAAACATTATTTCAACCGTTATTCAACCGTTATTGAAGCCGGAAGCGAGTGTTCACATTTACGGTGGCTTTAATTTTCAGGATGTCCATACTCATGACAATAAGGACAGAAATTCCAGTATTTTTCATACCTTCTTGAGCCACTGCGGGATGTTGTTGATAATATCCCTCAACTAAATCTTACATAGTCTTGATACATTGGATACATCAAAAGGGTGCTGCCACCAATTCTTTTAACAACGCTGTCGACGGAGTTAGTGAGGCCTTTGTTTTGGCTATTCAACTCATCTCTGGAATCTAATATTCTTCCGTCAATTTGTAAGGAATCCTATTTGATCCCTATTATCAAAAGCGGAAAAAATTATTGTGGGGTGGCTATATTATCTTGCATCCCAAAGTTATTCGAATCTACGGTTAATCAAAAAAAATCTCACTAGTTGAAACTTAATTTCTTACAAACAACAAAGTTTTGTTAAAGAACAATCAACGACTACCAATTTGTTGAATTTTATAATATTATCTATGAACGCAATAGACATCTTCTATATATATATATAACAGAGTGGCATACGTAAGACCGCGCATTGTCCGATTTATGTTGCCTTTGTTTTGTTTTGTTCGGCTAAGCCCAAGGAACATTTATAGAAAGAGAAAGTTGGAAAAAAATGGGAATAATGAAAGCTTTGAAAATGATAGATTTTCAATACATAATGTATGGTTTTTTATGTTTTGATCGAGTAATCCTTGACATGCGACGTAGATGATGTTGACATTGCGCAATTTCGCAGCCTACATGAGGAAATATGGGCGTCCAGACTTATTAATCACATTTACTTGCAACCCGAAATGGACGGACATATCTCAGCACTTGATACCTGGCCAATTCATTTAAGTACGTTTGCAAATACGTGAACAAGGCAGCAATACGGCAGTTTTTGGGATTGCTGCTTCGGATGCTTACGACATAGGGACGTGATATCAATAGGGCCGTTGCGTTAGTAGTAATGAGGCGATATGCCGGATTTTCTCATTCCCGATTCACGAACGCTACCTGATTGTTGTCTTTTTGGCTGTCCACTCAGAAAATTGATAACGTGTCTTCTTTACTCAAGCAAACGCAGCCAATAGAGCCAGTTGACCACCTACCACGACTTTGCAGTTTTTTCAACACCTAAATAGAACACCAAATCTTGCAATGCACAATGCATTCAATCGAGAGTTGGAGCGTGAACAAGAATACGATCAAAACGCTTTGAGACAGGTGGTTCGAACAAGCGTACCGTTGTTGACTCCTCAGCAAAAGGACGTTTATGACATTTGGATGAATGCGATTGACGACCCAATTGGTGCATATTTTTCATCGATGCACCTGGTGGAACTGGCAAAGAGAACCTTATTTCATTAATATAGGCTTCAGCGCGTTGAAGATCTTGCGGTAGCGCTTGCGGTTGCCTCTTCAGGGACTGCAGCCACACATTGTTGGAAGGCGGTCAAACGGCTCATTCTGCGTTGAATCTCCAACTGACTGACAAACCGACGTGCAACAGTCGGAAGAATTCGGCAATGACGAAAGTGTTGCAGTGTTGTAAGATCGTCATCTTGGACGAATGCATAATGACAAACGAACGAACATTGGATGAACTCGATCGAACTTTGCAAGATCTGCGCAGTAACACGGGACCTTTTGGAGGCGCCATGATTTTGTTGGTAGGTGATTTTCGGCAAATACTTCCTGTCATTCCACGATCAACGGCAGCGGATGAAAGCAACGCTTGCTTTAAGCTTTCTTATTTGTGGCGATATGTAAAGACGCTATAGTTGACGACTGCCGTGAGCTGAGATTTTTTCTAATCAATTATTAACAATAAAAAAATACCTCTTGACGTTTCCACCGGAATGATTTCGTTCTCTCCGAATTTTTACTCCTTACGAGGGTTTTCCCAAACATCGTCCGAAATTATGAGAACCACCATTGGTTGAGTGCACATGGGATTTTGGCAGCGAAAAATATAAATGTCAATGATTTGAATTTCGTAATTCAAAATTAATTTTCTGGACAATTACGTTCAATCAACTTAATTGATTGTGTGACTAATCCGGAAGAAGCAACCAATTATCCAAAAGAATTCCTGAATTCATTAGATTAACCAGGATTACTACCATATAATATTCGACTGAAATTGTGTAATTCAACAAGATTGGTCGTAAAGGAACTCAAGACTAATGTTATTCAAGCATTAATACTCAAAGGCAAATTCAAGGGCGAGGAAGTATTCATTCCAAGAATTCCACTTATTTTAAACAATTTAGCTTCCGAGATCAAACGAAAAGTCTTTCATGCAATCAATATCTAAAACTCGAGTGTCATAATCTGTTATCAATCGCAAATGAACGATAAAAAAATAGGTAATAAACAAGGCATGGCTTTTTACTTCTCAAAAAAAAAAATTAAAACGTAAATCCTTTGAACAATTTGAATCACAAAAATTGGTTAGAGCGGAACAAAGTTCGCCGGGTCAGCTAGTAGAAAATAATGTAGAAGCATTATATAATGACTTTAGTAAAGCATTTGACAGGGTTGATATCTCTCTCCTGCTTTTCATCTAAGCTAGAATTCATGACGGTCTTTGAACGGATTCCATCTTGGACCACTACTGTTTATTTCGTTTGTTAACGTAACTAATATAAATATATATTTCAAACTTCCTGAATGTTTTGATAAATATTCGTAGATGACATGCAACTTTTCAAGGAAATTTATAAAGATTCTGATCTTGTTGCATTTCAACGGGAAATTGATCGTTTTCTTATGTGGTATACGAAAAGTTTATTAGAACTCAATTTAAAAAAAATGAATTTCCTTTCATTTTCAAGAAAGCACAGTACTACATAAGAACCAATTAAAATAGGTCAGAAAACAGTTGAGAGATGCAGTCAAGTTAGAGACTTAGCTGTCTTACTCGACTCTAAGTTAACCTTTGTTGATCATTATAATAACATTATCTTGAAAACGAGCAACATGCTTAGGTTCAATGAAAGATTTAGTTTGTAATTCAATAATCCATACACAATAAATACACTATATGTAGCATATGTGAGCCCCTTCCTATGTATATTTCATGGAAATAAACCACCCACACTTGTAAGTGACCCCAACAGCATCCTAACTGTTGATTTTTTTTTTTCCTGTGTTCGGGACGTAAACCACTGCGACCAGTAATTTGATCTATTGTAGTATATCCCGTATCCTTTGTTTAGTACATGTCGAGTTACTTCATCACCATTGAGAAATGATAAAGTATTCGGTGTTACTCCAGTTGTCATTGTTTGTTTTGTTGACAATGATTCATGTTTTATTGAAAGGTACCGCTATTTAAACCCTTTGTGTGTGACAGCACTCTTCAAAGGCGCGCTCTTTTATCAGTCAAAACCGGGTCCATTGCAAACAAAACAAACAATGACTCCGATACTGACCATGCCTCAGAACCCTATTCCTAACCAATTCAAACTATAGAACAGCAAATAGAAAATGAGTATTCACATATATGAAGACTAACCATGTTTTCCTTATTCCAAGCTCATCCTCGGTGGATGAATCCGAGTATTGTCACTTTTCACAAGACATAAAATGTAATAATGACTTTTATATAGTCTGCCATGCCTCTACGGTTAAAGGTTTTAGAGATTCCTCAATTTCTCAACCACCGACCCACAATTGTGGTGAGGTTAACTCTGATTAAGAAAACTCCGCCAAGAACAATGAAACTCGAAATCATATTTATATGATAAAAGACTTTTATATGTTCCTTTGACTATGAAATTGCTATCTGTCTAGGTTATTCTCTTACTATAAAAAAAAATTGACATAGTTTTGACGTTATTAATGTCAGTGATTGTGTTTGGTTCTTAAAATAATGTAAAATTATATCACCAATGACATAAAAAGTTATTGGAAAAAGAAGTTGTTCACTTATGTTTTACTTTAGCTCACATTTGAATCGCTATAAAATGTCGCGATGCTCTTGGCAACTTTTATAATATTTTTTGAATGAATGTATTTTTTTTTACTTGTAAAATTTGTTTTATTCTTCTGATGTTAAAAACTAATTACAAAATAATTAATCAAACTTCGTTTACCAATTCAAATTCTAGAGCTGCTACGTCAATTACATTATTACTCTGCATAATACAATTGACGTATCTTATGAATAGTTTCAAGATTTTAGTCTTCTTTACTCTCGCAATATTTTTCAGTTGAGGTCTCACTAGCTCCTCTATCGGGAGTCGTCGCCATCCATTGAGTAGAACGTTTAGCATGCGTTGCAGTAGTCGAGTTTTTGCTGCAATGTCTCGCAGCCTATGTTGCAGAACAAACAGTTTTCACCGTTGACCCTGTTCATCCGGGACATCAGTTTTCTTGTCTCTAGCTTTTCATTGACCAACAAAAACATTGAGGATCGTTCGCTCGAGTTCAGCTGTCGCATTGCTATGTTGCCCCAGATGATCTTCCAGTCGGCCGTTGGATACTCACGTGTAATTTTCGGTACATCCGTTTGGTCGATGAGATGCTTGTGAATAATATCAGCGGAAGGATTTTGTTGGATGAGTGGAGGAAGAGTAGGGAGATTGGAAAGAATGAATTTTAGACAAGTACAATCTTTGGGTGGGCGGGATTTGTTTGGGTGAGAAAGGATAAATAGAAGGGAAGGGAACTGATATCTGTTATGTTTCGATTAGGCAGTAGCGCACTGCATTTCAAGAGTGGCAAATGTAGATTCAAGCCACCTTCTGCTCGACTACGCGCCAACTGCTGCATTGGGACTCGTGCCACGATGCCTCGCCAGAGAAACTTTCCCATCGTCGCAGTCAGCTTCGCCGTATGAGCAGCTGTCGGTTTGAGGATAGGTGCGAGATACCATGTTTTCAACGTGATGAATGTATTGAGCAAGATCACTTTCTGATGCAGGTTGAGAGTGCGTTGCGAGTGGAGATAAACCTGTCGAGAGAATGAGACCACAAGCGTATCCCAGTTAATTTTGTTCATCAGCCGTATGGAGTTAACGAAAGTCACTCCCAAAATCCGAACGGTATTTACGTTCGGCAACCACGGAGCGGTGAGCGGCATGACATCAGAGTAACCCACTGATATCGAAACAAATTTCTCCAGACTCAACCTTGCAAGCTGGAAAGCTTCTCGTACCAGATTCATTCTCTCCATGCACGTGCTGATCACCGAAATATCATCGGCGTACGCAACGACAAGGTCCGATCCATATATCTCCTCGAGCCGCTTGAGTAATGGGTGTAGATAGATAACGAAGAGGTGCATGGAGAAAGGGTCTCCCTGGCGTACCGACCTGTCGATGGGGAAGGCTACCGAGAGGCGTCCATTTATGAGCAGACAAGAGGAGACAGATCTCCGATTTTACTCAGTAAACTAATAAGGCTCGGATTAAACCCGAGTGAGCACATGGTACGGAACAGAAACGATCGATCAACGACGTCGAAAGCATGCCGGAGATCGAATGATGCCAGCAAACCACGTTGTTTATTTTTGACCAGCCGAGCGATGCGATCGTTCAAAGCGAGAGTGGGCTGGAAGATATGGCGGCCGGAGTTGGAGCATTTTTGACTATCGGTGAGAATACGGTGGGTACTCATTACACTCTCCAGACGCTGCTTGAGAATACGGGAGAGGATTTTATAATCGAAGTTCAGTAGCGATATTGGCCGCCGTCTGTTCGTTCCCCTTCTTCTTGACGAGAACGATCACACCATCAACAAATTTGGTCGGAAAGTTGCCTGCCAGTGCCTCGTTAATGACGAGAGTGAGCTCTCTTCCGATAATGTCGAACGTTTTCAGGTAGAATTCTCGTGGCAGAGAGTCACCGCCGGGCGATTTGTTCGGGCAACTAGTCTTGATGGCTGTGATAAAATCGGTAGGAGTTATTTCATTCATCCAAGACTCACTTTCCGGGTCGTTCTCTGGGATCACTCTCTCGCATTCGAATGTGTCTGTCTCATCTCTTTCCGTTGCGCCCACAGCGTAGAGTGTTCGGTAGAAGCCAAGCATGTGTCGTTCAGGATCGTCGATGAGTTGGTTGTCGTTGTCTCGAAGTTGTGTGATGGTTGTTTTTATCCTGCGCCTTTCGCCCAGCTGGAACGTTGAGATAGATTCGCCAGATATGAATGACTCGTTTATACGCATGAATGCTTGCGTGAAATTTCGTTGGAGAGTCAACATTTTGGCCTTCACCCGGTTGATTGTGGACAACATCGCAGGGTTTTGGTAGTAGCCATCGTACGCTTGCCTTAGTTCCATGTAAAGGCGCTAATGTTGGTGGTGGAATTCATCGAAAGCAGTCTTCGATTTCCAACGGAAGAAACTTTTGATTTTAGGCTTAGCGTACGACAGCCACCACTGCATCCATGATGGGTAGTTTTGTCGCTGGCGGGTCCAGTACTGCCATTGAACCTGGAACTCTTGCATGTTGTATGGTGTCAGCAAATGGGGTCGAAGAGACCAAAAGCCACGACCAGATTGGGAAAGGCTTTATGGTCGGAGATACAGCATACGTGTGTATCGGCAGTTCGGAGCATGTTGCGTAAGCCTTGCGTGACGTAAATACGGTGCAGACGAGATGTAGAGTTTTGTGAGATGTATGTGTACCCAGGGGTATTCGGGCTGATCTGTTCCCAAACATCGAGGAGCTGTAGTTGGTGTACGGTGGCAAGGAGAGCGGGGCTGTGGTTGTGTCCCGTCGCATCGCGCTGCCGTATAACACAGTTGAAATCACCAGCTAACAGTGTGTGCTCTGTGTTGTGACGGAGGTAGTAGGCAAGAGTGTTGGTGAAGAAGCATTCTCTCTACGCCCGGAGAGTCGTACCAGATGGAGCGTATACATTGCAAATTGTAGTGTTTTCCACTCGTAGTGCTATCAAGCGTCCGTCTAGGCTTCTCTCGCCGTTCCAGTACTGCAGGTGCTCTCTCAGCGCTATTGCCGTTCCCCTTCGTGCGTGGTCCACATTACATTCGATGCTGTAGCCAGGCAAGTCGAGTTTGTCGTTTTCTACTTCCTGCAAGAAAGCGATGTCAATGTTCGTTGTCCGAAGAACAGTCCGAAGTGCGTTGAGCTTGGTCGGGTTGGTGATGTTATTGATATTTATAGAGGCGATGTTATAACTGGTGAGAGCCATTATATTTCGCTATCCATCTCCTCATACGCTTCGTCTCCAAGGATTGATCGCTGTTTTTCAGATGGATTACACCCCTTCTTCTTTCTGCCGCTCCCCGAAGCTGACGAGCAATCGGTATCGTTTCCATCGCTGTTTCGAGTGACCTTGCGTGTAATCATTCGGCTAATTGAGCTAACCAGAACCGGTGGTGCCATGAGAGAGGCAGCTTATTCGGGTTGCCATGTTTTCACCTGCTTCGGTTCGCCAGGGTTTTGGACGGACAGCTTTGGAGCTGTGAGTGGAGGAAAGGCTGTGGTGGATCGTTGGGTCAGTGGCTTCTCTCCTGCAGCGGGTTTCGGCGCCGGTGGTTTGACGAACGGCGTTCTCTGCTTCGGTGCAGAGGGTTTCGGAGCGGTAGTTTTTGACCCAATTTGACTTGCCACATTAGCGTACGTTTTCTGCACGAGCAGTTTTTTGTTGTCTACACAAGAGATGCCATTGTGTACAAATTCGCCACAGTGGCGGCATGTCTGTAGCTGACCGAGATACGACACGTTCTTTGTCTGACCGTCGATGGTTATGTAGCTATCGATGTTTCGCTTTACCATCATGCGTGTGACACGAGCACCAGTCGAACGCCCCGCAAAACGATATTTGCTGTCCCATAGTTGGTCGGTGACGGAGAGAACTGAGAAATTCGGCTATTTGCTCGTTCGAAATGTCTTCGGACAGGTCCGTCAGCTTGACCTCTACCGCCCCGTCCTCCAATGTGATACGAAGCTTGTAGGTTTTGTCGGCAACTTTGGTCTCGTGCTTGTTGTGGTGCTCTGCAATGATACGCTGTGCCAGCTCTAGGTTGACGACCTTCACGAAGGCACATCCTAACACTTTGCTTGGCTGGATCTGCGCCTTCATCTCCGCCTCGTAAGACAAGCCCAACACGGTGGCGACAAAGTCATGAAGTTCATCATACGATGGTTTCTTAGGCACGTTCGCATAATCAATGCGAAACGTGTTTTCGCGTCGAACACTCATCACGTTATTCACAACGAATTGAACACGCGAAAAGGATCGATAGCTCTTAAACACTTGCGATTCCGAAAATCCGAAAAAATAGCTTGCGTGTGGCTTCTACGGAAGTTGAGCGCTAAGTTTTGTCACTTTTTACAAGACATAAAATGTAAAAAGGACTATTATATGTTCCTTTGACTATGGCATTGCTATCTGTCTAGGTTATTCTTTTACTATAAAAAAAAGTGGACATAATTTTGACGTTATTAATGTTAGTGATTGTGTTTTGTTCTTAAAATAATGTAAAATTATATCATCAATGACATGGAAAGTTATTGGAAAAAGAGGTTGTACACTTTTGTTTTACTTTAGCTCACATTTGAATCGCTATAAAATGTCGCGATGCTCTTGGCAACTTTTATAACATTTCTTCAATGAATGTATTCGTATGTTTCCTACTTTCTAAGCTTTTTAAACTAAACTTTTGGCTGTCGCACAAAAGTTCAATATCAACTGAACATTCGAGAAGTATCGAACTTGACAAAAATCATGCCGCAACATAATTTTTACCATGAGGCAGGGTGTATATTATAGTTTCAATTATTTATTGACTTACTTCCATGATATTCAAGTTTTTTTTTCTAACATGGTGCAACAAGGTGGCGAGGTGAATGTTAATGAAATGAAGGTTTGATGTGATGTGATGTGATACGAACCCACCATCAGTGCCACCACCAGCAGTGACAAAATAAAATGCCCACTTCAAAAATCGATATTTTTTCGATAAGTTTCCATTGGACGACCCCTCGATTGTTTATGTTTTGATATTTTGACATGTTTTGAAGCAAACGACTCAACCTGGTGCATTTGTATACGTGATCGCATTTGATTCAATTGAAAAAAAATGGAGAACGCAGTGCTTTCGAAAGCAATTCCCTTGTGTATCCGAAAGTTGTCGCTAAGAAGTACAGTATCAGTAAGGCAGCGGTTGGCAACATTCTTCTGAAGCTTAAAACGTTTGGATCAGTGGTGGATCGCCCTGGCAGAGGCAGGAAGCGGAAAACGGATGCGAGAACGGACACCAAGATCATGCGCGAAGTCAAGAAGAACCCGAAGCTAACTGTCCGCAAGATCCAGGAAACCCTTCAGTTATCTGTTTCCGGTCAAACTGTTCGTCGCCGTCTCGTAGCACAGGGGTTGAATAGCAAACTTGCCCGGAAGCGCCCATTTATCAGCAAGGCAAACAAAGCCAAACGGCTTAAGTTTGCTAATGAGCATGCTGAAAAGCCCCTAGAGTTCTGGAAAACGGTTCTCTGGACGGACGAATCAAAACTCGAGCTGTTTAACCGAAAGCGGCGGGTTCGTGTTTGGTGCAGATCGGGAGAGGAGCTTCATGGGCGCCACATCCAAGGCACGATGAAGCATGGAGGAGGAAATGTGATGGTCTGAGGGTGTTTTTCGTGGGGTGGAGTGGTAAGCATTGTGAAAATCGACGGGATAATGACGGCAGATTCTTACATCAACATCCTGCGAGAAAATCTGGAGCTTTCGCTGATCCAGACGGGCCTTGAAGAGAAGTTCGTATTCCAGCAGGACAACGACCCGAAGCATAGTGCCAAGAAGACCAATTCTTTCTTCCGGTATTGTTTGATCAAACCGCTGGAATAGCCTCCACAAAGCCCGGACCTCAATTCCATCGAGAATATGTGGGTGATTCTCGATGCCAGGGTTGACAAACTGGTGTTATCAATAAAAATAACTATTTTGAAGCCCTGGAGTGCGCCTGGGAAGAGCTAGATCCACAGCACCTAAGGAACCTGGTCGAGAGCATGTGGAAGCGCCTGCAGGAGGTCCTGAAGGCCAATGGAGGACACATCAATTATTGAAATGCTTTTATTTTACTTTAATTTATGTTTTCTGTACCCTAAATGAAGTGGGCACTTTATTTTGTCACTGTTTTTTTTTCAACACAAATTGATTTTTTTTTTCTTTAAGTAAAACTCCTATTTTTTGCAGTATTTCATAAGTGAAACTTAAAAAGAATATAAAAAATTAGATAATAAAAAAAATACAATGTGTTTACTTTAATTTTAACCAAGTAAATGGGAGAAATTGAAAAAATGATGAGGTGGGCACTTTATTTTGCCTATCAGTGTATACAATTTCAACTTGAATAATTTACATTGAATTTTACACCATACAAATTAAATTACTTGACTATGTAAAAAGCAGCTACAGTAAGTCAATGCACTTCCAATCGTTCACTTACCGAAAACCCAACCTACCTCTTGTTGCAGTATTAAATCCTCGTAAATTGAAATTTAAAGTGATAGTAACAATCCTCTCAACCTCCCTCATGTCCTCACTCATCAAATGAAAAAGCAGGCAAATATTAAATTATACTACAACCATCGAGTGAAGCTAAGGTATTGAATAAAGAGATTTTAATTTATACTGTTAAATAGAACAGATTTTGAAAATTTTCACATAAATAGTTTTGACGCGTTTGTTACTATCACTTTATATTCAAGACATAAATATGGTTGTTTATTTATTTCAAGACACTGTCAAATGCTACTATAAAAATTCCTCACTGACCATGAAATTTACCAAAGTGGTTTAAAAGCTTAAGAACAAAACAACATATGTATTTATGACTTGTTTCGTAAAACCTACCGGCCGTACATCATGCTTGCACTTTTTTTTTGTATTGCACGATAAGTTGGCTAAAAAACATCATTCTGTCTTAATTTACTCATCTTCTCCACCATCTGAAATTTCACTGCCACTATTGTTAAAATTTTCAACAGCTTTTTTCTTCAATCTTTCTCTATAATACCTAATCTCTTCCAATCGTTTTTACTTATACCTTCGTATCTTGCAAGGTCCTCTTTTAAGGAATCTTTCCAGGTGAAACTAGGTCTACCTTCCTTTTTCCAATCGATGATTCTCTCCTGATGATATGACCACAATACGACATTCTTCCTACTCCAACTCTTCGATTTATTGTTTTCCCCTTCCATTCCTTCCTTACATTCAACTTCCTGTTTTCTTTTTTACAGTTATTCCAAATATCTTTCACTATAAGTTTCTCATATTTTGCTAATTGCAATCTACTCCGCTTAGTAAGAGTTGCTACAATGTTATACACAAGTCAACCTATTTCCAACAATGGTCTGAAATTTTTACAAAACTGAACTACGGTTTTGGCTGATTTCATTGCATCAACACATCTATTCCTAGTAGCAGCTGAACAATTAAGTGTATTAGTGAGATTTACTCCAAGGTATTTCAATAACTTACAGGTAACAAACTCCTTTCCGTTTAGTTTTATCTTATCTGGAATAATTTTCGTTGCATTAGGTACTTTAATAATATTTGACTTTTAATTGTATTAATTTCTAGTCTTATCTCTGCCAAACATTCCTCTAAGGCTGCAATGATCTTCTCTAAGTCATCTTAATCTTCTACTATAATAAGCAGATCGTCCGCAAATGCCAGGATAATTGGCAGTGCAAGCGAACCCATTCCAATTAACCGTCATCGTGGTATTTTACTCACCATTTACCCACCACTTTACCCACCTTTTGAAGAACATTTTGTATTACTAAATTAAATATACAAGGCGGCAAAAAGCAGCCCTGCTTGATTCCTTTTCCCCTCTCATCTGAAAATTGATTCTGCCATTTAACCTTTGCCTTTTTTACACACAATAAAACCCTATCGATTATATGAGTTGGCACCTCGAGTTCCAATAAAATTTCCCTCGATCCTGTCAAAAGCCTTCTTAATATCTAAAGTTGCTACATAAAGGGTTTCTCCTGTGTTCCAGACGACGTTGCACAAACTTATTCTTCTGAAGTCATCTAATGTCTTTGGATTTCGAACTTTTGGAATTGGTACCTGGATAGATGCTGACATATCCCTAAGCATAATATTCTCTATCCAAATTTTCCTCCAGATTTGCAGTAAATGCTGTACTGAATTTTCGTCCGCATACTTTAGGAATTCTATCCAAACCCCATCGGCTCCTGGGGATTTTCCGTTGCAAGAAAACTGTACTATTCTTCCCATCTCTTCGGCTGTCGGGGGCGGCGTAATAGGACACATATCTTGCTCCTCCACAAAAGTGATCTTCGGACCAGTACTAAGCTTTACTACCCTAGTAGCACACTTGTTGCCATTAAGTTGAGATTACATAAATATGACTTGCTAAGTCATAATCAAGTTACTACAACTAATTATGACCGCAGTGTGCTACTTGGGTACCTCATTCCAGAGCTTAGCAGGTATATGAACTTTCCTAAATGCCTTCTTCTTTAGGTAGGTCTTTAAGAAGGCATAGGATTTTTTAATTCTTACAGCAATATCAAAATCATCCAGGTTTTTATAGAACTCCTTAATTATTTTTTCCTCATACTGTCTAACTGCTTGTTGATATTCCTCCTTCCTCTGACTTACTTTATCTTGTTATATGTTATAATATAGGGTATCTTGTTATATAACATTAAAAATTTATTTGTTCTATTAGCATAGGATATGACTGTTCTTGCCATATAATCATACTCAATTAATAACTGTGGAACTGCATTTGGAACATTAAGTTGAGGACAAGCAATAAGCTAATTGCGAAAGAAATAAGCTTTAAATGCCAAGAAAAGAATGTATAGTGAATTTTTCGATCGATTAGTGAAAAAAATTCAGAAATTGAGCACGAAATAGCTGAGCTATTAACATTAAAAATCTAACCATATTTCGCAATACTCGTAATACATTTTGCATTCGCAACGTGTACCCCAGTATTTAAACCACAGGCGTTGTCCGTCGTCAAAAAATTTAAAGCGGATTATGCAGCAGCAAGGCTCCTGTCAAAATGGGAAGGATACAAACAAAAACGAAATCAACAAACACAACTTTTCGGGATAAATTTTGAAGTCTGGTAGGCCCAGTGGCGCAACACTGGGCTAACAGGCTTCATAGGCATGGCTCCATCCGGAGGTATAGTTCTATCAGTACTATTCCGGTGGACGATAGAGAAGTGCCAACTCCCACAGTCATGACATTAGTGACCATGATTATTATATCCCACTCTCGATAACAATGATTATTATAATATACTCTCTCGACTGTTACCTTAAGAAATTGCTGTTCGAATGTTATTCAATATATTCTTCAAATACAGCACATATTCACTCGAATTCACAATACCTCTATCAATTTTTTGCTACAATTTTTCAGAATGTTGATTGAATCGATGCTCCAAAAAACAGCTCATGTGCAAACAAACTTTTTTCGAATGTTCAATAAACGCAAGCTAAGGTCAATCAGGCAGGAACCCGGCGTGCGGGAATTATTCGCTAATCGGATTTGAATTCATCCCTAGTTCAGAAATAAAATCATAGCTGACATATTCACAGAGCAATTTTGGTTGCCTTTTTTACCAAACTGCATCACATATTGCTAACGTGATGACATATTTCCCTGTTTAACAGCCTGTTCACATTGATATCGCACAACGTTTGTCATGTTCCGCTGGTGACGTGTTTGGTTTCTATCCACGCCGTTGCTAAGCTTTTTTTGTCCATGCATGCTATGGGAAAATACGCGCAAACGGATCCGCTGGTCCCGTGACAAGCGTTGAAAATCTCTGAATGTTGAAATCTAGTGACCGAAAATAAAACAACTCATCTTGAGAGCCGGGACAGTCGGAAAGCATAAAACTATGTTTACCATTGAAATGTTGGACAGAATTTTATACAAGCTCTGTGAACTAGTTTATTCTTTTTTTTCTCACATATTGTATATCTTTTATCTTTTATTTTTCACAGCGACAAGGCTGCATCCACGGGGAAGATCTACCATATCTATTCGGAGCACCGCTGGTAGGGGGATTCAACCACTTCACCAGGAACTACACGAAAGCCGAGATAGCGCTGTCGGAAGCGGTCATGATCTACTGGTCCAACTTCATTCGCACGGGGTAGGTATCTGAGGGATATGAGTGCATTTTTTTGCCACAGTGTCGATGATAATTCATTATATTTGAACAGTATGATCACAAAAAATAAAAAACGAATGAACACGTGGGTGACAGCTTTGGTTTGTGATGAACAATTTAAACTTGAATGATTTGTGTCCCCGCCATGCTTTTATTTATGGTTATGAAATGCACACATTATGTAAATGGAACGGATTTTAAATCTAACTATAGTTCTACATAATATTATCACAATTAGCATTAGTTGACGTCAATGGGATCTCGTACTTTGGCACGTTTTCCGGTCCCTGTGGTGAAGCATTTATCTTTACAAACAATAACAATTTCACATATTCACTAACCTTTCTAATGCACTCGATCCAACACGACCCAAAACTTCAAACTGCGATAACTTTTGAACATAAAAATTTATAGGTCTGCAATGTCATAACTTTTCCTGTTCCGAGAAAATGTTTTTTTTTAAGATAACATTTTATTATGTTGTGCGTTTTATAAGATACCAAGAATGCATTGGGGTCATATTCACCCGGATTGGTACCAAAGATTTTTAAATAATATTCTTAAAAAATTTGATTCTCCACAATTTTTATCTACTCATAAATACTGTTGATTTATGACTTTTATGATTATGGCGAATAATCCTGGTTTGGGTGGAATTGGCCGAATCCGTTCCAGCAAATTGTATGTAGACAATTTATTTTTGGGGTCAATTATAGAAATCGACTGTCAACCTGTTATGTTGAAAGATTTCAAAAATGTCTTTGACACCATGCAATAAATCAGGACTTTCATCACCTTAGTTGTCATATTTGTCATTCGAAAGATAAGTATTTACTATTTTTCTCTCTTGTTTTGTCAATACATTAATGCTTTTGTTATTCTGAAGATCTCATTGCAATTTTGTTTCAAAGTTGCCACAGCAAGTTTAAAAAAATGCAGAGAAAAGTATTTATTAAAATGTGGACAGTAATCTTTTTTCATTGATTTTATCTCGAAGTTTTCTGACCTTCTGGTAAAATCTTCGGACATTTTCCTTAGCTTCTGGTTTCCTTAGTGGTAGGTTTTTCTTAACTAAGGATTATTGTTTAGGATTTTTTGAGGATATTTCGAAGATTCAAGGAATCTTGAAGAACTTCTTTTATATTTTTCTGAGCTTCTAAAAACATTTTTCCTTCACTACTCCGAACTTCGGAAAATATGTATTCTAACTTCTGTGCCAAATTTCAGGAAATTTGTCTTACCGACGAACCGACATGTCAGAGTAGGTCATTGAATCGTTTTTTTTTTTGAGGAATTATTTTTCGGATCTTCACGAAAGTCTACTTCACTACTATGAAGAATCTCTGCAGAATATTCCTTTCTGAATCTCTAGGGAATCTCCTAAGATTTGTAGGAATTCTTGGCAGTTTCAGCAACATACTATTTTTTTTAGAAAAATTGACATGCTAACAAAATTTATGAAAAGTTCTCTCAGATCCTTCTTATAAGTCCACAGTATTGTTTTTATGTATACGAGATGCTAACGAATATTGGACTGAAAATTTTACATTTTCGTAGAACTTCCGTATAATCGTAATTGAATGTATTGAAAAGTTTAAATAACTTTCGACATGCTTATATAAGTTTGCATTGTTTGAAAAACATGCACAAAACTTCCGAGAAGATTTCAGTACTTTTTGGAAACTTCTGAAACAAAATTCTAGAACAGATGATACGTTCATTAATCTGCCTATAATGACACCATCAAATTAATAAACTATAGAAGTCTTACTAGCGTGCTTTAAACTCGTGGTTCATGTATTCAATAACTATGTTATGCAATATTTCAAGTTTATTATGTAATATGCACTTTCAGGAGATTCTGGATTTCCACAGGCACCAGTCTTGTTTACATTTTATCGGAAGCCACTTTTCGTGAGCCACTTCCCTTCATGTATTCTGTTGTAAAACATTAATTATCGTTTGCATGATAAAAATTGACGTTTTTAGGGATGGCGATAAAAAAATGCTAAGACTGATAATTGCTTTCGTAAATTTCCCATGGAAGTTAATTATTTAAGCTTATTTGAAAAAAAATTCTACGCCCTTGTGAGGGGCCTTCCTGCAGTTAACCGGAACATTCGCCATGGTGGACGAAAACACGCGTGTAGGCATGTTTTTGAGTTCTTTCTTCGATTTATTTATCAATTCCTCCTCAGTTTTCGCGACAAATTTGTTTGAGTAAATCTTACGCTTCAGGTTGGCCCAGAAATTCTCGATGGATTGCAGCTGGGGGACGTTGAGTGGGTTCACCGACTTGGGTACCACATCGATATTCAGCCGCTCCATCTCCTCCAACGATCGCTTCGAGTAGTGGACCGACGCCAGATCTAGCCAGAACAGCGCGTCTTCGTCCTTATGGTATTTTTTGATGAACGACGCAACTTCCGGCAGGAATTTCGTACAATAAATACCTCCGTTCACGGCCAGTCCGGAGCGAAAGAAGAGCGGCTTTGGCATCCCATTCTTGCTGATTGTCAGCCACAGTAGAACCTTCTTGGGGAACTTGGTGTGTGAATTGAACTTCACCTCGGAGCTCCCTTCCTTCATGGGGGAAGTAGGATAAGAAGTGCCCTGCCAGTTGTGCCATCCAGGGTGAGATAGGTCTCGTCGTCCATCACCACCATCACGTCGCGATTTGCCAGGAAAATCTAGTTGACCACCTTATTCAGCCGCTGCCGCTGCGTCATTGCCTGCAGCCCCAAAACCAGTGGACGCGACTTCCGCTTCCTGACATGTATGTTCATGTTCGCCAGGTACTTTTTCACTGTTTGGCAGGTTGATCCGACCTCCCGGCTAATCGCACCCAGCGATGTAGCCACTTTTCTCACCGTCTTCCTCTTCAGCATCCTTTGGAGCTTCTTGTCGCTCAGGGTCGTCGGCCGACCAGAACTGGGCTTTTTTTCGATGCTCTGATTGTTGTCATAGTGCCAAGATTTTGTAGATGCCGGAACGGGCGTATCCGACATCCACAAAGTGCCGCACGATGTCCGTTTTTTGACGCGACGGGGTGCCGTTCTTTGAACGTGAACACATCTGAACAGGGTGCCTCACTGTTTTCACCATAACGGTTAGAGTTCGACTGATAGAGCTGTCAAATTTTGTCTGCTGACTCATGGGTTACTTTGATTGATGCTGCATGGGTAGTTTCGTCAGTGCGGGTGAAGGTAAACCCATGAAATGTCGGCTATTTTGTATTTTTTTTAATGCATACGTTACAAGCCCCATCCTACCAGCTTCAGCCTAAAGTCTGCTGTACGTTTCCGTCATCGTCTCAGAGTTTGTTGTTTTCAACCGACCAATTTCCTCCTCGACTTTCTGAAGGGTTGGGATCGGGATCCTGTAATCTTTTACGCGTGTTCCTAGATTTATTACCATGCCAATTTCGTTCACTGTAGCATTGGCGTTCAGGTTCTCGTCAAAGTACTTCTTCCACCTTTAAATCAGCTCACACTCTCTACACTAGTAGCACACTTGTTGCCATTCAGTTGAGATAACATAAATATGACTTGCTAACAAAATTTGATCGTAGCTTGCTACTTGGGTACGGTTTGCAGTCTGTTTGGCCCTATTACCTCTCTCCGCTGTCTCGAATGAACTAAAACATCTACAGCAGACTTACAGTTTTAGGAGACGTTAATAGAATGAATGACTCACACTCTCTTGTGAGAAGGTTACCTTCGAGTTCTCTGCACATAGCGGCTTGCGGGAGAATTTGCGTGTGTCATTAGCACGGTACAGTACTTCAATTTCTTCGCGATCTCGGTCTTCCTTCTGGCGCCTCTTTCCTTCGAAGAATAGAGTTTTGCCTGTTCCGTGCCTGTCTATACCGTTACACATTCGCATTCGTACGATGTTGCAGAATTCTCGCCCATGCTGCATTCTTCTCCGCCACTAACTGGTTGCATTTGCCATAAAACCAATCATTTTTCGATTCGGTGCCGATGTACCTAGTGTCACTATTGCAGTGCTACCAATGGCGGTTCGAATATCTCTCCAGCCATCCTAAAGAGTAGCTGCACCAAGCTGCTCTTCCGTTGGTAGGGCTGCTTCTAGCTGTTGCGGGTATTCCTGAGTAACTCCGATTTCTCGTAGTAGCTCAATGTTTGATCGTGGCATCCGAATTCAACGCGTGTTGTCGAACGTTTTGAGTGCATAAAGATTGCAACAAGGTAGTGGTCCGAATCTATACTCACGCTGTGGTAGGTGCGAACGTGGATGATATCTAAGAAGAATTTCCCATCGATTAGAACATGGTCGATTTGGTTCTCTGTTTGTTGGGCAGGTGATCTCCAAGTGGCTTTGTGGATGTCTTTACTTCGGACTTCCAAACTACGCTAGGCAGCAAAGTTCATGCATCGATGGCCGTTATCGTTCGATTCGGTTTGCATGCTGTTAGGCCCTATAAGGGTCTTTCGGATTTTTACATTGCCTCTCGTCCTACCTGAGCGTTCGTGTGAGCAATGACTAGAGCTAGACCAGCTAGAGCGTAGAACACTTCTTTTTCATCATCGGGTCACTGATGATGCTGTAGTTGAAGAAACGACCCTTGATCTTCAGCTTGCACATGCTTGCATTGATCGGAAATCATTTTGCCCAGCACTGCAAACCCGATGCACAGCTCGTTTGTGGTACCATAGCTCTGGTAAAAATTAGCCCTTCGATGCCCGCTTTCCCATACCTTCTGTCCTGTCCAGTGAAGGTCCTGCAGTGCTACGACTTCGAAGTTACGTGGTTGAAGTTCGTCGTAGATTATCCTACCGCAGCCAGGGAAGCAGAGCGATTTGCAGTTCAATTTTCCGAGTTTCCGATCATAGTCCTTGTTTCGTCGCCTAGGTCATTGCCGATAGTTCCGGTCCGTAGTAACTTCTGTTTTATTTTTAACATTAAATTTTTTTAAGGGCTGCTTGTAAATCCTTCCCCAGCTCCATGTCTCACCAAAAGACCATCGTGCACAGCCCTGTTTAGAGTCCCACGCTGGCATGAGGACAATAATCAGCTGCTCCTAACATGGAGAATAGACGCCGTTTTGAACCGCCCCTGACATGGGCAACAGACACTCAGATAAACTGCTGCTTTTGGGAAAGTCAGCCCCTCTTCCCTGTCAGCATATGATCAAGGTCCCACTGGGGTTGGTTACCCATCTTTCTCATGGTTACTCGTTCCCCAGTCGGTACCACGGGGAGGTAGGAAAAGGAGTTACTGGACAAGAGGCAAAGGATCGCAGTAGGATCTATTTTATACCTGCAGGTACGCGAAGTACCTATGTTACGCATTGTCCGGTCATTTACCAACATTACATTAAAAAAGTATATCGGTCCCGTAAAGGAAACGCCATCGAGCCTTCCAAATGAACAAACTGAAAAAAAGGAGATTAATTATATGCGGAAACTAGCTTTTGGTACGCAGGATTCCTAGTTATGCAGCGTCAAATAATTGTTTTATACTTAACGTTTGTTTATGGCAATAATTGCCGTTATTTGTTGTGAAGATTGTCCAGTAGTGCTTAAATAAAGTGGTGCATGGGAACAAATTATTATGAATTATTGGGATCCGTTGAGCTCATGGGAGCTTTTTCCGCACATAAAACATTTGAACAAAAAACAATAACAAGATCAAGCGCAATGGGCGCACATTTCCGTCAAAGATGTCATGTACACTCAGTGGAAAAAATAGCCAAGCAAAATTTGCTTCCGAAAAACACAATGTTCAACCTTCTGCAACTTTGTCAATTATCAACATTTTAGGCTGAAAACTCGACAACATTACTAACAATGTATTTACCTTTGGTGATCAAAATTTAATGTTTATAAGATTAATAAATTTGAAGTTTTCATAACATATTTGAAAAAAGTCGTTTTTGGACATACCAATTTCAAAAATCCGTATTTCTGTGAAAAAATTAGGTATTTTACGTACGGAGCGCTGTGATTTTCGTCCAATCCGTTCCCTGACCACTTTAACAACTCGTGCAGTCCGTACCGTACGAGTACGACCGGATCTCTTCCGGTCATCCAACGAGCAGGTGTCACGGTACCTTCGGATGGTTCGGTACACAAAATCCCGCTTTACTCCGAGGTTTTTGAAATTTCTGAAAATAACGCCCGGTAGCTCACCTTTCAAAAACTTCACCACATCACCACAGCACAAAACTCCTTTATCGCTGGTAAAAAAAACACCGAATGAAAACAATCGGACATAACCTAAAACGTACACCAACACATACGTGAAGCATTTTGAGTAGTTGCACGACACCAATGCAAGGAAAAAGTGTATGATAATATATTGGACACGGTGTAAGTAAACATTTGGCGTATAATTTGAATAGTTCTGCCAAAGATATAAGAGTATATAAAGCAGATTTATGCTTCAAAATGTTAAAAGCAAGTTTATTCAACACGAGTCGTTGAATTATTCAACGAGGCTGCACATTTGTATGAATCTTACAGGATGGAGCGTAGAGTACGGTTATGTTTTCCATACAATTTACAAATTATTTGGTGTTGGTATACAAAGAAGGCATATCTATAGATAGGAAAATGATCTAGATAGTTTCATAGGTTATCGATTATCGATTATCAGATTATCAGCTAGTGTTGTATTATTCTGAGCCATTCACCCCGGTGCAAATCAGATATGAACCGAAAGGGTGTACCTTAACGACAATAATGGATGGCTCTCTTTTCGTGGTTGAAGATCATCCAATCATAGATATTCCGTTCGAAGTTATGTAGTCTTGACATCCATGGCTCAGTGAACGTATAATTTAGTCGCAATCGTGACTCAAAAAAAAAAGTCGGGCAATGATTAACGTTGTAACCCTTCTCCATTTCTTGCCCAACATGAGAATAATACTAAACGATAATTCTGTCATTTAGTATAATAACAAAAACGAAATACAACCAGTATTATAATTTGGATGAATGTCCACTCATGTCGTAAGACGAAAAATATGGTCTCATTTACGGTCCTACTAAGCCTCATCCGATGATACATTGCCGCAGAAACGCCTGGTTGCACAACCAAATTTGACCCAACCCGGTTTTTTGTTATTGTTGGTTGGCACGGTCATAAAGTACAAGCGGAGTTAAATTTCACCCCGGGTCAGTGCTTCTGTCTCTTCTGCAATAGGGTTGGTAGGACGAAAATGTCTGAAAGCTCAAAACCGCAAAGCTTTCATCAAAGCGGATTGTGCTGAAAATAACGGAAAAGGGTTCCCTCGTATAACTTATCCAAAACCAGCTCCAATCTTTAAATGTCACCCTCTTAACAGTTTGTGTGAGCGAGATTCGAGAACCGCTTCAATGGCAATAAACGCCGAGAATAGGAAAGGACCGCACCACGAATAATTGAAACGTTCTTATATGCTTATATACCGGCTTCTTCTCGAACCAGGTGCAGAGAAGAAGGGCGGGTAAATTTCCATTTCACAAGTAGAGCTCCATTCGTTCAATAAAGGTTCACTTCTTGACCGAAGAGGGCGAGCTCCGGCGGAAATTTATCGTTCAAACTTTCATTTTTTTTCTTTCTTTTGTGCTTTTTCTTTTACAGGAACCCAAACGAGCAACTCGAAAACGACCATGTTCGTGATAGAACACGATTCAAAAACATTGAATGGACCCCGTACGAAAGTGTTCACAAAAAATATCTAAATCTAGGTGAGTACGTTGTTTATTAGCATTTTTACGGGTCATTCCATCAGAAATTGTAGAAAAAACGTATGTAATTAAATCTATACCAAAATATGATAGCGGAAAGTTTAAATCTCTTTAGTACCAAATTCCAACCGCTGCACAGCTCGTTAAAGTTGTTTGAATTTCTGTTCAATATCATGCACATAAATGGAGTGTCACAAAACTTACAAATTAACAATTAAATCGTGTGAAATTCTGGGGCATTCCATACATTGCCGATAATACTGTATTAAAAAACTCAACTTTCTTACAACTATTTCATGCAAGTTGCAGCTTCCTGTGGAATGAAATACAATTTTGCGTGCCCTGATATTTCCATAGTAATAAAAATTAAGATTTCCTTCCTGTGCGGGTAAACAAAGAGGTGAGTAAACTGTCACTGCTATTTTTTTCACAGTACCATTGTTGCAGCATCAGAACATAGGGTAGGGAACGGCTCTATCAGGGGTGACTGTTTTCATCAGTTGTTACGAAATAGGTCTAAAACTTCTACATTTTCCAAATTATTTCACATTTAATTATTCGGGCTAATCATTTTATACATTTTGATAGATTACCACTTAATTACTGTCATTTTGAATATTTAAAATACATCACCTAAATACTATCAGTTTCCTACCTGCTGAAGAAATTCGCTAAAATTGTGCCTTGGCGTATTTTGCATTTGAATGCGTGTACGAAAGGGAATGTTTTAATCACCTCCTTCTCACAAATAAGCATGTTGCAAGAATGTGATATTGAACATTCAGTTAAAATTTATTAATAGAGCTGTCCAACAACTAAACGATGAATATTGCTTCGCTGTTGAGCGGCTTCTTTGTTAACCATGGCTATAACGCTCCGGTATTGTAACGTAAAGCATGCTAGGGTAAATGCTCCTATAGTTGAGGTAGTACCAATAGTTGCGCTATCGCAAATAAATTGTTTATTTAATTGATTAGAATGGGTTTCCACTTACTATATATTGAATGACATATAAATCAAAAACATCTATGCATGTTTTTTTTACTAACCGATTACGAAAAACACAAATTATTGAATTATTCTATACTTTAGAACCGTAGTCGAAATTACAGTTCTCACTAATGAAAAATTAATATTCTGCATCGAAGTTTTTAACCGATAATTACAAAACCATTACAGATTCCTTTAATTACTATATCCATACGCACCATCTATCTTGAGTAAAACTATTTAGAACATAAAATTCACTGATTATTGTTGGTAGTATTAATAAATATATGCCTCCACTATTGGAACACAAAACGCACTGCGATCATGTAGTTGCGGTATTTCTTACTCCATATTGGCTGTACTGCATTTTCGCAGTGTCAAACTTGCTCGTTACTTCTTCAGCATTTTCTTTATTGCCATCATCAAAAATGGGAAGCAATATGTATACGGCGCTGCGAACACTAAGGGTATTCCTGAATCCGCTATCAGGTTTCGTCTCAGCGATACATGGAGCAAGAATACACGAAAAGGCCCTCGAACAGTGATGTCGGAAGACGATTAGGTAAAACTTGTGGACTGGATAAAAGACATGCAACGCAAAAGTTTTCCGGTTGTGAAGGAAACTCTCAAGTCAAAAATCAAATCATTCTTTGATTCAACTTCGCGACCGAATCCTTTTCGCAATAACACTTCCGGTAAATTTTGTTGTACTTATGTATCTGCTAAGTTGTAATTAACAAATAGGAAAGGGCAAATGCACCCTTCTTTTTGCGGAAATGTTCCTTAAACTTTGGAAAAACGCTCCTTAGATGCAATCAGAAGTATTAACCTTCTGGTTAGCGTTTGCCGGATGTTTTGGGTCTTAAGTTCCTTCAAGATTTTATAGTTTTGACGGGTCTTAAGTTTCTGAATTTAAACGTCGTCAACACGAGATTTAGACCCGTCGAAACGAAATTAAAACTCGTCAAAATGTAATTTAAACCCATCAAAACTACCTAGAAGATTGCGGAATGAGGCTCCGCTATACAATATTGAAGAAAATTAAGACACCTCAAAACAACCGGCAAGCGCTAACGCAAACGCATCTAAGGAGCATTTCCCCAAAAAGAAGGGTGCTTTTACCCTGCTGCCCTTTACATCAGGTAAATAAAAAACGATAGAAATTATTTGATTTGTCTACATCATGAACTAACATTATCAGGTGAGACGATGGTTGAGGATTGTTCATTCGACCAGCGACAAGAAATGTTTTTACAAACGCTTGGTGAACTGTACTCTCATGATATTTCAGGGACTTCAAAGGAGTCACCGAATATAATCGGTACACGGAGGTCTGAACAAAGAGAAACCGTACTGATGATATTACTAACGAACAAGCAGGAGTGAAAAGGAAGGTGAGCATATCAGGAGTTCTTAAATGTCCTGAAACTCCGAAAATAAAACGTGACCATCGCAATTATAGGAAAAAATTATACCCTGTGCTTACAGCTAACGTACGATTGGACGAGATTCGCCAAATCGATGAAGAGAAACAGAACGTCATTCAACAGAGAAAGGAAAATGCTGAGAAGCGTGCGAAAGGAAAATGTAAAATGAAAAACTGAGGGCATAAACCCGTGAGTTTATAAAAAAGAAGAAAAAAGCAGTAATGCGTGAACGAAGACTTAAGGAATCAGCCATCAGGAAGCAGGAGCGTGAACATTTGCGAAAAGAAAAGCGAGCGCTACAGCAAATAACCGACAGCAAATTAAAAAAGTTAATTTGTTCAAGAACCTAAATCTTACCAGTGTCTCAAAAATTTCAATGATTTGAACTATAATTTGCACAATATTTCACATAATGATTCAAAACACTTGAAAAAATTAAAAAAAAAACATTCCTGATATTCCCACACTATGTAATTTGTCTTAATCACCTTTCACTCAAATCAGTCATTCTTAAGCAAACGTTTAAACCTAACTAATCGTATTTTTACTCAGATTGGAACATCAATATATGACGTAACATATTTTAATTTATTTTATTTCACCCTCCCCCTTGTTTGTTATTCTACTGTACTTAATACACGGTGTCATTTCTTGCACATAGGCTGATGCAAAAGTATTGTCAGTTCGATCGAAATTGGAAATTACTTGACAAGTGAGTATAGATCTATGTATTCTGTCGTTAAACGCTTTGGACATGGGACAGTTATGCGTATAATTTCAGTATACGTTGTATATAACGTTGGAAATACTGCATTGTACTGCTCATACATTAGTTTATTTTTATTTACTGCAACTATAGGAACACGCATACGCAACTTTAGGTACACTATCGCAACAATAGGAACAAAACCAAGCAACATGTTTTCAGCTAGTGCATCCACTAAAAGGCTTTAATATACAATTTTGATGTTTTAAAACGGTAAGAGGGCATTTATTTGACTAGAAAATATTAAAAGTGTCATTAATGTTCATTTTATTTTGCTAAAAACATTGAAAACACTAAATATATTGTGCTTAGCTCCTCCACTATTGGGTCATTTACCCTATCTCTTACATTTATTTATTTTCAAACGAAGCATCACGTTTGTCGTCACAGTCGCTTTGTCTAACATTTCCGTGAGAGTAAATGAAATGAAAAGATGTCTCATAACCTGCTGGTAGAGAAGTTTGTAGTCATAGTAATCGACGTGTTATAGTTGATTGTTTTCGAGAGCGGATTGGTTAAACGATGGAGCGGGTTGAGGAAATTGACGTTTGCAGCAAATCGTGAACTGGCCTACTTCATTTCGCCTTCTCACACATGCACGAAATCACACTCATGAAATATTTTAAGTTTATGTGCCGATTGCGGAGCTAATGAAAACATTTTCATGATCGGAAAACAATCCGAATGATTTTAATGAGTCCCTTTGATTAGGAACTCCATTCCACTATAAAATATAAAATTTTCTGAGTGCAATACTCGTTTCTGGAGGCAAGTTCCGACAGATAAGAAGTAAGCAGACGAGTCAACGTCCAAATATTGGCAGTTCTAATTATAGATAACATACAGAAACTGCCTTAGACCCGTACCGTTTTGTAGGTTGATATCTGATAAATGTTGTTTGGAAAAACTTTGTGCTAACGGTCTCCTAAAGGTCTCCATTTTATTAAAGATACGTTGCATGACAATTCTCCTTATAGACTTATATGCCAGTATAAAACACGCTCAATACAGCCATCCCCGAATAAAAGAAGTTGGTTTTAAGATCACCCACCGTAATCTCTATGCAGAGCTCCACCCAATAGAGATGATTTTTAGCAGAAAAGTCGCTTCGGTCAATTTCAGCATTTATTGTTCCATTTGTGTAAAAAATGGAAGATTGCAACGCGAACGCCACAACAGTCGTATCTATAATTGGGACAATCTTACCAACCGAGCACACAGTTCTAGTGCCGGCAATGTTCTCAAATCCTCTATGAAGTAAGTTTAGTCGTCCATCAAAACACACTGGCAGGGGTTGTCCAAAATAAGGCTGTACAGCTTTGGAGCTCTTGTTTTGGCACGATCTTCGGCAATCTTCGGGTTTGGGTTCAGGAAATATCACTCTACCATCAACCAAGTAAGTGAGTAACTAACATCCTCAAACGGAACAGATCCGTTGGAAATAAACCTGCTTTGGCATTGTTAGACATAGAAAGGCGTTTGAAAATGTCTGGCATGATGATCTGGTGTATGAGCTGCATCGATTAAACTTTCCAATCTATCTTGTTAATTACAGAATATTTGTTATTAGATCATTCCAAGTCATCCTGAACAATTCCTATTCTGATACGTTTAACGTTGATGCTGGTTTTCCCCAGGGTAGCCTCTTAGGCACTATCCTATTTATCATCTTCACGCCAGATGTTCCTCCCCTGCCAGGTGGTGGTATTTTGTCGATGTTTGCGGACGACACTTCCATCATCACAAGGGTCGAGTGATCCGTGCTCTGGCTGGAAAACTTCAGAAGGGCCTCAACGTTCGGTCCGAATATTTCAATAGCAGGAACATTTATATCAATGCTGCTAAAATCCAGACGGTTCCAGGACAAGTCCACCTCTTTAACCCACCGATCGATTGGTCTGTGGAAGGTGCAAGGTGTACTTCGGAACAAGGGGTTCTGCTACAGTGAACCAATTTAAAATCGACAGTTTCACATTAATTGTTGGATGAACTCTGAAATGTATTGCCAGTTGTTGGAAGAAGTTCTCGTCCGACGGATTCCACGCCAAATTAACGCTAAAAGTCGAATTTTTGAATCGACCATCTCCGTTTGGGATAAAACATTGGGACATGGAGTTTTCATAACGGCCAATGTCGCAAACGTAAACTATGGCTGCTTCCGCAAATTTCCCATTCCTTTCACACGTACTGTAACAAACTTGACCTTCCTTTCAGCCACAACCCTTCCTACACAAAGACATACGAAACCATATTTGAATCACTTCTAATGATAGGAATATCCGAACTAGCACTTATGAACGACTTGTACTTAAACGTACACTTTTGGTTCTGCCATCAGTAAGGCAAGGGAAATTTAATGTTTTTGACCCTTTTCAAATGTTAGTCTTGATGATTATTGTTTTTTACCAATTGTTTAAAACATTAAATTTTTTATTACTGCTAAATTTTATTGGATTCTATAGGGGTGTTAACGACCATAGCTAGACGAGTTTGCGTGATGCACGGTAGAAATAGAACATAAAAAAGTTCTTTTGAGAAAAACTTTTTTTCCTTGAAAGTGCACATCTTGCAATGTATGGTGAACTTTTAGGCAATTATATTGACTTTATTAAAAAAAAATCGTCCAATACCAAGATAGGCATGTTTTGCAAATTGACTTCAAATTTAATTTCATTTTGCTGTGTTAGAATCGATTTTACAATTTTTAAAAAGTCACCCATACATTTTTTTTTGTTGTCTTTTCGTTTTGAGTTATGTTAATTTAAAAAAAATCGATTAAAAAACTAAAGCCGTTTTCAAATGGTAGTCTACATAAGTTTTGAAAAAACAAATTATGCAAAGTTGCTTAAAAAGACATAGTCTATACACACATAAAGTTTCATTTGATTCTGAGAGGTTGCTGCCAAACACTGGATGAGTTGACGTGAAATTCGTCCATGTCCTTGTGGAAGTGCCTTATGGCCACAGAATTAAGCCGCTGTTGTCCCATGGTGATGCGCAAGTATGTTTTCAGTCTTTGAAGTACCGAAAATTACCACTTAGGTATTGCAGAAGATGTCAGAATTGTCACATATGCATTCCGAAATTTTTCAAACTCTGTGAGAAGTTCAACCAAATGCGGTTCTTTCTTGAAGTACTCAACAGTATCTCAGATATTCTCAACACACTTGTCAATTTCCTTCAAAGTTGGCAAAACATTTCCAAATGCAGCAACAAGCGTTCCGGATCGACATCACCCTCATAAAAACTCAGAATTTTTCCAACAGAAACTCAAATGATTAAGTTATAAATTGAACGTCAAGTGATTCCAGAATCTTGTCGATAATTTCCTAATACTGAAATTATGAACTTCTTCAACCAATCCTGCGATTAATTCTCTTCGCTGTGATTGCTCGTCTGGATCGAATCGTTTTGGGACCCTCCTTTTTCACGGCTACATCGGAGAACCTACTCGGCCGGTTTGCCTGATGATACTTTTTCCCAAACCTCGAAAAACTCCTTTTAACAGAAGATTGAAGCATAGTTTGATCAAACAGATGGCATGGACGAAGTTTGGTGGAATCATCTGATTTAATAGACTGGAAGTGACTGAAGTGCTTCGCCCGCCCAAAGTAGCTGTTAGAAAGTGTTGTGTTTTCAGCGAAAATATACGTTTTGTCATTATTGCAACACACTACCGATGGCATGAAAAGGAGCGGCAATCAGTTGTTGCTGTCAAACATATTACTGATTTAAAATTTGATAAAATTTGTTGTAAACAGACTTCCACCTGAAAAAAAACATGTATAATATCACACTCTACACAAAAAAGGAACATTATCTTCGACAAACTTGTCTTGGCTATTCGTTCAGGAAAAAAATAAAAACATTCTGTAGGATTTTCTAAGTCGTCCAAACTGCCCTGGAGATCAGATATTAGAATCTACCGTTGTAACTGTAGCGTTTTGGTTATACAAAGCCACGACTTATATTCAACGTGAATTATACATTTACACACACGTACACACAAACAAAAACACACGAACACACATGCATACGCGTTTCCAAGCGAAATGACCTGGAATTGTGGAAAATTATTTTCGATATTTTTTTTATTTGAATGAAACGTGGCATACGCGTTTGGCTTAGGAGACTGAGCATTTTCCGCCTTAGCAAAGATTTTTGTGACTCAAGAGTCAGTTTTAAAAAGGGCGTAAGCATTTTGAATAGCACTTCAATTAATAATGTGTAGCTCAAAAACCTCTGGTTGTACACAAAAACTGTCTAAGAACAAGTTGTGGCCCTAGGTGTGAAGGTTGTGAAAAAAATGGCTGACTTGGACGAGATAATATTTCTGTTGCAATAATATTTGCTGCACCAGAAGGTTCAAGATAAGACCAAATCAGACCAAATAAGTTTTTACACACAATGTATAAAGTAAAGACTGGACTCGAAAAAAATGAGACACACAGAAATGATCACCAAAAATTCATTTTAAATCGGATACTTCTCAAATTCGCAGGAATTAAAGCACTATATATTAGCTATGTTTTGGCATAATTTATTTATTGAATTTCCCAAGCTGAATGCTCGTACATTTCTCTTAACACTGGTCATGAGATCTTGGACGAGGCTTTGTCCATCTTCCTTACACAATTTCTCCCAGTTTATCTTCAAAGCTTCATAGGTTTTGAATGTTTTTTCGCTTTTCTTCAACTTCTTCTTCATTATCGCCCAAAACTTTTCGATCGAACGAAGTTCTGGTGTATTTGGTGGGTTCGCCTTCTTCGGGACCGCTTTAACGCCCTTCGCTTCGTACCAATCCATTACAGGCTTGGCGTAATGGCACGAAGCGAGATCCGGCCAGAACAGCGTAGGGCCTCGGTAAGAGCGGAGGAAGGGCAGCAAGCGCATCTGCTAGCATTCCTCTCGATAAACCTGCCCGTTTATGGTGCCGGTTCGGTTGTAACGAACGGCTTGCTGTACCGTCCACACTCGCAGATTGCCTGCCACAACAGGTACTTCTTCGCGAATTTGTCCATCTTTCCCTTCCGGAACTTTTCCATGCGGGACGAACTCCATGCGGGACGTACCGACAAGAAACTCGAGGCCGGGGATTTGTTTGGTGTCCGTCTTGATATATGCCTCGTCGTCCATGATGAGACAGCCTGGCTTGACCAGCCACTCACGGTACAGCATGCGCGCACGCAATTTGGCCACCGTGTTTTGCTTGTCAGTCCGGTTTGGCGCCTTCCTGACCTTAACCCTTATGTGTTCGACATAAAAACACCTTTAAGTGATCGACAGGATACCCGGGTACCCACCGAATTCAAATGGTTATAACTGTGGCTATTATTGACCGATTTTAATTCTTTTGGCACCGTTAGATTTCAAAACTCATTGGCTTTTATGAGATGAGCAGCAATGACCGTTTGAATGCATCTGGCTCCCGTAAATCCGGGTTACCGGGGCTGTGGTCCGGTACGGAGGCACTATTTGTAAACTTCTATTAAATTTCCGGGAATGGAAGTCAAAATCTTTGGTATAAATACTAGAAACTATTAAAATTCTATTGTGAGCCACATGCCGACATGTTCCTGCTACGGCCATTCTGTAACAAGGTTCCCGTGGGGCTTCGAGTGGCCATCAACATTTTCAGTAGAAAACACTGGCAATATGGGTATCAAAATTCATGAAATTTCTCCAGTAGGCTATTTCTCAACCTTTCGTGACTGTCTGATGATTTGTCCTCGAACCGGTCATCCCAAAACAGGTTCCTGTGGAGCGTCGAGTGGTCAAGAACATTTTCAGTATAAAACCCTGGCAATATGTGCTTCAAAATTTAACCAGATTTTTTTTTCACAACATTGTGTGACCATCTGATACTTTGTCCTAGGAAAGGTCATCTCTAAACAGGTTCCCGTGAGGCCTCGAGTGGCCATGAACAAAACTGGCCACAAAACGTTGAGATATATCCTATATTTCATGAATTTTCATAACCACATTGTCAAGGTTTCCTTAAAAAATGTTCATGACCACTCGAGACCCCACGGGACCTGTTCCGGATTGACAGGTCCAAGGATAAATCATCAGATGGCCACTAAACGTTGAGAAATATCCTACTGGAGAAATTTCATGAATTTTGATACCCATATTGCCAGGGACGCCTCACGGGAACCTATTCCGGATTGACCGGTCCGAGGGCAAATCATCAGATAAACACAAAAGGTTGAGCAATAGCATACTGGAGAAATTTTATGAATTTTGATACCCATATTGCCAGGGTTTTCTTCTGAAAATGTTCTTGACCACTCGAGGCCGCACAGGAACCTGTTCCGGATTGACCGGTCCGAGGATAAATCATCAGATAGCCACAAAACGTTGAGAAATATCCTACTGGAGAAATTTCATGAATTTTGATACCGTAAACGCCGCTCGCTGGTCTTCGTCTCCAGGAACATCTTCACAACGCGGGACAGGGCGGAATGGTGGATTCCAAGCCTTTTGCCGATCCATCTGTGACTGACCAGGATTATCGATCACCCCGCCCAAGATTTACTAGCGTAGCTCTTCTTGTTTCGAATGCATCTTGAAAACTACTTGACAGATCGCAAAAACATAAACATAACGCTCTAAACTAGTATCACCCAAAATTTCATTAATTTTTACCGACGCGATAAAAAGTTACACCCAAAACAAAGTGTCGCATTTTTTCCGAGTCTAATCTTCATTCAACAAGCAACAAAATAAGCATATGTTAAACGAAAATTTTAAAAATACTGTTTGAACCATTTTACCCCATATATTTTGAACTGGCCATCTAATCGTCTTGCTGTCAAAGAGAGTCTTGTAGGAAACTTAGCAAACATTTCGAAAAACGTTTTGTGGTGGAGAAACGCCAATAATTTATGAAAAGGTCGTATTTTCGAATATTACTTGAATATGACAAAATAAAATTGGAAATATCTCAAGAACGGATGCTCTTACGAAGATCATGAGCAAGAGCTGATTTTTTTTAAATACTTCAAAAATCGGTTCCGGCAAATATATTAAAAATTTGAGAAATGCACCGCAAGTTGATGTTCAAGAAAAAAAATTCCCTGACATTCGCTTAAATTTGCGTAATAGCTTCAAGTTTTAACAATCAGAAAATCAAAATAAAATTAAAAAATCGTTTCTGGAGATATTTAAATTTTCATGTTAACAGTCGATTTTTTTTCAGAATTTTTTTTTCAGTGTATATTATTTAACAATCTTCACACACAACTATTCGCCACAACTTTTTCGTAAACAGTTTTTTTTTGTTCACTCAAAGGTTTTCGAGCTACAAATTATTAATTGAAGTGCTATTCAAAATGCTTACGCCCTTTTTAAAACTGACTCTTAAGTCCAAAACTTTTTTGCATCAGTGGAAAAAAAATTATTCTCGAGGGTTTAACGTGTGTATAAATTTTCAATTAAATCGGAGACACTCGAAGTTGGTCGGTAGCTAATACACGAAAGTGGGATAAAACCAAACATTGTCTCTTTTCGGTAGATGCATCATTTGACATGATTGAATTCATTTTTGTTGCATACAAAACAATATACGTACATCGCTATATCTCTTTCCTAAAAAAGCTTTTCGATGTTACGAAACATTTTATCTTGATTCTGCTGCCATGCAATTTATCATTATTGTGTTGAGTATGCATCAATGATAAAGATAGGGTATGTGTCCCTTAACTCAGCCTATTATGCAATAATCGATTACATTTTTACCCTTCTTACATCAATAGAAGGGTATTAAGATCGCTTGAAAACTCGACTTTTTATCCGAGGCCCACAGGGCCGAGTGTCATATACCATTCGACTCAGCTCGACGAACTGAGCACATGTCTGTGTGTATGTATGTGTGTGTGTGTGTGTGTGTGTATGTGTGTGTGTGTATGTGTGTGTGTGCGTTACAAATAATGTCACATCGGTTTCTCAGCCATCTGTGAACCGATTTCAGTTCTGTTGACGGCAAATGGAAGCTACAACATTCCCATAGAACGCTATTGATTTTTTTTTCATTCGGACATTTCGTTACGAAGATATGAACGAAACAGTACTTGAAGGCCTATTATAATAGTAATCAAACAGTTTAGTCTCCGATTACATACTGAGCTATTTGTGTACCGATTTTAGTTTTGTTGGTGTCAAATCAAAGCTATGATATTTCCAAATAACTGATCAAAATTTCATTATGATTGGATAATTCTTCATGGAGATATGACCAAAACAATACCTGAGAGCACATAATTGTGAGATGACAATATACTCGTTGCAGTGCAAAACCGAACAAAACCAATCACACCAATCGATGCCGCTTGCATTCTATTGTGTCGTATCTGGAGCGTTGTATAGCACATACAGCGGACTAGCCACACTATGCTACTGTATAGAATTAGAGCAGCATCGATTGGTTCGAGTGGCTGGTTTTCAACTGCAACGAGTATATTCGAAAATTACACAAAGTCTCCATTTACAATTTTCAACGAATATGTACTTATTTAAGCATCTTGAATCCATATCGATAATCAAAATTGAAGCTCAGGATTGAAGCTTTGTTAACGCCAAATTAAAGTTATAAAATTTCCAAATAAGTGTTCAAAATTTCATTATGTTAACTTCCCTTTTTACCCTTCTTACATCAATAGAAGGGTATTAAGATCGCTTGAAAACTCGACTTTTTATCCGAGGCCCACAGGGCCGAGTGTCATATACTCATCTCGACTCAGCTCGACGAACTGAGCACATGTCTGTGTGTATGTATGTGTGTGTGTGTGTGTGTGTGATGTGTGTGTGTGTGTGTATGTGTGTGTGTGCGTTACAAATAATGTCACATCGGTTTCTCAGCCATCTGTGAACCGATTTCAGTTCTGTTGACGGCAAATGGAAGCTACAACATTCCCATAGAACGCTATTGATTTTTTTTTCATTCGGACATTTCGTTACGAAGATATGAACGAAACAGTACTTGAAGGCCTATTATAATAGTAATCAAACAGTTTAGTCTCCGATTACATACTGAGCTATTTGTGTACCGATTTTAGTTTTGTTGGTGTCAAATCAAAGCTATGATATTTCCAAATAACTGGTCAAAATTTCATTATGATTGGATAATTCTTCATGGAGATATGACCAAAACAATACCTGAGAGCACATAATTGTGAGATGACAATATACTCGTTGCAGTGCAAAACCGAACAAAACCAATCACACCAATCGATGCCGCTTGCATTCTATTGTGTCGTATCTGGAGCGTTGTATAGCACATACAGCGGACTAGCCACACTATGCTACTGTATAGAATTAGAGCAGCATCGATTGGTTCGAGTGGCTGGTTTTCAACTGCAACGAGTATATTCGAAAATTACACAAAGTCTCCATTTACAATTTTCAACGAATATGTACTTATTTAAGCATCTTGAATCCATATCGATAATCAAAATTGAAGCTCAGGATTGAAGCTTTGTTAACGCCAAATTAAAGTTATAAAATTTCCAAATAAGTGTTCAAAATTTCATTATGTTAACTTCCCTTTTTACCCTTCTTACATCAATAGAAGGGTATTAAGATCGCTTGAAAACTCGACTTTTTATCCGAGGCCCACAGGGCCGAGTGTCATATACCATTCGACTCAGCTCGACGAACTGAGCACATGTCTGTGTGTATGTATGTGTGTGTGTGTGTGTGTGTGTGTGTGTGTGTGTGTGTGTGTGTGTGTGTGTGTGTGTGCGTTACAAATAATGTCACATCGGTTTCTCAGCCATCTGTGAACCGATTTCAGTTCTGTTGACGGCAAATGGAAGCTACAACATTCCCATAGAACGCTATTGATTTTTTTTTTCATTCGGACATTTCGTTACGAAGATATGAACGAAACAGTACTTGAAGGCCTATTATAATAGTAATCAAACAGTTTAGTCTCCGATTACATACTGAGCTATTTGTGTACCGATTTTAGTTTTGTTGGTGTCAAATCAAAGCTATGATATTTCCAAATAACTGGTCAAAATTTCATTATGATTGGATAATTCTTCATGGAGATATGACCAAAACAATACCTGAGAGCACATAATTGTGAGATGACAATATACTCGTTGCAGTGCAAAACCGAACAAGACCAATCACACCAATCGATGCCGCTTGCATTCTATTGTGTCGTATCTGGAGCGTTGTATAGCACATACAGCGGACTAGCCACACTATGCTACTGTATAGAATTAGAGCAGCATCGATTGGCTCGAGTGGCTGGTTTTCAACTGCAACGAGTATATTCGAAAATTACACAAAGTCTCCATTTACTATTTTCAACGAATATGTACTTATTTAAGCATCTTGAATCCATATCGATAATCAAAATTGAAGCTCAGGATTGAAGCTTTGTTAACGCCAAATTAAAGTTATAAAATTTCCAAATAAGTGTTCAAAATTTCATTATGTTAACTTCCCTTTTTTACCCTTCTTACATCAATAGAAGGGTATTAAGATCGCTTGAAAACTCGACTTTTTATCCGAGGCCCACAGGGCCGAGTGTCATATACCATTCGACTCAGCTCGACGAACTGAGCACATGTCTGTGTGTATGTATGTGTGTGTGTGTGTGTGTGTGTGTGTGTGTGTGTGTGTATGTGTGTGTGTGTATGTGTGTGTGTGCGTTACAAATAATGTCACATCGGTTTCTCAGCCATCTGTGAACCGATTTCAGTTCTGTTGACGGCAAATGGAAGCTACAACATTCCCATAGAACGCTATTGATTTTTTTTCATTCGGACATTTCGTTACGAAGATATGAACGAAACAGTACTTGAAGGCCTATTATAATAGTAATCAAACAGTTTAGTCTCCGATTACATACTGAGCTATTTGTGTACCGATTTTAGTTTTGTTGGTGTCAAATCAAAGCTATGATATTTCCAAATAACTGGTCAAAATTTCATTATGATTGGATAATTCTTCATGGAGATATGACCAAAACAATACCTGAGAGCACATAATTGTGAGATGACAATATACTCGTTGCAGTGCAAAACCAAACAAGACCAATCACACCAATCGATGCCGCTTGCATTCTATTGTGTCGCATCTGGAGCGTTGTATAGCACATACAGCGGACTAGCCACACTATGCGACTCTATAGAATTAGAGCAGCATCGATTGGCTCGAGTGGTCTGGTTTTGAACTGCAACGAGTATATTCGAAAATTACACAAAGTCTCCATTTACTATTTTCAACGAATATGTACTTATTAAGCATCTTGAATCCATATCGATAATCGAAATTGATTCTTAGGATTGTCTAATAATGCATTCTATGGACTAATTGTATGAATTTTCTAATATTTATGTAATTTCTTCTTCTATATAAATAACATAAACAGGTCATTAAAGATTAATAATGGTAATATTTTAATTTTTGTTCAATCCTGAACAATACGTTTAGGATTGACAAATAGTTCATTTTATCAACTGAATGTATGGCATATTGAATATTTCTGAATCTTCTTGGAATTTCTGATGAAAATATGTATCCAGTACAATATTGCCCACATTTGAGTTTGTAATTCTGGTCAAATGTAAGAAGGGTTCAGTCTCACCATCGGTGGATTAATGCGGGTTTTTATTATAACTCATAAAGTTTTTTAGCTATAAGCGACATTAAACTAGTTAAACACTTGCTAAGATATGTTTAATAAGACATTTGGTAGTGTTTATTACGAGAAGTTACACAATTCTTTTTATAAAGTCAGAAACTTTTGAGGGATATGGATTTAATGTCGGGCTATAAGCACCGAATTGGGTCTATTCATGGATGCAACTTCGTCCCATTCGATGAATTTATTACTAAATGCAGTCCCTATACGGTTTTTTTTTACAATTTTATGAATTAAGTTGTATTAAAAGTACTTAATACAACAATTCACAAAACAAACTAAAGTAAAACTGCCTCGAAACACTTATGTGATGTTCATATATGATTTATCAGCCATTCAATAATGAAATCATTATAACTCACTTTACAATGATTTTGTTCCTTCGGTTTGTATTTAGATGAGCCACTTATTTGTATTCAAGTGGCTCACCGCAAACTCATGCATTTCCACTTGAAATTTTGCCAATAACAACCTTTTCACTGCGTTATTGACACAACAGGACATACAATAAAATATGTCCCCAACATTGGGTCTACGATTTTCTTATAAAATCATTGTTATTTTAGCTATGTGAACAGTTAATTCGTAACGTGTAACTGTTTTTGCACATCTAGACTGCGTTACTTGCTTTATCGATTCAATTAAGCCAAATTAGGATTACATGAAGATCGTGTAGATCATCTGTTCAGCTTAACCAGTGAAATCATGATACCCCAAAAGTTCAAGAAACCGAAAATTACGTGGAAGTGAACAACTATAAGTTGATTAATATTGTCTCAATTGCTTTGGATTACATCGGTCATCCTAAAAGCAACATTATTTTGATGATTATTGCTTAATTAATGACACATTTGGTACATAGGCCGAATGAAGGAGCTAGGCTACCATTACATCCCCTTACCCTACATTATTTTTTGTCCCTACATTGAAAATTTAGGACAATGTCTTTACCATTCATGCATTCGCGAGTTTGCATTCCCTGTCTAAGATGGATCCGAATAAAGTGAAAAACTTCATAACTTCTATGCCTCGAAAATTGGAGTTAGTCATAATGAGAAAAGGCAGTGCCTCACATTACTTAGGACTTTTACTAGTCGAACGAACATCGACGAACGAATTTTGAAATGGTCAAATTTGCCTAGTTATTTCCAACCAAAGAAATTATTTAATGCAATTTATATTTTTACAGATATAGAAATTAAGAAACATAATATTTTTTTACATATCACACTGTTTCAACAATTGGGAGTGTACAAGATTTCAAATGGTTATTCATTAGAAAATGAAAAATTGTCCAATGATCGCATGTCTCTTTACTTATTTCCGGCAGTGTAGAAGCATTTACCGATGCTGTTTCTAATAAGTTATAATGGTATTTAAACTCGCATGCCACATGTTTTGCAATTTTTCATCAAACACTACGACACGCAAGTTCATGTAGGTAAGTGAGTTTAATTTTCTTATTCAAATCTGTGCTTTAAAACCGAGTGTAAAGGGTCACTCATAATAGATACGCTTGCGTTCCGTTGGCGTAAATTGTACAGAAAACCTATGGAAAATCTATCAAATTCACGCAAACCCATTCGCAACGTATTAGTTCTGGGCCAGCCAGCGTGTTGATAATGACGGAAAATTGATTATTATCGTATTGTTTGCATTCTACCCACTGTCCTTCACACGTTGCAAAAAGCGTCCCATTTTTTAAAGTAACACATATTTTCAAATCACCCGTATGAAGATAACGATGGAATGACCCAATAGTTTTTTTTTATTGATCTGTTCATTGTTTGACTGAACCCGCGCTCGAATTCATGACTTTTTATGATTATTTATCGTTTAGATACCAAGCCAAAGCTGAAAAACCATTACCGGGCGCATCGGTTGTCGTTTTGGTTGAATCTGGTGCCAGATTTGCATAAACCCGGTGGCGATGATGTGCCCAGTTCACACCACGAGCTCGAAGATGACGAAGAAGAGAATGTCCCAGTGCCGACAGTAAAACCGCTAAATCCTCCCCTGCGGGATCCCTCGAATGTCAATTCGAATTTTTCCTTGTTCACCACACAAGTGTTTTCGCTGTTGAATTTTTCCACTTACGGGATTAACAATAGCACCAGTCGTCAGAACGTTCATAAGCCGATTCCGGTGACGGCAGAATCGTCCGAAGGGACGGAGGACGATAGTGGCAGTTCGTCGCAAGAGGACGGTTTCGCTGCCTACAGCACTGCCCTTAGCGTGACGATAGCAATCGGATGTAGTTTACTGATACTGAATGTGCTGATTTTTGCGGGTGTTTACTACCAAAGAGACAAAACAAGGTTAAACGAACCGAGAAATAGTAAGAAGCGAAACGAGAACGGTCAGATGCCGAACAATATCTGTGGTGAGCTGGAGAGCCTAACCATCCATACAAAGAGCGATCCGTCAACTATACTGGGCCATCACCATGCCTTACAGCATCATCAGATGCCACCTCCGGAGTTTGCCGATCTGCCACAGCGGGCGCCTCCGCCTCCAAAGCATATAAAATCAGTTCCAGACGGGACAATTCTCTCGCAACATGCGCTCCAGCTAATTGGAAGCAATTGTGGCACATTGACGAAGAAGAGCTGCGTCAAGTCCAACCTTGCCACCTCTAATCAAGCCCAGAGTGCGATGGACGAACTGCGGGTGTGACGTTAAGTATCCTTTGCCATCGAGGAGCAATCTCGATGCGAACACCAGTACCAGCACCACCATCACCATCATTACCACCATCTCTATAACCACCATCAGCATCAGTCCCCAAGTCCTACTGTTGAACAGCACCAGCCGCAGCAGCAGGAACAACAGCTTTAGGATCGAACTTGAAACGAATCGAAAGCGGCTTCGACAAGTATGTAAGTATCGCGCAAGCAAGTGGAACGCCAAGAATCGTTATCAATTCATTCATAATTGATGGGCGTATTTAGGTATAAATAAATTATAAAACAAATAAATGTGTAAATAATACATAGGAAAAGTACTGCACAACAGACAACAAAAGTCTTCTCGACCGCATTCACTCGTTTCCTGAAAATGACTCTTCCCCTTATTCTAGGATTTTATACACGCGGAACGAGAAGAGATGTGAATAATAAATTGCACTACAAGCATGCCGAACACTAGTAGTAGGACTAAACGCAGATCCGTTAAGTTCTGTTTTGTTCCACCTCCGCCCCCCCTGTTTGCTCCATATCGAATCGTTGTTTTGATAATTTATCACCCGACCAAGCGGGAGAAAATGAAGGCGTTAATAATTAACCCGTACATCGATATCAGAAAGAAGCAATGTTTTACGACGGTGGCAAATCGTGCTGTTGTTCCCTTCTCCATTTTCTTGCGAGAAACTTTATTCACTAGGGATGGATGGGGGATGGAAACCGGATCCGGAAAAGTGGGGTCAATCTGTTTAAGTTTTCCTCGAATTTCAATGGGTTCGAATGTGGGATTTAAATTGATTGAATCAATTATGCATTAAGGCCATCAGTTGATCGATTTGTGCACTTCAACCACAATCCAACGCCGAGCAATCGTTGAACGTGGCCGCAGATTGTGCAAATTAGTTTGCGTTAAGTAGGGCTACAATTGAAAATTAAAAACTTAATTACAATTGACACTCAATGTTTATTTGAATGGGTTGGCATTTGGTTCCTGTTCGGTTTTGGCCACTTCATTTGAGCCGGACGAAGCATGTTCTCCAACCCACCAGTACAAGGATTTGTGGTTTGTACCGGGAAAATGAGAGGAAGTGGATCTTGTTATATTCGCTAAACACTTTCAAATAATTTGTTCAGCAAAATAACGAGCTACATAGAATCTTCCCTTTACTCGTCTCTATTTAATGTACAGGGTCCTGAAATTGTAGTGCTACATTGAAAACAACATGGCAAATGAACAAATCAAAATATTTTTGGTTTCAAGTGACAAATCATCGATTAGGGTGACCACCATTGATAGAAACCAGCAGCAAGAATTATTAAATTAAAAATATAGAAAATAAAATGATATAATTTTATGATTTTCATTAATTATTATTAAAAAGCTTGTAGGCCCAAATAAGTGACGCATGAAACAGAGACTGCATCTCACACGAAACTAGAAATAATTTGAATGTTTCTTTGTTATTCTGTTTCTTATATTGTTTTGTTTATGTGTTCATATTTACATTTCGATTCTATCGCCTTTAGCTTTAATTATTGCCCTTAGTCTCTTGGAAAAGGCATTACATGATTTTCGGAGATTTCATCCCATATCTTCTGTATGGTAGCTTTGAGATCTCGAAAGTGAGTTTCCATAATTCTCCAAAAAGAGAAATCCAGAGGAATTGCATCTGGCGAAGAAGCTGGCCATAATTCCTTAGGAATGAAGTCTGGCAAATTCTTGATGCACCATGCTTGGGCAATCTTTGCTCCATGGGACGGCGCAGAATCCTGTTGAAACAGCCATTTGCGGTTACCGAACATCGTTGAAGTATGCTTCTTCAAATGCTTTTCCAGGACCTCTTTTACGTAGTATGCTGCGTTGGTTTTTACACCCTTATCAATGACAGTGCAGTGGTGGACGTCCTTCCGCAGAAATCGCTTCCCAAACCATGACCAAAGTATGATTTTGGAAGCGTTGAACTGCGCGAATTGAAGAAGAGATATCTTGAATACTCGCTGCATAGACCCTGTCATTTAGAGCGCTTAACTTTGCTACAATACGAAATTTGTCTCATCCGAAAACACAATCATGGAATCACCGTGCCGACGAAGTAATTTGCAACAACGAGTAACTCTGTCCTTCTTGTTGGCTTCCGAAAGTCCATGGTTTTTTTTCTTTTCTTGTACGGCATCAATCTCAAATCCGCTTTTAAAACTGATCTGATAGCTTTCCTGGAGACGTCCATACCCTGAGCCAGTTTATATGAAGAACGACAAGGATTTCGGCGAATTTACTCACGCACCGCTTTTAAAAGCCTTATGGCACATAAACTGCGAGGACGACCTGGTTTTTTCCTTGAATCGATGGCTCCCCTCCCCATGTTCCTTCCTTCCAGATCTTGGCCAGTATCTGGTTGGGACGCTTTTCCACCAAATGCAACTGCAAAATCCGTTGTCTATTGAAATCCATATTTTTCTCAGGCACTTCCTTTCGAAGGAATCTAGCGAACACTACACTCTCGCGTCACTTTACTCAATTTTTTAGTACAATTATATGCCTTCTCTTTTTCTCTCACGGAAATGTTACTCAATTTTCGTTAAAAAGTGGATCAACTCAATTTTTGAGTAGATCCACTTTTTACGAAAATTGAGTAACATTTCCGTGAGAGAAAAAGAGATAGCATACAATTGTACTCAAAAATTGAGTAAAGTGACGCGGGAGTGTAGTTTGTTTACATGTTCATCAGTCCCTCTTCAATATGCTGGCAACCAGATGGCTCTTGCAATGGCGAGAAGAATTCCACACTGAAACAAAATACTGCGCCACTTATTTGACACACCATTTTTTGTTTGTGTGAATCCTTTCAAGGGAACCAAGTTCCAAAGGGATTTCGCCTTGTACTTATCTTTGTATTTTGATTCCCCAGGTTTTTCTTTTTCTTTTCTTTTGTTCAGTAAGTGTCCGCTACCAGAGGGCTTTCTGTGTGAGCTCTTTGGTGTGGGGGTCAGAGGAGGGCAAAAAAAGTACACTGATAGGCAAAATAAAGTGCCCACCTTATTAAATTTTGAAATTTCTCTCATTTATTTGGTTCAAATTAAAGTAAACGCACTGTTATCTTTTTTGAAATGTAATTTTTTGTTTTTTTTTTCACTAATGGATTATTATTTTTAAAAAAGAGTTCTACTTGAAGATAAAACAATTCTATTCGTGTTGAAAAAAAAGTGACAAAATAAAGTGCTCATTTCTTTATGGCTTCAGGGAAGATACATTTAAGTAAAAGAAAAGCATTTTAATAATTTTTGTGCTCTCCTTTGGCCTTCAAGACCACCTGCAGTCGCTACACAGAAAAAAATCTTGTAGTTTTAACTACCAATTTACTCGACTATGTCTATTTTCAAAACTACCATGAAATTTCCGTCAAATTTACTACGTTTATGGTACAACGCTCAACATATGTGGTATATTCGGCCTCATGTTTATATCAACCGCACCATGGCTGATCTAATCGCAGGCATGGTAAAATCAAACGCATTTATTGTCAGGTGAAAATTGTTGGTGTTTGCGTTTAATTTAACACTCAAAATGGGAGTTTACACTGCGGTTTTTTTTGGGTGTATGAATAGATTCGAGAAGGTTTAGTCATACACTGCTATTTTCAAATCTATTTGAAGAAAATTTAATGGATGAATTCAAATCAAATAAAATCTATAAAAAAGTACTTATGGGGATAAATGAGGTGTCCAATACTGAAGTAAATAACGTACGGCAATAAAACCTGGATTAAAAAAAGTAAGGCCTGTCTACGTTAAACTTCGGACGCTTTTCTTTCAGCGTAGATTTTGAACAATTTCACAAATCGTTGAAACGTTTCACTCATCTGACAGTTAAAACTCTCCACTTTATTTCGTGGGACAACATGTTTACACTCTTGTTGCATTCAGTAAAATGGCGTCCAATCAAGTGGAAGTGCGCAAACGCATTTTGTACGAATGTCAGCAAAATCCGAATTTTTCAGTACTTGCCAAGAAACTAAACCTACCAAAAAGTACTGTTTTCAGTGTTTGCTAATCATTTGACGAGCGCTTGACTGTTGATCGGATCTTACGCTTCAGGTTGGCACAGAAATTCTCGATGGGTCGTAGCTGGGGGACGTTGGGCAAGTTCGCCGACTTGGGTACTACATCGATATTCAGCTGCTCCATCTCCTCCAACGATCGCTTCGAGTAGTGGACCGACGCCAGATCCGGCCAGAACACCGTGTCCTTGCCCTTATAGTATTTTTTGATGAACAACGCAACTTCCGGCAGGCATTTTGTACTATAAATTTCCCCGTTCACCAGTCCGAAGCGAAAAAAGAGTGGCTTTGACATTCTCTTCTCGCTGATTGTCAGCCACAGCAGGACCTTCTTTTTTTTTAATTAATCATTTATTTGTACAGGCTCAATCGAATCAACTTTACAGAGCCAAGTTTTCATATTTGTATACATCATGTATCTTATATCTAAGGTTAGGGGGATCCAGCCGATTACTCGCGGCCGTCTCGAGGTTAATAGGAATAACAATTTAACGGATAGGGAGATGGGCGGGAATTTAAAGTATGGCTTACATAACAAATCTATTTTATATTCTAAATTGTCAAAAAACTTAAAACTATACAACTTTTGGTTTTCTTTTAATTTGAACAAACAGGGGATGATCAAAAAGGAGAAGACTAGCAAAATTTTGTCCAGATTCAAAGTGATACAGTTCGGTGAATAATAAACCGTTTTTGATGAAACTAGAAGCGTTCGACGGGGAATGTATTCTAGTTTCAAAATGTTTATTCAAAACTTGGTTTGACTTCCGGACACCGGAGATAGCACGGATACTTTGAGGTTATGTCAAATGTGCTAATTTTCTGCAGCTTGTGATTTTTTATGATACTTGAAAATTGGAAATATTATATTTTTTTTTAAAACTAGAACTCATAACAAGTCTGTCAGTGGTTAAAGATCGTGAATCGGCCCATAAACAACCGAGATATGGCTATTTCCGTAAAATGTAGTTTTTTTACCCTATTGCCTGTCACTTCTTATGTTGAAAAACTCCTTTTTAATTTATCTGTAACTCTGCGTACTCTTAACCAAATTAGATGCAACTTTTTTCATACGATCACAAATTTATCCTTGTTTTTGAAAGAGCAGCGGAGATTTCGTTATTTTCCGTAGTTCCGGATTAATTATCAGGAATCGTGAAGGAAGTACCCTACCAGTGTAATGGCCAGAGTTAGAACTGTATCAAACCTGGCTTGCGACATATCAAACTTCATGATTTTACAAACCAATACCACTGGTAGTCAACCTGAGAGTATTCTTTCACATTGGCCACACCTGGTGACGTTCCGGATTCCGGGTTCCCCAAGGGAAGTGGCGAGATATAGAACGATTCCAAACTATGGATTGCGACACATCAAACTTCATGATTTTACAAATCAAGATTAGTGCTGCTCAACCTGAGAGTTTTCGGTCATATTGGTCAGACCTGGTGACGCTCCGGGATCCGGGTTCCCCCAGGGAAGTGGCTGGATTTAGAACGATGTCCAACCTGGCTAGCAACACATCAAACTTCAGGATTTTACAAACCAATACCACTGGTGGCGAATCTGAGGTTTCTATTGTGGGCATAAGGATTCAATGGCAAATTATTCAAACATAGTTTCGAAAATATACAAAAGTTCGGATATGCTAACAATAATTCAGTTATTTGTACAATAATTCAGTTATTTGTACACCGTTTCAAAGGAAAATCGCGTTTAATATGGCGTGGGTCCACCATGCGCATTCAAAACGGCTAGGATACGCCTAGGGATGGAATCGTACAATTTTCGGATTGTTTCGATAGGTATTTTATACCACTCATCGATCAAAACCTTCTCTAACGCTTTTAGAGACGATGGTGGTGGAAATACATTTCTCACGCGTGCTTCTAATATAGACCAAAGTGGCTCGATAATGTTGAGGTCTGGTGACTGTGCAGGCCAATCAAGGTGATGAAAGCCTGTGTCATGCTCTTCGTACCACGCCTTTATGATTTGAGCAGTGTGGATTGGAGCGATGTCATCTTTGAAGATTCATCTGCCATCAGGAAAGATGGTCTTCATCATTGGCAGCACCTGTTGGGCAATTGTGTTATTTTAAGTATATTGTGAAGGTTTTCTAAAAAATACCTGGTCATCCAATATTTCTTGATAATCTTTATTTTTTCCTTCATAGCAACTAAAGGGCCAAGAGAATGCCACGATATTGCACCCCATACCATATCTGACCCCCCGCCATGTTTAACGGTTGGCAGAAGGCAGCCAGGGTTGTAGGCTTCTCCAGGAGTACGCCATACGTACACTCGACCTGTAGTTGGAAACAAGGTAAAAGATGATTCGTCCGACCACACAACTTGGTTCCATTGATCTGGCGTCCATTCATTATGATCCTTGCACCAGCGCTTCCTGTTTACCGCGTTTTGCGGTTTTATTAGCGGTTTAGAAATGGCCGCACGAGCGTAAAGATTCATGTCGTGCAGCTCCCTTCGGACAGTTGATGTAGAAACTGGTTCTTGAAGCGCATTGTTCAAAGCAGCAGTTGCTTTAACAGCACTAATGCGTCTGTCTGCTTTGACTATGCGCTTCAACGAACGTTGCTGCCGGTCATCCATCTTCTGCTTCCGTCCACAGCTACTTTTATCAGGCGATGTTTTTCCATGTTTTTTTATATTCCGACATTATCCGGCAAACTGTGGCCCTGGCAACACCAACCAGTTTGCATGTTTCAGCGATCGAAGCACCGGCTTCTCGAGCACCGACTATATGGCCCCGTTGAAATTCCGAAAGCTCTAATGGCATTTCGAACTGCACACTTCAGCACTTAACCTTGATTTGTCCCATGCGCAAGCACTCAATCCTGTCACCTTTTGTCTTCTTCTATGCAAACATGTACACGGATAAAAAATAATACCCAATTCGAGTTCTATTCCGCCAGGTCGATGGTTCCGTACGCCAAATTAATTTTGAGTTATTTTTTAATTAATTTTGAGTTATTAATTTTGAGTTATTTTTAGTTTAGGTATTGTTTTGTAATATCATGAAGTTTGATGTGTCGCAATCCATAGTTTGGAATCGTTCTATATCTCGCCAATTCCCCGGGGGAACCCGGAATCCGCAACGTCACCAGGTGTGGCCAATGTGACCGAATACTCTCAGGTTGACCACCAGCGGTATTGTTTTGCAAAATCATGAAGTTTGATGTGTCGCAAGCCAGGGTTTGACATCAATCGAAATCTGGCCACTTCCCTTGGGGAACCCGGAATCCGGAACGTCACCAGGTGTGGCCAATGTGAAAGAATACTCTCAGGTTGACTACCAGTGGTATTGGTTTGTAAAATCATGAAGTTTGATATGTCGCAAGCCAGGTTTGATACAGTTCTAACTCTGGCTATTACACTGGTAGGGTACTTCCTTCACGATTCCTGATAATTAATCCGGAACTACGGAAAATAACGAAATGTCCGCTGCTCTTTCAAAAACTAGGATAAATTTGTGATCGTATGGAAAAAGTTGCATATAATTTGGTTAAGGGTACGCAGAGTTACAAATAAATTAAAAAGGAGTTTTTCAACATAAGAAGTGTCAGGCAATTGGGTAAAAAAACTACATTTTACGGAAATAGCCATATCTCGGTTGTTTATGGGCCGATTCACGATCTTTAACCACTGACAGACTTGTTATGAATTCTAGTTTCTAAGAAATATATAATATTTCAAATTTTCAAGTAACATAAAAAATAACGAGCTGCAGAAAATTAGCACATTTGACAAAGTATCCGTGATATCTCCGGTGCCTGGAAGTCAAATCAAGTTTTGAATAAACATACTGAAACTAGAATAAATTCTCCGTCGAATGCTTCTAGTTTCATTAAAAACGGTTTATTATTCACCGAACTGTATCACTTTGAATCTGGACAAAATTTTGCTAGTCTTCTCCTTTTTGATCATCCCCTGTATTTAAATCAGCACCTTTTTGGGGAACTTGTTGTGTGAAATTAACTTACTTCCTTCGTGGGGGACGTAATGTACGAAGTGCCCTGCCCGTCGTTGCCATCCGGAGTGAGATAAGTCTCGTCGTCCATCACCACCACCACGTCACGATTCGCCGGGAAAATCGAGTTGACCATCTCATTCAGCCATTCACTGCGTCATTGCCTGCAGCTCCGAAACCAGTGGACGCGACTTCCGCTTCCTGACATGTATTTTCATGTTTTACAGGTACTTTTTCACTGTTTGGCCGGTAGAACTGACCGCCCGGCCAAACGCACGCAGGGATGTAGCCACTTTTTCCTCGGTCTTCCTCTTCAGCATCCTTTGGAGCTTCTTGTCGCTCAGGGTCGTCGGCCGTCCGGAACCAGCCTTTCTTTCCGTGCTCTGATTGTTGTCTAATAAGCCAATATGTCGTAGATACCAGAACGGGCGTATCCGGCGTCCACAAACTGACAAACGATGTCCGTTTTCGACGTGGCGGATTGCCGTTCTTCGAACGCGCACACTTCTGAACGGTGTTTCTTCACTGTTTTTGCCATCACTGTTAGAGTTCGACCGGTAGAGCTGTCAAATTTCGTCTGCTGACTCATGGGTTACTATGATTGATACTGCATGGGTAGTTTTGTCAGTGCGGATGAAGGTAAACCCATGAAAACTCGGCAATTTTTGTCCATTTTTTTAATGGTTACTCTCAGAATGAAATATGAACCACATGATTCGTTATTTGATGCAACATTTGAAGAAGAGATAGTTTAGAAAGCTTCCATAATGAACAATAAATTTTCCTTCTGAATAACATCATTTAAGGTGAAATACATTAAAAAGCAGGGCCAGCGTTTGTGTATCGGCAAAATTAAAGGTATACTTATATAGTAAAACTGTAATCCAACCAGCTTGGGCTTCAGCACATTAATTTATGAATCAGAAATTGATTGTTGTCGTGCAACGAGATGTGCTTTGCTCTTCCAACAATGTCATTGTTACATCGTTACACGTCTCAAGAATGATAATTCCCAAATCTACTTGAATAGCGTAGGCTCCCACAATCGTCACATTTTCCGAGAAAAGCGATTCATTCATTGTGTCATGTATTCACTGCAACCACTATTGTATTTCATCACTGATTGGCAATCGACAAAGCTGAATTAAGATATTATTACCAAAGAAACCCAACAAAGAGATGATCACTGTTCTCTAGGAAGCAGTGGAAGCGATTGTGTCGTTTCTTTGAGTGCAGCATAAAATTTCAAAAGTAAAATTTTACTGACACAAGTTCGGATCCATTTGAAAAGAATTCCAATATCGAAAAATTGCCCTAGATATTGCAAATAACCGACACCAACTTGTAGGAAAAAAATACACACACACACAGCACCATTTTTGCGGGCAATATTCTTTCCTCTTCGGAGCTTTATCTCTCGTCGTTCGATGCCTGCGTCGATGTTTCTAAGGCTCGCCATCTCGACTCAATAGCATGCAGGGGCGACTTTCCCTCACACCATCCAACCCACCAAACTTTCCGGATAGAGCCCACCCCAACACGTAATTGTCCAAATCAACATCGGTTCACTGCATGCCAGCTAGCAGCTTGCTTGCCTATGGTTCCATGCTGGAATATGTGACGGGTTCAAGGTTACACCCTCATTCGTGCCGCTAGTGGTGGGTGAATTGCAGCCATTCGGTGGATGAACAAACGAAAAACGCACAAAAATGGTTTGCTGGAAATATGAAAAACACATTTCCGATACAAGATTATTTGGTGCGAGGGGCTTCAGAGATCGCTCGATAAATCTCATCACTGGCGTAGCTAGACGGGGGGTGAGGGTGGGTCAGACAAATTCGTTTTCTGGTTGGTTTCAAATGATGTCCTGGGAAGATGGTGAGACGATGGTATTTCCTCCACATCGTTGCGTGGTGTAGATGACCGTTCCCCGCCATGATTTTAAACAAAGCCTCATTGACTATCTACAACTTCCTCTCAGACACAATTTCATAACAACCAACGGTTTGCGAGTTATGATATTTTGAAGATCACACATCTTTTGAAAAACTAGTTTTGAAAACAACTTTGACCAAGAGAAGAAACTTGATTTCCCATACCGAAAACATGTGCAATGTTTCATCCATATCGGAGAGGGTCAGGTTCAGTCGTTTACTCATTTTGTAGAGAGTCGCTCATCTGGATTCGTTAGCATTCAGAAGGGAACATCTTTGGAAGCTTTTTGTATTTGGCTTACTCAATGGAGATGTGGATTGAAATACACTTCTGTGCCATGTTCCATGTAGAGAACTTCGTAGCGGCAACCTGCTATCATACCAAGTAATCATTCAACGAACCATGAGTAATGCAGTAGTTTATTTGATTAAACTTGTGACGTTTTTGATTTTTTCATAACACATAGCAATGTAAACAAAATTCGAAACAAATTTGCATTTTCGGCTAAGATGCTCGAGTAAACTCGGCCTTACGCAAGATGGACCATTTAGTTAATCATGTCTTTCTCAGATTTGATCTCTTTGGGATGCTTCCGTAGTGCCTTCTTCATATTAGCCCAGTGTTTATCGATAAGCTTTAGTTCCGGTGCGTTGGGCGGGGGTTCACGTCCTTGGGTACGAAAGTGACCCCGTTGGCTTTGTACCACTCCAGGACAACATTTGTGGCACGAAGCTACATCCGTCCAGAAGATCGTGTGGCCCTCGTGTTGCTTCAACAGAGGAAGCAGACGCTACTGTAGACACTCCTTGAGGTATATCTCCCCGTTTACAGTCCCGATAATCAGCACTTCGTTTGCCACATGAGCAGATCGTTGGCCAAATCATGTATTTCTTGGCGAACTTTGAAAGTTTCTGCTTCCTTATTTAATCCGGAACACCAAACTTGTAATGGGCGGTGAAGAACAGTTGACGTAAGTTTCATCATCCATGATGAGACAAAGAGGCTTCGTCAGCATCTGGGTGTACAGTTTCCGGGCCCGTGACTTTCCCACCATATTTTGCCGTTAGTTGTGATTTGAAGCCTTCTTTGCCACTTTGTACGTATGCAGTCCCTTCCGGTACTTGGCTTTCTGAACGAAAGACTTGGATAGATTCAAATTTTTGGCAACATTTCTGACCGAAGCATTGAGAGTCCGCTTAAATGCTTTCACGACACGCTTGTGATCCTAATCACCGATATAACATCCGTTCTGACCGCATTTCTGCTACCGTTCGATGCTCAGAGTTTCGTAGTAACGGTTAATCACACGACTCACTGCTGACTGCACGATTCAGACTAGTTTTCCGATGTCCCGATGAGAGTTGAGAACTTTCCAAGTGCTTGAGCAACATTTATTCGCAATGTTATTTTTCGGATGACGCAATTTTTTCCAATTTTCGTAAAACTGAAAAAATACAACAATGAAAATCAACCAATGGGTAATTTTGTCAGCGTTTTTTCCGTGATGCAACTTGATATAGGACACCCCTTAGCACGTTGGGGTTTTCAAAGAGATGCTTGAGAAAACGAGGCCAGTTAGTTCAGAAATATCCAACAAAGCGGCGCTAGTGTGCATATGACCTTCACTGTATCAGCTGGATCTTGAGATCTAGCAAAATGTAGTTTCCACAAAAATAAGTTGTTTTGATTAAACAAGGACTTTCGGATGGTGGACCGTTTATTCCAGAATAAGCTCATCATACGGCGCTAGTGTGCATACAAGCTTCCGAACTTCCGGTATAAACTGGATCTCGAAATCCTGACCATTTAGCAATTAGGTGTTTTCAACAAAGATGCCCGAGAGGACTAGGGCTTTTGGATAGCTAATTGTTTAGTTTAAAATTATGACACTACGTGACGATAGTGTGCATATGAACTTCCTGTACAAGTTAGATCTCAAGATCCTGGCTGTCTAGCAAGTTTGCATTGACAACAGAGATGCTCGAGTGAATTAAGGCTTGAGTCAGCGCTTTAGCGCTTTAATTACTATCTATTGAACTGAAAACAAGAAGGGAAAGTGACAAAGATATCTTTCCACTCGATTATCACCACGTTAATCATCACTTCTTAGAGGACACTTATTCGGCGAGTTCTGCTCACAAACCGCTCCACAAACGAAATGGCCTGGAAATCCTAATCCCTGTATGAGATCAGTCTCTAGATCTTTCTTTTGTTTGCCAAGTGGATGCTTCAGCGAACTTCCGCGTAGAGGTACAATTTGCGTGGCACGGCGTTAGTCACAATCAGCGCGCCATCTATTTTTTTAAACATGCAGCATTTTTTTTAAATGTAGCTTATGAAATCATTTCGTCCTGCCCATAATTATTTTTTGCCAGAAGCAATATTGTTTGATATAAACTGATTACAAATTTTCTGGTAGTTATTTTATTTTATTTAGAGATTGGGAAAAACGTTAAAAATTCATCGATAGTTAGAATCTGATCCTTTTAAATGTTAATCTCAACAGGTTGAACATTTATTTTTCCCTATCAGGATCCTCAAAATCGAACACCAAATGCCAAACACTGCGATGGCTGCACCCCTCAGCTACAATAGAATTCCAATTTGATGCTGGTGTCTGATTTTATAACCATCATCAGTTCCCTTTGAATGAGTTTTGCTTTTTTTTGCCACGGCACAACCGCGTTTGCCTTGGCGCATAAGAAAATGTCAATTCCCACCCAAATCTGCAGTGATTTTCGTTTCGCGTCGGCAGCATTCGCCGTGTCCTTGAGAAGGTTAACTACTGTCTTGATGGCTGCATTTATGAAATAACTGGCCACGGAAATCTTTGAGGAAAGGAAGCGTCGGCCATGACACGTTAAATACCGAAATATATTTCCTGCAGTGTGCCATTGGCAGCAAAGAGGAATCAAACATGTTGTCTCTCAACTTTATTTTCATTTTACTGACTTTTTAAAAATAGATCCAGAGTTACCGTTGCATATTCTGGCATTCAGTCGAAAGTGGTAAATTGTTTGTTTGCCAGAACATTGCATATTAATTTAGCTTATTATTAGCTATGCAAGTGCATACTTTTGTTCAGTCAAGTGGTGCGCTCTGCCGCTCATGGTCCGTATCTTTCATAATTCTCTAGAAAGCTTCCGAGCTACCCATGCTCCAGGAACTATCACAGAAACCCGATAGGAAACCCCGTTTTTCGCTAAACCAAATATGATCCCTCAACTGTGAAATGATTCCGGTTTGATGGTGGTGTCTAATTTTATAACTGACGCCAGTCCCCTTTTAAGAATGTTGCTCCACTCTGCATTCGCGTGACTTTTTCCAGTTTTCACTGTAGATCGCGATAGAAAAGATCATTTGATAGTTTGTTATGTTTTCATCCAAAACGCACTACCACATTTCCAGAAGGCACACAAACACACCCAGCCTTGAAAACACTAATTCTAGACAAAATCATCAAAAGGTCGAAAGTAACAATTGTAAGGGGTTTCTAACATCTATATCCACTACCGACGGGAAGGTAATAACTCCTCGTGTCTATTCCTGGTGCTATTTCGTTTGTGGAAGCAAGCAGATCCCAGAAAAATACGCTAGAAGTCATTGTTTACAAATGTTACTTTCGACCTTTTATCTATTTCGTCTAGAATTATGAGTTTGGTCATTCGTTTCCGAGCAAGGTGTAAAATAAACGTGAATAAAGAAATTTATATACCCTCAGAGTGTCCATCTTACCCCGTCCTACCATATTCAGTTGCTAGTGAAAAAATAATACTAAATTCTCGAAGATTGAGTCGCTAGCTCAAGATTCAGATCTGTTACCTCCCTCTAGAACTGTAAACACAGCAAATCGTCACCTGTCACTTACTTACCTATTTCTTAGTAATTCCTGTACACACCCATGCGTACATCTCCAACTGTAAAAGAAAGTTTTTCCGTAATGTCAGAAAAGGCTATAACAACAGTTCGGTTGCCGCTGTTTTTCTTTTTTTTTTTTTGTATTGATTCGTGTTTTCTCCCGTGTCGGTCGAAGGGTTCTTCATTGTTATTGGGAAGAATGATTGATGATGGCATGTTTTCGGCAGCAGTATTATGTACCGTTATTGTTTGAATATAGGACCAAAAGACGTCATAAATTTTTAGGAAAAAGAAAATAATAATAAGAAACAGCTCTTGTACATAATGAACTTCTTCTTACGATGTAAGCGAAAAAAAATGAGAGAGAGATAGAGAGAGAGGAAAATGATAAGAGGGAAAATATGTTATTTGATGATGTGGTGTAATTGAAACATTTCTGGCGTAACATTTCAAAAAGACCTAGCTTCGTTAATCAATTATCCTAATCGACTTTATTTTCTATGAATAATTCGGCTGCAACAGTATTGTCTAAAGAATGTATTGTTCAAATCACAAGCTAACAACGGCTTCACCCGATCTAAGCTGCGAGTTGAGCCACATATACATTTGTTTAGCCGTGATAAACGTCAGGGGAAGTTGATGTAGAGAATCGACTAACGAGGCTAGACCCTTTTCAATTGTTACGCCAGATTTCAACTGTTATATTTTTGGACGAAGGTTGGTAAGCGAGATGATTTTTAGTAGAAAAAAAATTCTGTGATGACAATGACGAGAGGGTTAGGCGCAGTGCGGATCGTGCTGCTTTTATTTCATTCTTAAATCCATGTTTGAAGATTTTTTTCTGGTTCTCTCATAACATGATTAATTACATCCGTATCGGTTTTGTAGCATACTTAAGTTGTGGAAAAGATCGTATCGTACAAATTAGGACATTTTGATTAGGGTAGAGGAAACCGCCAGATGTTTGCTCCTCAGTTTATGGTAGCGCTAACGTAACAAATTAGTCGAAGATTTTAATCGTGTTATGCACAATAAAACCTATCAATCAAGATTCGGTTCAGTGGGGATAATTACGATTGATGCAAGCGTATATTTGTTAAATTATTATTTACAACAGATTTTATAGCATTTCTTAAGACTGAAACTTTAAAACATGGAAATGAATATTTTAATTAAAAGCGAGAAAAAAGTGTAATTTAATACAGTAAGGGTAAGAAAAATGCAAGAAAACTTCATTAGAATAACGAGAGGAAGCAAACACTAGAGAAAATGAAGAAAGTTGCGTTCTTTATTTGGATGGAAACATTCCCTTCCTCTTTTCCAACCATAAGTAGCTACTAATAAAGGAAGAGCGAAAGAAAACTTCATTCGAAACTTATTTTTTTTTCGATTTCCTCTGGAATGAAATCCTAGGCAACAAACAAAGCAAGAAAGAAATCTCCGTGTAGTTGAAACGTTCTCTGCAGGCGAAATTGGTCTGATAAAATCTGCTGGAGGCAGAATCACGAGAAAAAAAAACGAGACAAAAAAGTCCAGCCCAACCCAACTGAAGAAAATACAAGAAACTGATTCCATAGGATTAAAACTGGATGAAACCAAACCAAGTCCCGGTATTTGTACATAGCACATCTCCTCTAATGAGCAAACTGAATCTATTAAAAAGGCGAACACACACACTCACAGTTACAAACTAGGGCATGCAATACCGGTAATACCGAAACCGAAAACCGGTATTACCGGGCTAAAATTAAAAACCGAAATACCGGTATTATAGCCGAAAAATACCGGTTTTTCGGTATTGCACTTAAAAAATACACATATTTTTATTTATAAAGTAAATCTATAGAAGATTTTTTTCAATCCACGGTAACAGTCCGACATTCAAAACAAGTAAATTAATAATGTATTCAAACACCGTAATCTGCCCGAAATTTGAAATCACCTTGCATGGAAATCACGACCAACAGAACTCACATTCACGCTTTTTTCGTCATCACCGTCAACATCAATGCGAACTATGATGTAAACTGCTTCATTGAAGCTTTTGTTGTGTTATTTTCTTTCGCTTCATAAAGGGAGATAACCTCACATTAATCAATCAATAATGGTTACTTTTTTGTCAGCGTACATCGACGATTTGACCTCAGCTAGTGTCATACTGCGAGCGATGACGACACGTATCTTTGAGTATTTATTTAGTTTTCATTCATTGTGCAAATTTGGAGTGAATTCTAAAGAAATTTCTTTTTATTTTCTTCAATACCGGTTTACCGGTTTTTACCGGTATTGAAATTTAGAAATACCGAAATACCGGTATTGGAAAAATGCCCCGGTATTGCATGCCCTATTACAAACACACTGGAAAGGAAATTGAAAAAGTTTAAACACTGAACGATTCTAGCATGTATGAGACTCACACAAACACAAATTGACGAACAGTTATTTAAAAAAATAAAAGAAAACTAAGAAAATAATTAACCACTAGTGCTGTCATCATTTAGATCCGAAACTATTTCCACAGTGTTCATGGTCTTTGTGAGTGGTTCGATGGGATTAACTGAATTAATTAGCATGGCGTGGCACTTTGGCGTTCGGTCTAATTGATTCAATGAATTGTGATCCCGCAATTATCGTGCGCTTTTGTATCTCAGCTTTGGAGCGTTCTGAAGTCTGCTGGGTAATTATCATTATGTGCACTCTACTCAATTGCTTCCATGCTTCGAGTGAGAGGGCTCTTGCATTTCGCTTCTGATGGGTTTATCAAGTGGTGCGGATGAGATGAATATGTTGAATTAGACTGATTCGCAAGGAAATAAATAAGGTAAGACTAACTAGATTATATTTTCAGCTATCCTATAGAATCTATTGAAGTAATTTTTTGCAAAATCTTGCGCATACGTTTTTAACGGTACCATCTAAATCATTTAGAAATAATTAACTATAGTCGAATTGAATTGAACAACATGGTAAGATATTGCAAATTATATGATTTTTTACAGATGACGTCGAATTTACTCAATGAACGAAAACTGGAAAAAGTCACATACAATTTTATAGTTAACTTCCACGTATATCCGCAGAAGAGAAAATAAAACAAACCTAACCCTTATGTTGATATTCCGATCAAATTGTTCACAGTATTTATGTATATCACAATAACAACTTATAAAATGCGTGGAATCTATTTGTCTGGTAGAGTCGAGTAGATCCAACAAAGCCTTCTGGTAAAACTTACGCTAGAACATGAACGACTGTGCCAGTTTATTCCGGGCATAGGGCACATAGTGAGTCCTTTTTCGTCTTTTGGCAACCATGGAGGCCGTAGTGGGAAATTATGACATCTATAAGGAGAAACCGAGCCAGCCGGAGGTCAGATGGGAGCGAGTTGGATAAATATTCTTAAAAACTGCCCACCAATTCCTCTAGTAGGTCCAGTTGTAGATATGTTATTCGAATGGATTCGATACCAGGAAAAGGTTAACGACAGACATGAGGCGTTGCGTGAAAGAAATGGTTAGCATGCAAGGCACACCACTTGAGAATTAAAGATATCAACCATTATCATCATTTGGAAAGAAGAATATCAACTCAACGATATAGGGTAGGAAACGGCTTAAGCACCCCGGGACCCTATTCCAAGCACGGGGTAAATGTTAACCTACAATGCTCATTTTTTGCAGTATGGTGCTTCACTTGATGGAGCACCATACTGCAAAAAATGAGCGTTGTAGGCTTACGTTTACTCCGTGCTTGGAATAGGGTCTCGGGGTGCTTAAGCCGTTTCCTACCCTATCAGCATTTCTTAAATTTTTTCTCTTGTGATTGCGTTTGAGAAAACAATTTGACGATTTTTTCTTTTATACATAGGGTATGTGTCCCTTGACTCAGCCTAGTATGCAACAATCGATTACATTTTTCATCATAACTCATAAAGTTTTTCAGCTGGAAGCAAAATTTAACTAGCTACACACTTGTTAAGATATGTTTAATAAGCCATCTGGTAGTATGTATCACGAAAAGTTACACAACTCATTTTATAAAGTCAGAAACTTTCGAAGGATATGGATGTAATGTCAGTCTGTAGGCATCAAATTGGGTCTATGCATGGATGCAAGTTCGTCCTATTCGATAGATTTGTTATTGAATGTTGGCTATGTAGGTTTTTTTTCGATTTTCTGATTCAAGGCATTCCCAGCTGTATTTGCTCTACCCAAAAAACAATTTTACTAACAACCAAACTATACTTAAACTGCTAAGAAACACTTGAGTAATTTCACCAAATGATTTAGCGGTCATTCGGCAATCAAAACATTATAATTCGCTCTACACAGATTTTGTTCCTTTAGTTTGTGTTTAGATGAACCATATAAAAAATATTCAACCAAAACTCAGGCATTTGTATTGTAAATGTTACCAATAACAGCATTTTCACTACGCTTTCCATAAGACAGGCCATAATTGGGAACCTAGAAAAAAATATGTCCCTTACATTGGGTCTATGGTTTTCATGTTAAATTATTGTTATGTTACTTATGTAACCTGTAAGTTTATAACGTGTGACTATTTTCTGTACATCTTGGCTGCATTATTCGGTTTAAAGGCTCAATTTCGGCAAATTTAGATCAATTGAAGAGCGTCTAGATAATCTGTTCAGCCTAACCAGTAAAGTTATGGTGTCTGAAAAGTGAGGAAATTGAAAATTACACGAAAGTGAACAATTATAAATTCATTAATTATGTCTCAATTGCTTTGAAACAGATCGGTCATCCTGATATCAACATGATTTTGTTGTTTATCGCCGAAATAATGACATATTCGGTTCATAGGCTGAATCAAGGAGCTAGGCTAACATTACATCCCGTTACCCTATCATATGCGAAATCTTAAATTTTCATTTTTGGGGATTTTTTTAATTATCTTACAGATTGGGCCAAAGAGTCTCAAATTTTTACGTAACTTTGTTTACGCGTAGGGTTCATACATATATGTACAAAAAACAATATTTAAACATTCAGGGTTACCAGTTTTCCTACAAATTTTTCCAAAGTGAAGGAAAACTGATTGGAAAAGCCTAAAATAAAAACATTTTATGAGCCATGAAAAATTTTGAAGAAAATAGTTTCTTGTTATGAATTTACAAGCTTACATTGGTGAAATTTTGGCAATGGTTTTTTTCGGTTTATGAGTGATGATCGAATAAGTATGGGCTCGTAACTCGTTTGCATACAAAAAAATAATAATCGAAAAGTCTTCCAATTTTGTTATCAGTACCTAACGTATAGTTTAAAGGTTAGTATGTGTAGAGAGTTTATTAAAGTATAAATACACACCAAATTTAAACGTCGGACAAGTAAGAGTATAACCAGAAACACGGTTATATATAATAAGGTGTGGCCCAGTTATAATTGGAACATAGACTTTTGCGCACATATCGCGTATACATTAACAAAAAACTATTCTGTTTTAACGAGAATGTTCGACTTTATGTGAACTTAAGGGAAAATACAAAAAAAAATCATCTCGATTTCGAAGAAACTTGTGGACTTTTCCCGGAATACGTTTCATCAACCGGTGCACATTATTCACATCCATCGTTTTGGAAATCTTTTTCTACTTGGTTCTCAATTCATTGATGCTTTTGACGACACTGCCATTCACCTACAGTTTCCTCTTCATAATAGCCCAAAATCTCTCTATCGGGTTGACTTGGGGACAGGTTGGTGGGTTGAGTTCTTTCGGTATAAACTGAATCCCGTTGGATTCACACCACTGTAGAACTGTTTTACTGTAATGACAGCTTACAATATCTGGCCAAAACATGACTGGTTTGTTGTGGGATCCGATGAATAGCAATATTCGCTTTTGCAGACATTCCGTTCTGTACACCTCTGAATTAAATGTCTTATCAGTGATAAAAATCTTGATCGGCCTTTACATAGGTTTCGTCATTCATGAGGAACCTCCATTGAATTTTGTCAACACCTGATCGTAAAGTTTTCTGGCACGGATTTTGACCACATTGTTCTGCTTTTGATCCCTATTTGGTTGTCTACAGGCACGGTATGTCTTGAAGCCTTTCCAAAGACAAATCCGTTGCACGGTACTGTGTGCGAAACTCTTTGGCCAAATCGCGGTCTGAGATGTTAGGGTTCGCCTTAATGTTCTTAATGGCTTTGTTCCGCGGTTGACGGTTGACAGTACCCGCCCGACGCTTGCTTGAGTTTTTCTGTACTTTTTCTAAACCCCGCCACACGGTATTTTGGGTAAAACCCAACACTTTAGCAAGTTTTGGCCCAGACCATGATGAATTTTGTATTTCACTGAAACACGTTCAAACTGCACCGCAAAAAAAATGCTGATATTGTTTATGTTATAGGGAACACATAAGATGTCATAGTTTACAAATCCGACCACTAGGGTCGCTGCAAGAATAAAAAATGTTTATTCCAATACTAAATGGGCCACACCTAATACACCTATGGTTAAATTTGGATTAAACATAGGATTCCTTGAATCCTAGAGAGTTTGAGCTGTTTAGTGGAATACATGTAACTAGAAATGAGAAGAAAAATTAGTTTTTTCCACTTAATTCCAACTACTTTTGCGTATCTTGACAGATACGCGCATTTTGTCTCATAGTTTTTCGAGCATTACTCAAAAACAAAAAAAAAACTCATCGCCAAAATTTCACCAATGTAAGCTAGTGAATTTATTAATAAGAAAATATTTTTTTTTTTCAGACTCAGAAAACTTGAAAAACTCAGAAGACTTGTCGAAGCGATTTTCCTTCACTGTGTAAAATTTTGTATGATTTTGTAAGATTATATTTTTTTCTTAATTTTTCATTATACAGGGTGCGGCAGAAAATAATGCGAAAATTTGTTCTATTTCTTTCAAATCCCATTTTCAACTAATTCAGCAATAATATAAACATTTTCGAGTGCAGTTATCTTTATAAAATCCTTTCAACAAATTTATTCAATGTGTCCTCCATTTTTATTGATAACATCCTCGAGCCGACGCTGGAAGCCAGCCCTAGTAGCACACTTGTTGCCATTCGGTTGAGAAAACATAAATATGACTTGCTAAGTCATAATCGTGTTACTACAACTAAGAATGATCGTAGTGTGCTATTTGGGAGAGCATGCCTTTCGGACGTAGTCCTCCGACATTGACTGCCATGTGCGTGTTATGGTTGACTTCAGGGTTTTCACACTAGGTTGTGATGTTTTGCAGGCTCGTGCTTTAACATATACCCAAATCGAATAATCCAACGGATTGAGATCTGGACTGCTAGGGGGCCACAAATCTTTCGGCCAAAACTTCATGTTATCGTTCAACCAGTGTTGAGTTCGATTGGACGCGTGACACGGTGCGCCATCCTGCTGTAGGACAACGTTTTGATCCTCGGAGAAGTTGGCATTTACCCAGGTAAGCACTTGGTCCTTTAAAATACCGATATACACTTCGGTATTGATTTTAACTCCAGCATCAATGAAAACTGGCGGCAATTTCAAACCGTTGGACGCCACCACGCCAAACATCATGACACCAGCAGGGTGTCTGGTTTGAAATTTGAATTTCACTTTTTCCGGATCGTTCTCCATTTTCTGCGGTGGAATGAACCGAACCGTGCGGCTGTTGGCCACAGCATCTATGCTGAAAAGCTTTTCGTCGGACAACAGGATTACCATTTTTTTCCTTCTTCAACAAGGAAAGGAATCTCTTGGAACGAGTCAGTCGTAGTGAATTAACCCGGTCCGTAGTCAAGTGGCGTTTCATTATGGCTCTGGAAGATGCATGCAGGTCTTCTTTGATGATTCTCCGCATGGATTTTTCCGAAATATTGGCTTTCTTTGCAAGTTTTCTTATGGAACGCACCGGGTTGTGAGCAATTTGTGCACGGACCGATTGATCACGTCCGCTTCCAGGCTTCTGTTGCTTAGGACCATCCTGAGGGACTTTTTTATGCGGTAAACTGTTGCCAACTGGCAACATGTTGGCAATTTCTTTCGGCTTCTTCTGAGCGAGCAACAAACTGGTGATCACTTCTTTCGCGAACATTTTGAAGAATTTGCAATAAAACAAATAGAATGTTTGTAGAAAATAAACATAAACAAATACACTTTCGACAGAAATTAGTCACACAAATTAACCCAATACTCAAGTTTGAACATTTTCGCATTATTTTCTGCCGCAACCTGTAGTGTGGACAAACAAAAACTTTCTTCTACGATGAAAACTTCAATTGTTGTTTTCCAGGAAAACTGGCAACCCCGATTATTTGAATGTTGTTTGTTGTTCATACATCCATGAGCCCTACTTGTGGAAAAAGTTTCGTAACAATCTGAGACCCTTCGGCCAAAAACTGTACTATAAAATAAAAAAATCCCCTTATGTCATTTAGATGATAATTGAACCGGCGTAGTTTCATCCACGAATTGGCCCAAAATGGTGCTTACAGATTGCATTATTTGTGTATTTGTCTATTTTAATCTTAATACATCTAACAATTGTTTGTCTCAATGAATATTATACACTTAAAGAAATAAATCAGGCCGAGCTTCTGATAAAAATAGAAAAAGTGGCATTGAAATCAAACCGTATATAAGCTTCGTTAAAGGCATTGGCTACAATGTGAACAGGTTCATTCATTCCTTACTGTCTGTTACGAAATGCAGGCGGGATAAAGTTGCGTTGTCTCATCACTCTTTCAGGTGCGTAGAAGTTGAGTTGCGGCAGTAGCTCTGGAGAATCGACTTCACCGGTAACGGTCTTAGATGCAATGGGCGATCCTGGCGAGTGGTTAACATTCATACCTCTTACGCCAAAGTCACGGGTTTGAATCTCATCCCCGGACAAGTTACGAAAAAACCCAAAAAAAAAACGGTTCACAAACCTCGTAGAGGAAAACCTTAGACCCTCCTTCCTCGTTGTAGGCTTTTCTCCATACATTTTTTTTAAATTTTGTATAGAGCGTAGACTTTGGTCAACTCCCCATCCCCCACCTCCAGAAAAGTCTACGTATTTTCTGAATAGTCCCAAGGATATTTGAGTGACTATGACGCGTATCATTATATCTACATTTCAAGGATTTACGTCGGTTTTAATGAATGTTTTGAGCTATCTTCGAGGATGCGTAGATTACAGGTTAGCAGATATTAGCAGCTAAACTTAACGTTAGTTTATTCAACAACTGATACCCTTTAAAATGATGTACAAATTATTAGGGGGTCCAGGGGGGCTCCTATAAGATTTTCAAAAAAGTAACTAAGTTTCTTGTTATATATGTTACTGTATACTATACACCCCTTAAATCAAATTTGTCAACACAAAAATGAAGTACTCAATAAATGTAGAAACATTGTAGAAAACATCAATGGGCCACACCTAATAGTTTCGCCGCAAATACCAATGCCCCGCTTTTTTTATTTTGTCCCACTGTGCGACGGGAGAAGAACCAGACAAGGCTTAAAAAATCTCGATAATCAAGGAACTAAAAAAAAAAATTGAAAAATTTTAGCTACAAAAATAATTTGCGCCATACGTTTTTTTTTTCTTTATGGGTATCAATTCAAAGCTCAACGTATGATGTCAAATCATAGGAATTACGCCAAGACAGGTAACGGAGCGGCGAATAGACTTCTTCTGCACATTGTCAAACCTAGCTATCCAGCTGGCCTGAGGGTATAGAACTATAGTTAAGAACCATGTCCAATTTAGTTGTCAATGAACGAATGTAGTGAATAGCTTTCAAGACAGCACTGGCAGAAGCTGCAGCATCATTGCATAGGACCAGATCTAAATATCGAACACTTCTATTCGACACAGTTGAATGAGGCTTTGGAGGGAAAAGCCATCAATAAGGCTTACGCTAGCAGACAATAAAATCGTATGGGGGTCAACTAATAAGGACCTATCGTACAAAATCCTCCACCAGAATGCAGCGTTTTGGAAGACCCTCTCCCCACTCCCACACTTAAGCCCGGGACGGCTGCTGATCGCTGGCGGGAATGGCTCGACTACGGTGAGGAGATCGAGGGCTTCCGCAATACTAATCTCACACTGTGTTCAACCGCAGGGCCGAGACGAATGTGATGAGCGGTTTCTGCAGTTGGCGCAACCGGGGTTGGAGAAATTGGGGGCTTCCATCAAGCTTTCAATGGTGCGTCTCAGTGTTAAAGTTGAATTCACATCCCTTGGTGGTATATTACAGCAAACTAATCCAAGCGTGGTATTTTGGAGAACCTGTTTGTGACAATTCTTCCAGATAGTTAACAAACTCGCGAAAATAAACAGCTATCAGCACTCAAGGCCACTTCACGGTATTTCATGTCAACTCCAATTTTGAACGAGATGAAACGCAAAGAGCTACGATCAGTTCTTCGCCTGACACATGGAATGCACTCTGTGACAAGTGAAAGGTTATCGTCTGCTGTAGCCTTCACAGAAATACGGGAAAGATAACCCTAGCATTTTTCCGGTTCCGGTGGTGTAGTAGAAATTTGAGCGAAATTCCCGACGATTATCCTTTTACCGCAAGGCAGCTCAGGAGCTCCATTTAAGCTGTTCTCGAAGATCTTATCAGTTTCGGCTTTCCCTGCAAATCAGTTCGTAGAGGTGTCACTGGAGTCACATGAGCAGCCAAGATCTTTGCTGAAAGATCTTATGTTTGTTCCCGGTTTTTTGCAGCTCAGTCTTACTCCTTCAATCGTTGCTCGATGCGATTCAGTCAGGGTTCGAAAAGCATCAGACGAAGATGCAAAGGCTTTACGAATAACGGTAGAGTTGATTATCGCAATGAAATAATCGCAAAACAAAAACAGGTTGATGAATTTCAAGTTCCATGTTCAGTCAGTCAGTCAGTCAGTCAGTCAGTCAGTCAGTCAGTCAGTCAGTCAGTCAGTCAGTCAGTCAGTCAGTCAGTCAGTCAGTCAGTCAGTCAGTCAGTCAGTCAGTCAGTCAGTCAGTCAGTCAGTCAGTCAGTCAGTCAGTCAGGTCAGTCAGTCAGTCAGTCAGTCAGTCAGTCAGTCAGTCAGTCAGTCAGTCAGTCAGTCGGTCGGTCAGTCAGTCAGTCAGTCAGTCAGTCAGTCAGTCAGTCAGTCAGTCAGTCAGTCAGTCGGTCAGTCAGTTGCGGTCAGTCAGTCAGTCGGTCAGTCGGTCAGTCAGTCGGTCAGTCAGTCGGTCGGTCAGTCAGTCAGTCGGTCAGTCAGTCAGTCAGTCAGTCGATCAGTCGTCAGTCAGTCAGTCAGTCAGTCGAGTCAGTCAGTCAGTCAGTCAGTCAGTCAGTCGGTCAGTCAGTCGGTGCAGTCTGTCAGTCGGTCAGTCAGTCAGTCAGTCAGTCAGTCAGTCAGTCGGTCGGTCGGTCAGTCAGTCAGTCAGTCAGTCAGTCAGTCAGTCAGTCGGTCAGTCAGTCAGTCAGTTGCCAGTCAGTCGGTCGGTCGGTCAGTCAGTCAGTGCAGTCAGTCGGTCAGTCAGTCGGAGTCGGTCGGTCGGTCAGCTGCAGTCGGTCAGTCAGTCGGTCTGGTCAGTCAGTCAGTCAGTCAGTCGGTCGGTCGGTCAGTCGGTCAGTCGGTCAGTCAGTCGGTCAGTCAGTCAGTCGGTCAGTCAGTCAGTCAGTCAGTTCGGTCGGTCAGTCGGTCAGTCGGTCAGTCAGTCAGTCGGTCGGTCAGTCAGTCAGTCAGTCAGTCAGTCGGGTCGGTCAGTCGGTCAGTCAGTCTGTCAGTCAAGTCAGTCAGTCAGTCGAGTCAGTCAGTCAGTCGGTCGGTCGGTCGGTCAGTCGGTCAGGTCAGTCAGTCAGTCAGTCGGTCGGTCAGTCAGTCAGTCAGTCAGTCAGTCAGTCGTCAGTCGGTCAGTCAGTCAGTCAGTCAGTCAGTCAGTCAGTCAGTCAGTCAGTCAGTCAGTCAGTCAGTCAGTCAGTCAGTCAGTCAGTCAGTCAGTCAGTCAGTCAGTCAGTCAGTCAGTCAGTCAGTCAGTCAGTCAGTCAGAAACAGCGGGAGATAATTTTTCGCCCATGTTAGGCATTGGGTGAGGGAAACAAACAATCGCTAGAACCAGATCAAAGCAATAGGTAGTATAAGTGCACGATCGATTGCATAATCTTTAACCATCCTCCCTCTACCTAGCCTAGCACTGAGGTAGCTTGGTAAAAAATTCTGGCCCGATCAGTATACTACAGTTCAAATACCCTCCGCTCGTTTTCAACATGTATCTTTCAATTTCTAAACCTGCCGTTACGCTATACAGAACTATCAATAGTATCTCTTCATTTCTATTCGTTCTAGCGATAAATTACTGTGCATTCCTAGAGCCTCTCCTGTTGATGGGAAATTATCTGTTTCTGACAAATTTCACAAAAAAATATGTTTTTTTTTTCGGAAAATGCAACAGATTATTCTATAGGACATGATTTTAAAAGTTTTCTAGAAACATTCTAGTACGCATATCTCGGTTTGTTGATGTCTGAAAAAAAGGATTGTCATTATAGCGCTAATCGAAAAACGAAAACCAATAAGTACATGTCTGTTCCCTATGAAAATAATAGCCATTTAGAAAATAGTATTTGAAGTTCACAAGTGCCATTTTACGGTAAACGTATAATGAATTGTTGAAAAACAAATTAAGGTTTTCATGCTTGGCTTGTTGCTCCATGTTCTAAAAATACGTGAAACGCAAAATAATTAAATTATTGGATATGCAACAGTAATTAAATCATAATGGGAGGGCAATATATAATGCATATTTCCAGGTATAATATCTTCAGTCTCACTTCTCATTTTTTGCTATTGTCAAATTAATAACATTGCCTAGGCTACGCGAACCAGCGTCAGCCTATTTCAGTAGGCAGTCTCTTGTGAACATATGACTTGAGGAGGCGTGAGTTAATTACTTGTGAGGACCGGAGGTCAGTCGCACCATTTGAAGCCTAAAAATATCTCGGAAGCACAATCACTCACAAATAGTACGCACTTTTTTTTATAATTATCATATTTTTACAACGCCCTTCAATTTCGTGTAACAATTACTGAGCTCCTAAATTATGAATACTGAACCAGTTCCGTTAATGTTTGGATCAGTATTTCTGTTATCTTCAGGCAAAAAAAACATACCTTATCCAACAGTGAATGTTTTAATAGATTAGTATTAATAAAATAAAACAAAACACAATGTTTCGCCAGCTAATCTGACAAAGCTCGAGAAGCCAATAAGGCTTTATCTTTTTCATGACATTTTGCTTTTGGCAATCAATGTTTCCTCAGCTTAGGCACCAGACCGAAACCGAAAGGTCAATAAAATGAACATCAAATGTTCCAACGTTTTTTTGGTATTGAGCGACAGAACCGACGTCGACGAAAGCGCCATCACACAGGTGCTTTATTCCGCTGTTGCTCAAGGTAAACATTGGCGTGGGTTTCGATAAATCGTATGTTTAAGCTTTATAGTTTTGTTTGGTATCGATCCAGCACTTTGTAGACGCCCTTCGACTGGACAAACAAATATTTTTTTCCTCACGTCTAGAGGGATGAAAATTAAAAATTGATTGCATTAGCTGCTTCTCAACATTCAATAAACCGAGTTATTTGTGGAGAAATAGGACTGGAAATTCAACTAGAGTGAGGTCGTTTGAGAAATGCAGAGGAGAAAAGCGTATGAAAACACCACACTGTAGTTCGAAAGAAACGCAAATATAAACGGATCATATAAACGGTGATCTATAAAATAAACGGAATTATTTGGAATGAAGTTAAAGTTAAGCCTTTTGGATCGCTGCCTTTTGGTAATCAGTTATTTACATTTGATTCGGTTGCGTAAAATAAGAAGTTTTCATAATCATCAGTATATCTTCTTGAGCTGAAAGTTGTACCATGCAATACCTTACTAACTAACCACATGGGCATCACTATAATACACAAAAAATAACATAGTGATCCTAAACTTGATCAAAACGCCTTGTTAACAATGGTTTCAGTAGTCAATTTCTCGAGAATTGATGTATGATTTTTTTACCAACAACACCAACCACCAGGTTTGCAACTTGCTTAATAATATTTAAACAAAAATTGCCAAATCTTTTCATCAGCATTTACTGACCAGCGTATAGAAATTTTATGACAAACAGAGGATTTTTTCATTTTTTTCGAGGAAAAACCTTCGACCACCATCATCAACCATCGGAAGATGGCACTTACATGCCGACAGGGGAATAGAAGCACGACCACGTTGAAAGTAGTATCCAGTCACATACACAACCAACTCTGATATTAAAATGTTAAAATTATGAGATTGATCCGGGTTTGTCCCTTCGGGCAGAATACATCAGAGCAGAGGGAGGCGAATAGAAAAAAAAACCGGGTTCACAAAGTTCGTGAAAAGAAACCTCGCATGAGGAGAAAATCAAGCAAGGTGTCGTCAGTCGTTTGGTTTGTATGGTGAAGAATAAAATTATGGAGGAAGAAGATAAAATTGGTGATGTAATTGGATTTTCGTAGCTACTTCACAGCCACTCGACGTTATTTCGTTCGCGATCTACCCTTAGTCAGCAGGCATTCGACAGGCACCACAACAGGCGCCCGACACATAACATTGCAATAAAATATTGTCTCGCATGTCCTTCCTACCTTAGAACGAATCACTTTCCTCTGGAGTTCCGAGCGCACGGTATCTACATATGTATATAAACTGATGTAGGCAATCCATTTACACGATACCTGTCGTCGTCTCGGTTTTCAGATCAGTTTAATTTCTCCATCGTATCTTTTTTTGTGAAAGGTATACGTAAGCTACAAAATGGTTATTAAAGTCAGTGTCATGTGTTGACAAGAAACTTGACTTGGACAGAATTCAAAACATTGGAGTTTGATAGAGTACCGTTAACATTGAGGTCGTCATCGAAGGCTCTTATTACAATAGACTATGATTTTATTCATAATTATAATTAACAAAGTCAAACAGATCCATTTGTCATAGCTCGTTATCAATGGGTTGTAAAATACCTGCAAATGTTCTTTGCTATGCTAATCAATGCATTTTAGCTATGCAAACAGACATAAAGTAGAATAAGAATCAAAAAATCAGTGGGGTTGTGTGTAACACGCGACCGGTTGACGTAAACTTGGTGTCTCTTGGACGTTCGCGCACTCCGGACAAAAGGGTGATGCTGCGTGTCTGAATCGTTGAGAATATTACCTGAAGCAACCATGACCAGACAGAAACTGCGTAAGGTAGAAGTTTACCTCTTCGTGCTTCCTCTTCATCCAGATCGACAAATGCAGTATGATCAGGTGCGTCCATCGACCGTACTCCCCCGTATCCCAATCTCGTTGCCATTTGATCATCGACGCCGCTCTCACCGGCTTTCGACCTCCTCTAATATTTCTCAGCTGATAACATTCACTGTCCTCCCTCCGCGAGAGTGACGCCAATCGAGGGCACTCCGGCAATGACGCATACTGCATCCGATGAAATAGTTATGTGCTCACTCGCGACTCACATGGTCATGAGCCTGAACGTACTGTTCTACTTCACTCGGTTTCGTTTGATTTCCAACGCTTCGACCCAGGCTGGACATCCGTATTTCAGTATGGATGACGATACACTACCCAGTAGACACGCCGCTTATTACTGCTAGGTCCGTATAGTTTTGGCTACTGCATTGATGGCCTTCACCACTTCCCACAGGCATAATCAGCATGGCTGTTGAAATTTAGCCGGTCGTCGATCATCACTTCAGCACGCGCTTCAAGGCTATAGCAAGCTCTCCAATGACGATTTCTTATGCCGATTACTTCGGTCGCCAGCATATCCACTACTTCCAGTGTTTCGCCTTTCACTGATCATACGACGTCATCCGCAAAGTCAACGATCACTACGCCTTTGAGAAGCTTTAGCGTTAGCACCCCTTTGTACATCCCGTTCCAAAGTGTTGGGCAAAGGATGGAATTATGCGGAACTTTCGCCGTTATGTTTACCCATTTACGCCACACGGAGGTCTCGTAGATCAGCACCCGGTTCTGAAAGTAACTCTTCAGAATTCTGCACAGGTAATTACAGGTAAATTTCGTCAGCCTATTGAGGATGATCCGCTCCAGGAGTTACCCGAGCGTATCTAACAGGCATATTTACCTATACAATGCTGGATCATCCAGAGGCTTTCATGGCTTCGGCAGCAACCCTTATTTCTCTATTTTCTACCTGTCCGGGAAATGGCCTTCCTCTAGACATTTCTGTAGTACATTACTGAACATTTTCGGGACAAGCGCTCGCAGCGATGTAGCCACTTTTTCCTCGGTCTTCTTCTTCAGCATCCTTTGGAGTTCAGGGTCGTCGGCCGTCCGGAACCGGGCTTTTTTTTCGATGCTATGATTATTCTCTAATAGTATCCGGCATCCACAAAGTGCTGCACGATATCTGTTTTCGACGCGGCGGGGTGCCGTTGTTTGAACGCGCACACTTCTGAACGAAGTTGCTTCACTGTTTTTGCCATCACGGTTAGAGTTCGACTGATAGAGCTGTCTGATTGACGCTGCATAGGTAGTTTCGTCAGTGCGGGTGAAGGTAAACCCATGAAAAATTGTGTCCATTTTTTCAAATGCAAATGTTAAACCGTATTGAATGACTTTAAAAACAATTTTAACTATTTGCACTACCAAAGCTAGGATAGACGTCATTACCGCTTCCTTCTTATAAGGAGTGTATCGAAAATAAGCTATCCACAAACTTTCTTTCAAATTATGTTGAAAACCGATATTTTATTCATACAAAAAATTGATCCTTTATTGTACGAGGTTAAACTTGAACATAATGAAGACCGGATGAAATTTAAGTTATTCCTTCACGAATTTTCGAACTTTGGATAGAATGCTCTTCATCAAGTTCCGGACAAGTGTTGCATCGCATTTTTTGGACGCTTGAGCCCAAATTTTTTTTGAACTCCTGCATGTTCCCAGCTGCCTTACCAGTCTTCTTGAAGACCCTCTTCACGATTGCCCAGTAACGTTCGATGGGTCGAAGCTGAGGGCAATTTGGTGGATTGATAGTGAGCCGACGCTTAATCCGGCCAAAACAGTGCAGGTGTACTATGCTTCTTATATAAAGGCAACAATCTCTTCTGGAGACACTCAGATCGATAGATTTCCGCATTTATAGTTCCGGTAGTGTAAAAAATGGTTGACTTCAAACCACAGGAACATATTGCTTGCCATACCAGTACCTTTCGACCAAATTTCTCCACTTGAATCGACCTGTCCGCATCGCTCACATCCTCCCCAACGACGGTTGTAAAGTAATGTGGACCTGGAAGGGTTTTTGAGTCCTCCTTCACATAGGTCTCATCGTCCATCAAAACGCATGCATCCGGACGCTGCAAAAGACGCGAATACAATTTCCGGGCCCTTGTTGCTGCTCGCTTCTTCTGTTCTGCACTTTGTTTCGAGATTTTCTGCTTCTTGTGGGTCTTCAGGTGGTTTCACCTCTTGATACGCTGGATCATTATGACACTCGTTCCTGCTTTTTTGGTCAAATCACGTATTGACATTGATTTGTTCCTCATGATTAGAGATACCACTTTCTGCTCCAGTTTCGGGTTGGAAGAACCGGGTTTTCTGCCTCTTCCTGGTAGCTCATCCAAAGAATAGTGTTCCCCAAACTTATTAATGATGGTTTTAACACTCGCATGATGAATTCCAAACCGCTTCGCCAATTTTCGCATAGTTATACCCTTCTCACTAAGCCATGTGTACAGAACCTTAATTTTCACTTCCTTTTCAATACGCGACATTTTGAAAACGCAGAATTTGAGCCGCACAAACAAGTAAACAAAAAAAGCTGACAGTCAAACGCACAGCATGCAGTGTTCAGAGCATAACAAATCAGTGGGGTTGTGTACAAGACACGACCGGTTGACGTAGACTACTTTAAACCAAGTGATGCATTATAATGTCAGGGAAATTCTGTGTGGCTATTATTAGCGCTAAAAGGGTTTCAATTATTCATGCCGGTCGCTTACCCTTACCGATGGAAGCAGTTTAAGTCACAATATGACGGACGCGGCTCTTATGGGACATTAGACCAGCGTTTTGAAGCCAGTATGTAAGAAAATTCTATTGTACGCTCTTGAGATTATTTGGTGGCCCTGAAAAGGGCCGTTTGGTTTTATGGAATCAGTATGAGGGAAAATTTTCTTGTACACTCTTTATAAATCTTTGGTGGCCCTGAAAAAGGCCTTTTGGTTTAAATGATGACACGGCCACGGTTGCACGTTTTACGATGGACTATCTTTAAGGCCTAGAAGATAGTTGAAAATCTGTTAGGGCATATAAAATTATTAAATTAATGATAGTTTTGCTCATTCTTATAATCATAATCGCTTGACATTACTAAATGTTTATTCGTCGAAAACCAAAATCGTTGGACGGTGGTTCAAGAAAAATGCATAATATTGCTGGCATTGCAAACGGAGGTCACGAACGAAGGTTTAAGCGGCAGAATCTTCATCACGACTAGTTGTTTGATCACAGTTCAAAGTCAAGTCGAGATAAAGGTACTTCTTCATGAAATCAATGAAGGGAAGTTTCTCTGACTTTGGAACAATGATGTTAAAATTGCCAGTCACAATAACTGGCATACCTTTTCTGATGTATTTCACCAGGTTGCAAGCAGTAAAATATTAAATCTGTTTGATTGTGAGACCTGGCAAAACATATATAAAGTGTTGAACAATATATCAAACAAACAAACAAACAAACAAAGAAATCTAATTCTAAATCATACCTGGTGAAATGAAAATCGAAAAGAGCAACGTGACTGTGTCTCGTATAACTAGCTCTGAAGTACAGATAACGCCATATTGATGGGCTTGTTTCTGGCAGAAACTTGTGCCAGAAACCAACAGAAACAACCGCTCACTCTAACTTTTCCATTGAAAACTTTTATATTCTACATTTTACTATGTGATGAATACATTAGGCTATAGTTGGGAATATAAGGTTAAATGCGTACCTAAAATATGGTCTATGGTTTTCTTGTGAAATTATTATTCATGTTTCTATGTGAATATCAGGTAAATTAGTGAATCCATTATGGCTAAAATGTTAAGGAAATCGAAATATATATGAATATATTAGATCTCGCAGAAGAAAGATAGTGAGTTTTATAAAATATCATTATTCTTTGCAATGGGTATGGGAGAAAAGGTTGGTTAATATATGATAAATTCTTATAAATATAAAATAAACACCTGAGAAAATAATCACACATTAAAATATGTTCAGCGCATTATTTGTATCGATATCATTTGCAGGTTCGTATGATGTTAAAGCACGCGGCGCATGTCATCACCAGAATACAATTAATACTATGTTAAAATGTATTAAGACAGGGAACGATAACATAGAAAGATATTCAATTGCTGTAATGCCACGCACTTTGTCAAATTGATTTAAATTTAATAAATATCAATTTCCTACCTCGAGTTGAATGTAACTTTAATTCGATTAACGGCTGTGATAATCTTCGATATACGAACTAGTCACTTTGAATGTTTAAACTAGAATAATCTTTATTTAATCCATAACGAAGTTATTCTGACACAAACTTGAGACACTTGGAGACACTTGAAAGCACTTATGTATTCTTATGTATTTGTTCACCAATCGGTGATCGGTATCGAAAATGAGAGAGGTCAGACAGAGAATTATGGAGAAGGCTAATTTCGCCAAGCCAAGTGCGCTTGACGACAACACGCTGTTTGCGCGTCGTTGAATGAAATACGATTCTAGCACATTTATTGCTGGGTCAGACTTTAAGTCATCGAACTGCTTTATGAGCTTATGTGCATTCGTTGCATAACGCAGTTCGATGGCTTTGTAAATTGTTTGGTTGTTTTCTCAACGGGGTGCCACTAGTGTGGTCCTTAAAGATTTTGTCATGGGATTTGTTAACATGTGAGATGCACATGTTACACCATCCCCCTAAAGGAAAATGATTGGTTTCAAATGCTTTTAAATGTCTCTCACAAAATTGGTTCTATAAACTATTTGTTTCTTCTTTTTATCAAATCACATATTTTGCAAAAAATTACCTTCCACGATTTATTTGATGAATGTTATCTATGTATCCGTTCCTTCCCCTTCGGGAAAGTTTGAATTTACTTCTTTTATAATTTTAGTAATCTTGACTTATGCACTTCCACGATTTTCTTGTCGTTTTGTATGGTTGCATTTGAATCGGTTAAATTTATTATTTTGTAAGGGCCTGAATGTACTTGGTCTAGTTTGTAGTTATTTTCTGATTTTAAATATACTAAATCTCCTATATTTATTGGTGTATTCCTAATGTTTTCGTTTAACCGTGTTGTTCTTCGTGCTTTACTTTTAATAATTTCCTGCAAAACTTTTGTATGGGTAATTTGCAATCTGTATCTCAACTCATTATTGTATGAATCATGGTTATAAAGAGGATTTATTTTTTCGGTTGCCAAAAATTGTACGTCATTGCATCTTCTTCCAAAAACTAATTCGAAAGGTGTGTAATCATGGTCTGCATTTGGAGTAGTATTATACGAGAAGCAATAATATGGTATCCATTCATCCCAATCTGATTTGGATTCATTACAGAAAATCCGTAAGTATTCGTTCAAACACCTATGGTTTCTCTCCAATGCTCCTATCGTCTGTGGGTGATATGCGGTAGAACATGTATGGTTGATATTTAGTAGCTTACATATTTCGTCAAACATTCCTTTATACTCCGTTCCTTGATCGGTTTTTATACTTTTCATGGGACCGAAGTTTAAAATGCATTGTTGGACAACTGCTTTAGCTATTGTAGATGATGATTTATCTGTTATGGGAACAATTATTACGAATTTGGTAAAATCGCACTGCATAGTCACAGCGTAACGATTTCCGTTTTCGGTAAGTGAAAATGGTCCGACGGTGTCTATTGACACCACGTCGAATGGTTTAACGGGAGTTGATGTAATTACTAGCTTAGTTTTTATTGATGGGAAATGTTTATTAAGCTTACATTCTACGCAAGATTTGACATAGTTTGAAATAGATTGTTTCATATTCTGCCACGTGTACATGGATTTCACCTTTCGGTATAACCGGTTAATACCTAAATGTCCTCCAGTAGGCGAATTATGATACTGTTTTAAAATATTATTTACCTCTTCTTGACTTGTCAAGAGTATAGGTTTTTTGAATAATAATATGGTTGTTTTCCTTAGAATATCATTACCAATTTGTTTAAATTTTTGAATGTCAATATATTTGAATATAAGATCACTCATTGCAATAGCTAATGTGCATGGACTGTTTCTTTTATTTGATATTAGTTCTGGGGCCCCTTTTTCGATTTCCGTAAAACATTTTTGAATAGTTTGGATATTAATTTTATGTTGCTTAGATGTTTGAATTTTCAACCCGAGGGTTGTTCCTTTAGTATAATTTTTGTTAAAAATGACTATATCTAATGATTTATCGATATTATTTACAAAACTTAGTTTCGGCAAAGAAAATGTTTCCTCATTATTAACTGCTTCGTACACAAAAAGTTGATCAGGCTTTCGTGACTGAAGGTTAGAATGAGTAGAATTGTTCTGCCGTTTATTCATGGATCGCGTCACTACATACATTTGTTTAAGTGATTCGGAACTAATATTAATTCTTGAGAGTGCATCTGATATGACGTTTGACTTCCCTTTTATGTATTCCACTATGTAATCAAATTCTTCCAAGTCCACCCTCATTCGAGTGAGCTTGGACGAAGGTTCTTTCATTGAGAATAAATAAACTAGAGGTCTATGGTCCGTTCTTATTTTAAATTTACGACCGTAAAGGTAAGGTCGAAAATGTTGTACCGCCCAATGTATTGCGGTCAACTCTTGTTCGATTACTGATTTGTTAGACTCGCCTTTAGTAAAGGCTTTGCTGGCAAATGAAATTGGCATTTCAACACCATTATGTACCTGGGCAAGGACTGCTCCGCAGGCTACTTTTGAGGCGTCTGTAGTCAAGATAAATTCTTTTCTAAAATCGGGAAATTTGAGAATATTTGGTGATAGTAAGGACCGTTTAAGTGAATCAAATGCTTCTTGACAAGCATCATCCCACTGAAAAGGTACGTTTTTTCTTAGAAGCACATTGAGTGGGTGTGTGATGAAAGCGAAGTTGGGTATAAAGCGTCGATAGTAATTACAAAAGGCAACGAATCGACGAGTTTCGTCTGCATTCGTTGGTATTGGGAAATTCTTAATGACTGAATATTTATTTTTATCAGGTTGTATTCCACTTGCGGATATATGATGCCCTAAATAGGTAACATCTGCTTTGAAAAAATTGCACTTGGAAGGGTTTAGTTTGAGATTGTATTTTCTCAAACGTTGGAAAACTTCTCTAAGGTTGGCAATATGGTGGTTTATAGAGCACCCGATGACAATAATGTCATCGATATATAAGAAGGCAGTTTCTGGAGGAAGACCGCTTAATGCAATTGTCATCATCCTTTGAAAGCTATTTGGGCTAATATTCAACCCAAATGGCAATCGGTTAAATTCATAGTGTCCTGAATTCGAAGAGAAAGCTGTATATTTTTTGCTTTCTTCACTTAACGGAATTTGATGAAATCCAGACTTGAGGTCGAGCGTCGTGAAATACTTTGCTCGTCCTAACTGGTCTAAAATTTCATCTATTCTTGGCAATGGAAACTTATCTGGGCTAATTTTCTTATTCAATTGGCGGAAATCCACTACTAAACGCCAAGTTTTATCGCCAGTAGCAGATTTCTTCGGTACTAGAAGTATGGGGCTATTATACGGGGAAATTGAGTTTTGAATTATTTTATTTTCCAGCATTTTCTGGATTTCGATATCCATCTCGTGCTTCTGCGCTTCAGGAATCCTATAGTTTTTTATATACGTAGGACTCGGGTCATTTAAATGAATTGTTTGCTTGTAGAAATTATTTTCTGTCAGTGCATCGTCGGTCAATGCGAAAACGTCATTGAATTCTTCAAACAGGTTTTCAAGCTTGCCTTTTATTTTTGTATCATTTATATTTAATTTCAACTCGTTCAATAATGTTTGCTTCCTCGGAGTGCTGCTTGGAGATTTACTCAAGCTGAATATTTCGTAATTTGAAATGGGTTCTAATTTTGGAACAAAATCTTTGGAAATTTGTACAGTTTCATTTAATGTGTTCAGGATTTTAACGTAAGGATAATTTTTACTAATGATGCCGTTGGCACAGAAAACTCCATGTTGAATTTCCTGCGCTATGGTAACACTATCTTCAATATCACTCAAATTCAATCGTTTTAGAACTTCGCATCGTGGTGGAATAAAATATTTACCTTTCAAGTGGTTAGTTATAGGAATTTCAAGAGTATTTTCCGATGTTCTGATTGATAATATCCAGGTATTATAATCAATATTGCATTTCCATCCTGCAAAGAAGTCTCTTCCGAGAATTCCATCTGTAGGGATAGGGAAATTTTTGTCTACGATGTGAAAATTTTGCGCTAAAATTTGGTTAGAAATTTTTATTCGAACCAAAGTGTCACCTAGAGTGGAAGTTGTTCCATTCCCTATGCCGGTTACGCTACATTTGTTTGTAGGCTGATAAATTTGAGTAGGTTTAACTTTGTTTGCTTTTAAGACTGATATATCAGATCCACTGTCCACCATAAAGATGCACGGTGTTTCTGACGCATCAATGTTAAGACAAACAAAATTAGAGGCAGATACATTTATGGCGTATGCTGCCCGAACGGTACCCCTAAAGGGTTTTGCTGTGTTGATTGTACCCCTAAAGGGTGTGGTAGTTGCTGGTAGCTTACAGGTTGTACTAAAGGGGGTATCTGTTGTTGGAAATTTAGCAGTTGTTGCTGGTTTTCTTGAATTGCACCCTGGGCGATAAACATTCCATGGTTTGGTAAAAAATTTCCACGATTTGGGAATGAATTTCCACGACTGGACCAGCCTCCTCTTTGATGTGGATAACGTTGATAACCCCTGGTCTGGCGGAAATTTCCACGATTGTTATTGAAATTCCCATGGTTGTGCTGATAGAAATTACCATTATTGTGAGGTTGGAATCTGCCCCGATTATTTTGTGTTTGATGACCACGGCCACGACCTCGAGTTCCATTCCTTGATGTCCACATTATTCGATTAACATCTTGAATTGTTTCTCCAGAACTTTGATTTGACCGCAAGTTTTCTTGCAATTTCTGAATTGCATCATTAATGTGGGAAAAACTACCTGCTTTAAGAACAATCCGTGCTTCAGTATTTTTAGTGCCCTTGATGAGGGCATCTACGCCGTGTTTTGTGGCCATTTTGTGTGCTGTGGATTCAGGTATGTTGTCACTCAAATAAACATATTTTAACTGAGCAGTAATTTTATCGACCTGTTCACAAAAGTCAGTCACGTCATCCCTTTGCTTGATTGAAGAAAGTTTAGCTAAAAGGTTTTCTGCTGTTATTTTTGACATGCAGTGCTTTTTGACTGCGTCCAATGTTTCGTCTAATGTTTGATTTTCGCTCACGGCTTGACGAGCTTTGCCGGTCAAACGTGTTTTCACGAACCGCACTACCGTAGCTTCAGAAGCATTTTTCTGTGCTTCGGTTGCCCCCTCAAAAGTTTCTTCTACATTTGAGTGAAACAATCTCACTGCGTCCAGAAAAGTAGTTAAATGTTCCGCCGTGCCATCATAGATTTGCACAAGGGAAGTGCCTAATTTTAAGTCTACTCTTGGTGGAGGAACCATGTTTTTATTTTTTGAATTAACTTTTTTCTTTAACTTGTTGTAGAAAATGAAAATGTATACAACAGTTTCGATGCGTAGTGTACAATTTTTGGCTAATCGAATTTCGTTTTCCGAAATTTTCCCTTTTATAATTTCATGTATTTCATACTTCCACAGTCTAGAGTTTTTACTGATTTCCGAAAATTTTTGCTCCCCTAATTGCTTATAATTATTTTGTAGGTAATCTTCAATATTTTGATAGAGGCAATTACATTCGTTATGTTTCGCTTTTAATGTTTTGTTTGTATTTATATTGTTTATTGATTTTTTTATATTACAGTGCAGAGCCTTTAGCTTTTGATAGCTGTAGCTCATTAACTCGAATTTTAACATTAATGTTACTTCTATGCAAAACGATCATTATTCTTTCGTAGCACTTAGTAATTTCTCCTCAACACATTAAAATTAAAGCTATGCAAAAATGGTTAAAATATTTTCATTTCCGTAGCACTTAGTCATTTGCACTATCTTTTGACTCACCCTGCTGGTTGCTATCCGGTAACGGCGGAGGCGCTCTCCTCAACGCTCGTTTTTTAGTGGTGTTCTTTCCACTGTTGATGTTTCAACGCTCGTTGTGCTGGGGCGGAGGCGCACTCCTCAACGCCCGTTTTGATGTTTTTTTTTAACGTAGGACTACGTTTTTCTTTTCTATACCGGGCGCCGTTTCAAAATTTTGCAAAATGAGAGCGTTACGCAAAAGTGAAAGGTTTTTGAACGCTTATAACTCTCGTTCGACTGAACAGAATGACTTTATTCATGCATCATTTTATCAAGAAGACTCACAAATTTTTTGCATCAAAATTTGAATGAAGTTCAATTAGTATAAGTAGTTCAACTTTTCATTTGAAAATGACCTTCTCTTGCTCCCATACAAATTTGCATATCAACAGGTTGAAAAACGTGTTTCCCCTAGCAAGGTCATAGGAAACAAGTAACAAATGTCTTCTTCATCTTCAAAATAACTTTTCCCCGTCCCACACACAAATTTCTGAACGCACAAAGCTATTGGTCGAAAATGACATCATATTTGCGTTACGCTCTGATTGGTTCATACTGCCACAGTAACCTTGCCAGCAATTATGGAACACGTGGGAACGACCGAACACCAATAATCAGTCTGAATGGAAGATTTGTATCAACGCAGCGAAAACCCAGGTCATCCTGTTTCCACATTCTAATTCTCCCAGACTTGTCCCACCTGAGAATTGTAAAATAAGCCTGAACAACACAACGGTGGAATGGACCAAATCAGCTGTCTATCTTGGTGTCACTCTAGATAGCAAGCTTATTTTCAGGGATCAGGTTGACAAAACTGTCACAAAATGTAATACTCTGTTGAAACTACTGTACCCATTGATCAACAGAAGGTCTACATTATCCTTTAAAAATAAGCTTGCTGCCTACAAGCAAATTATACTTCCGGTCATCGAGTATGCAATGCCAATCTGGGAGAGTTGTGCAAAAACACATCTCCTGAAGCTTCAGAGAGTACAAAACAAGTTCCTCAGGATGATAATGAACACCCCTCCGAGGACAAGAACATCTGAGGTCCACAGTCTGGCCGAGATAAAAATGCTCGACGATCGCTTTAGTGAGTCTATCAATCGGTACAGGGCACGCTGCCTGACATCGGATCACCAGATCATTCGGAATCTGGTTCCCCACCCCTAGGATTTTCAAATTGTAGTTTTAGTTGTAGATTAGGTAGGTTATCAAATTTTAACAAACAATGCCCCAAGGGCTGCACTGACAATTTCATTTAAAACATAAACACGCTAAACACACCAAACACAAACAATTCATTAACAAAGCTGAAGAGCCCACTGGGCTGAAACACTTAAGATGTTAAATTAGTATATAAGACAAACAATGAAAATAAAGATCAATTTTACTACTTAAAAAAAAAACCAATAATCAGTTCTCGCTGTGCATCCGTATGCGACAGACGTGTTTGACGAGCACGTTGTAGAAAACGCCGCCCGTGAAAACGAGAAGACCAGATTCATCCCACGTCACTTGCAGCTGGCCATCCGCAACAACGAGGAGCCGAACGAAGAAAGAAAGCCCAAGTGGAATCGAAAACATTTCTCCCCCGTCAACTAAATCCGTCCTTATCAGGACTAGGGCATGCAATACCGGGGCATTTTTCCAATACCGGTATTTCGGTATTTCTAAATTTCAATACCGGTAAAAACCGGTAAACCGGTATTGAAGAAAATAAAAAGAAATTTCTTTAGAATTCACTCCAAATTTGCACAATGAATGAAAACTAAATAAATACTCAAAGATACGTGTCGTCATCGCTCGCAGTATGACACTAGCTGAGGTCAAATCGTCGATGTACGCTGACAAAAAAGTAACCATTATTGATTGATTAATGTGAGGTTATCTCCCTTTATGAAGCGAAAGAAAATAACACAACAAAAGCTTCAATGAAGCAGTTTACATCATAGTTCGCATTGATGTTGACGGTGATGACGAAAAAAGCGTGAATGTGAGTTCTGTTGGTCGTGATTTCCATGCAAGGTGATTTCAAATTTCGGGCAGATTACGGTGTTTGAATACATTATTAATTTACTTGTTTTGAATGTCGGACTGTTACCGTGGATTGAAAAAAATCTTCTATAGATTTACTTTATAAATAAAAAAATGTGTAGTTTTTAAGTGCAATACCGAAAAACCGGTATTTTCCGGCTATAATACCGGTATTTCGGTTTTTAATTTTAGCCCGGTAATACCGGTTTTCGGTTTCGGTATTACCGGTATTGCATGCCCTAATCAGGACGATCAAATCAGTTTACCAACTAAAGAGTTGAGTTGAATTTTTCTATTGTGCTGTTGTCAATTCAATTACCGCATCACGGCTGAATATGGCAATCATTAAACGTCGCGTCCCCGATTATACCACATAGAACGTTGAACAACAAACGAACGAAAGTCTAGAAGGGATAATTCGAGCCAAACTGCAACACATCAGTGACCATGTGGTGGAGTTCGCCATTGTTTCTAGTTATGCGTACCGGATTAGTTGCTGTTGGTGGGAAGCAAATTAGGCATATTTCTGTTGAGAAAATCATCCGTCTAGCGTGCACTAATTCAAACTAATTATTGTGGCGCAATAACAGAAGTTCGTCCCCTTTGGTGCAATTTGTATCACATTGCCTTCGTTGGTACCGCCTTCTTTTGTGCAATAGCATCCAACGCCATGACATACCAGCTCTTAGCTGAAATTTTGACTCAGTAATACAACAGTCGTGGAGCTGTGCAGTGGCTGTTCGCACGCAGTTAGCGGCAGCAAGCACCTTGGATGGTGCACTGGCGAGCAGTCGTTGCCCACACTCCCGCTTCTTTCTACTCAATTTTTGAGTACAATTGTATGCTATCTCTTTTTCCCTCAAGGATGTGTTACTCAATTTTCGTTAAACAGTGGATCAACTCAATTTTTGATTAGATCAGCTTCTTACGGACATTTAGTAACATTTCCGTGAGAGAAAAAGAGATAACGCTAATTGTACTCAAAATTGAGTAAAATGAACGGGAGTGCATAGAAGACGTTGGCACAGTTGGCTGTTGGTGCCGATGCTCCTGTTAACCTCGCTACGAGAGACGCCAGTGACGAGACAAACAACCCTAGGGGAATCGCAAACTATTTCTCCCTCTTCAATTAAATCCGTCCTTTTCAGGACGACCAAATCAGTTTAATCACTAAAGAGTTTGTTTGGTTGAATCATTTCTCTGCTCGACGTTCGAGCAGTAAAGTTCGGTTTCTCCGCTGCGCTTCGATCTATGTTTGGACCTCACCAGTGGTAATCCAACTTAGATATCGTTGTGTGGTTTTTTCGTTTCTCGCGCTGTTCGGTTCGGTAGTGTAGTGACACGTTTTCCTTTTCGTCCGTTATTCGTGCCGCGATTTCGGACCCATCTTGTGTCTCTTCGACGCTTGGCCACCTGTTCGAGGTGGCAAGCTTCAACTCTGAGCTGCAGAAGTTGGCAGCAAACCCACTGACACCAACCACTGTTGCGATGGCACGCAACAAAAAAACTGGTGCCTCCACCTCAAGCCACCGTACTACACCAACTACTGCCTGCACCCAACAGGCAAGCGGCTCAAAGCGACCCCGAACTGACGATGCCAATCCTTCGTCATTGGATCACATTGGCCAGTAGTCTGGGCCAACAACAGTTTTGCCACGCTTCCGGTTCAATCGGTCACCGAGCAGACGGTGCCAAAAAAAGTGAGAATTCCACCTCTCTTCACCACCACGAAGGAAATCGCCACGCTCAGGAACGAACTTGCGGCGGCGCAAATCCATCCGTTGTTCAAGCTGTGCAGCATGGGCATCAAGATCGTCTGCTCCACCGAAGCAGATTTTTCATCAACCAGACGATTCCTAGAATCGAAACAGCTCGAGTATTACACTCGCATGACACCCCGGAAGCAAGCCAATGAAGGTGGTTATTCGTGGACTACCGGAACAACCACCGGAGGATATCATGGCGGAACTCAAACGGCTTAAGCTCAAGCCGATTAAGGTGTTCCCCATGAGGCGGGCCGAGGAACGAAACCATCGGGATCTACTGTATCTGGCCCACCTGGAGAAGGGCTCGATCAGCATGAATGAGCTCTCCAAAGTGCGAGCGCTTCTCAACATAATTGTTGAATGGGAGCCGTACCACCCCAAGAAGCGTGACGTCACGCAATGTGCCAACTGCCTTTCATTCGGCCATGGCACGAGGAACTGCCGCATGAAACCGCGCTGTGGAAAATGTGCAGGAAAACATGAAACGGCGAAATGCGACCAAATGGAGGAAACTGCCGAGCCCAAATGTGCCAACTGCGGGTCAAACCACGATGGCCAAAACCGTGCCTGTCCCAAGCGTGCGGAGTACTTGGAAATCCGGAGAAAAGCGTCCACCAGAAATCGCAACGGGCGAAACCGTCATCAACCTCCTCCGAATACGATCGAGAACTTCCCGCCGCTCAGGTACCAAGTGCCGAATCTGCCACCAGTTCCATTGAACTATCGCCAACCAATGCGCCCGCCAGCATCCGTTCGTAACGATTCGTGACAGCCGCCGCCGCCCCCATGCCGGCTCCTCCTCCAGGCTGGGGCAATCCAAATCCAAGTTGCAGTACCTCGACCCAACCACCGGCCGATGAACAGCTCTACGATTCGGAGCAAATGGTCGAGTTCGTCCAAGAGCTTTACCGCCAACTACGTTCCTGCCGCTCGAAGGAGGAACAGCTCAAAGCCGCCACATCCGTGACGATGAAGTTTCTTTACAAACATGGACCGTGAACGCACCATCAGCATCTTAAACTGGAATGCTTGTTCCATCCGGAACAAAACCATCGAGCTCGGTGACTTCCTTAACAGGAAGGCCATCGACATCGCCATCGTCACCGAGACACATCTCAAGCCGGACCTGAATATTTTTATCCCTGACTATCGGATTGTGCGACTTGATCGTAGCGGCTCAAGTGGAGGAGGAGTTGCGATCGCCCTGCGCTACAACATCAACTGTCATCTACTTCCGAGCTTCCAGCTGCAGTCCATCGAAGCCATCGGAGTCGAGGTCGAAACTGCTGTTGGCCCTATCACCATCATCGCGGCCTATTGTCCCAAGCAAGCCAACACCGCCAATGGAACAACAACAATGCTACGAAACGACATCCGCAAGCTAACTCGTAGGCAGGGGCAGTTTATCATCACCGGCGACCTAAATGCGAAACACGAAACCTGGGGGAACACTCGACGCAACCGGAACGGAATAGTACTGCAGGAAGACCTGGAAGAGGGACATTACACCGTCCTGGGCCCGGATACTCCCACCCGGTTGAGCAGATCCGGGGTCCATTCAACAATCGACATCTTCCTCACCAACATGGGGAACAACATCGGCCAGCCGATCGCATACCAGGAGCTCAGCTCGGACCACTATCCGGTGGTGGCCGAAGTTGGCTCCTCGGTCAACCGGCATCGTATCACCAGACGGAACTACCATCGCGCCAGTTGGGAGAGGTTCCGACAACAAGTTGACGACAACATCGATTTCGACATGCGCCTTGAATCGGTTGATGACATCGAACGGCAGCTGCAGAGCATCGAGCAAGCGATCTTCCAGGCCCGGGAGCAACATGTACCGGTGATAGATCAGGTGAGCAACTCTGTACCCATTGATAGACCCACTAAAGAACTTATTCAATTGCGCAACGCCATTCGAAGGCAATACCAGCGAACTGGTTTGCCTACTTTGAAAAGTCATTGCAATCGAATGACCAAAATTAATAAGGCCAGAATGGTGGACCTCAGAAATAACAATTTTTCCGACAAGATCCGCTCTCTCCCAGATTGTGCAAAGCCGTTCTGGAAGTTGACAAAAATCTTAAAAACTAAGCCAAGACCCATTCCACCGTTGATCCCACTTGACAGCAATCGCTCCACGGATCGCTTAATTACTCCTGCAGAGAAGGCTGTTGAGATAGGTCAACACTTCGTCAGCTCCCACAATCTTGGACTAAACATCGTCAGTCCACACGAAGCTGCCGTTAGCGACCTTATAAACAACATCCATCTAAGTCCCAATGACTTCTCGGAAGAGTTGGAAATCTCAGCTGACGAATTGTTGACCTATATCAAAGCGTCTAAGAACATGAAGGCCCCAGGTTTCGATAACATCTTGAACTTGGAGCTCAAGCAATTGAGCCCCCAGTTCTATAACCATCTGGCGATAGTTTTCAACCAATGCCTGCGACTTAGCTACTTCCCCTCGTGTTGGAAGTCAGCCAAAGTCATACCCATCCGGAAACCTGGGAAAGATCCTTCGTGTTCCAAAAGCTATAGACCAATCAGCCTTCTTTCAGGAGTATCCAAGCTGTTTGAGAAAGCGATCCACCGTCGGCTTCTTTCATCTGCCGACGAGCTTAACATCTTGCTCGACGAACAATTTGGCTTCCGACGTGGTCGGTCGACAATTCACCAACTTAACCGAGTCATTAACATCCTCAGACGGAACAAGTCTGTTTCGAAAACATCTGCCATGGCCCTTCTCGACATCGAGAAGGCCTTTGATAACGTGTGGCACGATGGCTTGGTGTACAAGCTGCATCGATACAATCTTCCCATCTTTCTGGTGAAGATAATTAAAAATTATCTGTCGGACAGGACATTCCGTGTTTCGCTGCAGGGTGCAGTTTCTGATGCACAGGAGATTTCCGCCGGTGTTCCGCAGGGAAGTATATTAGGTCCACTTCTGTTCAACCTATTCACTTCGGACATACCCCGCTCCCTGAAAATGGATCTCTGTCGTTGTTCGCCGATGATACCGCAGTCGTCCACAATGGTAGGGTAATAAGAGCGCTTGCCGCGAAACTGCAGCGAAGCCTGAATGTTCTGTCTGAATACTTCACCGAATGGAAGATCTGTATCAATGCGGCGAAGACCCAGGTCATCCTATTTCCACACTCCAACTCTCCCAGACTTGTTCCGCCTGAGGATTGTAAAATAAGCCTGAACAACACAACGGTGGAATGGGCCAAATCAGCTGTCTATCTTGGCGTTACCATAGACAGCAAGCTTATTTTCAGGGAGCAGGTTGACAAAACGGTCACAAAGTGTAACGTTCTGTTGAAGCTACTGTACCCATTGATCAACAGAAGGTCTACATTATCCCTGAAAAGCAAGCTTGCTGTCTACAAGCAAATCATACTTCCAGTCATCGAGTACGGCATGCCAATCTGGGAAAGCTGCGCAAAAACACATCACCTGAAGCTTCAGCGTATTCAAAATAAGTTCCTCAGGCTGATCCTGAACACCCCTCCAAGGACAAGAACTTCTGAGCTCCACCGTCTGGCCGAGATAAAAATGCTCGACGATCGCTTTAGTGAGTCTATCAATCGGTACAAGGCACGCTGCCTGACATCGGATCACCAGATCATTCGGAATCTGGTTCCCCACCCCTAGGTTTTTCCAATTGTAGTTTTAGTTGTAGATTAGGTAGGTTATCAAATTTTAAAGCTAACAATGCCCCAAGGGCTGTACGGAAAATTCATGTAAAACACATAACAATTTAAACACACCAAACACATAAAATTAAACAAAGCTGAAGAGCCCTATGGGCTAAACACTTAAAATGTAAAAATTAGTATGTAAGACAAACAAATGGAAATATAAAACATGTTAAGTAAGTAAAAAGTTTGGTTGAATTTTTCTTTTGTCGGTTTGTAGTTCAATTACGCCGCGTCCCGGAGTATATCACAAAGACTGTTGAACAACTATCGAACGAAATTTTAGAAGGGATAATTCGAGCCGAATTGCGACACGTCATAGACCGACTAGACTATGTGGTTGAGTTCGTTTTAGTTCCTAGTTGCATACCGGATTAGTTGCTGGCAGTGGCTAACAAATTAGGGACATTTCTGTTAAGAAAATTATTTTGGGAATGTAATGTGGTTCAACCATAGTAGAAAATACAACTAGGGCCGTATCATTATTAAAACCAAACGGTCCTTTTTAGGGCCACCAAATGCTATCTAAAGAGTTAACAATAGAATTATCTTACATATTTATTTCCCAATGCTGGTCTATCGTTCAATTAGCACTATTTCGGCCTAGACGTTTATCGGAAATAATAGACTATGAATTCCCAAACAGGCCACAACCATCTACAACGCAATAAGGATAATGATTACCAGGTGGTCGATCATATCAACAGAATATGCTCTCAGCTGCTACAAGGCTCGGAAGAAGAAAACGTACACGGAAGAAACAAAGTCCCCAAAATTAAGTTCATTTCACCCAACTCTGGAGTTCGGTGCGGGAAGCCAAATTTGAGTATATGCCATAGTACTCAAATTTGAATAACTGTATACAAAGTTTATGGAGGATAAATTTAACCGAATGCAATAAAACTCGTAAAAACCAAAGAAAAGAACTTTTCCGCACGGTTAGTTAGTTAATGTTATACAACTTTTAAAATAAAGTGCCTTAAAACATAAATTTACTTGATAATTTTATTCATTTTGTTGTTTCTTAATTTTTAACAATAACGGCTAGTTTAATACCGTAACATATTTATTGTTTTTCGGTTTTTAAATCTAATATACTTCAAATAATAAAAGTATGCAAATGACTTCCATTTTTACTCAAAATTTTGTTGTCAATGAAGTACTCACCCATTGAATAATGTTTACCTAATGTGCAGAATCAAATTTACCCATCTTTCCAGTTCAACAACAGTACTCAACTTTAAGTTTAAAAGTATTCAATTCTAGGTACTTTGTTTCTTCCGTGTATAGCACCTTATCTACCGGGTGTTGAAGCATTTTATCCCGATACTGTCGTTTCCTCCAAAACAATAAGCATTATGAACAGCTTCATAATTGACATTTCCGAGCGGATTGAAAGCGTATCTGCCCGAATGACTTAAATCAATTGGCGGATGGCCTTGACGTCTCTGGAAATTCAAACTGCCCCTCGATCGAGCGGCCGGGAGAGCTAGCTTAACACGAGGTTTCCGAGCGAACCGAAGCCATGGTCAAGTAAACCAGCTTCATGACGAAATGAGGTGGTGTTAGTAGCTGTTCCCTCGAACCCAAAATGGCCCTTTTTTAGGGCCATCAAAACAACTGGAAAAGATAGTTGACATGTGTTGAAAGCTGGAGGCTGGGTTTCGGGATAATCGATTGTGAAAAACATCTTTCCTGTGCCGAAGTCGTAATGTTTTCAACATTTGCACTTTTGGCAGTGTTGTACACACATAAGCCTGGCAGAAACCGTATGCAATTGGAGGTGAATGAAACCAGCTTCTTGAGTAAAAGTTTCCCAAATGAACAAAACTCATTCGCACTGCAAGGTATATTACGTGATATAGAGTATCTTCTTATCATATGTCATACATATTATTTCCAGTGAAAGCAAGATGTATGAATGTAGATACCAAGACAGGCTATATCAATAAAGGTTGTAGTGCGAACGTTTAGTGTATAGGAATTCGATTTGGAAGGAAACCAATTTCGGCCACTCTTTAAACAATCAAGCGATCTAGATTGCACATTGCTTCGTAGTCCTACGTCAACTTTGCGTACAACCCCATTGGGCTGTCCCTTCTAGTTTTTTCACTGTCGATATTGGGACGGCGGAGGCGCACCCCTCAACGCTCGTTTGTTGCACGTACTACTAGTAACTGCACTGGTCACTGTTAACTATTTCCTCGTTCATTAATTTTACTTTCACTGCACTTAATGTTTGTCTATTAATTGTTAATCTTGTTCACACTCTGTCCAGGCTAGCGACAGATTTTGCGGCCTTAATGGCTTGGGTTTTTACATGCTCCTTGTATATACGGTACAACGTCAGAAATAAATGCACTGCCACTATCGCAATTACTATATTAATTTTCATTTCGTGTTGCTCGTGTAGCTCCTCGTGTACATCGAGCCTATTTAAAATTTGCACCTGAGGGTCACCCGTGTTCTGGGTTTCCTTAGATTCCGTGGTTCCCATGTTTTTTTTTTCACTTTTAGTACATTAAAACAATATCTAGCACACCACACTAAAGAATGGCATACTTGGCGATTTCGTTCGATGCTCTTAGTTGTTCACAGTAACTGTAAAACTGTTTGATTAAAATTTCTGCGGTTAACATCAGCAGTGCAAACAGCATGAACACGATCACACTATTCATAGTCACTTTTATCCTAAATTTTCACAGGTTTACTAAGTCACAAAGTCGCGTGCCGCCATGTAACTTTAATTCGATTAACGGCTGTGATAATCTTCGAAATACGAACTAGTCACTTTGAATGTTTAAACTAGAATAATCTTTATTTAATCCATAACGAAGTTATTCTGACACAAACTTGAGACACTTGGAGACACTTGAAAGCACTTATGTATTCTTATGTATTTGTTCACCAATCGGTGATCGGTATCGAAAATGAGAGAGGTCAGACAGAGAATTATGGAGAAGGCTAATTTCGCCAAGCCAAGTGCGCTTGACGACAACACGCTGTTTGCGCGTCGTTGAATGAAATATGATTCTAGCACATTTATTGCTGGGTCAGACTTTAAGTCATCGAACTGCTTTATGAGCTTATGTGCATTCGTTGCATAACGCAGTTCGATGGCTTTGTAAATTGTTTGGTTGTTTTCTCAACGGGGTGCCACTAGTGTGGTCCCTAAAGATTTTGTCTTGGGATTTGTTAACATGTGAGATGCACATGTTACATGAAGGACCTTCTCCAGCGTCTCAAATAGTTGTTGGCAACGCATTACCTCTTGCTGTTTTCAATTTCGACCGATAACTACGAACTCGCTCGGCATCGGTGCATGGTCGTTTCGGAGGATTTCCCGTATGTTCGCTCTGAATCTGCGCAAGCGTTCTGGATCAAATCGGTTAGGCATCTCACTTTCACTATGTTTCTCAAAACGTTTTTCTTCCTAGAGGTAGGACTCTATCCAACGCGAATCGTTAAAACAACAGAACAACTGTTTATAACACACTACTAATTGGAATTTACAGAGATTTTTCGGTGAAAATAAATCAAAGCACCGGCAGGCTTTGATTTATTTTCACTGATTTTATGGATCCGCTGCATAGCACACTGTTGCCTAGTAACGACTTGGCCAAATCCAATATGACCACCAATCGACCGAAATGTAAGATAAACTCTTATTCAAATAACTCTCTTAAATTAGAAATTGAATTGATTTATTGATTCATCGCGGGTTGCGCCAACCAGCTAGGAAAAAAATTTCACCGACGGAAAATTGTCCTGCTCGCTTTCCATGGAGGCTCTCCCACAAACAGTAGCGTTTTTGCAGTCGTGACGAATAAATCGGCACTTGATTAAATGGCGCACAAACCGAACGAAATATTAATTTAATTCTTTTATAAACAATTCTCTGATCTAGATTGGTTGTCCTCAAAAGAACAGATTGTTTATTAGTAGGTTGCGCCAACCAGCTGGGTAAAATTTTCCCGACGGCTCGCCCTCCATTGAGGCATTTTTGCAGTTGCGGCGAACGAATCGGCACCATATTAGGCCCACAAACAAATCGAAATAAAAGTTTAATTCTTGTATAGACAACTCTTTTAATTAAATTGGTTGTCCTTAAAAGGACAGATTATCATTTTATGGATTGCGCCAACCAGCTGGGTAAATTTTTTTACCGACGGCTCGCCCTCCATCGAGCACCGACTAAATCTAAAATTAGTTCTTTAATAAACAACTCTTTTATTTTTATTTATTGTCCTCAAAAGGACAGATTATTTCCACCTACTGCTGCTCGCCCCAAGGACGCTTTCCCCCAAACAGCAGCGTTTTCGAAGTCGCGGCGAAACAATCGCCACGATGAGGTAAGATGGCGGGTTGCACAAACCGACGCGATTGTGCGCCCCCATAATCCACCATTTTACCTTATCGCGACGATCGCTGTTTGGGAGAGCCTTGATACTTACCAGCTGCTACGCGACCACCAGGTGCCTCTGCGACCAGCTTCGCTGCCGGAATGAAGCAGCTGCGACCAACTACCTGCGACCAGCGAGCAGCTCCACACAGCTTCAATGCTGCCAAACGACTGAGGCAAAATTTTCCTAAGTGTTCGTTTTACACCGTTCTCTGCTGCATGCGAGACGTACATGGAGAGACGAATAGCATGATTGGTTAAAGTCTCTCTCTAATACAAAGAAGAAGAAGATGATGATGCAAGAGTTCCTTGCTTCGATTTGAAATCTGTGATAGGAAATTTGGTAAATTTATTCTTCAAAATAACATTATAAGACATCACCTTATATTTGCGTTATTTTCCATAGTTTACTATTGGTTGAGAATAATGTTTGACAATTAAACTGGAGCGCGGTAAAATTTCCGACCGATTGAGGAAGAAATCATGTAAATCTATGGTGGATTTTTTGAGTTATTCGCGTACAAAACGTACGGTTTTTCGTGACGGTCGCAATATTTTAGATTTTCATTTGACACCCTACCCTTGCCGTAAGACGTATTCTACGTCAAAACCATCACAAATACATGCGTACAACGCAAATTTATGTGGATAGCTTAAATTCGATACACTCCTTAGGTCACGATATATGTTGATTTAATTAGATGAGCATGAATAGCGAATAGAGTTTGCCATGATAGCTTTCATAGATGGTGTAATTGCGCAAAGAGTGAACAGACCAGAGGTTTTGGAAAATCTAAATGTTTATACTCCCACTCAATTTCTAAGAAACAGAAATCTGTTTTATATTAACAATCTAAGAACAAACTTTGCCACGAATGAGCCTTTGAAGAGAATGATGTCATGTTATAACGAGTATTGCGAAACAATTGATGTGATAATAAACAAAAGTACACTTAAAAACATTTTTTTGGAAACTAGCTAGAAACCCATTTGGAAAATGATCAAAATATGACAATGCGAATTGCTGTGATTGAAAACTTTGATTGCCAAAATCGTGCTAGAGGCAAGGTGATTTTCATCTTCTGTGACGTGATTGGGAAACTAGGAGAATTTAAAATTAACACTTCATTTGATCACTTTTTAAAAAATAAAACCTAGAAACACTTTTTAAAATTTTCGCTAGTAAACGCGAGCAAATTCCTTTTAATTCTACTATGAGCTTATCTTTTGAAAGATAGGCCTATTTCGTCTGCTACTTACAGACTTCTTCAGTGTCGAGTGCTCGACCATCGATGGAAGAAGTCTGTAAGTAGCAGACGAAATAGGCCTATCTTTCAAAAGATAAGCTCATAGTAGAATTAAAAGGAATTTGCTCGCGTTTACTAGCGAAAATTTTAAAAAGTGTTTCTAGGTTTTATTTTTTATTTTTTTAAAAGTGATCAAATGAAGTGTTAATTTTAAATTCTCCTAGTATCCCAATCACAATCGTTCTACTAATACGCACAAAAAAGGTTTTTTAAAAATAGTGTTTAAAAAAAGTGAATGTTCTGTGACGTGCAATACGTGAGAACTTGAATCTGAATGTATCCGAAAGAATAATTCACTGAAAAAATATTTTACTTAGCTGCTACTGGAAACACATGTAGATATTTTACAATACTATAATAAGATACTTTAACATGAATATCACTTAGAAAAAGAAATTCTAGTTGAGTAATCATTTACATTTTACTCGACACATAAGATTCACGTGATTTTTCGAAAAACTTTTCACATACTGAATCACATGAAAATTAAGTAAATTTCTAGTGGATATTTTCCACTGATTATATGAATTTTTCTGTTGGTTGTTCGCTACAGACCGCAAAAATCACATTTGAAGAGCATGTATGCACATCAGCAAGTCATAATTAGAAAAGTAAACAAAATCAAACGATTACAAGTTGCTCAAAAGATTGCTGAGCATCCAGTTTGAATTCTGGAAACAAGTGGTATGGTCTGATGAGAGCAAATGAGAAATGTTTGACAGGAAACAGCACCCTCGTGTTTGGATGAAGTTTCAAGAACGTTTGTTGGAGCAGAACGTACAGAAAACTGTGAAAATGGTGGAGGAAGTATTATGGTGTGGGAGTGCTTCGAGTGGTCCGGCATAGAAAATTTCGTATAAATCAAAAGCATTCTGACTGTTGATCGTTTCATTGATATAATCAATGAGAATTTGGAGGAATCGCTGCTCAAAATGGGGCTCGAGGAAAACTTCATTCTCCAGCAGGACAATGGCCCAAAGCACACAGTTCGAATAACAACTGTGTACTTCAAAGTAAATCGCATTAACTGTTGGAATGGCTACCACAATTACCAAACCTCAACTCTATCGAAAATGTGTAGTCAATTTTGGATAGACACGTTGATAAAGGCGAGGTGACGAATAAAACCAAACTGTTCACAGCTTTATATGAAGCCTGTCAGAACATCGATGGAGCATACCACCACAACCTCGTCTTCAAGCAACTTACTTTAATATGTTTTCATTACAATTTCTATTGTGAGCACTTTATTTTCCCCAATCAGTAGTAGAAGAAGTTCAATAAAAGTGAGCATATATATTTTCAGTTGGAGAATTTTATTTGTTTCTATGCATCATTAGATATAGTGGAAGAAAAACATGAATTTTGTCGAATACAGTGCCTAGTTGTCTCTGAATGTGTAAAGGGTATCACTCTTTATGATTATTCGTTGTGGCGAGAACTTATAAATTTTCCAGTACTGTACATCCAAACTTACATGTTCATACATTCTCTTAGGCGACTGAAGACAATAAAGATAACAATTCCGTCGAATGAATTTACCTCAATCAAACGTCAAGTACTGTGAATTCTTGTCAGACCACTGTTCATTGAGGATCAAATTAAATATTCCATTTGAAGTCGCGTAAACAGAAACCATCATGCACTTCCGGAGCCACTCCCTTTCTCTCCGTTGGGATGCCGAGTCTTTTAGGGGCAATAAATAAAAGAGCAAATAATATGTCTCCGTACAGCAGGTCTGTGACACTTTTGCCAGCAACACAGAACAAGGCACAGCCAGGTCCACCCCACTTAGCAGAGCCATTTTAGGACCGAGCTGTTTTTCATTGGAAGCAAGATGAACACGGCATTATTTGCATATATACACCTCCCTTCTCCCCCACTTTCAGTTTCTGCTTTCCATCCACGTATTTCACATATAGCCTCTGTCACCACAAAATAGCCCATAGCTCCTTACTTTCGTTCGATAGACAAAAACAGGACCAGATCAAAGCGGATGGCATAAAAGCTATACGTTTCTGGGCTGTAGATCTGGGAATGAAATGGATGGATTAGGTGGAGGTTCCAAAAGTTGCTGGTACCGAAGAGCGTGGGCGAGATGCAAGGAGGGATACGAGAAAATTGTTGTATTAGGCGAAACAAAATAGCACTCGGATGAGTAAAGCTCATTAAATTAAAATATATTGGCTTTCCCTCGGAAAACTAAGCTAAATCTAAACGAAATGCAGTACATTGACGGTGGTTTTCAGAGCGAATGCTTTTTAGTATGAATAAACTCACTTAATTGATATGAGGTAAACCAACTGGTGGTTTGCATTTCGTATCAACCCCAGAGAGATGCAAAGTCCAACGTTAATGTGCTTTTGATAGATAGAGTCTAAACATTCAGGGCACTGTGATAAAAACGACGACGATGATGAAATGATGTTTCAACGTAGGACTACGTTTCTCTTTTCTATACCGGGAATCATTTTAAAATTTTGAAAAATGAGAGCGTTACGCAAAAATGAAAGGTTTTTGAACGCTAATTACTCTCGTTTGGATGAACAGAATGCCTTCATTTATACACTGTTTAACCAGAAAAACTACAAATATATTGAATTCAAATTCCAATTAAGTGCTTTTTGTATAAGCAGTTCAATTTTTTACTTTAAAATTAACCTACTTTTGCTCCCGTACAAATTTGCATACGACCAGGTTGAAAATATGGTTTTCTCTTTCTGAGTCCTCAAAAACGGGTAACAATTGGTTCAAATTGTCTTCTTCTTTTATTTCACTTGGTTTTATTTCATATTTAATACAGCCATAGCCACACCCCTCAGTGCCTGGTTTTATAACTGAAGCCCGTCCCCTCTTTTAAAATTTGCTCCGTACTGCATGTTTGCGCCTCTCTTCTTTCTAGACAATGCTATCAACGCTAGTATAAAGGCCTCACCAAACTGCAGCTTTTTTTTGCCGCCGACGCGATGCGTTTTTTAATCGCATTGGTTTGTGCGCTCCCATAAGCCTCCATGTAATCTCACCAAGGCGATTTTTTCGCCGCGATTTTGCTGCAGCGGCGGCAAAAAACGCTGCAGTTTGGAGAAGCCTTTAAGCACACGATTCTAATCAAAATGATTGCATAGGGATGTTCAAGTTCGATAGAGTGGCACGTACGGTTGTGTTTTGCATTTTCTCGTTACGAAGATTTTATCCCGTTTATTTTTCTCGTGATTGCGCTTCTGGCTTGCAAATTATCACCTGCGTTTGCTCATCTACAAGCCAGAAGGAAGCGCCACAATGTCTTGCAAGTTTCCCCGCTCTACCTATTGCCGTGGCAATGCATAGTGGGCAAAAATGGATCCAAAATCCCATTAATTCCCATTAAGTCCTAAAAAATAGCTTATCTTATGGGGAAAATGCGGGGAATCTAATGGTTTTAGTTTTATTTAGGGTTGACCACAGTAAGCGTCCCATTTTGCCCATTTCACCCCTAACTTTGGGTGCAAACTAGAATGTTTACCCAAACACTAAACTTGGTGCTACTATATTGAACCAAAATACACTGTCAATGCAAAAAAAAAGCTCAAGAATTGTATAAGACAAATTTTACTTTGATCGGATGCCAGGAAGTGATCCATTATACCCGATTTTCCCTTAAACATGCATAAACTCGTATACCATGTGGTTTGGAAGATTGGATCCTGTAATATTTCTCTCACTTCCACTGTACTCATATGTAAATGTCAGAAAAGTCGAATGGTGATGGCTTCGTTTAGGGTTCACTTCAGTAAATTGTCCATTTTACCCGATTTTACCTCATAATTTGCGTAGCAGCTGCAGAAGAACACTCCATTCACTTTTACAACCGCAAAGCCTTCGTTTGTGGTAGACACAACCTCCTGAACCGGGTACTTGCCCGTGGTCCATAATGCCGCCATATTAGCCCTGTCCGCAAACCAGTTCTCGTTGCCGGGTGGGATGTGGTCGGAAATAATGGCGATATCCGATGCCGACTCGCTAACTGTCTGACACAGCAGTTGCTGGGCGACCTCACAGTGGTTCAGGTTTAGTTGGGTTACCTGCATTACTGTTGGCTCGTTGGTATACCCTTAGCGGCCGGGCACTTGCCCCCCCCCCCCCATGACGTGCTTATCGTCCGGTTTCCCGGCGCACATCAAGCATTTGGGGGGACCTTTGCAGTCCCCCGCTTTGTGGCTAGTGCATTCCCACGACATGTGCCCGCTCTCCAGGCATCTGAAACATGCCTTCGGCGGCTGGTGTAGGCTTAGTGGGCATACAGACCATCCCACCTTCACCTACGCCACCTTCAACGCCGCGTGTGTGGCAAGTACAATCATACGCTATGCCCAGGGAGTCGAGAAATTTTCCTTAACGAAAAATTCCTAGACAAGACCGGGAATCGAACCCAGCCACCTCCAGCATGGTGTTGCTTTGTAGCTGCGCCTTTGCTGACTGAGCTAAGGGAGGACCCGTGCCCAACTATGCCTGTTGGTAGTAAAAAGGTTGTTATTGATAAAATTTCAAATTGAAATGCATAAGTTTGTGTTTGTTTATATTGAATTGGCTCATCTAAAGACAAACTAAAGAAATAAAGTCATTGTTTATTGAATTATAATGTTTTCATTATTTAATGGCTGATAAATCATAAAAAAAAATTTAGGTGTTTCTAGGCAGATTTGCTTTAGTTTGTTTTGTGAAATGTTGTATTAAGTAAATCGAATACAGCTGGCAATGTCTTAATTCATAACATTAGAAAAAAAAACCGTACAAAGACTGCATTAAGCAATAAATCCATCGAGTGGGATGAAGTTGCACCCATAAATAGACCCAATTTGGTGCCTATAGACCGACAATCAATCCATATCCATCGAATGTTTCTGACTTTATAAAAAGAGTTGTGTAACTTTTCGTGATACAAACTACCAAATGTCTTATCAAACATATCTTAGCAAGTGTCTTACAGCTTAAAAACTTTATGAGTTATAATAAAAATTGTAATGGATCATTGCCTAATAGGCTGAGTTAAGGGACACACCCTACATTTCATTAATTCATTATTTTATTTATTTATTTCATCAAACAACGTAGCCTAGTAAATTAACAGAAACATATGAATTTTAATCCATTTCTTCATGCTGTCGTACAATTTTGCTATGTAAAGTAAAGAAAAAGTAATCTTCTCATCTTTCTAGACATTGCTCCTCTACGTGTTCGATACTTTAGAACTGGCAACACTCCAAGCCAAAATACACAGAAAAAGAAACATTGAATTTTCTGCGTTATCTAATGCACACCCAGCAAGAAAAATGTTAGAGTTAGACGATGTTAGAATATGGTTAGACGTTATAAACATAAAGCTTTAAGCTCCAGGTGCATGATTTAATGGAGAATGGGTAACGTTCCGGCTGTCATTCTTTTTTATGCGCGCAAAATATGAAGCTTCGAACTGGGGCAAAGCTGGTGTCAGGGTTGCCAGAGTCTTAAGTAATATGAACAATATGAATTGAGTGATATTATTTATAATAATTTTCCATTCTACATATCGATTGATGAGGATCATTCTTCGAATTGGTTGATTTTATTTTTATTTCTAATAAATTATGCTTTGAACATGAGCAAGTTGGACCCAACCAATTAAATAACGTGTTGTTTTATAGATACGCCTTTACCTACGTTGGGGTGATAAATCTTCCAAATACCAAGAACAATTATTTTTAAGTTAGCTGCTATGCTTAGAAATACAGAACAAAATACTAGTATTAAATTCATTATTACAGTCAACGGTCAACAGTTTATAGATCTTTCAATATGTCAGGCAAATTGTCCAATAATAGTTGTTTGGATTTCAATTAAAAAACCCAAGCTGGCCAACCAATTTTTGACACTGGTATTGAAAGTTTTGCCTTGTCATGAGTGTTTTCTGATTAAAAGTCCGCTTATTGAGTAGAGTTGATTTATAGAGGCTGTGCAAAAATTTGTGAATTTTTATTGAAACTTGACATTTAAGAAAAAAAAAATTAAAATGTCCGAAACCCCCTCTGCCGTTGATCGTCCGCTTATTGAAGGATTTTTAACTAAATTAAGTTTTCATCAGTCAAAAATTAGCTCACTAAAGTAGCTCACTAAAATAGGTTATTTGAAAACTACCCATCGGTACAATTTAAGTGCAAACTAGCTTTAATTATTTTATCGTTTTACCCCCACAAAACATAATTATTTTACATCGAGTCTTAAGAACAGTGCTGTTCATTGGCGTAACTACTGGGGGTGCCTTGGGGGCCAGGCCCCCCCCAAGGATTTTTTCCTAATATATTTCTAATTTGAAATGAAACACTATTCATAATTTCTAACGAATTGTAGGGTTTTTCTTGTTTTTGTACTTTGCTTTCTCCAGAAATTGTTTGAACGAGTAACTATTCCTGAAGGAGTAAAGTGCACATACCCTCTTCCCCACACTTTTCTTATATCCCACTGTACCTTATAGGATAAAAATTATATATCAAGAAAACCATTGTTAGATCCATGAGAATTCCGATATATCAACATTACATCCATTTGCTAGAACCAAAGATGTGAAGAGAAAGTATCGATAGGTCATAAAGCGCTCGGCAGGTTATGTAATTGAATAGAATTAGTTTGAAATTAAGCATAGGGCTTTTGTTAAGCAGTATTTCGAAACAAGCATGCTTGATCGTGCTCAAATACCGTCAAAGGCACATTATGGTTCTTGCGATGTGAAATCTCTGTTTTTACACTTCCTAAAGACCACATGTGATGGAAACCAAATTCCAATTAGAGGTTTTTGAAAACACAACTTCTCATTTTTACCAGTAGTGGTTTTTCTCGTCGTTGTTTACTTAACAACCTCGCAGAGAAACCCGGTAAGATGTCGTATGCTGATCTTCTTAACAGCATGTTTTGGCGGAAACCCAATCATTGAATATATACACTATTAATTTTTTTTAAATGCGTTTGCTTCGAAATACTGCTTAAAAAAAGCCCAACGCCTGTGCCCTAAACAATTCTAAATTCTAATAATTCAATTCTATTAATATTAAAACCTCTAGAATCATAACTAAAATAATAGCGACAGTTAAATGTAGAGCCTGTTATGTTGAAACATAAGATTTGAAACACTTTTCTGTGTACGTATTTTAATTTTATTATTCAAAAAGGTTTTACAATAATGAGTTTTGTTTATAAGCGCATTTTAGAATTCACGGTATTATTTTCTCTTGTACGAACAATTTAGTAGAGTATAGACTCCCCACATTGATTAAAAGTTTCGAAGCTAACGAATGTCCATAAGCAAAATATGGAGATAGAAGTTTATTAATTAACGATAATATTTTCGAAAATGTAGCTTTCCAAAGTAACAATTCAAATGCAAATTGGTTTTATTCATGTTTTATGGTAGTTTTATCAAAACGTTATGGAGATCATCTGGTTTTATCAGGGCATTTTCCAAGTTAAACTGGTTGTAACTGATTAATAGTTCTTAGGTGTGATTAAAGAACACTTGAAGAAACCTCCATAAAACTACATCATTTATAAGTGTAATTCACCTTATAAGTAATTTTATAAGATACTTGATTCCTCTCTCAAGACATCGTTTCGTAACTTTCTTAAAACCTGATAAAAGTTTTGACACTCAAAACCATTGTTAGCATATTCAAGTTAATTTTTTTTTATCGACTTCCGCTGGTGAATAAAAACAATAAATTATAAGCTGTAATTATGACTAAGAAAAACAAATATGCAAAGGCACTTTTGATTTGCACGTTCACATTTTCTTTGTTTATGATGTGCCTTTTTCACACTGATCTTATGGCTATATTATGAAAGAATTGTTTACCTTTAGCAATTCAAACAAGTTTTATTCAAGCGAAACTTATCTTTTTCAAGAACAGAAAAAATAAATATGAACTTATCGCGCTCCTCAAAAAATCTGTTAGTCTTGTGCAAGCAATATAAGTTTTATTTGCGTTTTATGATAGTTTTCGATAAAACCATTGAAAAAATGGCAAGTGTGGCTATTCTGGATTCCCAAGGAATGGTAGCCATTTTCATAAGTATGCAACAAAACTCTCATTTTTCTAATGGTACGAACAAACAATGCTGTTTAAAATACATTTTGAAACATAAAATGGATTGTAGACACAATTTATTCAAGATCTAACAATTTATCAGCCTTTCTCACCTAATAGTTGAATTTTCTACTATTTGTTTTATTTTTAAATAAGTCAGTGTTCTAACAATAATTCAGAGGCGCATTGAAATTTTCGAACTTTTATGTTATGAAACACCAATAAACTGAATGTCGCATGAAAAATTCATCAAACGCAGGCAAACAACAGATGCATTTATGGTCACCTTGACAATTAATTTACATACGTATCCACTTCGGAAGAGAAATATAGTAGCTACTACTCAACTATAAACAAAAAAAGTCCCCATTCAGCAGAACAAATCGAAAAATGGAATCTTCGAAGCATATTTGTGACAGACTGGAAGTATTCTTAAAGAGGAAAATTATAAAACTATCAAAACTTGTGGTAGTTTTATCATAGTTATAAGTATGTCTTGAATGTCATTACAAGTATGCACCGATAAAACTATCAAGTTTTAAGCGAACCTTGGGAAATATTCTTGAGAACCTCCTGTAGTATGGGCCTTTTGGAACTTAAGAGGGTTTTATGGCTGTTTTATCGATGTTATGTAGAATATCTAGTTTTATGCGTGGTTTTATCAAATGAGTCTTGAAAACTTCTTCAAGTGTACCTTAAAATTGAATTTGTTACTTGGGTTAGAAGTAAGGTAAACATGTAATCAGGTAAATTTCTGAAATCATAACATTTATTGAGGTTGACTTCAGTACCAGTAGTAGTCGATATAGATTGCATAATGGGTCTGTATGTCAGATTTTATCAAAATTCACTTCGCATATATTATAACTGTTGTCGAACATTTATACTTACGATTTCTTTAAAAGATTTGATTTTCAATCAAAAGGTTCTATTTTTGGCTGAAATAGTTCCTAATAAATAGTGGTGGCCAATATAATCAATACATCTACAGTTTTTCAAACAAAACAGTCATATTTGATACTCTCTATGTCTAGACAATAGAAGTAACCTGAATTTCAAACTGTGTAGAATTTATATGTCTTTAGAATTACCACCATATTTGAAAACTTTATTTACTCACCAATGTTTGAAAATTTTATAACCATTAATTTTCTTTTTCAAAATAGTTTATTTCAAAAGCATGAAATATTTTGCTAAAGAACTCATTCTTGTTTAACTTTTCAATTTAAAATTATTTAAAAACTAATTTTTGGCCAAACCTTCTAACAAGGCAAATCTGATGCCATTATGTAGACTGTACTTAAAAATTTAAAAATTCAAAAGGGTGCATTTGTTATTTTCCCTATACTGTAGTTGTTAATCTCTTTTGCTATACCTTCATAAAATTTCGAAAAATTTCCATGGAATTTCGATGCCCTAGAATACTATCAATGTCAAACAAAATCTTAAGTTTAACCTCAAATATTTCTTTCGAACTGCCGTGAAGTTCTCAATAGGTTTTGATGAAATAAACCTCGGAAATCTCCTTCAAAATTTTTTAACTCTCCTTAGAAATTTAACTCGATATAACTTATAAATTTTCATTGTATTGTTCATAGTATTCCACTTTAAAACAAACTTGGTTGATGATTTGCTTACAGATCTTTCAAAGAGTTATTCAATAAGAAACTTAAATTGAATTCCATTGAATGGCTTTAAAATATCCACATTATAGAAACCGAAAAATAATCTCTGAATTTTTAAATTACTGTTTTTTTTTTTAATTCCTTTATTATCAAGATTTTCAGCCCTGGGCTGGTTCATCTCCCGTCGTAGTCGCTCAAATAACTTTTGGGTATGTTTCGTAACTTTGTCCGGGGTGAGATTTGAGCTCGTGACTTTGGCATGAGAGGTGTGGATGTTACCCACTGTTTTTTAAACTACTGTTACTGTTACCTGTTTTTTTATTCAGTGATATTTTGACTACAGATAAATTCAGTTAGTATAATTCGAGAAGTAAAATTGCTGTGTTTAGAAAGATTGCATTTTCACTTTATCTATTTACAGAGCTCCGTACAATCTTGACAAACGAACAAAATGAAATATGAACAAAATTAAGAGATAGGTAGGTATATCCTAATACTTCAGATATTTGTTTTTTTTTCAAGAAAACATAATCGTGGAACAGGTTCCAGGGTTTTTCCATTTTTTTAGATCATTTTAATAGTTATTTTGTAAAAATATATTGGAACCCCTGACCACGGGTATTAAGGACAACATCATACCCTAGATATATTCAGAGTTTTTTTGTAAGGAGCAACTTTAAGCTAATAGCTGCATATCAAAACGCTCAATTTGAAAATATCACTTGTCATACAAAAACCAAAGGACCGATATTTTATTGACAACATATTTACATCTCCACTGTTCTTTCAGAACACCAAGAATTTAGATTCCGATCATCTAACGTTGATAATTCCGGAACAATTGAAAGCAACGCTAGTGTTCTTCCTCAACTAGCACCTCCATCAGCTTCATCGGAAAACGGTCGTTCTCATCTACGTTGGAATACAGTCGTAGCAATGATAAAGTGTTCTGCTATGTTTGCTGCTTTTTTTTGCGCAAAGGCTTTGCGAAAACAAAATGAAAAATTTATTTGCACTATTTTCAATAATTGGAGAAAACTAGGCGAGAAAATAAAAGCTCATGACGATACTACATTGCATAAGGAATGCTTCGTAAAATATTTACTTCACAAGCAATCGTTGTCATCTAGAAATGTACACGAAAAACGTTTAAAGGTAATTGAAGAGCAATAGCAACATTATAGAGAAAACGTTAAGAAGCTGAAGGAAATTGTGAAGGATGAGTATCTACCGACAAAATTTTGAAGATTTTAAACGCGTTATCCAAATCAATCTAAATTTTAATATAAATTTAAAATGTCCATTGACTCAATGTTGTTCTTTGAAGTTTTAATATATTCAGTTCAAACTTGACTCTATATAGAGTCAGATCTATTCTGTGCCTCGGTTAGTGGAGATGCATTAAGAGAAGGGGTTCAGGTTACAGGTTACGAGTAAGGTGACTACAGTAACCTCGTGTGAGTTCATTCTTAATTTGATCCACACGGAATAATACGAGGGTTATATTCACCACACTCGATTCTTTTAAGACATCTCGACTCATCGAGGCGCAGAATAGACCTAATTATTCGATTAAAATTGTTTTGATTCATCAATTAAAATAATCTGTCCCCAACAATTACGCTACTTTCTTCGCTCTTCTCAATATTTCTATAATCGAAAAAAATCTTCGGGTAGGCCCCCTCCAGGCCCCCTCCAGACTAATTGTCTAGTTCCGCCAATGGTGCTGTTAATAGTCATTTCGACCGAATGCGATTCATTTACCGATAATTTCTTGCAGAATCTGATTTACAAAACATCACGTATGATGAACTTGTTGTGCTTGATTATTATCATAAATTTGTCTCATATTGTATTGTATACTTTAAAATCCAATAAGATTGTTGAGATTCCATGCATTTTAAAACGATATTCATCATTGCATATTATTTGAATATGGCAGTGAATGTAATTCTTTAAAGAGCTACAATTCTATAACGCTTGTTAACGATTGTTGTAACATCAAGGTTATTTAGTTTGAAAATATTACTGTGAAAATGTATAGAAATTTGAATATATTTTCATGCCTATTCTTGCAAATGAATAGAAAATAAACATTAATTCTTTTATTTAGGTAGAATTACTTTCAGCCTGCTGCATCAAAACACTAGCAGTGGGTCCATAAATCCAAACACTTTGCGATGTTTTTTTTTATCATAGGTTGCCTGCAGTTATCTATACGTAAGTTTCAAATATAGGAGAATTTATAGGGAATTGTTCGAATATTTATCACACAAGTTGTAAGAAAATTTAAGTTTAAAAGTGTAAGAAAAAACAAACAAATTATAAACTGCCGTTCAAAGTTTAAATAATTACAAATTACTAAACATATATAGAAAAACATAAATATGTATAAGAGAAACTGAAATTTTCTGGTATAAGAAAAGCATTGATTAAATCTGCATTCATTACTGATTAAAATGCTTTTACAATAATTATGATTAAAAAAATATTTCTTTTTTGTTTTTTCAAAATACCGGAACTTCAATGAAATACAATGAAACAAATAGTAAATTTGAAATTGGATCACTGCTGAACTATGAAATTAATTCTTTGATACCTAAGATTAAAGGAAGCACATTAGTTCATTTCATTTAAATTATTAAAAAAATGGTAACTGATCTGAAAGTAAACATTTATTACTCATCGCGATTAACGTGTACTTGGATTATGTAAAGTTGATGGTTTAAAAATTTAAAGAATTTAAATTTAAGACAATCAAAAAACCATGAGAAAACACGGAGAATAATTTCGTTGATTGAAAAATCATTGTTCAAGTTCAAACATAAGAAAATAAATTGAAAGCATGTTTTCGACAAAAATATTAATATTTGAATCAAATTCAAGGCATGTTTATCCTCACAATATACACATCGTAGAAGGGTACCGTGTACTTTCCTCTTCATAACGTGAGGCCGAGGTGAAGTTTCAACGCTCGTGACATGAGAAAAATTTTACCCTTGGTAGATTATTTGCTCGATATCACGGACTAGTCCCTTTTAGGTTCATGATAATACCCTTGGTTTGCAAGCAATATGGTTATAATGCAATCAACCCAAATTACTCAATTATTTCAAATACAATATACCTACCTAATATAAATTTGGAATGTAAACAAAAAAACAACAATCAGGCATCAGCCAGAAAGATTTTTGTTTGTTTTCGAAATTCCTATGTCTATTTTTGACGACGTTAACCTGTATAAAATAAACGTTATATGATGTTTAATTCAAAGATTGCTGCCATTTGGAATGAAACATGGAATATTTTTTAAATAAAGCAGGTTTATTTTTGTGGTCAGAATAAACTAAGCTTATGTTTAAATTTGACTGAAATATGTTTGTTTCGACAGTACTTTTTTCAGTGTGAAGTAGGAAATTGCTAAGTGGAATTTGCTGTGTCTGATTGGATTGATATGAAATGATTTGAGAAATCAAAATTTGATGTGGTTAAACATAATGTCAAACTCATTCAGTTAAAATGATGATAATAAAAAGGTGAATAATTCTACCAACTAGTATGCATTAGCATGAACATATAAATATTGCATAACATCATATAGTGGATATAGTGCATTAAGTTTTGACAAAGTTTTTCCAACGGCATCAAACCAACGAATATTAAGTTTTTGATCGATTGTTTTATATTTTGGAAACTTCTTTCGTGACACTCAAGTAGATTTTTCAACATGAGAAAAATCGTTTATTCAATATTTACTCATCATAAGTGAATTAATTAATTTATTCGGAGAACGACTGCTTTAAGCTTGCAATAAAAAAAAAATCTTGCCGATTGGTTATATTAAGAAAATAAAATAAAATATTCGTCCACTATCTCCACTATCAAGAAGTACTTTTTATTCTATCCCAAGATGGCTAGGTAAATGTCGTATAGTTCGTTAATCGACCTGCTAAGATCAAAGACAAACCAAATAAAGAATAAAGAATTTAAAATACATCTACAAGCAAATTTCTCTTGACACAATATAAAAATAAAAGGAAATACTTTTGGCAACGCTGGCAGATTAAGCTCGAATGAGCTACGTCGCAGCTATCGTTCTTTTTTTTAATGTTTTCGCTGCTGTCATTTCATTTTCAGTCGGCAATGGTGTTTGGACGGCGTATATACCTGCAAACAGCGGGTTTTAATGTTTGATGCTGCTTATAAAAAAGGTTAGTAATCAAAGTTCTATGGTCGTTTGTTTTCATTCTGCTAAATATACTATTAAATGCTAAGTTTTTGTTTAAATAGCAAAGTTTAAACAAACGCCCATGAAACTTTGATTGCGAGCTTTTTCATGAATTTCAACATAAACCTCGTCTAACGGGGTCTAACCACCCGCATTAAATTACGTCTAACGTTAGTCTAACATTAGACTAACGGGTTAGCTATGTACACCGGTAATGTCTAACATCGTGTGTCAGATGTGTCTAACAGACGTCTAACATTAGACGAAAGTTAGACAAAATGTTCGACGAACAGTCTAACGTGTTCGACTAACGTTAGACTAATGTTAGACTAACCTTTCTTACTGGGCATAAAGGGAATGCTAGATTTGGCCGAAAATAATGGGATATTTCATGTAATTTTAACCCAGGTAACGCCTGAATCTAGTTTGTTGTATTGGCGATGGGAAATTATACGCACTTTTTAATTTTTTTTTGTTCTGTGTACCTCAGGAAATCCAGCGAGGTTGTGGGTTTTGAACAAATATTAGCATTTATTATAATATTGCTATTTCAGTCGACGAAACAGAAAGAATTCGACGCAGTAATGCACATTTTAAACATTCACCACAAAAAATGGCACATATTATCTCAACATAAAGGCACAACATCTTATACACAGGAATAAATAATTAATTTTAACAAGCGCGTTAAATTTCCCCTCCTTTAATTCCAAGCCAAAAGAGCCGTAAACATCGAAATTGGTTGCAATCTTTCATGCACCATGCAACAATGTTTGCAATTTTTCTTACAACAGGCTAGACTCAGGCGTTATTTGGTTTAAATTTACATGAAATATCCCATCAATTTCTGCAAAATCTAGCGTTCTCTTTATGTGCATTAGATAACGCAGAAAATTCAATGTTTCTTTTTTTTCAGTGCAAAGTCGTCATCATTTATCAGTAAAGTCGTCAGCGAGTTATCAGAAAAGTTTTCGGTGCATGAAAGCCTTCAATATGTTGACAATGTTGTGATCGTCAAAAATATCCATTTTAATCGTCAACAAATAATTAAAAATTTAAATTACTCAGCAATGCTGCAATCGTTGATAGTTCAGATATCAATTTATCAACCTACAACTATCGATCTCAATGGAATCGATGGTTGAACAAACTGTAATGCAATATGCAAGCAAGATTGAGCTTTATTCAACTTGAGCACACAACTTATTACCTATTGAGGTAAGTTAAGTTTTCCAATTCTATGTATTGAGCTACACGTTACAAGGTTCACCGAATTTTTCATCAGAGTCAAACTGGCGCAACAACCATCGATCGATACGACATCCAACTGAACAATAATAAACAGCCGGCTGCAAGCCTGTCAATATGTAGGCCAATGCCGTTTTGGCGGTTATCATCACCAGCTAATGTAGGTCAGCAAGAGCAATAACAGCAGCTATTGGAGAAGTATAAGGAAAACAACAATTTGAAAACAAACATTAGCTAGAGTAGGAGATGTTGAAATTGTATTGATTCTAAGGCAGCGGACTTATCGTCGAACAAGGCAGGGATATAGGAGAAATGCGATACCAAATAGGTTCCACATTATCTGTATCACTAGTCAGCTCGGTCAGTCATATTTATATATTGGTTCGTCTAGTTCCACCAAACGATTGACAATTGAAAGACCGTTTCGTACAATCGAGGAAAAACACCACATTTATTCAAAGGCTGTACTCGAAAGAAATGATACACAATCACTAGCTTGTAACTTTTTAGCGCGTGATTAAAAGTCAATGAAATATTGACTGAAACTTGCTAAGAGTGCAATGTTGACGTTGGTAAGATTTCATCACAATCTATCTAGTGGCTTTTGTGAAGGCATCGCAACAAGATAAAATCCAGAAAAAAAAATATAAAAATAAGCTCTATTTGCACTGCGTGAATCACACAAAGGCACACAAATCATTAAAAAACTAGAAGGGACAGCCCAATGGGGTTGTACGCAATGTTGACGTAGGACTTCGTAGTGACATTGCAATTTTTTTTTTTTTTGCATTTAATATAATCTTTATTTTTCTCGTCTTCTGTACATGTCTTTGTATTTAAGAGATTTACCTATAAGTTTTCAGCCTTCAATTTTAGGTTTTAACGTCGATGATGTTTGTATGTTTTTACAGGTGTGTGTGTGTTTTTGTTTTTGCACTGCAAAATTAGTTACAATTTGATATTCTACTTAACCTAATAATTTTAAAAATTGTTCTAGTTACTCGGCAATCGCCCGGATGAGCGGACTCTCTGAATGGCGGCAGCTTTCTATGAAAGTGTCAATAGATTCTTCGATGCGCTCTTTCACTGTCTTAAAGTCAGCGACACGATGTAGCTCGGTGGTCCTTGTTCTGGGGGCGGCGTCGAGAATTAATCGGAGCAACCGATTTTGGACGACTTGGAGCTTCTTGATGTGGGTTTCTGCGCAAGTCCCCCACACAGGCATGGCGTAGTTCACCACCGGGGCGATAATTGCCTTGAAGACGGCCAGTTTGTTGCGCTGCGATAGCCGGGACCGTCGATTTATCAGCGGATAAAGTGCTTTGAGCAGGCCGATGCACTTGTTCCGCAGGTAGTCGGTGTGAACACGGTAGTTCCTTTTGTTGTCGATGGTGACCCCCAGGTATCGGACGTCATCCATCCAATCAACGGGGCATCCGTTTACCCGGATGAAGCAATCGGGTGGAGGCAGAAGTTTCGGCGATGGTCGATGCCGGAACAGGATAGCTTGGGTCTTTCCTTCGTTGACTTTAATCTTCCAGCTGCTGAGGTACGTCACGTACGCGGTCACTCCTTGTTGCAACCGGGACCGGTAGTTCATCGGCATTCGACCGTTTGCCATGATTGCACTGTCGTCCGCGTACTGCGCCAGACGGCAGCCAGCTGGAAGTTGAGGGACGTCCGAAGTGTACAGATTGTACAGAATGGGGCCTAGAAGGCTACCTTGGGGCACACCGGCTGGGATCGTTTTCGACTCGGACGATGCTCCTGCAAAAAATATCCGGAATGTTCGGTCGGTTAGGTAGCTCCTTACCACAAGCTTGTGAATCAAACCGTCGTGCCACACGTTGTCGAAAGCTTTTTCAACGTCTAGGAGGACCATGGCCGTGTTGGTGGAAAGTGCGTTGTTGCGGTGGATAATATTTTCCACTCGGACCAGCTGGTGGACGGTAGAGTGACCCCGTCTGAAACCGAATTGCTCCGGTATTATGACGTGGTTCTCCTCAACGTGTAGCATCAGCCGCTGGAGGATGAGCCGCTCGAACAGTTTGCTGACAGCCGACAGCAACGTGATAGGCCGGTAGCTTGTAGGGGCAGTAGGGTCCTTGCCAGGTTTAAGGATAGGGATAACTTTCCCTATCTTCCACCTCGTTGGAAAATGGTCCAGCTGGAAGCACCGGGTGAAGATATTCGCCAAGAAGCGGAACGCCTTGCCGGAGAGTTTCTTCAGCACCAGGTTGAAGATGGCATCGTATCCGGGTGCCTTCATGTTTTTCCCGCACGTCACTGCTGCTCGAACTTCGTTTTCCGTCACTTGGCCGACGAAACGTTCGTTATCGACTTGCTCCACGAGCTGGCGAATGGATTGCTGAACAGCAGCTTCATGGGGACTCACCATGTTGGCACCGAGGTTGTGTGCCTCCACTAGTTTGTTGGCGATTGCGTTGGCCTTCTCCGACGGGGTTACCATGATGTCTCCATTGTCATCCTTCAGTGGCGGGATTTAAGCACCTTTGCCACCTTCCAGAATGGTCTCGAATGGTCGTTCATTTGTGCGATGCTGTTGGAGAACTGATGGTTCCTAATGGCCGACATTCGACCTCTGATTTGATGGCTGAGAATGGAGAGTTCTTCCTTCTTGATAAGGCATCCGGTACGTTGAAATTGTCGACGAACTGTGTTCCGTTGCTGGATGAGTTGTCGAGTGTAGCGATCGATCTTCGTGTATTGCTTCCTCACTGGTACCCATCGGATGCAGGCTTCCTCTGCGGCGTGGACTGCTTCCTCGAATAGCCCGAGTTGGTTGTCGATGGCGTCGACTGACGATACGTCCGGGTCATCAGGAAGGAGAGAGTCCACCCGACGACTGAAGTCCACCCAGTTGACTCGGTGGTAATCCCGTCTCATCATCGGCGGGGCTGGTGTTGGATTGCAGTCCAGTTCGCACACCACCGGGTAGTGGTCGGAGCTTAGCACGTGATGTGTGACCGGCTTTGACAGTGCCAAGTCGGATAGAAACACATCTAAGGTGGATGTCCTTCCAGCTGGGGATAGGAAGGTCGGATCGTCTGGGAAGTGGATAGCACACATACCTGAGCTAAGGTGGTCAGCCAGAAGGTTGCCGTTCTTGTTGGCCGAATGATTTCTCCACAGGGTGTGGCGAGCATTGAGATCGCCGGCCACTATGAAGCGAGATCGGTTGATGGTGAGCTTCTCGAGGTCTTCCATGAAGCGTTGGGAGGTACCATCGCTGTCAACACACTGCCGAGGCATGTAAACGGCGAAGATCGTGATGTCTCCAGGGTGGGCGATGATTTTCACGCCGATGGCTTCAATGACGTTGGTCTTCGGGTGCGGTAGTATCTCGTACCGGATGCCTTTTCTGATGGCCACTGCCACACCGCCACCACTTGCGTTGGGACGATCCAGCCGGACGATGCTGTATTCCGGTGACATTGCAATGTAAGTGCTGTTTTTTATATAATGGCATCGGGTATCATTGGATGGAAGGAAGGTGGTAACACAAAGGCAATGCGAAACAAATTTTACAAAAGGGGACGGGCCTCACTAGTTGCTGCAGACACCAGCGTGGAAATGAAATCATCACGCTGTATGGTTTCGGATGTTAAATTCACATCACCTTATGTAACAGAAAAATGCCTTTTTCAGGGACAGAACCCCCAACCAAAGAAAGTCGAGATATGGACATATATTTCGTTTGTTGATTATTAAACATGTTTAGCCATTTACTCCGAGACGCGAACTTTAAAGATATGCCATGTTGAGCCAGTGCGTGGGAATGTAAATGTTGATGAACGCAAGAGAAACTTCAAATTAACAAACTCTTTAGATGGGCAAATTATGTTGTTCGTCCTGAAAAGGACGGATTTTAGTTGACGGGGAGAACATGGTTCCATTTGAACTTGGGCTTTTCACTCGGTCTTCTTGTACAGCAGGACAGCACTTTGTGAAATGTTCACACCGGAAAAGTTTCATCAGCTCTGCGTCGTTGCGGATGGCCAGCTGCATGTGACGTGGTATGATTTTAGTCGACGCGTTGTCATGGGTTGGTATTTCCTGCCATCTCGAGCACTTCATCGGCCAGGTATTTCACCACCGCAGCGAAATAGACGGGGGCTCCAGCACCAACGCACTCGGTGTAGAGACCTTCCATAGCAGACAGTGAATGCGAACGAGTGGGAGCTGCAATCCGGTGACGGTGCGTAGCCGAGCACTGACTCAACATCTTTGAGATCGCTGAAAGACTGAAGGAAATTTTTTTTTACTTAACGTGTTTTGTATTTCCATTCATTTGTCTTACATACTAATTTTTAACATTTTAAGTGTTTTAGCCCATTGGGCTCTTCAGCTTTGTTTAGTTTTCTGAGTTTGGTATGTTTAAAGTGTTATGTGTTTTACATTAAATTTTCAGTTCAGCCCTTGAGGCATTGTTTGTTAAAATTTGATAACCTACCTAATCTACAACTAAAACTACAATTTGAAAATCCTGATCCGATGTCAGGCAGCGTGCCCTGTACCGATTGATAGACTCACTAAAGCGATCGTCGAGCATTTTTATCTCGGCCAGTCGGTGGACCTCAGATGTTCTTGTCCTCGGAGGGGTGTTCAGGATCATCCTGAGGAACTTATTTTGAACACGCTGAAGTTTCAGGTGATGTGTTTTAGCGCAACTCTCCCAGATTGGCATGCCGTACTCGATGACTGGAAGTATGATTTGCTTGTAGACAGCAAGCTTGTTTTTCAGGGATAATGTAGACCTTCTGTTGATCAATGGGTACAGTAGCTTCAACAGAACGTTACACTTTGTGACAGTTTTGTCAACCTGTTCCCTGAAAATAAGCTTGCTGTCTATGGTAACGCCAAGATAGACAGCTGATTTGGCCCATTCCACTGTTGTGTTGTTTAGGTTTATTTTACAATCCTCAGGCGGAACAAGTTTGGGAGAGTTGCAGTGTGGAAATAAGATGACCTGGGTCTTCGCCGCATTGATACAGATCTTCCATTCAGTGAAGTATTCAGACAGAACATTCAGGCTTCGCTGCAGTTTCGCTGTAAGCGCTCTTATTACCCTACCATTGTGGACGACTGCGGTATCATCGGCGAACAACGACAGAGATCCATTTTCAGGGAGCGGGGGTATGTCCGAGGTGAATAGGTTGAACAGAAGTGGACCTAGTATACTTCCCTGCGGAACACCGGCGGAAATCTCCTGTGCATCGGAAACTGCACCTTGCAGCGAAACACGGAATGTCCTGTCCGACAGATAATTTTTAATTATCTTCACCAGATAGATGGGAAGATTGTATCGATGCAGCTTGTACACCAAGCCATCATGCCACACGTTATCAAAGGCCTTCTCGATGTCGAGAAGTGCCATGGCAGATGATTTCGAAACACACTTGTTCCGTCTGAGGATGTTACTGACTCGATTAAGTTGGTGAATAGTCGACCGACCACGTCGGAAGCCAAATTGTTCGTCGAGCAAGATGTTCAGCTCGTCGGCAGATGAGAGAAGCCGACGGTGAATCGCTTTCTCAAATAGTTTTGATAGTCCTGAGAGAAGGCTGATGGGCCTATAGCTCTTGGAACACGAAAGATCTTTCCCAGGTTTCCGGATGGGAATGACTTTGGCTGACTTCCAACACGAGGGGAAGTAGCTAAGTCGGAGGCATTGGTTGAAGACCATCGCCAGATGGTTATAGAACTGGGGGCTCAATTGCTTGAGCTCCAAGTTCAAGATATTATCGAAACCTGGGGCCTTCATGTTCTTAGACGCTTTGATATAGGTCAACAATTCATCAGCTGAGATTTCCAACTCTTCCGAGAAGTCATTGGGATTTTGATGGATGTTGTTTACAAGCTCGCTAACGGCAGCTTCGTGTGGGCTGACGATGTTTAGTCCAAGATTGTGGGAGCTGACGAAGTGTTGACCTATCTCAACAGCCTTCTCTGCAGGAGTAATTAAGCGATCCGTGGAGCGATTTCTGTCAAGTGGAATCAACGGTGGAATGGGTCTTGGCTTAGTTTTTAAGATTTTTGTCAACTTCCAGAACGGCTTTGCACAATCTGGGAGAGAGCGGATCTTGTCGGAAAAATTGTTATTTCTGAGGTCCACCATTCTGGCCTTAATAATTTTGGTCATCCGATTGCAATGACTTTTTAAAGTAGGCAAACCAGTTCGCTGGTATTGCCTTCGAATGGCGTTGCGCAATTGAATAAGTTCTTTAGTGGGTCTATCAATGGGTACAGAGTTGCTCACCTGATCTATCACCGGTACATGTTGCTCCCGGGCCTGGGAGATCGCTTGCTCGATGCTCTGCAGCTGCCGTTCGATGTCATCAACCGAATCAAGGCGCATGTCGAAATCGATGTTGTCGTCAACTTGTTGTCGGAACCTCTCCCAACTGGCGCGATGGTAGTTCCGTCTGGTGATACGATGCCGGTTGACCGAGGAGCCAACTTCGGCCACCACCGGATAGTGGTCGGAGCTGAGCTCCTGGTATGCGATCGGCTGGCCGATGTTGTTCCCCATGTTGGTGAGGAAGATGTCGATTGTCGAATGGACCCCGGATCTACTCAACCGGGTGGGAGTATCCGGGCCCAGGACGGTGTAATGTCCCTCTTCCAGGTCTTCCTGCAGAATTATTCCGTTCCGATTTCTTCGGGTGTTCCCCCAGATTTCGTGTTTCGCATTTAGGTCGCCGGCGATGATAAATTGCCCTTGTCTTCGAGTTAGCTTGTGGATGTCGTTTCGTAGCATTGTTGTTGTTCCATTGGCGATGCTGGCTTGCTTCGGACAATAAGCCGCGATGATGGTGATAGGGCCGACGGCAGTTTCGAGCTCGACTCCGATGGCTTCGATGGACTGCAGCTGAAAGCTCGGAAGTAGGTGGCAGTTGATATTGTAGCGCAGGGTGATCGCAACTCCTCCTCCAATAGAGCCGCTACGATCAAGTCGCACAATCCGATATCCAGGGATGAAATTGTTGAGTTCTGGTTTGAGATGTGTCTCGGTGACGATGGCGATGTCGATGGCCTTCCTGTTAAGGAAGTCACCGAGCTCAATAGTTTTGTTCCGGATGGAACAAGCATTCCAATTGAGGATGCTGATGGTGCGATTACGGTCCATGCTTACATAGAAATCTCATCGTCACGGATGTGGCGGCTTTGAGCTGTTCCTCCTTGGAGCGGCAAGAACGTAGTTGGCGGTAGAGCTCTTGAACGAACTCGACCATTTGCTCCGAGTCGTAAAGCTGTCCATCGACGGGTGGTTGCGTGGAGGTACTGCTCGGATTGCCCCAGCCTGGAGGAGGAGCCGGCATGGGGGCGGCGGCGGCAGTTGCGAATCGTTGTTGAACGGATGCTGACGGGCGGTTTGCATGGCGATGGTTCAATGGAACCGGTGGCAGATTCGGCACTTGATACCGGAGTGCTGGAAAGTTCTCCTCGTCCATTCGAGGTGGGGGGCGGCGTTGACCAGGCCGAGACTTGGTGGACGTCTGCTTGCGGATGGCCAAATACTCCGCTCGTTTTGGACAGGCTCGGTTGCTGCCTTCGTGGTTAGCACCACAGTTGGCGCACTTTGATGAGGCACCTTCATCCATCGGGGCACAATCCATCGTGCTATGCGCTCCGGCACACTTTCCACACCGGGGCTTCATGTGGCAGTTTCGGGTCCCATGACCAAACGCCAGACTTTTACCGCACTGTGTCACGTCTTGCTGTTTTGGGCGGTACCGGTCCCACTCGATGATGATATTGGAGATGGCCCGTATCTTCTTGAGATCCTCCATTGTGACGGATCCCTTCTCCAAATGGACCAGATACAGTTGGTCCCGATGGTTTCCTTGCTGCTGGCGCCTGATAGCGAACACCTTCAACGGTTTCAATGCCACCGCCTGCAGCTCGGCAAAGATGTATTCCGGAGTGTAATCTGGGAGGCCACGCAGAATCACCTTCATCGGCTTGTTTCCGGGAACATCATGCGTAAAAAACTCGTGTTGCTTGGCGATCAGATGAGCGCCAGCAGCACGGTACTCAGCTTCAGTCGAGCACATTATCTTTATGCCCGTATTGCACAGCTTAAACATCGGAGTTAGTTTAATTGCTGCAAACTCCGTCTTGAGCGCAGCAATGTTCTTCGACGTGGTGAAAAGCGGCGGGATTCTCACCTTCTTCGGTACCTCCTGTACCGGGAGCGCAGCAAAACGATTGCTCGCTAGTAAACGGGCGTTTGGATCCGATGTGTCGGCGTCGTCATGCCGTTGCCGCTTGGAGCAGCTCGGTGTGCTTGCGGGAGCTGATGCCGCCGGCGTGGTTGTCACCACGTGTTGGCTTTTACGACCCATTGCGACGGCAATAGGTCGAGCGGAAAATGCTGCACACTCTTGCAATGCTTCTGTTTGGCTTGCCAACGCTAACAAGCTGGCAAGAGCTGGCGAAATGTCACGAGCCGGACGCGCAATCGCGAGAAAACAAACGAGGTGCAAAAACGGGGAAAAAACTTTGAACCGAGAGAGCAAAAAACACGTCCGTACGTGTCGCTTGAACGAACTGGAATGATGAAGGAAAATTTCAACGTGTCTCCCTTAAATATCTTTTCCTGAGGCATAGGAGACGTTCATTACTTAAATATGAAGTCTGTGCTAGGAAAGTACTGTGTATTTGGTAAATTTACTCTGAAAAATCGGCATTATAAGACATCACCTTATATTTGCGCTAATATCAATAGTTGAATGTTAAAAATCAATAATTTTTAATATTTAAATCGAAGCGTAGAAAATGTTCCGATCGATTGGTGCAAACATTTTGAAAATCAATCGTGGAATGACTTAGTTATTAACGTTCAAAACCTATATATTTTTCGTGACGCTCCAAATTTTCGCAATTCGAACGTGTACCCCAGTATTGAAAACACAGACGTAGTCCTACGTCAAAAAATGTTCAAGACCCCCCGATGAAATACTTATGTTGTATGCTCAAATGAAAGGGAAAAGCCTATACTTTCAAATGATGGGTGTTTTGCCGATGCCGATTTTTGACGTAGGACTACGTCTTTCATTTCTATACTGGGGCGCCGTTCTAAAATTTCTGAAATCGACCGCGTTACGGGTCGTTTTGGATATTTTGAGCGATAATAACTAAGTCATTGCATAAACGATTTTCATATCGTTTGCACCAATCGATTGGAAATAATTCTACGTATCAGTTTTAGTAATCAAGATAATTGATTTTTAACATTAACTTATTAAAAATAACGTAAATGTAAGGTGATGTCTTATAATTTCGATTCGCAGAGTAAATTAACCAAATTTCCTAGCACAGTTTTCAAATCTAAGCCATCGTCGTCTTCTTCTTATTATTTGTTCTTGAGAGGTAGATTCTGTTTCACGCTAGTGTTTGGCGAAACATCTGATCTGAACATCCTCCCCTTTTAATGAATTTGATTCACATTGCTTGAGTTGATACCCCCTTTTGTTCATGCAATGGTACCCGATGCCATCATAAAAGGCACATTTCCGAACAAATGCCTCATTCGTTCGGCAGCATTGGAGCTGAGCGGATCTCCCGGTGGGAGGTAAAGCTGGGCAGCACCCAGCAGCATCGCTCAGTACCCAGCATTGCAGTAATGCCCACCTGGTCGTGGCAGCAGCAGTTGGCGGTCGGTACCCAGCAGTGGTACCGTGAAGCAGCTGGTCGTGCCTTTTTTGACGTAGGACTACGTCTTTCATTTCTATACTGGGGCGCCGTTCTAAAATTTCTGAAATCGACCGCGTTACGGGTCGTTTTGGATATTTTGAGCGATAATAACTAAGTCATTGCATAAACGATTTTCATATCGTTTGCACCAATCGATTGGAAATAATTCTACGTATCAGTTTTAGTAATCAAGTTAATTGATTTTTAATATTAACTTATTAAAAATAACGTAAATGTAAGGTGATGTCTTATAATTTCGATTCGCAGAGTAAATTAACCAAATTTCCTAGCACAGTTTTCAAATCTAAGTAAGAGACGTCTTCCATCGTCTTCTTCTTATTATTCTTTGTTCTCGAGAGGTAGATTCTGTTTCACGCTAGTGTTTGGCGAAACATCTGATTCCCCTCCCCTTTTAATGAATTTGATTCACATTGCTTTAGTTGATACCCCCTTTTGTTCATGCAATGGTACCCGATGCCATGATAAAAGGCACATTTCCGAATAAATGCCTCATTCGTTCGGCAGCATTGGAGCTGCGCGGATCTCCCGGTGGGAGAAAAAGCTAGGCAGCACCCAGCAGCATCGCTCGGTACCCAGCATTGGCAGTAGTGGCTGGTCGCGGTACCCAGCAGTGCCCACCTGGTCGTGGCAGCAGCAGCTGGCGGTCGGTACCCAGCAGTGACATAAAAAGTAGAGCTCACGAGTCGCTTATTAGATAGAGCTCTAAAAAATTGAACCGCGGCTCTCAAATGAACGCGGCGTTCAAAATTGAACGAACGGTTTTGAACGTTTTGAACTGCACTCAAAACTGAGCCGTTGGCGCTGTCACATTTCTGAGCAGTGCCTGTTGTGTTCGTTCATTTTGCTCTTTTTCTCTCCTGGCCATTACACCGACCGAGAACCTTCAACAGGTGTTTGCTTCTCTCCTCAGCCGAACGAATCAACATTGTGAGTCGGGAAGCTCTCTACGAAAGCCCAGGCAGAAGGCATGCGCGGCTCTTACCACAAAACATGATTGTTGTCGTTCCATTCCAACCGAGCAATACAGTGCGTTTTGGCGGCTCGATTGGAACATGTTTGGACAGTCGGCCATATTTTATTTTCGGGCAATACTGCCGGTTGAATGAAATAGGGTTTCTATGTTTTTTTCAATAGGGCGAATCGAACAATGAGAGATTCTCTCCTCCCTTTATCTCTTTCATTTTTTACACCATTATAAAACTTTTGAGGGATTTTTTAGTACAGATAGAAATACATCAGTGCTGGCCAGCATACTCTACAAATAGTAGAATGTAAAACGTAAAGCTGAATGAAAGAGAAATTAATCAAAGAGAGAGAAATTAATCAATTTCAGATTCGCCCTAATGAATAACAACCGTCGGTTTCTTTTGTTCTTGAGCTTTTTTTCTCTAGTATTTTGAGAGGAATGATGCAATTTTATGCGATAAATTCACGTTGAAAAGCTCACACCATTGGCCGGTACGAAGAATGCAATATGCTGCAGTAAAAACGAAACAGTTGAGGATTGTTTTTTTTAATTTTTTTTTTCAGATTAGAGCATTTTCCAGTGATTTAGAAAGCGTTTTTATTCAGTACCTTGAGTTTTATTCAACTATTTACGTTTGAGTGAAATAGACAACACTGAGAACGTTTTTTCTAGCTGTAAATCGACTTTAATCTCAAGCTTAAGTTATTTTTTTTATGATAATTTCCAAATTTAAATTATTATCTTCTTTAGTCCATGATCAGTTCAAATATGATTTGGTATAATTTTGATCGCAAATGTGATATGAATCTTAAACTGCTGTCTTTTGTTTGTCTTCTTTTCGACCACTGGACGGATCTCGATGAAACAACTGCCAAGTGATAACTGCCTTCTGTGTTTAATTGAATTAATCAAACTTCATCTGGTTTTGTGTTAGTTAGAGTTCACCGTAGGTGGATCATTTTTTTTAAAAGGGCCATTGAGCCGCTCAAATGAGCCGGTTCATGCAAATGAACACATTGCTCTGAGCCGCTCATTCAAATGAACGGTTTAGCCCATCTCTATTCAAAAGCATCCCATCTTTAGCCCATCTCTATTAAATTTCGATCGCGTTCCCCCGACAATTGATGAAACCCGCCCTTTTCAGGGCGAACAAAACAATTTGCCAAATTAAAGAGTTTGTTTTATTAATATCTTATGAGCTAATCGAGTAATGAAAATAGCATTACAACGCACTGTCTCAACATGGCGTAACTTGAAGAGCCCGGATAAAATGGCCGAGCCGCGTCTATCTATCTATAAATCCTGATTTTCTCTGTTCTGACAATTTCTTAGGGTGGTTTCCTACCAGGCCATCCTGCTACTTGAGAAGACCGAGAAGCACATTTCGAACGTGTACCATGTTACCCCGCGACAATTAAATAAAAACCCGTCCTTTTCAGGGCGAACAAAACAATGTTACAAATTAAAGAGTTTGTTAAAATATTATTTTATCATAAGATAATCGACATTTTCATTACAACGCAGCTGGCGGTACCAGAGCACCTATCAGTACCCAGCAGTGCCCAGTTGGTCGTGGCAGCACCCAGCTTTGGCAGCAGCAGCTCTCGGTACCCAGCAGTGCCCAGCAGCAGCTGGCACAAAAAGCAGTTGACCCATTGTGGATTCCTGTCAAATATTCAGGCCATATCAGGCTGCCACAACCAGCCTCAGGCCATTTCAGACCGAGAAACAAATTTCGATCGCGTTCCCCCGACAATTAATTAAACCCGCCCTTTTCAGGGCGAACAAAACATTTTGCATAATAAAGACTTCGTTTTATTAATATCTTATGAGCTAACCGAGTAATGAAAATGATGTCGAAGATGGTGTAGTGAATCGGCGAGCTGAAATACCTCGAACAGGACGAAGACGATTCTTGGCAGCATCGTAAAGTTGTGGTTTAAGTTCGAGAGTGCGGCGATAGGTGCTGCATTGAAGATTAAAGCAAGACCTGCCGTTTTCGCCAGACCTGGAATCCTACAAGAGGATTGGACTCCCATCTCCAAACGCTCGGCTAGTATAAAGTTGAGTGGCATCATTAAATGCAAGCGGATACAGTTTCCGGTGGTCAGTGCCTGTGCGTTAACTGTTCATAAGTCGCAAGGTGGCACTTTCCCGGAGATTGTATATGACTACAATAAAAGCCAGGATCAGCAGTTAGTGTATGTTGGATTGTCACGTGTTCAGTCAATCCAGGGGCTGTATTTAACAAACCCAACCAATGTCTTGAAGTTCCATCATGCTAAAGGTAGCAACTCACCTAAGATGGTAGACCTCAGGAACGAGCTGCAGCGTCTAGAAAACCATCGATTACAAACACTTGGGGATAAACTATACCAAGTTTTGGAAAGCAAGGGTTCTGCCACCATGTTGATGAGCATCAATGTTCAAAGTTTGAACGCTCACGTGATGGATATTGCCTCAGATCGGATTTTGACAAGCGTGGAATTCCTCGCACTGAGTAAGACTTGGCTAGACAATGACTCCTTAGTCGATATTGAAGACTACCACTGCATCTTTCAGTTCAAACGCTGCAACTTGAGAGCTGGTGGTGTAGCAATATATCAGCAGGACAAGGCTACCACTATGGCTGCTACCCAAAAGATCCAACAGCTCAGTGAACATCATGACGAGATGTTCAGCGTTTTCGATAACGTCGGGGACAGCTAATATATCAGTAATGGACACTGAAGTTCTGCTGGTTGTGGTGTATATTTAACCAGGAACAACTACCAAGAATTTAAAATTGTTCTTGATTCGCAAGTTGTTCAGGTATGCTGCGCAAGATACGCCAGTTGTGTTGACTGGAGACGTTAACATTGACGTTTCCAAACATGAAAACATAGATTTTCTAGATTTTATGCAAACACATTTAAAATTTACTTTAGCAAACCTTCGGAATGAAGCAACCACACTTGGTGGTTCTTGTATAGATTTAACGTTTGTTAAAAATATCGGCGTAGAGTGCAGACGTTATTGTTCATATTTTTCGTATCATAGACCTATGTTGTCTGTACTCGCATTCAAAGCACCCGAATCATTAAATCAACAGGTAGCAGATATTGTGGAACATGAATTGGAATGACAACATCTACCCATTCGACAACCAACCATCACCTAGCACTGGACCACAGTCTGTACTACTCGGACCATAAACAACAAACGACAAAATACCAAACGGCCCTTTTCAGGGCCACTTAAGGAGTTCTAAAGAGTTGAATTCAAGATTTTCATACACAGTATTAACGCTCCTAAAACGCCTGAAGACTAATATTATTCTGTTCGCTCACCTTCATCTTCACCTTCTTCGGAACTACACCGGGTAAATTTTTCCCAATAACAACTTTCGCTGCCCGGCAAATTTCACAATTGCATGTACCAGTAGACCTGGTCAGCTGTGTAGAGTCATATTTGTACTTGTACATGTGCAAGATTTCTGACTTTGAACCATTGTTTGTATTACACTTCACTCTGCACGATGTACATATAGATGACGGATAATACCACTGTCGATTGGCAATATCGGGCAAATGATATTGACGAATGACTTCTTTCACAGCAGTGGAAATCGGTCTTACATTTTTATTATTGGACAGGCATAGAATGCACACTTTTTTCCGATTGGATTCATGACTATCCATTTTTTACTTTTAAAGAACAACCGTACTGTATTCGTTGTAAACACACCTCGTTAACAATGTTATAAATACCAATGCTTGCTATGATTAGCTTTTTGTTATCATTTAATGTCGTTTTCGTTTTTGCGGTGGAGCTACACACTTAGAAATTATGAATTTTACACGAGACGTAATTCATGTTTGTAAAAAGTTCGGGAACGTAAACAAAGACTTCGTGTAAAATTATGTCGCATGAAACCAACACATATGCAATTCTAGGAAAAATGGGTCTGATTGGATTTATTTTCTCATCTCTTTCAACTCATTCTTATGTGCAAAAGGACGCTTGCATTGTCGGTCTCAGGGGACAGAAATTTACATGACATTTTGGTAGTGTGTACACCAGAACTGCACCGCCATACACCGGAAAAAAATCGAGTGTAGCTATCGGTTACATCATTATTTCTAGACAAAATAGTCAAAAGGTCGAAAGCAACATTTGTAAACAATGACTTCTAGCGTATTTTTCTGGGATCTGTTTGCTCCCACGAACCAAATAGCACAAGAAATAGATACAAGGAGTTATTACCTTCCCGTTGGTAGTGGATGTCGATGTTAACAACCTGGCAACACCTGGAAATTTACGTTTTAAGTCATTGTTTACAAATGTTACTTTCGACCTTTTGACGATTTTGTCTAGATTTAACAACAAATGACGTTGAGCTGTCAAAGACCCGCGCTTATTGGCGCTCTACATTTTTGGTGTTACGCCGCAAAAACGAAAACGACATAATAGTCTCTCAAACGTGTTTGCGTCATTTGTATATTATGTGATATTGCATTATTTTTTTTCTTATTTTTTTGTGGTAACGACCACAAAAGGGCGTAAGTTCATATTACGCCGATCTTTTAAAAAAATTGTGTTAAGATGTAGAATGACAATACGAATAGATTGGCCTTCATCATTTTGATAATGTGCTTTTATAAATTTTACATTGATTTTCATTCGATTTTTTAGCTTTTACGACTTGAAAGGGCGTAACTCAAAATTTTGTACAAGGATTTTTTTACAAATATAAGTCCAGACGTGTGGAATGAAATGAAAAACCAACTGGCGTTTATTGTTATAATTATAAATGTGTTTTTCTATAATGTTATATTGATTTTTGTCCAAGGATTTTTTTGAAAATTTGCCCAGAGGTAAAGAAAAGCATAAAAAACTAACTGGCGTTCACCGATTTGATGGTATATTATTTTTGATAATAACGCTAAATAGAACACCGTGCATCCGTCTAGCGTGCACTAATTAAAACTAATTATTGTGGCCTAATAACTGAAGTTCGTCCCCTTTGATGCACTTAGTAACACATTGACTTCGTTGAATGAAAATTTGATTCAGTCTTACGGTATAGTGCTGTGCAGAGCAAAATGTACTGTAGCGACGCAGTAGGCCTGTAGCGACTGAAACCTACGAGTTGATGGGAAAAGCCGCCCGTGACAACAACGGGACAAGAATCATCCCACGTCACCTGCAGATGGCCACCCGCTTCGACGAGGAGCTGAACCAAGAATACCAAGAAGAAACCCCAAGTTCAACCGTGAACAATGTTTCTCCCCCGTCAACTATATCCGTCCTTTTCAGTACGACCAAATCAGTTTGCTTATTAAAGAGATTGTTTGGTTGAATATATCTCTTTTGCTGTGTGAAATTTCAATCATTCGATAGGAATCAAATAATTTTGGGAATGTATGTGGTTCAATCATCGTAGAAAATACAACCAGGGCCGTATCATTATTGAAACCAAACGGTCCTTTTTAGGGCCACCAAATGCTATCTAAAGAGTTAACAATAGAATTTTCTTACATATTTATTTCCCAATGCTGGGAACCACAATCCCAGCTTCATGACGAAATGAGGTGGTGTTAGTAGCTGTTCCCTCGAACCCCTTGACATGTTGACATGTGTTTTGGAAAGCTGGAGGCTGGGTTTCGGGATAATGGATTGTGAAAAACATCTTTCCTGTGCCGAAGCCGTAATGTTTTCAACATTTGCACTTTTGGCAGTGTTGTACACACATAAGCCTAGCAGAAACCGTATGCAATTAGAGTTGAATGAAACTAGCTTCTTGAGTAAAAGTTTCCCAAATGAACAAAACTCATTCGCACTGCAAGGTATATTACGTGATATAGAGTATCTTGTTATCATATGTCATACATATTATTTCCAGTGAAAGCAAGATGAATGAATTAAGATACCAAGACAGGCTATATCAAATAATAAAGATTGTAGTGCGAACGTACACTAGTATGGGAATTCGATTTGGAAGGAAACCAATTTCGGCCACTCTTTAAACAATCAAGCGATCTAAATTGCACATTGCTTCGTAGTCCTACGTCAACTTTGCGTACAACCCCATTGGGCTGTCCCTTCTAGTTTTTTTTTTCAATTGATTATTTATTTGTACAGGCTCAATCGAATCAACTTTACGTAGAGCTAAATTTTCATGTTTTTTTAAACATCATTTTTCTTAAAACTAAAGTTGGGGGGATATAACCGATTACTCGCGGCCGTGTCGAGGTTAATAGGAATTACAAATTACGGATGGGAAAGAGGGTGGAAATTTAAAGTTTGGTCACATAACACATAAAATTTAAATTCTAAATTATTGAAACACATAACTATACAACTTATGGATTTCTTTTGACTTGAACATTTTTTGAAAAAGACAAAAAAAACACATACACAGAAAAAAACTTAAACTAAACATACAGGTTAAACTAACTACAATATAAAGCTAATGTTAGTCAAAAACACATAAATGAGTTTTACATACATTAATTGTTATGTTATATATTCTCCGTGCGAGGAGTAACGATTATGATGTAGAAGGAGATGTTCGCTCATCACCATGAGGCACCAAGAGTGAACAACAATGTTTTCGGCTAGAATGAAAGATATGAAGAGAAAGTTTTGATAGTTCCGCTAGTGTGCGGCAGGCTCGGAAATATGACAGATGTTTTTAGGAAAATTGAGCGAAAAGGGCATGTGTACAGTGGTACTCGAACCAACGACATTTTTGCCTAACATCCCACTGCGGGGTAGGTTGAAGGAGCACGGACTAAGTCCGCCACTTCAACAGGCAAAAATGTCCGGTTGGAAGACGCTCATGTACCACTGTGGCTTGTATAGTTATTCTAGCGATCTATTGTGTGCACTCTGTTTACCGATGCGCACATGGGAGAGGAACTCTCTCCTTTTTTGGGTTTGTTTTGATTCGCACCGACTGACGATCACTAAAGTTTTTTTCTCGTCGTCTCCAACGTAGAGACCTCGGAGAGAAACACCGTGAAGCGATGCGATACTGGTCCCCACCAGTATAATTAATGGTTACCACCATTTTTGGTTTTACATACATTAATTGTTATGTTATATATTCTCCGTGCGAGGAGTAACGATTATGACTCGTTGGTTCGAGTACCACTGTACACATGCCCTTTTCGCTCAATTTTCCTAAAAACATCTGTCATATTTCCAAGCCTGTCGCACACTAGCGGAACTATCAAAACTTTCTCTTCATATCTTTCATTCTAGCCAAAAACATTGTTGTTCACTCTTGGTGCCTCATGGTGATGAGCGAACATCTCCTTCTACAACATAAATGAGTTTCATGTACTCCAAATCATGTACAGACAAAATATTTCGAATTGGCACATTGGGTTGTCTACCTCGAGCCCGAAGGGAATCATAGAGCCCCGATCTGACTCCACGATGTTCAGCACAAGACCAAATAACGTGATCTGCGTCCTGATAGCCTTGTCCACATTCACAGAGATTGCTGTCGCTCAGCCCAACCCGGTATAAATGAGCGTTCAAAGAATAATGATTGGACATGAGGCGAGACATGACACGAATGACGTCTCGACCCACATCCATCCCCCTAAACCAAGTGGTCGTGACTTAAAAAGCAGCTGACGATGGCAGTACATACAGTGGATTCCTGTCAAATATTCAGGCCATACATACAAATTTCGATCGCGTTCCCCGACAATTGATGACACCCGCCCTTTTCAGGGCGAACAATAGAATTTGCCAAATTAAAGAGTTTGTTTTATTAATATCTTGTGAGCTAATCGAGTAATGAAAATAGCATTACAACGCACCGTCTCAACATGGCGTAACATGAAGAGCCCGGATAAAATGGCCGAGCCGCGTCTATCTATATGTAAATCCTGATTTTCTCTGTTCTGACAATTTCTTAGGGTGGTTTCCTACCAATTATTCAGGCCATCCTGCTACTTGAGAAGACCGTGAAGCAAATTTGATCGCGTACCATGTTCCCCCGACAATTAATACAACCCGTTCGTTTCAGGGCGACCAAAACAATATGCAAATCGACATTTTCACTGCATGGCGTTACTTCAACATGGTGTTACTTAAAGAGCCCGGAGAAAATTCAGGCCATCTTGCTACTTAGCACATTTCGGACGTGTACCATGTTGCCACGCTACAATTAAATAAAAACCCGTCCTTTTCAGGGCGAACAAAACAATGTTACCAGTTAAAGAGTTTGTTAAAATATTATTTTATTATACACAGATAAAAAGAAACATTGAATTTTCTGCCTTATCTAATGCACATAAAGGGAATGCTAGATTTGGCAGAACATTATGGGATATTTCATGTAAATTTAAGGCAGATAACGCCTGAATCAACCTGTTGTATGCAAGATTGCAAACATTGTTGAATGCAAACATTGTTTACGTTTCCTTTGGCTTGCAATTAAACGAAGCGAAATTTTATACGCTTGTTAGAATCAATAATTTTTTTCTGTGTAAGATAATCGACATTTTCATTACAACGCATGGTGGTAATGTTACTTCGCGTTACTTCAAGAGCGGATGAAGTGGCCGAAGCTGATGCTGCTTATCTATATGTAAATCCCGATTTTCTCGGTTCTGACAATTTCACAGGGTGATTACCCGCCAATCATTCAGGCCACCCTGCTACTTGAGAAGACCGAGAAGCCAATTTGATCCCTATGTTCCCCCCGATAATTAATACAACCTGTTCTTTCTGGGCGACCAAAACAATTTTCCCAATAAAAGAGTTTGTTAAATTAATAGTTTATCTTGAGCTAATCGACATTTTCACTACATGGCGTTACTTCAACATGACATTACTCCAAGAGGCCGTAGAAAATTCAGGCCATCTGGCTACTCGAGAAGACCCTCCCCCCCTCTCTCCAACAATTAATAAAAAGGGTCCTTTTCAACACAATTTTCCCAACTAAAGAGTTTGTTTAATTGATTGTAGAGAAGAAACAGAATATAGAAGAAATAAAATAAATTAAATTCTCATGATATTCTAGCTATGTGTAAAGACATTTGAAAGATAATATCTTTACTGATTTAAACTCTTCTAATAATAATTTTCTATTATTATTAAAATAATAACAATAATTCTTATTATTATAAGAATATTAAATAAAATTAAATACATATTAATTATCATATATACATATAAATTGTTTTCATATTCATTTCGATATGAATCACCAGTAGAAGAAATGAGCGGGAAATGAAGAATATCACACTCGCGCCAAAATACCACATCACGTGATACGTGGAGCGTATTAACCAATCAGCAAACAGATCGATAACGTCGATCTAATATATCAGTAATGGACACTGAAGTTCTGCTGGTTGTGGTGTACATTTCACCAGGAACAACTACCAAGAATTTAAAAATTGTTCTTGATTCGCATGTTGTTCAGGTATGCTGCGCCAGATACGCCAGTTGTGTTGACCGGAGACTTTAACATTGACGTTTCCAAAAATGAAAACATAGATTTTCTATACATTAATTGTTATGTTATTTATTCTCCGTGCGAGGAGTAACGATTATGATGTAGAAGGAGACGTTCGCTCATCACCATGAGGCACCAAGAGTGAACATTAATGTTTTTGACTAGAATGAAAGATGTGAAGAGAAACTGTTGAAAGTTCCGTCAGAGTACGGCAGTTAGGAAATCTAACAGATGTTTTGAAAAATGAGCAAAAGGGCATGTATCCAATGGTACTCGAACCATGGACGTCAATCTTTGCCTAACATCCCACTGCGGGTAGGTTGTAGCAACGGAACAAGTCCGCCATTTCAACAGGCAAAAATTGACGCATGGAAAGACGCTCATGTACCACTGTGGCTTGTATAGTTATTCTAGCGATCTATTGTGTGCACTCTGTTTATTGATGCGCACATGGGAGAGGAACTCTCTCCTTTTTTTGTTTGTTTTGATTAACACCGACTGACGATCACTAAAGTTAGATTTCCTACCTGCCGTACTCTGACGGAACTTTCAACACTTTCTCTTCACATCTTTTATTCTAGTCAAAAACATTAATGTTCACTCTTGGTGCCTCATGGTGATGAGCGAACATCTCCTTTTACATAATAGATTTTCTAGATTTTATGCAAAAACATTTAAAATTTACTTTAGCAAACCTTCGAATGAAGCAACCACACTTGGTGGTTCTTGTATAGATTTAACGTTTGTTAAAAATATCGGCGTAGAGTGCAGACGATATTGTTCATATTTTTCGTATCATAGACCTATGTTGTCTGTACTCGCATTCGAAGCACCGGAACCATTAAATCAACAGGTAGCCGATATTGTGGAACATGAACTGGAATGACAACATTTACCCACTCGACAACCAACCATCACCTAGCACTGGACCATTGTCTGTACTACTCGGACCATAAACAACAAACGACAAAATACCAAAAGGCTCTTTTCAGGGCTTAAGGAGTTCTAAAGAGTTGAATTCAAGATTTTCATACACAGTATTAACGCTCCTAAAACACCTAAAGACTAATATTATATGCTTTTCTTCCATGGAACAGAACCAACAACAACGACCACCCATTCGACTGTCTACCAAATCATCATCTGGTACTCGACAATTACCGGATCACTCCAGGAACAGCGAATAACTGAATACCAAACGGCCCTTTTTAGGGCCACTTCAAGAGTTATAAAGAGTTGACTATATTAATTTTCGTGGAAAACTAAATCTAATAACAGATGGTTTGATGAGTCTTTAGACTGAACAAAATATAGTAGATATTTATTAATTCTATTACAATTCCTCCACATCAACAAGTAGTCCTACGTTGACTTTGCAGATATGTCACTGACATATCTCACCTTTTCGTTTTTTTAATTAAAGTTGTTCTACGAAATACACCGTGATACCGATATGCACTTCGGTATTGATTTTAACTCCAGCATCAATGAAAACAGGCGGCATTTTCAATCTGTTGGACGCCACAAAGCCAAACGTCATGACACCAGCCGGATGTTTGGTTTGAAATTTGAATTACACTGTTTCCGGAAAGTTTCTGCGGTGAAATGAACCGGTCCGAGCGGCTGTTGCCTACAGCAGCGATGCTGAAAAGCTTTTCGTCGGAGAACAGGATCATCATTTTTTTTCCTTCTTCAACAAGGAACGAGTCACTCGTAGTTCCTTGACCCGGTCCGTAATCAAGTGGCGTTTCACTCTGGGTCTGGAAGATGCATGCAGGTCTTCTTTGATAATTCTCCGTATGGATTTCTCCGAAACATTGGCTTCCTTTGCAAGTTTTCTTATGGAACGCACCGGGTCGCGAACAATTTTGCACGGACCGATTTGATCACGTTCGGCGTGCGTGCAAAGCGCGGAAGTCCGCTTCCCGGCTACCGCTGCTTAGGACCATCCGCAGGGACTTTTTTGTGCGGTAAACTGTTGCCAAATGGCACCTTACCACCTTGGCAATCTCTTTCCGATCTGGTGATCAAGTTTTTCGCGAACATTTTGACGAATTTGCAATAAAACAAATAGAATGTTTGGATGCAGCAATTGAAAGTAAACATAAACAAATACACTTTCGACAAAAATTAGTCACTAGCTACAAGAATTAACCCAATACTCAAGTTTGAACATTTTCGCATTATTTTCTGCCGCACTCAGTATTGTTTTCCAAATCCCACCCAGTTGCAATCCATTTGTTACCCAATCTTATTATAAATTTCTCAGATTCCAATAAAGCGAATATCACGTGAACACATTCTTACCTTGTCTTTATTTGACCTTCATTCGAACGGGTTCGTCGCCGGTACTGCTTTAGTTCAGTATCAATACTTTTTACATATTGAGGATGTATGCTAGTCCAAGGCATCATCTGTTGGTTCTCTGTGTAAAAACAGCTGCTCTGTAATACTAATCTCGGGCGGTCAATCATGCTAATCAATGTACTTAAACACCATCAACACTCATCACTTCCTGCTGATTCCAACTACAATAAAACTCACTTATCTCTTTGTTAATCTCACCTTAAGAAAGATTAACGATTCCCGGAAAAACAATAAATTGCAACCATGAACCTCGCCGGAAAACCGAGAAAATGTATTTCTTTAGCTGTGACTGCTGATCGACTCCTGGGGGTAGAACAATAAAGATTAATTTATGCTTTAACTTTTAATCTGGATTGGCACTTATGGACGAAGAATGTGATTCAGATTAATTTTGGGGCCAATATAAATAGAGCCGAAGCAATTAGAACAAATCCAAAACAGACGGCTCAGTTCACAGACAACAACGGTTCTTTATTGCATCAAACATGACAAGCTTTATTTCCCCTTAATGAGATTCTCAAGCTCACGTAAAGCCTTTGATTATGGATGAAAGAAAATTTTCTGAACCCTGCTTGATGGAAAGCCCTTCTACGATGCTGTTGTCATTCACATAACAAAAATTTCCACAACAACAATGTGATTATTGCTTGCCTGACCGAACCGTTTTCTTTCAAAGTTGAAGCAAATGCGGGTGTGGATGGCAAGTGCTCAACACTTTCCCACACAAAGGGGAAAAGTTTCTTCGTTTGGCATTCTTCTTGGTAAAGACTGACCTGGTGAGTATAAGCACTCCTATTTATGTTAAAACTACTGCCCGTTGGTTGAGGCAGCTAATGGCAACTGGTCATTGAAGTGTTCGAGAGCCCCAGTATGGCAGGGAGTTAGGGAAATGGCTTATGTTAATTGGATATTTATTATAGAAAAATATCCTCAAGTATATCTATTCTGTTGGGGATTGGCCAATCGATAAAAATAGGTGGTTGTCTACCATTGGACATGAATCAAAATTTATGATTTTATGCCGTCAGAACTAGCTCTCAATGTTATTTACACGAAACCCAAGCAATCTGTTAAAATTTGTAGCAGCAACTTGATTTCGCCTCGAATCATTTACATTGCAGTTAATTTTACAGAATTGCAACAAGTGTGCTACTAGCAATAGAGTAAGGTATTCAGCGTAGCGTTTTTCCTTAGAAAATTTACTCAGTTTAATAAAAAATTGAAACTGGATAATTTATTTTTTAAAGAAATCACTCATCACTAGGTACAATATGATTCATCCATTTGAACTTCTAGAACACGGAACACATACAACTTCAACCATGCATATTCTTTCCAGCAAAGTCTATAAGGTTCGTCAGCTGTGAATGTTTTTGGAGGTTTGTTAAAGATCCCGAAACGGCAATAATAAAGAAGGAAGCAATTGTGATAGGTGCTATGATTACGAGATTGGAACGGAGAAACGCTTTTATACAACTTTCTGGCATCCGTTAACTTTCCATCGTTATTTTGGAAATACAAGATTAATTAATCGGCAGTGAACGGTTCTACGAGGTTTAGTTCTTGTAATACGGTAGGATTAATACTAATACCAACATAAACATGACCCGTAACGCTGGTAAATCCCCTTCTCGTGGTGCGTTACGGGGTTTCAGTGAACCCTTGTCTGTATTAATTCAAACTTGGGAACATATTTGTTACTGTAGTCAAAGGAAAATATATTAGTCCTCATTACATTTTTTGTCTAGTAAAAAGTGACAATACTCAGATTGAGCCACCGAGGATGAACTTTGAATAAGGAAAACATGGTAAGTCTTCGTTTATGTGAATTCTCATTTTCTATCTGATAATCTATAGTTTGAATTGGTTATGACTAGGGTTCTGATGCATGGTCAGTATCGAAGCCATAGTTTGTTTTCTTTGCAAGAATCCGGTTTTGACTGATAAAGGGGCGCGCCTTTGAATAGTGCTCTCACTTCTCAAAGGGTTTAAATAGCGGAAACTTTTAATAAAAATCTATTCAATGCCAATAAAACCAACAATGAGAACTGTAACAACATCAAATACTTCTTCTTTCTATTAAGCATTTCAAGCATATTGCTATAACAATTTGCTTATTGCTTGCTCTCAACTAGAGAGCTTTGGATGCCAGGTACCATTTTCGCATTAGTATGATTGTGTGGCAAGTACCAATCATACCAGGCAGTCGAGAAATTTCCCTTAAAGAAAAATTCCTAGACCAGACTGGAAATCGAACCCAGCTGCCTCCAGCATGGTGTTGCTTGGTAGCCGCGCCTTTACCGACTGAGCTAAGGGAGGCCCACCGAATACTTCATCATTTCTCAATAGTGATGAAGTAACCCGACATGTACTTAAGAAAGGATACGGGATATACTACAATAGATCAAATTACTGGTCACAGTGGTTTGTGTCCCGAACAAAGAAAAAAAAAACATAAACATAATAATAACAACTTCGCATCCAATTTTTCTTTCAAATTCAAGTAACATATAAACAAGTTTTTTTTTTTCATTAAATACTACAAGTGTTCAGTACACGTGCTATTTTTGCATAAGCTTTTTTGTGTGGCAACTGCAATCATACTCAATCTAAGACCTGACCAGAACTACAGAGAAATTTTTAATATTATAGTGCTAAAAAAACAGTCCCAGCATAGAAGGTAAGAATATGTATTGGAGAGTTTTTGGTGAACAAACCAACTCTTCATAAATGGGGATCGCAGCAAGCCGTGATTTGAAGCTGACGTGTTTTGCTTAAGCTCGGTAGTTTTCGCTAAAATAGAAATGCAAATTTGAAGTTGAAGAAAAGTTGAAATTATGAAATATCAGAGTGCTAAACATAAGACGTTGTGAGGTAAATCGATTCCCACTCAAAGTGTGGTTGTTGAGATAGATTGGTCAGTAGGTTTTTCTCATTTCGTGTTTTTTAGTGCTTCGCCCCACACCCGGAAGAGCTTTTCTACATTGGAGAAGGAACTTGGTGAGGTCGTTTTAAGTTATAGAAAATTTATAGTAACGATATACAATACAGGATCAAGAATGTCTGTTTTTGATGCTGGAAGTGTGAAGATTTTTCACATATCCATTTGATTTGTGAAGATTTTCATGCGGTGCTTATTGTATATGAAGATGTACGTGTATGAACAAGCGTTCTTGAAATGGGTCGTTAGATTTTGAATAGAGCTGTCACCTTCAATCACACACACACACACACACACACACACACACACACACACACACACACACACACACACACACACACACACACACACACACACACACACACACACACACACACACACAGGTACCGTTAGTACATTTCGCAGAGATGGCAGGGAGTCTATCATCGACGTCACGTTCTGCAGTCCGTCGGTGGTGAGGAGCATGAACTGGAGAGTTTGTGAGGACTATACACATAGTGATCACCAGTCGATCCGGTATAGTGTTGGAACACGAATGCAGACGGTTGTAAGAGAGATAAGGACTAGCGGGCGGAGATGGAAGACGAAGGACTTCGACAAGGATTTTTTGATTGAAGCACTTCGCGCAGACAGCGGCGCTACAAATCTTGATGCAGATGAGTTGACAGAAACTCTGGCGAGGGCTTGCGATGCGACGATGCCAAGGGGATTGGAGCCAAAGAACAACCGGCGGTTAAATTACTGGTGGAACGAAACTCTTGCTAGTCTTCGTGCTGCTTGTCTCAGAGCTAGAAGACGCTTTCAGAGAACAAGGTCTGAAACGGTCAGAGAGGAGCGTAAGATAATCTTCCGTGAAGCTAGAGTGGCCTTCAAACGGGAGATTAAAATCAGCCAATCCAACTGCTTCAAGGAGTTGTGCCGGGAAGCTGACGATGACCCTTGGGGCAACGCTTATCGGGTCGTAACAGTGAAGATCAGGGGTCCAGTGACGCCAGCGGAAATGTGCCCGGATAAGCTGAAGATCATCGTAGAGGTCTTTTCCCGCAGCATGATTCGACGACGTGGCCGCCTACACCATATGAAGATGAAGACCGAGTAACCATTGCAGGTATGCAAGTCTCCAACGACGAGCTGTCATTAGTGGCGAAAGGTCTGAAGATGAAGAAAGCTCCGGGTCCGGATGGCATTCCAAACGTGGCTCTAAAAACTGCGATACTGGCGTTTCCAGATTTGTTGAGGATGGTGCTGCAGAAATGCCTAGCAGATGGTTACTTTCCGGATAAGTGGAAGATCCAGAAATTGGTGCTGCTGCCGAAACCAGGGAAACCACCGGGGAATCCAGCATCGTATAGGCCCATATGCCTGTTGGATACACTGGGGAAGCTTCTGGAAAGGATTATACTTAATCGACTGACGCAGTTCACGGAAGGCGAGACCGGCTTATCTGAAAAGCAGTTTGGATTCCGAAAAGAGAGATCAACGGTGGATGCAATCAAGACGGTCATTGAAGTTGCAGAGAGAGCGTCCAAGAAGAAGAGGTGTGGCAATCGGTTCTGCGCGGTAGTAACGATCGACGTCAAAAACGCTTTTAACAGTGCCAGCTGGGAGGCTATCACCACAGCGTTGCATGGTATGCGGGTCCCCCACTACTTGTGTAGAATCCTTAAGAGTTACTTCCAAAACCGGATTCTGGTCTACGAAACGAACTCGGGGTAGAAGTCGATTAGGGTTACGGCGGGCGTTCCGCAAGGCTCCATACTCGGCCCAACGCTGTGGAACATAATGTACAACGGAGTCCTAAAACTGAAGCTGCCCAAGGGCGTGAAGATCTTCGGGTTCGCGGATGATGTCGTCCTCACGATAACCGGAGAGTTGCTGGAAGAAGTAGAAATGCTGGTGGCAGACTCGACCGACGCAGTTGAAAACTGGATGAATGCAGTCAAGTTGCAGCTTGCTCACCACAAAACGGAAGTGATGCTGGTCAGCAACTGCCGAAAGATCCAGTGGATGCAGATTACCGTAGGAGGGCACGTCATACCGTCCGTGCGGGCTTTAAGACATCTAGGAGTGATGATCGATGACCGGTTGAATTTCAACACCCATGTAGACTATTCCTGCGAAAAGGCGGCTAAAATGATCAGTGCGCTTGCAAGGATCATGCCGAATATCGGTGGTCCGAAAGGCAGCAGTAGGCGACTTCTGGCGGCCGTATCATCCTCGATACTGCGGTACGGCATTCCAGCATGGGGAGCCGCGCTCAAAACGAAACGTAACCGCAGGAAGTTGAACAGTGTGTTTCGTCTGATGGCAATTAGAGTCGCGAGTGCGTACAGAACCATCTCATCGGAGGCAGTTTGCGTTATCGCCGGGATGATTCCAATCTGCGTAACCCTAGCAGAGGATATCGAATGCCATCAACGGAGAGGAACCAGTAATGTGAGGAAGACGGCGAGGCTAGAATCCATGGTCAAATGGCAGCAGGAGTGGGACAACGCGGAGAATGGAAGGTGGACTCACCGGCTCATCCCCAATGTGTCGACGTGGGTGAACAGGGAGCATGGAGAGGTGAACTTTTACCTCACACAGTTCCTGTCCGGGCACGGATGTTTTCGCCAATACCTGCACCGGTGTGGTCATGCGTCGTCACCTTTCTGCCCGGCGTGTGCCAACGTAGAGGAGACTCCAGAGCACGTGGTGTTTGACTGTCCGAGGTTTACGGAATTGCGAAGGGTAATGCCTGTCCCAAGGCCGGATAATATCGCAGAGCGAATGTGCAACGAGGAAGACAGTTGAGACGCAAATACTGTCAGAGCTACAGCGTAAATGGAGACGGGACCAGCAAACAAGCGCCGGTTCTGAGGAGTATCCAGCTCAGTGAGCAGTGTTCGGCTTCGGGTCGTCGTGGCGCCGGTGAACCGGAAGTCTTCTGCCAACCGGAATCGTCGGGCCGACCTCGGCACTCGAACAGCCAGCCTGCTGAAGAAAGAAGAAAGAAGAAGAAAGAGCTTCGGGTATGTAGGGCACCGCCAGTGCGGACGTCATCCACCACCGGAACTGTCGGACCACCTCTACAACCCGAAGACGAAGTCGGCGCAATGCGCGTTAGCGTCCCCTGCGATAACCGCCGGTAGTCGGGGCACCATCAGTGCGGAAGTTTCCTTCACCGGAACTGGTGGACCACCCTCGACGCCGGGGGAAAGCAGGAGGATTCGAGAGATGGATACAACGTAGTAGCGGAGCAGTGGATCATCCAGCCAGTCGGCGAACTAGCCTTAGCTAGGGGTCGAAATTTTAGAAGAAGTGCATGAGCACAGCCCCCCCAAAGTAGTCGCAGCATTTTGGGGTCCCGGGGGGATCAAGGTAAGGAGGATAAGGGATCCGGATTTTCCGGGAGGCACATTTTTAGCAGGTCGGGCAGGAGCCCAACCCTGTTCGCCTGAACATTGTGTGGTGTCTCAGGTGTCTGTCACACAGATTTTTGATAGCCTTTCAACCATTGTAAAAAAAAAAAGCACACACACACACACACAAACTTACTCTTCATAAATCGATCTGAAGGGTAAAAAACACAACTACAAAAGAATTTTGAATGTTAATAACTCAGCCATCACACGGTCGATTACCAAAATGTTTGCACCAATCGTTCCAAGTATTCACTATGCGTCGATTGAAAACCTTTGATTTTAAAAGATAAACATTTGAAAACACCGCAAACATAAGGTGATAACTAATAATTTTGTTTGGCAGAGGAAATTTACTAAATACACAGTATTTTCCAATCACAGATTTCAAATGTAGGTAAGGAAGGTCTCACAGATAGCAGTGAACGTTGTTTAATGTGCATGTTGATGATGTTTTGAGTAGTAATGAGCCGATATTAGATTTCCAGGTGGCGGTGGCAAGTGCCTTGTATTGGCGTGCGACTCAGCCGTTACTAATTGGTCATTGATTATGCATTTGGTTGATCAAGCCAGTGACGAAATTAAAGCCAGGCAGAGGTGGGAAATATGCGTGATCCAGTTTTTCGTCGCAACGTTGTTATGATCGGTATGAGCAAGCTGGATTCAGATTATCTCTAATGTTTGCCGAGAGTGCATTAACTTACAACATTAGCATGACCAGTTACCAGTAATAAGCAGATAATTGATTTTTTTTTTTATATCACGCAGTAAGGGCAAAGGGGGGGTTTGAGAAAACGTGACGATCCATACAAAAAAATTGAAGGTTCATACAGAAAACGTGACTAGGGGGAGAGAGAGAGAGGGGGGGGGGGGGTTAAAAAACGTCAGGTTTTACATGACGTAATTAATGGACGTTCCCTTATGTGACGCATGTACATGGGAAATTATTTGTTCTTCAAAATAAGAACAGATTATGATTTCGTGAATATGTTGTGTTTTCGTGTTATGAGTATACACCATGAACAATATTCATGATTTTTTTTTATGGGTTTATTTATTTGTACAGGCTCAATCGAATCAACTTTACAGAGCCAAGTTTTCATGTTTATATACATTAGTTATCTTAGAACTAAGGTTAAGGGGGTAAAACCGATTACTCGCGGCCGTCTCGAGGTTAGTAGGAATAACAAATTTTATGGGTGGGAAAATTGCGATGGAAATTTTGAACAAAGCATAAGGAAAAATAGTTTTCTTATATCTAGAATTTCAAATAACTAAAAAATTGTTATTGAACGTTTTCAATTAAAAAAAAATTACCCACTCACACACAAAACCACACTCACAAACTAACGCACACATTGCTCAGACATTTAACCTTAACAATTAAGTAAATGAAACTACAGTCTATAATTAAGTTAGCTAAAAACACATAAATGAGTTTAATAAACTCCAGATCACGTGCTGCCAAAATATCTCGAATCGGTACATTGGGTTGTCTACCTCGAGCCCAATGGGAATCATAAAGCTTAGATCTGACTCCACGATGCTCAGCACAAAACCAAATAACGCGATCTGCGTCTTGGTAACATTGCCCACATTCACATAGAATGCTGTCTCCCAGCCCAACACGGAACAGATGAGCGTTTAATAAATAATGATTGGACATGAGGCGAGACAACACACGAATGAAGTCTCGACCCACATCCAATCCCATGAACCAACATTTCTTCGACACTTTGGGAGTGGTAGAATGTAACCATCGCCCCAAATCTCCTTTACTCCATTTATATTGCCAGTTAACGAGTGAAATTTGACGAAAAATAACTTAAAATTCGTTGAAGGCGATTTGTCGGTTATAAATATCGCCTTCTATAGCGCCCACCTTTGCAAGCGAGTCCACTTTCTTATTGCCAGAAATCGAACAATGAGAAGGGACCCAAACAAAAATGATAATAGATGAACCTGAAGCACTTAGAAGACCTCGTATTTTCATAAGGAAATAAAAGGTTTGCCTTACCGGCCTCAAGGAGCGAAAAGCCTCTATAAAACTAAGACTATCCGTGAAAATGAAGTATTGGTCCAGTGTTAGTGAGACTACAGTTTCTAAGGCAAAATGAATTGCTATCACCTGCTATATATACGGAACAAGGTGCATGAAGTTTACGAGCGACGCAAGAATATTCATTGTATACACCAAAGCCAGCGGAGTCCTTTATCAAAGACCCGTCAGCGAAAGATGTTTTAGTGGAATCAACTAGACCAAACTTTGCAGCAAATATCACCGGAGCAATCTCTGGGATTCCATGAAACTCCTGTTTCATGGATAAATCAAAATAAACCGAACTTCCGAGATCGAAGAAGCAAACACGATTGGGAATATTCAGCGAAGGGCTGACATTCTGTGTTATGTACAAATGGTACAACGTCATGAAGCGAGTTTGAGGGTTCAACTCAAGAAGCTTCTCATAGTTTCCGATTACCTGAGGGTTCATAACCTCACACCTGGTGAGGAGTCGGAGGGAAAAATCTGAAAACTGATCCGAGAAAGGCAACATGCCAGCCAGCACTTCAAGACTCATGGTGTGAGTCGAGTGCATGCAACCTAACGCGATACGAAGACACCGATACTGAATACGTTCCTGTTAGATGATGTGCGACCGAGCCGCTGACTGAAAACAAAAACTACCGTATTCTAAAACCGACAAAATCGTTGTCCGGTTCAACGATAGAAGATCTTGCGGATGCGCTCCCCACCAGGTCCCGGTAATTGTTCAAAGTAAATTGATCCTTTGCAGCCTCTTTCGCTTCAGATACTCAATGTGGGATCTCCAGGTGCATTTGAATCGAACCAGACCCCAAGATATTTAAACGACATAAAATGAGTTATTGGTGTACCCAAAATTTGAAACTTTGGTTATGCAGGGCTATGCTTTCTATAAAAAACAATTAACTCAGTTTTCTCGGTACAAAATTCGATACATAACTCTAGGACCCAAGTAGACAAATTGTCTAAGGTATCCTGTAAGGGTCCTTGCAGATTGACCCTATTAGGTCCCATGACAGACACTACACAGACAACCAAAATGCACGTATATTGAAAGTTGTTTTATGATACACAAACATATATGTAAGTAAACAAATCGTATAGAATATATGGCTTATACGTGCAAAAGTGGAGGCCATATACGTGCAAATTCCATTGTTTTCTAATACGAGTTGATTTGATATCTTTTTTTTTTTTTTTTTTTTTTTTGGGACTTTAACTGTATGGTCATTCGTCCCAGATTTAATATCGTATGCGATTAAATATGTAATAACAAATTCGATTTAAATAGGTTAGCGATGTATATCCGATTTTGTTTGTGCCGCAGTACGATGAATAATTGTTACGTCTCAACCCATTTGTCCAAGCGGAAAAGAATCATTTTCTCCAACAACTTTCGAATACAGGATAACATCGCGATGGGTCGATAGGAGTTGTGGTCGGACGCGGGTTTACCAGGTTTTTGAATGGCAATAACTCTCACCCGCCTCCAATCATCCGGTACAATGTTGAGCTCGAGAAACTGATTAAACAAGTTCAACATGAGCATCTTCGCGACATCTGGAAGGTTCTTAAGCAACTTGAACTTGATTCTATCAGCTCCTGGAGCCGTATTACCACACGAAAGGAGCGCGAGAGGAATGATCCGTGCAGGCACAGAATCTGGATAAACTTTTCTCGCGAACTTGAGGATCCATTGGTCCGAATACTCCTCGTTCTCGTTTTTCGTAGTTCGGTTACGCAATCTTCGCGCCGTGTTCCAAAGATTACTCATCGACGTCTCGCGCGATAGCCCGTCCACGAATCTTCGCCAGTATCTGCGTTTCTTGACCTTGATGAGGCTCTTAAGTTCGCGTTCGAGAGCCGTGTATACTTTGAAGTGCTCAGGTGTTCCACGCAGGGATGCCAGATATTTTTTTCAAATATCTGTAATAAAAAATTTAAATGTCTGGGAATGTCTATAAAAGTCTGTAATATTTTTTTTTTTACAAAATTAGACTTCTTTCAACAAAAAGACTTAAATAATAAGAGAGCGAGTTATGTCATTTACGCAATATGTGTGATTATGAAAACGTTTCTGGATCTTTTTCTTGGATTGTATGGACTAGGATTGTATATTTCCTCCTGAACTTCAGACAAAATTCCTCATGAGCTTTTTGGTAGTCACTTCTTATTTTCTCCGAAATTCACATTTAAGCACCCAACTTTACCCTCCAGAAACATTAAGAGTTTTTTCCTGAACATAGTTGCTTTCTAAACTTCTGTCTCATCCTGAACTACGAGGAAAATTTCCGTCAAACTTTGGGTATGTAAAGTTGTAAGAAGATTCTTCCTGAACTTATGAGAAGTTCTTTTCTGAACTTCCGAGATGTTCTCTTCTGAACTTCAGGGGAGTATTCTCCTGAACTTCTGGGAAGTTTATACCTGAATTTATCAAAAGTATCTACCTGGACGACCTTTTCATTCTGAAAGGCTGGAATGTTCTATTCGAAACTTTAGGGAAGCTATCTAGCAGGTAGTTCCAACTAAACTTTTGGTCTCTTCGGAACTTCTGAGAAGTCCTCTTGTGAACTTCTGAGGAGTTTTTTACTGATATTTTGGAAAGATTCCTTCTTGATCTTACAGGTAGTGCCCTCTCTGGTAAGTTTCTTTCTGAAATTCGGGGTAGTTTATTCTTGAGCTTATTCTTTCCAAACGTCTAATTGGTCGCATCCTGAACTGCGAGGAAATTATTATTGAAATTTTTGGAAAACCGTCTCTAAAATTTCAAGGAAAGATCCCTTAAATTTGTCTCTTCGGATTTCTAAACTTTTGAGAAGTTTTCTCCAGAACTTTGAGGAAGTTTGTTCAGCAACTGTTGGGAATTTCATGCTCAAATTAGAAACAAGTACCCACAATGCTCCTGGAATGACTTATTCTGTTCTCTCTCTTGTTTTGAAATTTTGATAGGTTCTCCTCTGTGCTTTGCAAAATCTGCTTAGCAGTTCCTGGGGAATTTTTTTCCTGATATTTTGAGAAATTATAGGTAGTGTTCTTGCTGGTTAGTTCCCGTCTATAATTTGGGGAAGTTTTGTTCTGAACTTCTGGGAAGTTCAATCTGAAATTTCTGGCAAGAACTCCAAAACCTCTGAAGAGTTCCTAACTTCTAAGAAGTCATCTGCCCTCCACTTCGTCCAGAAGCTCTGATAAGTCCTCTTTTGATTCTTGGGGAAGTTCTCCTGAAATTCTGGTTAGTATGATCTTGAACTTCTGTAATATTTGGTCCTGAATTATTGAATTTTCTTCTTGCTTGAACTGCTTGCTACCAATATTTCTGAGAAGTTTCTGCCTGACCATCGGAGAAGTTTTGACGTAGGACTACGTCTTTCATTTCTATACTGGGGCGCCGTTCTAAAATTTCTGAAATCGACCGCGTTACGGGTCGTTTTGGATATTTTGAGCGATAATAACTAAGTCATTGCATAAACGATTTTCATATCGTTTGCACCAATCGATTGGAAATAATTCTACGTATCAGTTTTAGTAATCAAGTTAATTGATTTTTAACATTAACTTATAAAAAATAACGTAAATGTAAGGTGATGTCTTATAATTTCGATTCGCAGAGTAAATTAACCAAATTTCCTAGCACAGTTTTCAAATCTAAGCAAGAGACGTCTCCCATCGTCTTCTTCTTCATATTCTTTGTTCTCGAGAGGTAGATTCTGTTTCACGCTAGTGTTTGGCGAAACATCTGATTCCCCTCCCCTTTTAATGAATTTGATTCACATTGCTTTAGTTGATATCCCCTTTTGTTCATGCAATGGTACCCGATGCCATGATAAAAGGCACATTTCCGAACAAATGCCTCATTCGCTCGGCAGCATTGGAGCTGCGCGGATCTCCCGGTGGGAGGTAAAGCTGGGCAGCACCCAGCAGCATCGCTCGGTACCCAGCATTGGCAGCAGCCGAGGTGGGTAACCAGCAGTGCCCAGCTGGTCGTGACTTTTTTTTTTAATTAATCATTTATTTATTAAATTTTTTTAATTAATCATTTATTTATTATTATATATCATTTATTTCGAATCAACTTTACAGAGCCAAATTTTCATGTTTTTTATACATCATTTATCTTAAAACTAAAGTTAGGGGGATAAAACCGATTACTCGCGGCCGTCTCGAGGTTAATAGGAATTACAAATTACGGATGGGAAAGAGGGTGGAAATTTAAAGTTTGGTTCACATAATACATTTAATTTAAATTCTAAATTATTGAAACACTTATAACTATACAACTTATGGTTTTCTTATGACTTGAACATTTTTTGAAAAAGAAAAAAAACTTAAACTAAACATACAGGTTAAACTAACTACAATCTAAAGCTAATGTTAGTCAAAAACACATAAATGAGTTTCATGTACTCCAAATCACGTACAGACAAAATATCTGGAATTGGCACATTGGGTTGTCTACCTCGAGCCCGAAGGGAATCATAGAGCCCCGATCTGACTCCACGATGTTCAGCACAAGACCAAATAACGTGATCTGCGTCCTGATAGCCTTGTCCACATTCACAGAGATTGCTGTCGCTAAGCCCAACCCGGTATAAATGAGCGTTCAAAGAATAATGATTGGACATGAGGCGATACATGACACGAATGACTTCCCGACCCACATCCATCCCCCTAAACCAAGTGGTCGTGACTTAAAAAGCAGCTGACGATGGCAGTACATACAGTGGATTCCTGTCAAATATTCAGGCCATACATACAAATTTCGATCGCGTTCCCCCGACAATTGATGAAACCCGCCCTTTTCAGGGCGAACAAAACAATTTGCCAAATTAAAGAGTTTGTTTTATTAATATCTTATGAGCTAATCGAGTAATGAAAATAGCATTACAACGCACCGTCTCAACATGGCGTAACTTGAAGAGCCCGGATAAAATGGCCGAGCCGCGTCTAGTAGCAGGCCACCCTGCTACTTGAGAAGACCGAGAAGCCAATTTGATCCCTATGTTCCCCCCGATAATTAATACAACCTGTTCTTTCTGGGCGACCAAAACAATTTTCCCAATAAGAGAGTTTGTTAAATTAATATTTTATCTTTAGCTAATCGACATTTTCACTACATGGCGTTACTTCAACATGACGTTACTCCAAGAGGCCGGAGAAAATTCAGGCCATCCTGCTACTCAAGAAGACCCCGCCCCCCTCTCCCCAACAATTAATAAAAAGGGTCCTTTTCAACACAATTTTCCCAACTAAAGAGTTTGTTTAATTGATTGTAGAGAAGAAACAGAATATAGAAGAAATAAATTAAATTCTCATGATATTCTAGCTATGTGTAAAGACATTTGAAAGATAATATATTTACTGATTTAAACTCTTCTAATAATAATTTTCAATATTATTAAAATAATAACAATAATTCTTATTATTATTAGAATATTTAATAAAATTATATACATATTAATTATCATATATACATATAAATTGTTTTCACTCGCACTGAGTGAGACTTGGCTAGACAATGACTCCTTAGTCGATATTGAAGGCTTCCACTGCATCGTTCAGTTCAAACGCTGCAACTTGAGAGCAGGTGGTGTAGCAATATATAAGCAGGACAAGGCTACCACTATGGCTGCTACCCACAAGATCCAACAGTTCAGTGAATATCATGACGAGATGTTCAGCGTTGTCGATAACGTCGGGGACATTTGTGCAGCTAATATATCAGTAATGGACACTGAAGTTCTGCTGGTTGTGGTGTACATTTCACCAGGAACAACTACCAAGAATTTAAAAATTGTTCTTGATTCGCAAGTTGTTCAGGTATGCTGCGCAAGATACGCCATTTGTGTTGACCGGAGACTTTAACATTGACGTTTCCAAAAATGAAAACATAGATTTTCTATACATTAATTGTAATGTTATTTATTCTCCGTGCGAGGAGTAACGATTATGATGTAGAAGGAGATGTTCGCTCATCACCATGAGGCACCAAGAGTGAACATTAATGTTTTTGACTAGAATGAAAGATGTGAAGAGAAAGTGTTGAAAGTTTCGTCAGAGTACGACAGGTAGGAAATCTAACAGATGTTTTGAAAAATGAGCGAAAGGGCATGTATCCAATGGTACTCGAACCATGGACGTCAATCTTTGCCTAACATCCCACTGCGGGGTAGGTTGTAGCAACGAAACAAGTCCACCACTACAACAGGCAAAAATTGACGCATGGAAAGACGCTCATGTACCACTGTGGCTTGTATAGTTATTCTAGCGATCTATTGTGTGCACTCTGTTTATTGATGCGCACATGGGAGAGGAACTCTCTCCTTTTTTGGGTTTGTTTTGATTCGCACCGACTGACGATCACTAAAGTTAGATTTAGTACCTGCCGTACTCTGACGTAACTTTCAACACTTTCTCTTCACATCTGTCATTCTAGTCAAAAACATTAATGTTCACTCTTGGTGCCTCATGGTGATGAGCGAACATCTCCTTCTACATAATAGATTTTCTAGATTTTATGCAAAAACATTTAAAATTTACTTTAGCAAACCTTCGGAATGAAGCAACCACACTTGGTGGTACTTGTATAGATTTAACGTTTGTTAAAAATATCAGCGTAGAGTGCAGACGTTATTGTTCATATTTTTCGTATCATAGACCTATGTTGTCTGTACTCGCATTCGAAGCACCCGAACCATTAAATCAACAGGTAGCCAATATTGTGGAACATGAACTGGAATGACAACATCTACCCATTCGACAACCAACCATCACCTAGCACTGGACCATTGTTTGTACTACTTGGACCATAAACAACAAACGACAAAATACCAAACGGCCCTTTCAGGGCCACTTAAGGAGTTCTAAAGAGTTGAATTCAAGATTTTCATACACAGTATTAACGCTCCTAAAACACCTAAAGACTAATATTATATGCTTTTCTTCCATGGAACAGAACCAACAACAACGACCACCCATTCGACTGTCTACCAAATCATCATCTGGTACTTGACAATTACCGGATCACTCCAGGAACAGCGAATAACTGAATACCAAACGGCCCTTTTTAGGGCCACTTCAAGAGTTATAAAGAGTTGACTATATTAATTTTCGTGAAAAACTAAATCTAATAACAGATGGTTTGATGAGTCTTTAGACTGAACAAAATATAGTAGATATTTATTAATTCTATTACAATTCCTCCACATCAACAAGCAGTCCTACGTCGACTTTGCAGATATGTCACTGACATATCTCACCTCTTCGTTTTTTTTTTCCAGGATGAACCCTAAACTGCGGGTCTTTTCTTTCTATACTTCTAGGAATCTAGGACTTATTCAGGGATATATTTCTATATCCCTTTTTTATATCCACTGATATGATGCATTTAGTAGTACTTTGGAAAATTCAGAGTTTTAAGATTTATTTCAATAGCTCAGAACTTTCACTGTTGTTCTGTCCCCCGAGTGGCAACCGACTGGGCTTTAGAGCAAATACTCAGCAACCCCTTTTTACGTTAAATTTCTCAAATATGATTTGTATTGTCGTGAACCTTGACTTTCGTTGTGACTTAATGGCAAAAGACCAATATTACCAACACTTTGACAATAATTTTTCGCATGGGATTGAACATGTGTGGGATTGAATACTACCATAAGTAGGGATTCCATGCTACCATCGGAAAGGGCCTATATGATACTTATCTTCTGGCCCATTGTGTCTCAAAGAGGCCCACCGCATTCGTTTCCTCAAGGATTTCTACTTTAAATGATACCCACGATATTTTTTTTTATTTAAAGAAAGCTTCTTACCGTATCTACAATATAGGCACTGCATACAGACTAGGCAACAATTGTATTATGCAGCCAAACGGACTGTCAACTTTTGATTATCTTTAAAGGAGCAAGTATCGTTTTGACAAAAGCCAATTTTGAACAAATAAGGGATTTTCTACTTCCATATTCAGTATATTTAAGTATTTTCGGTGAATTATTTATTGCCGTTTGGTTTACTTAAAATGAACAAAAATCTTTCTCTACACACGAGCATAGGACCACCATTTCAACGCGTATTTCACATCACTATCAAACATCGTTCTTACAAATGATACATTAAGTCCCGAAATTGTAGTACAAACCATTTTAGCTCTTGTTGAGGCTATGGATACATTATTTGAGGTTATTACAAGTACCATAAAATGGCCAGCGGAAAGACTTGAAGTTTATACCGGAAAACATCTTGCAGCCTGCTGACTCTCAGCATCGGATGAACGCAATCTACAATTGAACTGCATCAGGACCCGACTTACAAATGCGACGTGTTCTAGTCATGGCGCATGAAAAATTTGATCAAAACTAGTGAAGAACATCAATCAAACAAAATAATTAGTAATGGAGAAAACAAATTATAGTATTTTGTATTTACACTGCACAGCCTATCCCTAGTAACATTGTAGGTTTTATTCTAGTTTTATAGCATTCTACAAGTTTTAATCACGTTCTACAGAACCTTCATAAAGCCCAAATTGTAACTTGGGATGGCTTCCTTAAATCTGAAAATCTACCAAAAGGCCGCAGAATGGAGCCATTTCTGCCTTATATTATCTTTCTTTGTAAATCGGAAAAAACCCACAGAATTCACTTCACATCGCGAGTTATTGCCACAATTTCGCTCCAAACAATTCATTTTTTACACGGCACTTTTCACTATGCTTTTTAATGAATATCTTCAAACGGAATCAAAACAAGCTAGCAACATCGAAACTGAATCTTTTGTTTAGCCTATTGCGCTGTTTACTTCAAGTTTGTACAATTACTAGTGGTGCCAGATCAATTTCTCAAATATATGACATTTTTCAGGGTTGGAAGATTGTATTATTTTGCGTTGTCCGGTCTATATACAGTGTCTATAATCTACAATACTGTTCAGATCCTTGTACGTTTTAAATCCGAACTTCAGAGAATACCTTTATTTGAAATTTAAAAAATAATTCAAATGTCTGTAAAAGTCTGCAACATAAATAATATGTCTGCTAAATGTCTGCATCGTTAGAAAAGTCTGCAACAAAAATTAAAAGTCTGCAAAATTACAGACATGTCTGTGAATATGGCATCCCTGGTTCCACGTCTACGGAAAATGTTAAACGCGTCGGACTTTTTACGGTAAACCTCGGTGCACTGCTGATCCCACCATGGAGAAGGAGGTTTCCTGCGAAATGACGTCTCTGGAACTGGTCGTTTGAGCTTGAAGTGCGCTTTTCAAGATCAGGTTGGAGAGGAAGTTGTATTCTTCCAGCGGTGGAAGCCTTTCTATCGTCGTTACGGCTTCATCTACTGCTGTCCGAAACTTTGTCCAATCGATAATAAGAGTTAGATCATACGTGAAGTTGATGGATTCTGGCGGAGTGAGCTCGGTGGCAACCGAAATCTTTATAGGCAAATGATCACTACGGTGCGGATCCTGGATCACATTCCACGTGCAGTCCAACGATAATGAATTCGAACAAAGTGTGAGGTCTAATCTACTGCCAACTGAGGATGTTCCAGCCAAACGTGTTACTTCTCCATTGTTAAGTACTGTCATATTGAAGTTATCACAGAGGTCATATATCAGGGAAGAACGGTTGTCATCGTACAGTTCTCCCCAGCCTGTACCGTAAGAGTTCAAATCTCCCATGACCAACCGCGGAGCAGGAAGAACCGAACAAATATCTGAAAGTTGTTTTTGGTTTATGGAGGCTCTAGGAGGAATGTACACAGAAGCAATGCAAAGGCTTTTATTTTTAATAACAGCCTGACAAGCGACAACTTCAACACCTGGAGTTTGAAGAAAATTCACTCTATAGAAGGAGTAGCACTTTTTGAACCCCAAAAGTACCCCTCCAGCACGCGAAGCCTCACGATCAAGACGAATAATATTGAAATCATGAAACGGAATATCGATTTCGAAAGAGAGCCATGTTTCACAAAGAGCGATTGCATCATAACCGGTAGTGTGAGCTAAAAATTTAAAAGATTCCATTTTAGGAACAAGACTTCGACAATTCCACTGCAGAACAGTGATCAAATCCCCGGCCTCATTTGCAAAATTATTCATCGAAGGAAATGATAGCTGCATAAGGAGGGCCAATATGATCCCGCATTACCGATGTTGATTTTGGGTTGAATAAGTACAATAATATAATGCTTGTGGTATGTAATATGCGTAGAAATTTAGTTTGCTAAAACATGTGTCATTCTTATGTGTATTTACAAACTTTTTTTTGAATATTTTGTTCAAGGTATCGATAAAGATTTCAATTCACTGACTTTGGGTTAAAAATGGGGTATAATTAATTTAAATTAGGATCAAAAATAACCAACAATCCAAATGTCTAGGTACGTTATGAAGCACAACAAGCATAATCTCTCAAAATCCCAAAACTCATCATGCCAAACCAAGTTTGTTTTCAGATTATACTAAATTCATGTTCCTCAGCATTTTAAAACAGTTTATGCTTCCCACATAACCACTCAGAAATGGCTAAGAACCAGAGTCTAATCCTGTCCTAGGTTTTCTTTTTTTCTTTTCTAATCATGTCCCGTAATAGAAAATTTCCATTTCACCAGCAGCCGATAGCAAAAGAGAAAAGACGCTGGTCAAGCTAGTTTTGCAGTTTGTTTTAGGAATTTCATTACTGTAATCTGATGAAACAAATTAATTAAGCATCAAGCCACACCAAACGAACTTGCCGTCCCCAGAGCAGGAAAAGTCCATGCTTAAAAACTTTTCTTCTGAAATCAGCAAACAATGGAACCCGTTGAGCTGGAAGGTAGTTATTTCATGGGGAGGAATATTAGCAAATATTTCAGAGATGTATTTTTTTTATCGTGACAAAATTGGAATAACAGGAATTGGAAGCTACTGAGTCAGAAATTTACTCGCGTAGAAGCTCAGTCCGTAAGAGAGAATGTGGGGTGAATGCATAAAAATGGACAAACTTCGGTTATCAAATTATATGCCAGTGTCAAATCGAAATTATCTTATTTCTAAGGAATTCCATTTGGCTTATTGTAAATAGGCATTATTTGATATTTAACACTGCTAGATTTGGTCGCTCCTGGAGCTTTGCAATTGAATGCAAATAAGTTCAATATTAGAATATTACAACTATTCTTTGTAAAGCTCTACTATCGGTTAGTGTAAGTAACTTGTTCTATATCCTAGGGTTAGTGACACAATTGAGTGGTAATGTCTTATAATACCGCTTTTCATTCTAAACTCGCATTTCTCTATCATTCATTGCTTCATTCGCTCGGCTGTCTTTGAGCTGACAGGAACAGTGAGGAGCCTCGGTTCGACCGGCAGATGGCAGGATGCCTATGGTCAGGCAGCGGATGGCAATGCAGCCGTTTGCGTAGTCAGTGAAGTGGAAGAATTTGCTTCCAAAGAAGACCGAGAAGGTTGAAATTCGGTCGCGGACTATTTTTCCATTTGATTCGCTGTGATTTTCTGAAAATGGCTACAAAAACTAAAAGATACAGCCCAATGGGGTTGTGCGCGAAGGTGACGTAGGACTACACAGTAATGTGCAATCTGAATCGCTTGGTTGCTTAAGGAGGGGCCGAAATTGGCCGCACTACAACCATAATTATTTGATACAGCCTGTCTTGGTATCTACATTCATACATCTTGCTTTCACTGGAAATAATATGTTTGACACATGATATCAAGATACTCTATATCACGTAATATACCTTAAGTGCGAATGAGTTATTGGTCATGTGCGAGCTTTTACCCAAGAGGCTGGTTTCGTTCACCCCCAATTGCATACGGTTTCTACTAGGCCTATGTATGTACAACACTCCCAAAAGTGCAAATGTCAAAAACATTACGGCTTCGGCACACGAAAGATATTTTTCGCAAATAAACAACCCAAAACCAAGCCCCCAGCACTCCCAAGCACATGTCAGCTTTCTTTTTGACGTGGACTACGTCTTTGTTTTTAATACACGGGAACATGTTGCGAGTACAAAAATTTGGAGCGTCACGAAATATGCTTAGGTTTTGAACATTAATAACTAAGTCATTCCTCGATTGATTTCCAAAATTTTTGCCTCAATCGAGCGGAACATTTTCTACGCTTCGATTCCAATATTTAAATCTATTGCTTTTTAACATTCTACTATTGAAATTAACGCAAATACAAGGTGATGTCTTATAATGCCGATTTTTTAGAGTAAATTTACCAAATGCACAGTTCTTTTCTAGCGCAGACTTCATATTTAAGTAACGAACGTCTCCTAACCAGCCACGAAGGTTATAAAACACTTCACAATTTGCTTTAATATTTCGGTTGCCGATCCAGTGGATCATAACGCTCGTCTTCTAGCGAGCAATCAATTTGCCGTGCTTCCGGTACAGGAGGTGCCAAAGAAAGTGAAGGTTCCCCCGCTCTTCAGCACATCCAAGGACATTGCTGCTCTCAGGACTGAACTTGCAGCTATACAAATTCATCCGCTGTTCAAGCTGTACAGTAATGGCACTAAAGTGATGTGCTCGACGGAGGCTGACTACCGTGCTGTCGGCGCTCACCTAGTCGCGAAGAAACACGAGTTCTACACACACGACGCGCCCGGTAGCAAGCCAATGAAGGTGATTCTGCGTGGCCTTCCGGAACTCACTCCGGAGTCAATCTTTGAAGAGCTGAAAGTGGTGGCCCTAAAGCCTCAGAAGGTGTTTCCCATCATGCGCCAGCAACACGGAAACTACCGGGATCAACTTTATCTGGTCCATCTCGAGAAGGGATCCGTCACAATGGTGGAACTAATGAAAACACGGGCCCTTTTCGACAACATCGTTGAATGGGACCGGTATCGTCCGAGACAGCACGAAGTGACACAATGTGGCAACTGCCTTGCGTTCGGCCATGGAACTCGTAACTGCCACATGAAACCGCGATGTGGCAAGTGTGCCGGAGCCCACAGTACCAACGATTGTGCCCCGCCGGAAGAAGGTGCGCTACTGAAGTGCGCAAATTGTGGCGCAAGCCATGAGAGCAGCAATCGAACCTGCCCAAAACGTGCTGAATTTTTGGCGATCCGCAAGAAGTCATCCACCAAGTCTCGGCCTGCTTAACGCCGTCCACCACCTCCGATGAACGAGGAGAATTTCCCGTCGCTTCGGTATCAGGTGCCAAACCTACCGCCGATTCCATTAAATCACCGCCAAGCCAACCGCCCGTCAGCTTCCGTTCATCGTCGTTTCGCGGCAGCCGCCACCGCTCCCAACCTGACTCCTCCTCCAGGCTGGGGCAATGCGAGTCGCAGTACCTCCACGCAACCACCCGTCGATGGACAGCTCACAACTCTTAGCAAATGGTGGAGTTCGTGCAAGAACTCTATCGCCAACTACGTTCCTGCCGCTCCAAGGAGGAACAGCTCAAAGCCGCCACATCCGTGACGATGACGTTCATTATTAAGTAAACACACCATAAACATCCTAAATTGGAATGCTTGTTCCATCCGGAACAAAACAGTAGAGCTCGGTGACTTCCTTAACAGGAAGGCCATCGACATCGCCATCGTCAGCGAGACACACCTCAAACCGGAAATCAGCATATTCATCCCAGGATACCGGATTGAGCGACTGGATCGTGGCGGCTCTAGTGGAGGAGGAGTTGCGATTGCCTTGCGCTACAACATCAACTACCATCTGCTTCCGAGCTTTCAGCTGCAGTCCATCGAAGCCATCGGAATCGAGGTCGAAAGTACCGTCGGCCCAATCACAATCATCGCGGCCTATTGTCCCAAGCAAGCCTGTACCAACACGGCCCTACGAAACGACATCCGTAAGCTAACTCGGAGGCAGGGGCAGTTCATCATCGCCGGCGACCTAAATGCGAAACACGAAGCCTGGGGGAACACCCGGCGGAATCGGAACGGAATTATTCTACAGGAAGACCTGGAAGAGGGACATTACACCGTCCTGGACCCGGATACTCCCACCCGGTTGAGCAGATCCGAGGTCCATTCGACAATCGACATCTTCCTCACCAACATGGGGAACAACATCGCCCAGCCGATCGTACACCAGGAGCTCAGCTCGGACTACTATCCGGTGGTGGCCGAAGCTGGCTCCTCGGTCAACCGGCATCGTATCACCAGACGGAACTACCAGCGTGCCAGTTGGGAGAGGTTCCGATAACCCGTTGACGGCAACATCGATTTCGACATGCACCTTGATTCGGTTGATGACATCGAACGGCAGCTGCAGAGCATCGAGCAAGCGATCTCCCAGGCCCAGGAGCAACATGTACCGGTAATTGATCAGATGAGTGACTCTATACCCATTGATAGACCCACTAAAGAACTTATTCAATTGCGCAACGCTACCCGAAGGCAATACCAGCGAACTGGTTTGCCTACTTTAAAAAGTCATTACAATCGGATGACCAAAATTATTAAGGCCAGAATGATGGACCTCAGAAACAACAATTTTTCCGACAAGATCCGCTCTCTCCCAGATTGTGCAAAGCCGTTCTGGAAGTTGACCAAAATTTTAAAAACCAAGCCAAGGCCCATTTCACCGTTGATCCCATTAGACAGCAATGGCTCTCAGGATCGCTTAATCACTCCTGCAGAAAAGGTTGCTGAGATAAGTCAACACTTCATCAGCTCCCATAATCTCGGACAAAACTTATTACTAACATCCATTTAAGCCCCAACGATTTCACAGAGGAGTTGGAGATCTCAGCTGACGAATTGTTGGCTTATATCAAATGCTCAAAGAACATGTAGGCCTCAGGTTTCGATAACATCTTGAACTTGGAGCTCAAGCAATTTAGCCCCCAGTTCTATAACCATCTGGCGATGGTTTTCAATCATTGCCTCCGACTTGGCTACTTCTCCAAGTGTTGGAAGTCAGCCAAAGTCATCCCCATCCAGAAACCTGGGAAAGATTCTTCATGTTCTATGAGCTATAGGCCCATCAGCCTTCTCTCAGGATTATCCAAGCTGTTTGAGAAAGCGCTCTACCGCCGGCTTCTTTCATCTGCCGACGAGCTGAACATCTTGCTCGACGAACAATTTGGCTTTCGACGTGGTCGCTCAACAGTGCACCATCTTAATCGAGTCATTAACATCCTCAGACGGAACAAGTTTGTTTCGAAATCATCTGCCATGGCACTTCTTGACATCGAGAAGGCCTTTGATAACGTGTGGCATGATGGCTTGGTGTACAAGCTAAAACGACACAATCTTCGCATCTGCCTGGTGAAGATAATTATAAATTATCTGTCGGACAGGACATTCAGTGTTTTGCTGCAAGGTGCAGTTTCCGATGCACAGGAGATCTCCGCCGTTGTTCCGCAGGGAAGTATACTAGGTCCACTTCTGTTCAATCTGTTCACCTCGGACTTACCCCCGTTCCCTGAAAATGGATCTCTGTCGTTGTTCGCCGATGATACCGCAGTCGTCCACAATGGTAGGGTAATAAGAGCGCTTACAGCGAAACTGCAGCAAAGCCTGAATGTTCTGTCTGGATACTTCACCGATTGGAAGATCTGTATCAACGTGGCGAAGACCCAGGTCATCCTATTTCCACACTCCAACTCTCCCAAACTTGTTCCGCCTGAGGATTGTAATATAAGACTAAACAACACAACGGTGGAATGGGCGAAATCAGCTGTCTATCTTGGCGTTACAGTAGACAGAAAGCTTATTTTCACGGAACAGGTTGACAAAACTGTCACAAAGTGTAACATTCTGTTGAATCTACTGTACCCATTGATCAACAGAAGGTTTACATTATCCCTGAAAAACAAGCTTGCTGTCTACAAGCAAATCATACTTCCAGTCATCTAGTACGGCATAACAATCTGGGAGAGATGCGCTAAAACACATCACCTGAAACTTCAGCGTGTTCAAAATAAGTTCCTCATGATGATCTTGAACACCCCTCCGAGGACAAGAACATCTGAGGTCCACAGTCTGGCCGAGATAAAAATGCTCGACGATCGCTTTAGTGAGTCTATCAATCGGTACAGGGCACGCTGCCTGACATCGGATCACCAAATCATCCGAAATCTGGTTCCCCACCCCTAGGATTTTCAAATTCTAGTTCTAGTTGTAGATTAGGTAGGTTATCAAATTTTAACTAACAATGCCCCAAGGTCTGAACTGACAAGTTGATGTAAAACATAAACACACTAAACACACCAAACACAAAAAATTCATTAACAAAGCTGAAGAGCCCATTGGGCTAAAACACTTAATATGTAAAATTAGTTTATACGACAAAAAAAACTGATAAATTAAAGCACATTTTACTACTTTAGTATTTCGGCAGTCGTGGAGCTGTTCGGTGGCGTAGAAATGCAGTCGGCGGCAGCAAGCACATTGGAGGGTGCACTGGCGAGCAGTAGTTGCTCTGAGAAGCGTCGGTGCAGTTTGGAGTTGGTGCCGATACTCCCGTCAACCTCACCATCAACCTGGCCAACTACAAATGGCCAACCACAACGACGAGGAGCTAAACAAAGAAAGAAAGCCCAAGTGGAACCGCAAACTATTTCTGCCACGTCAACTAAATCCGTCCTTTTCAGGACGACCAAATCAGTTTACCAACTAAAGAGTTGGGTTGAATTTTTCTATTGTGCTATTGTTAAATTACCGCATCACGGCTGAAAATGGCAAACATCAAACATCGCGTCCCCGATTATATCACAAAGAACGTTGAACAACTAACGAACGAAAGTTTAGAAAGGGTAATTCGAGCCATACTGCAACACATCAGTGACCATGTGGTGGAGTTCGCCATTGATCCTAGTTATGCGTACCGGATTAGTTGCTGTTGGTGGGAAGCAAATTAGGCATATTTCTGTTGAGAAAATCCTCCGTCTAGCGTGCACTAATTCAAACTAATTATTGTGGCGCAATAACAGAAGTTCGTTCCCTTTGGTGCAATTTGTATCACATTGACTTCGTTGGTACCGCCTTCTTTTGTGCAATAGCATCCGACGCCATGACATACCAGCTCTTAGCTGAAATTTTGACTCAGTCTTACATCAGTCGTGGTGATGTGCAGAGGCTGTTGCTACACAGTTTGCGGCAGCAAGCACCCTGGATGGTGCACTGGCGAACGGTCGTTGCCCACACTCCCGCTTCATTCAACTCAATTTTTGAGTACAATTGTATGCTATCTCCTTTTCTCTTACGGATATATGACTTAATTTTCGTTAAACAGTGGATCAACTCAATTTTTGGTTAGATCCACTTTTTACGAAAATTGAGTAACATTTCCGTGAGAGAAAAAGATATAGCATACAATTGTACTCAAAATTTGAGTAAAGTGAAGCGGGAGTGCATAGAGGCGTTGGCACAGTTGGCTATTGGTGCCGATGCTCCTGTCATCCTCGCTAAGGAGACATGGCTGCTGAAGCCTACGAGTTGGCGTGAAAAAGCCGCCCGTGACGAGACAAACAACCCTAGGGGAATCGCAAACTATTAACGAAAGAGTTTGTTTGGTTGAATTTTTCTTCTGTCGGTTTGTAGTTCAATTACACCGTCCCGGAGTATATCACAAAGACCGTTGAACAACTATCGAACGAAATTTTAGAAGGGATAATTCGAGCCGAATTGCGACACGTCAGAGACCGACTAGACTATGTGGTTGAGTTCGTTTTAGTTCCTAGTTGTGCATACCGGATTAGTTGCTGGCAGTGGCTAGCAAATTAGAAACATTCCTGTTAAGAAAATCATCCGTCTAGCGTGCACTAATTAAAACTAATTATTGTGGCGTAATAACTGAAGTTCGCCCCCTTTGATGCACTTAGTATCACATTGACTTCGTTGAATGAAAATTTGATTCAGTCTTACGGTAGTCGTAGTTCTGTGCAGAGCAAAATGTGCTGTTCAAAGCAGTAGGCGTGCGACCATACTGGAGGATGAACTGGTTAGCATTAGTTATCCAGAGAAGTTGGTGCAGTTGGCTGATTGGGCCGATGCTCCCGTCAACATCGTTGCGAGAAATAAGGCTGCCGAAGCCTACGAGTTGATGTGAAAAGCCGCCCGTGACAACAACGGGACAAGAATCATTCCACGTCACCTGCAGATGGCCACCCGCTCCGACGAGGAGCTGAACCAAGAATACCAAGAAGAAACCCCAAAGTTAACCGTGGACAATGTTTCTCCTCCGTCAACTATATCCGTCCTTTTCAGTACGACCAAATCAGTTTGCTTATTAAAGAATTTGTTTGGTTGAATATATCTCTTGTGCTGTTTGAAATTTCAATCATTCGACAGGAATCAAATTGTTACGCCCTTTGGCGATGAAGCTCCTTATATGCGATCATCGACCGCACCCAATTCTAGACAAGAGATCGTCACCGATTGACGTTAGGCAACGAGGTAGTATTTCGAGAAGTAGAACAATCGACACATGTGAACAATAGGCAAGTTGGAAAGCACAAGCATCATTTGAGATTTCGTTATAACTTTTATAGGTTGATTGTTTCTTTCCAAAGGTAATTTCTTAAAATTGACATATTATTATTAAATCTAATCTTTTTCGCAATCGAGCAGTGAAATCAAGAGTCTTAAACTTATATATATACACTATTAAGAATTTATCATTTAGCTTACCATAGTATTTTTCATCAGGTAATTTACATAACCTAAAATGTTAGGCACAGGCATATTATAATTATTTTCTAAATTAATCTACAGTTTCGTTATTACAAAACTACAAATATTACATTAGACCGAACTCTGGAGAATTGAAACGAGAAATCAAAGCACTAAACGTAAGTTTTCGAGCCAAATATTGTTATTTACAATAATAATTAAAAGTGAACCAAACCAATCATATTGCAGGAAAAATTTAACATCGCTAATAAAGACATTTACGGAAATTTTTCCGATTGATTCGTAACACAAATAATTTTGGGAATGTATGTGGTTCAACCATTGTAGAAAATACAACTAGAGCCGTATCATTATTAAAACCAAATGGTCTTTTTCAGGGCCACCAAATGCTATATAAAGAGTTAACAATAGAATTTTCTTACATATTTACTTCCCAATCCTGGTCTATCGTTCAATTAGCACAATTTCGACCTAAAAGTCTATCTGCAATAATAGACTATGAATTCCCAAACAAACCACAACCATCTACAACGCAATAAGGATAATGATTACCAGGTGGTCAATCATATCAACAGACTATGCTCTTATGGTGCATTCTCGCTTCACCATCTCGGAAGCCAAACAGTTTCAGCAGCAAGGTTCTACCGGGTGCTGAAGCATTTTAACCCGATACTGTCGTTTCCTCCAAAGCAATAAGCATTATGAATAGCTTTAGCGGATTGAAAGCATAGCTGCCCGACTAACTTAAATCAATTGGCGGATGGCCCTGACGTCTCTGGAAATTCAAACTGCCTTTCGATCATGCTGCCGAGAGAGCTAACCAAACACGAGGTTTCCGAGCGAACCGTAGCCATGGTCAAGTAAACCAGCTTCATGACGAAATGAGGTGGTGGTAGTAGCTGTTCCCTTGAACCCAAAATGGCCCTTTTCAGGGCCAACAAAACATCACGTTCGAATTGCAAAAATTTGGAGCGTCACGAAAAATATTTAGGTTTTGAACGTTAATAACTAATTAAAATGTTCGCACCAATCGATCGGAAATATCTGTACGCCTCAGTTTTATTATTGAAATTGATTGATTTTCAACAAAAGGCTATTGAAAATAACGTAAATGCAAAGTGATGTCTTATAATGTCGATTTTTCAGAGTGAATTTACCAAATGCATTATATAATCCTAGCACAGACTTCAGATTTCAGTAACGAACTTCTCCTAGGCGGCCATGAATAAGTTCTGCTATTGAAATGCATTTGGCTGCAGCAAGCACCCTGGAGGGTACACAGGCGAGCAGTAGTAGCTGCTGCAGTTGACAGTTGGGGCTCTGCCGATCCTCAATCGCTGCGAGAAACATGGCTGCCGAAACCTACGAGTCAGACAAAGCTGCCCGTGACAACACGACGAGAATCATCCCGATATCAACACGTAACGATGATGAGCTTATCCAACAATACTAAGAAGAAATCCAAGTTCAATCGCCAAACAGGCTTCTCCCCCGTCAATTAAATCCGTCCTCTTTAGGACGACCAAATCATTTTGCCAAGTTTGATAGGTTGAATTTTTCTCTGGTGCTGTTTTAAATTTCAATTTCCACGGCCCGGCTGAACAATAGTGTAGAGGGAAGGTTGAGTTCGTTGTAGTTCCTAGTTGTGCATAGCGGATTAGTTCCTGGCAGAATATAAAAAATATTTCATAAAATATTTCAGTAATGAACACATGCAATAACTAACTAACTTGTTTGGAAATTGCTTTTTTGCAATCACTGCCCGCTGTTTGCTGGCACTAAATGATTTCCCTATCACAGTCATCATTCTCCTATAACTAGTCGTTCAATAGGGATAATTTTCTCTAGAAATTCGCGCTCAAAGAGGAGTCGCATAAATGCTACCGAAGCGGCATGAGATCAAGCGGTGGAGTAAGATCCTACTTCGGAGCTATCTGAGAAGGATGCAGTCAATGTGGAATTCGAGCCATCAGTGCAACGTCTGTTCTGACTGAGCTCCTGGCTCAGGCATGTTTGACTTAAATAAGTACCGAAATCTCGCCGAAAACGATTTATTTACAATTATGTGCGAGCAAAAAGAAGTTACTATTCTGGAACAAGATTTGAAGTCATTGTTCGATCGCAACTGGTTAAATACCGGTGCTGTTGACATCGGCCTTGAAATGATGTTAACAGGACATAAGGATGAAGATTTTGTTTTGCTTAGTATTTACGAAACAAAAGTCTTCTGTAGGGAACTTAAACCTGCGGAAGACAGAAAAATTGTTGCTAGCATCCGTCAACACAGCATAATTAGTTGTCCTGCTCATGAACATGACCACTATGCATTGTTCTACATTATCTAGACTCAGTCAGTGTCAACGAATTAAAGTTGTTAAAACGTGTAATTCTATTTTGAACTACTTCACTAGTATTGGCGTACAGAAAGCTGACCTACTCTCGTTAAAGCCATGGACCATCAGTGGTCAAAACAGTGATAAGCAATTGGATGCGTATAACCATGGAATCTTTACCATTTTCATTGCGCTCCGATGTTGAAAATTGATTAAAAATGAAGGAGATTCTGAAATTATTTATGCAGATTCTCGTAATTATTTATGCAGATTCTCTGTTAGTGAAAAATTATACTGGCTATGGTACCTGAGAGTTAAAAAGCAAGAAGTGCTTTGCTTTAAAAAAGATTCTGCCAGTATTTAGCAAGAATACTACCGGCATTCCATGGGCGATGATTGTTTGAAAGTCATTGAGTCTAATCGCAAGGTAGATATAACCTATGATGTGTTTGCAGGTAGACTTCCAACTGATATACTGAAAAAGTAATGTCACATGACAGGAATGTCTTGAGACACAGAAATAAATAAATGATCTCACTTCACCACCATTTTATTTACACAACAGGATCTAGAGATTGGCTATGTAGATGAAAATGCTAATAACCTCATGAAAGGCAAGCCTCAAAGAGGGGCAACAATTGGCGAACTCAAGTATACAGTACTTGAGAGACATACTGAATGATGTTGAGAAAAATTGTATTTATTAACAAGAGAACCAACACCACAGCAAAAATGCAGCAATAATCTACGGCAATTGTAGACATTATAGACATAAACGACCGTACAGACTATACAAGACTATTATTTAAATTCTTATATGAAGCGTTTAAAGAACGATGGGTTCCGGTTCTGTGGGATTGTAAACGACAATTCCAAAGCAAATCTTCATGCTGTAAGTGTGGCATTTAATAAAATGATCACCCCTCAATACATACAAATATGCTATGAGTGGATAGTTTTAAATATAACGAAGCAAGAGCGAATATTGAATCATGTTTGCGTTTTTTATCTTTCTGACGACCATCTTACAAAAAAAAACAATACGTGTTTGTGGATAAATCGTTTATTAGAGCCGACCGCAAATTTTGCACATGTGTAAAAATTCTTATAGCCAACATGTACAACATATCCGACTATATCAATGTCAAGAAAAACTGGCTCAATATGCGCCTATTTCTTCTAAGAAATGAAATCGACCCGACTTATTAAAATGCCTATCCCTTTCTCAACATTGATTTTAATAGTTCAGAGGATTTTGAACGCATTGAAAACGAATCAGAAATAGAAGTGATTGAGAAGAAGGATGAAAGTCAATACTAACCAAGCCCATTTTACCAAGATGCATATAAACTATTTAAGCAAGCAATTTCTCAAGTTGAAACAAGATTGGGATGTTTTCAAAGCGATTCGCGATATTGAAGACATTCATGAAAAGGTACATATACCAGCTCCCACTTTTGGTTCCTATTTTTAGTGAAACAGTAGGGATAAATGAAGAGTTAGAAAAAATTATAAAGAAAAGTAACACCCCGATAAAATGAAAATTTTCTGATATCAAGCAATACCTAGAGACCATGAGTTTAAAACACGGTCGTGAAAAAACATGAAATGAGGGCACATTTCCTTGGTGCAGAAGTGCATTCTAAGCCAATTCCGACAACTGCATTGCAAAGCAGACGTGTATCACCCAAAACAAGTCCTTCTTATGGTAAGGCATCGACTCCAAATAAGAGGATTGCAATTGAAAGAACAAATAACCTCTCTACTATAAAGGAAAATGATCGACTTCTTTGGATGTCTTATAGCCCATTCACATGTTTACTAATATATTTCTACAATTGATTAGCCAATTGCCAACTAGCATCATATTTACTATAGTTGTTAGCCAATAACTAAGATCAATTATGTGCTAATAACTGGTAACTGGTCATGCTAATCTGGATAGTTAATACATTTTCTGCAAACATTAGTGGTGATGATGGTGGCGTTCATACCACTCAACTAAGCGCCTTACCGAACGATGACTGCCAACTAGACAAGCACCTAATGGTTCTGCCAACCGACTGGATTCAAATTTACCATTGGCTGCCCATTACACGACTGCAAAACCAACGACTACAAAGCAATGCTTACCAAGCCAAAAGCGTTCGAGACATCAGCTACTTGGACAATGGTTGCTCGCCACTGCACCCTCCAGGTGCACAGCTTCATTTCTGCTAAACGAATGATGCAATCGGCCAAAATATACCTATTTTTTTATCGGTCATTGCTTCATACAGGACCCCCTTACATACATTTGAAGTCTGTGGTAGGTAAATACTATGCATTAAATAAATTTACTCTGCAAAATGTAATTATTAGACCTTATCTTATACTTGCCTTATTTTCAATAGTTTAAGGTTAAACATCAATAGTTTTTAATTTCAGAGTCTAAGCGTAGAAAAATGGCCGATCGATTGGTGCAAAAATCTTGAAACTATTTTCAAAAACGACTGAGATATTAACGCTCAAAACCTGACCACTTTTCGTGACGGTCACAATTCCACATTTTTAACTGTACCTCAGTATAGAAAACAAAGACGTAGTTCTACGTCGACACATGTCTAGCTTTTGTTACCAACGAAGTATCTAGGATCAAAAGGGACAAAAATGTTGCAGCCGCTGAACAAAGAACTCCACAAGAATTACTTTGTAAGTATCTTAACTGACCGAAGACTGCAACAACAAGTAACACATCGGTCAAAAGGTCCTGGGCCTTAGTAAGAATATAACATTGTTTTGCCAAAATTCATTTTTATTTATCAATATAATCTCCTTTTAGAGTGATACAATCATTCCAACGTTTCTCTAGCATTTTGATACCATCTCTTTCACGTAGCATATTTTTAAGTCCTGCAAAAAGCCAGTAATTGCTGGAGTCAGATCTGGAGAATACGGTGGGTGCGGTAGCAATTCGAAATCCAATTCGACCATTTTTGCAGCTGTTTTTATTGACTTTTGACACGGTACATTGTCTTGGTGAAGGAGCACCTTCTTCTTCTTCAAATGAGGCTTTTTCTGGGTGGTTTTGGCCTTCAAACGATTTAACAAGCCGATATAATAATCATTGTTGATTGTTTTTCCATGTTCCAAGTGGTCAGTGAATGAAATTCCATGCGCATCTCAAAATACAGAGACCATCACCTTCCCAGCCTATGTTTGAGTCTTTGGACGCATGGAAAGGCTTTCTCCGTCTGCACGTCACTCAGCAGACTGCCGATTTGATTCCGTAGTGAAGTGGTGAATCCATGTTTCATCCATTGTGATGTATCGACGCAAAAACTCCTTCTTATTTCGCGTGAACATCTCCAAACAGCTCTTTGAATCATCGATTCGTCGTTGTTTTTGCTCTGATGTGAGCAAACGTGGCACCAATTTGGTGCAACACTACCTTTTGATATCTTCAGAGTGTCAGCTATCTCTTGCAGCTTCACTTTGCAATTGACCATGATGGTTTTCAGGGTTTTTTCAATATTTTCCGGAATAGCTGCTTAATTTGGCCGACCAGCATCATCGGTGTCCGTACGACCACGTTTGAAATTGGCACACCATCGTTTGATGGTCGTTTTCGATGGGGCAGAGTCCGGATAACATTTTTCCCATCAAAAAGCTATGATTTTTGAATACACGAAATTGCTCTGAATCCATTGTTTTTAAGTATCACATAAGTACCTTAAGTGACGGTGTAACCACTGTAACTCGATAAATAATAAACACTGGCACTTTCTACAAAGCATATGGATATTTTTATAGGTGGCGCCATCTGGTAGTTAGGCCTGGGACTTATTGGCCAATGTGTTAGGAGGAAAGACGATTAGTAACGGTCTGTCTCAAGGAGACATACTATCGCCAACGTTGTTCAACGTCAATGTACTGCTAATCTTCAATGCATCAAAGTTGTTGGTGTAGTGCTTGTACAATATGCGGATGATTTCGCAATAACTGCCAAAGTCAAAAATATTGCAGATGATCAGGAGAAAGCTTTACAATTTATGGCACTTTTTGAAGAAACGGCTAACCATTTAAATTTTGTTATCAACATCGACAAGATCAAGACTATCGCGTTTAAAGCAAACGATAAAAAGCTAGATTGTAAAAATAAATTGCATTACTATTGAAACAGTTAATGCCTACAGATACCTAGGTATTACTCATGACAAATTAATACGCTTTCGAACTTAGATTCGTGACATGAAACGACAAACTACAGATGGAATGAACATGATCAAGATGATTAGTAATGCTTGCGGGGGAGGGCATCCAAGTACATTGGGGTCTAGGTATAATTGTATAATAAGAAACTTCGTATAATATGGTTCAGGAATCTATGCTGTTGCCAGGAAGTGCAACCTGGAAGCTCTGAACGTCATCATCAACCAGTGCCTTTGCAAAATTACGGGTTGTACGGAAGCACAACGTTAAACATGCTTCATGCAATAGCCGTACAAGAACCTCCAGAATTCCGGAGGACATTCATAGGAAATCGTCAGTAAGAACCTAGTTAAACAATGCCACTGTGGTTTTGTGGTTTGGAATCAAACAGAAAATTCTTCACGGTTGCACCACGGTTGCAACAATGTCACGTTTATGGAGAAATTGATAGCAGAACATAGCAGCTCTCACTAGGATTGATTCATGGGAAGTTCACCGTACGTCAGATCGTTTTCACCAAGGTGCATGTGGCATTGGGATATTCCACGAAAGGGGTAAATTTTGTTGTTGAAATTACAAAATTATATTTTCGTCATGTCTGCCGAAATCGAAACTGTATACGTAGCACTTCAATACATAACGCGCACAGGATAGATTCCGAATATGGTTGCCAATTCATCCTGGATGGCCAAGAAGCCAGACAGCGTGATGGGTTAGTCTATGTTAGTCTGTAGTTCTTGTCCGCATGCCATATACAGCAAACCTTGGTCACGACAGGAACCGTTTGACATACAGGGTGCGGCAGAAAATAATGCGAACATTTGTTCTATTTGTTTCAAATCCCATTTTCAACTATTTCAAACAATTATATCAACATTTTCAAGTGCAGTTATCTTTATAAAGTCCTTTTAAACAAATTTATTCAATGTGTCCTCCATTTTTATCAATAACATCCTCAAGCCGACGCCGGAAGCCAGAGCATGCGTTTCGGACGTAGTCCACCGACATTGACTGCCATGTGCGTGTTACGGCTGACTTCAGGGTTTTCACACTAGGGTGTGATGTTTTGCAGGCTCGTGCTTCAACATATGCCCAAATCGAATAATCCAACGGATTAAGATCTGGACTGCTAGGGGGCCAAAACTTCATGTTATCGTTCAACCATTGTTGGGTTCGATTGGAAATGTGACACGGCGCTCCATCCTGCTGTAGGACAACGTTTTGGTCCTCGAAGAAGTTGGCCTTCACCCAGGGAAGCACTTAAAATACCGATATACACTGCGGTATTGGTTTTAACTCCAGCATCAATGAAAACAGATGGCATTTACAAACCGTTGGACGCCACCAAGCCAAACATCATGACACCAGCTGGATGTTTGGTTTGAAATTTGAATTTCACTTTTTCCGAAACGTTCTCCATTTTCTGCGGTGAAATGAACCGGACCGTGCGGCTGTTGGGCACAGCATAGATGCTGAAAAGCTTTTCGTCGGAGAACAGGATTATCATTTTTTCCTTCTTCAACAAAGAAAGCAATCTCTTGGAACGAGTCACTCGTAGTTCCTTGACCCGGTCCGAAATCAAGTGGTGTTTCACTCTGGCTCTGGAAGATGCATGCAGGTCTTCTTTGATGACTCTCCGTATGGATTTCTCCGAAATATCGGCTTCCTTTGCAAGTTTCCTTATGGAACGCACCGGGTTGCGAGCAATTTTTGCACGGACCGATTTGATCACGTTCAGCATGCGTTCAAAGCGCAGACGTCCGCACCCTGGCTTCCGCTGCTTAGGACCATCCTGCAGGGACTTTTTTTATGCTGTAAACTGTTACCAAATGGCAAGTACCACCTTGGCAATCCATTTCGGCTTCTTCTGGGCGAGCAACAAACTGGTGATCACTTCTTTCGCGAACATTTTGACGAATTTGCAATAAAACAAATAAAATGTTTGGATGCAGCACTTGAAAGTAAACATAAACAATTACACTTTCAACAGAAATTATTTACTAGCTACACGAATTAACCCAATACTCAAGTACTCTTCCAGCCTGTTATCTCAGGCAAGTACGCGTGTAATTCCAGCTTTTCGCTTCCTGAATATCTTCCAATTTCCAGCTTGTACGGAGAGTTACCCGATAAAGAGACGCATCAGCGCACATCACATCCGAGATGCATCGTGGAAAGCACTTTGGAAGCCCCCGGTTCCTCTGCCTCAGTCGCGCCTATTCCAGACACCGTACAGCATAGTCGTCTCGGCCCTGAGGGCAGATGTACACCGGGAGTCTTCCAACCTGCTTTAGCAGGCAAGTACATTCACGATTTAGCTTCTCCTTTGCCTGACATTGCCTCGCATTCTAGTTATGTCATCGGTACTTCGGCTGCCACACACGAGATCGTCATTTACTACCAGAATGTCGGTGGTATTAACGAGCGATGTCGACGATTTCCGCATAGCTACTTCGGACCAGTGCTACGACATCATCGTCCTCACGGAGACCTGGTTGGATTCACGCACACTCTCTTCTCAGGTATTCGGCAAAGATTACGAGGTATTTCGATGTGACAGGAATGCCGATAATAGCCATAAAGCAAAAGGTGGGGGTGTACTGTGGCTATAAGTGCAAAATTTAAAACAAAGGCTCATGAAAACCCTTCTTGGATTCGTTTGGAACAAGTTTGGACGTCGATCAAATTGGGCGATCGTACATTATTCCTTTGCGGACTGTACATTCCACCCGACCGCATACGCGAGCGTGACCTAATTGGAACACATTGCCAATCGGTTTTTGCAATTTTGGAAAATGCCAAAGGAACCGACGAAGTTATGGTGATAGGCGACTTTAATTTGCCTGGGATTTCATGGAAATTAACTGACAGTGGGTTTCTATTTCCCGATGCCAATCATTCTGCCATGCATTCCAATGCTTCGTTCCTTCTGGACATTTACAGCTCAGCTACTCTCTCCCAAATCAATCATGTCACCAACCAGAACACACGCAGCTTGGACCTCTGTTTCGTGAGCGCCCAAGACACCGCTCCACTCTTATGCGAAGTTCCCTCTCCTCTAGTGAAACTAACTCTTCATCATCCGCCTTTACTGGTCACGTTACGCTCAAAGCTGGAACAAGACATCGAAATCTCACCTGACCCAGTTTCCTACGATTTTGTTCGTGCCAATCATCGTAATATCGCCGAGTTACTCTCGCTTTTCGATTGGGATAATATTTTGGATACAGTCAATGTCGAGTCAGCCGCTCAAACATTTTCCAACGTTCTGGCATATGTCATAGACAGACACGTTCCAAAGAAAATCCATCGTCATACGACTCGTCCACCTTTGCAAACGAGCGAACTTCGTCGCTTGAAATCTGTCAAGAAAGCTGCCCTCAGAAAATTCACAAAGCACCGGACACTAATTCTAAGTCGTCACTATGTAAGCATGAATCACGAATACAAACGAGTCAATATCGGCGTGGAATACAGAGAACGCTCAAGTCACGTCCTAAACAATTCTGGAAATTTGTAAACGAACAACGCCACGAAGTAGGCCTTCCGTCGTCTATGTCGCTCCACGGCAACAAGGCTTCCACCCCGCAGGGTATTTGCCAGCTATTTTCCGAGAAATTTTCTAGCGTTTTCACCGAGGAGACATTGAGCGATGACCACATTAGACTTGCGGCCAGCTATGTTCCCCTTGCCGGTCAAACCTTGGGCCAAGTCGACATCGATGCAGAGATGATAATCAAGGCCTGCTCAAAACTCAAATTATCTCATAATCCCGGGCCGGATGGAATTCCTTCGTCCTTTCTCAAACTACACATGGATAGTTTGTTGCCCCCGCTGCTGCACGTTTTTCGACTATCTGCGACTGTCGGTATTTTTCCTCGCTGTTGGAAATTTTCGCACATGTTTCCAGTACACAAAAAAGGAAGCAAACGGGACGCTGGAAATTATCGCGGCATAACTTCGCTTGGTGCTTTTGCTAAGCTGCTTGAGCTTGTAATTATGGAACCGTTGCTCGCTCTCTGCAAATCGTATATCAGTACCGACCAGCACGGATTCATGGCTGGTCGCTCCACTGCTACCAACCTGCTGTGCCTTACTTCCTACATTACTGACAGTATGTCGAAACGCGCCCAAACGGATGTCATTTACACCGACTTGTCTGCAGCCTTCGATAAATTGAACCACCGCATAGCTATTGCCAAACTGGACAGGCTTGGGATCAACAGATGCCTGCTGCAATGGTTTCAATCGCACCTCACTGACCGTCATCTGGCTGTAATCATAGGAGATTGTCAGTCTCACTTGGGATCGTTTATTTTCTTGATCTACTTCAACGACGTAAATTTGGCTTTCGAAGGACCTCGACTATCATACGCAGATAACCTAAAACTCTATCTTCGAGTGCACTCACTCGACGACTGTCGCTTTCTTCAACGTCAGCTAAATGCTTTTGCCGACTGGTGCACTTTGAATCGTATGGATGTCAACCCGGCCAAATGCACGGTTATCTCGTTTTCGCACAAGGAACAGACTATTTTATTCAAGTATGTCTTGTAGGGCACCGAAATTGAGCGCGTCAGTCAAGTCAAGGACTTGGGAGTAATTCTGGACACCCAACTCACCTTCAAGCAGCATATCTCGTACGCTGTCGGCAAAGCCTCCTGCGTTCTGGGGTTCATCTTTCGGATTGCTAAGAACTTCACGGACATCTACTGCCTCAAATCGTTGTACTGCTCCTTGTGTCGTTCTATATTAGAGTATTGCTCGGTTGTGTGGACTCCTCATTACAACAACGGTGTCGTTGCCGTCTAATTAACCTGGAGTCCCTGTTAGCCCGTAGAGATACATCCAGGGCTTTGTTCATCGCAGACATCTTGCAAGAATGTTCTGGCAACTCTGCTATATCGTGAGCCTGTGTTTTCATCGAGTCGTCCGTATACATTAGTAAATCATCTGCAACCGCCCACCCGCAATTCATTTATTGTGCACCAAATCGCTCATCATTGCCGCCCGCATCACCCACACGAGTTTGTCACAACATTCAATCAGGTAGGATTAGTGAATTTGACGAATTCCGAGCTGGCTTGAGAGTGGTTGACAAAAATACCCGCCACCATTGTCCATTGCCATTTGCATACGTCCCACCTCGCCACTCTCCACCTGCACATTGTTTGTTTACAACTCTGTGTTGTGCGTGTTAATCGGTACTGCCAAACCCCCGTATGCTTTTCATCCAGTCATCACGTACAGCCTGCAGCCGCTAATGCACATTACGCATTGTAAACTGCGTGCACATTACGCACTGTAACAGCGAAACTGAGCCAATAAATCGATTCTGTTTCTGCTGCTGTTATCACTCCGCAATCCGAAAATCAACCCACCGCCCCGCCAATTTCATCAGTTACCCACAAGCGGCTTTGCCACAGCATCGGCAATTTACATATAGCATCTGGAAGTAAATACACCCATCGCACACAAGCATCGCAGCAGAGAAACGCATTTCGTCAACATCTCGACATCGCTAGCTCAGATTTTTTCGCTGTATAGGTGAGCCATAGTTGTTAGCAAACCTCGCATTGCGTGTGTTTACTCTGCCATTGTTACTCCACTGTGCTACTGTCAGTTATCGCGTTAGTGGCGCCATCTGTTTGTCACTTCGTGAAGCAACGTTACTCCACAGGCAAACAGACGTAACACTGAGGAAATTTCTGTCGACCACGCAATTTCAATCGAAAAAAAAATAAAATCATGAGCACGTCGACGATTTGTCACAGTTGCGCAATCAACATGGATGCTGTGGAAGTTGCTTGCAGTGGTTTTTGTAAAGCTGCTTTTCACTTCAGTTGTGCAAAAATTACGGAAGAGCTGTACAAGGAAATAAGTGGAAAAGCTGGTATTTTCTGGATGTGTAAAGGCTGCCGCGACCTTATGGCTAATGCTCGCTTCAAGAATGCGTTGACTTCCATGAATTCCGCTGCGATCGAAGTCAACGACACATACCAAAGAGTCATCGATGAGATAAAGAGCGAGATAAAAGACAGCCTGATTGCCGAAATCAGACAGGAGATTAAAGGAGGGTTCAGCAAGCTGTCTCCTGCGGTACTAGGTCCTGTTCCTCGTTTCGTTTTTGGTCGTTCTGACACTCCCAAGAGAACCCGTGATGACGAAGCCGAAGTTTCCGATCAACCGACCAAAATTCTCCGAGGAGCCGGTCCGTCAACAGCCAACGTACCATCAGTTCGTGTGGATAGGCCCATTGACAAATTCTAGGTTTATCTCACAAGAATTTCTCCTGACGTTTCTGAGACAGACATCGAAAAACTGGTCAAGGACTGTTTGAATGTGGATGAAACCGTTGTGAAACCGCTTATACCGAGAGGTCGGCCATTGTCGTCACTGACATTCATCTCGTTTAAGGTAGGAATCAGTGTCGAAATGAAGTCGAGAGCTATGGATCCTTTGTCCTGGCCGCAAGGAATCGAGTTCCGGGAGTTCATCGAAGATAGCACGAGAGCGATGAATTTTTGGAAACCTGTGCAGAACGTGGATGCAGGCCCAACGATCAGCATATCGAGCCAGCCGTGTTAATTTCAGAACCCTCTCCCATTTGTCCTTTCACCTCTAAACCACTCACCGTATACTACCAGAACGTCCGTGGACTGAGAATTAAAACAAACACACTGCTCCTCTCTCTGCTGGCCAGCGATTTCGATATTGTTGTTCTTACGGAAACGTGGTTGCACACCGAAATCGCTTCCGCAGAATTAGCATGTAACTACGCTATTCATCGATGCGACCGCAATGCTTCTACCAGCAATCTGCGAAGAGGTGGTGGCGTACTGATTGCTGTAAAATTGGAGCTGAACTGCAAGGCCGTACATCTAGTGGATTGTGATAGTCTGGAACAAACGGCTGTTCGGGTTGTATATCCGCAATTTTCCTTATTCGTTTGCTGCATTTATCTTCGACCAAATAGCTGTCCGGAGAGCTACGCAAGACACGTGGAATCAGTCAACCAAATTCAAAGTCAAGCCAACCCCCGTGATGTAATCGTATGCTTTGGAGACTACAATCTACCAAATTTAATCTGGCGATTGGATGAAGAGATTTTGGGATACTTGCCAACTAATATGTCAACGGAACAAGAGCTTGCCCTAGTTGAGTCTATGTTGTCAGCAGGCCTCTATCAGGTGAATGATCTTCTGAACGCGAACGGAAAGCTACTTGACTTGGTATTCGTAAGTGATCCATGTATCATAGATCTCTTCGAGGCTCCATCTGCTCTTCTAAAAATTGACGCTCATCATAAGCCATTCATTTTAACTGTGGACGCCCGTTCTCGCGAGGATGATTCTCTATCAGGCATCACGCCGCGTAATGATCTGGACTTCAGCCGCTGTGATTATCAGGCCATAAATGCAACGATCGCCTCCCAGGATTGGAACCAGCTACTAAACAACAATTCAATCGATGCCTCAGTTACCACTTTCTATGGAACTATCCATCATCCGGGATACTGTTCCTGAAAAAACTCGTAGGCCTTCTAAGCAGTTTAGCCAACCTTGGTGGACGCCACAACTCCGCAATTGTCGTAACCGCTTACGAAAGATCAGGAAACGGTTCTTCCGCAACAGGAATTCTACGAACACGAGTGAGTTGAAGCTCGCTGAAGAGGAGTACACTCATCTGCAACAGATTCGTTTCCGTGAGTATGTCGACAGTATCCAAGCAAATTTCAGACAAAATCCTTCTTCTTTCTGGACCTACATCAACAATCGCAAGAGTTCTGCCAGAGTTCCCATTGATGTTTCCTACAAGTCTCATAGCTCTCGCTCGTCGGTTGCAGCTGCGAATCTATTCGCCGAGTTCTTTCATTCCGTACACGACGACAACCCACCTCCAATGTCGCAGCAATACTTGGAAAGTCTTCCATCATATAACCTTCGACTTCCCCAAGTCATTTTCAGTGATGACGATATTCATAAAGCTCTCAGCGCTGTCGATTCATCTAAAGGTCCTGGTCCCGATCTCATTCCGCCCGTCTTTGTCAAAGAATGTGCTCAGTCGCTGTCTGTCCCGTCGCAGCGATTTTCAACCGATCCTTGATGGAAGGAGTATTTCCGGATGCTTGGAAACTGGCATCAATAATTCCAATACACAAGACTGGAAACACACATTGCGTGGAGAATTATCGACCGATATCTATTTTGAACTGCCTAGCGAAAGTTTTTGAGAGTCTATTACACGACGTGCTGTATCCTGCCTTGCAACCTGTGATATCCGAGCATCAACATGGATTCGTAAAAAAGCGGTCAACAACGTCGAACCTCATGACATACACCCACAGTGTGATCAATGAGCTGGAAAAGCGGTGTCAGGTTGACGCAATCTACGTTGACTTCTCAAAAGCGTTGGACAAGGTACCTCACGTATTGGCAATTGAAAAATTGAACCGCCTGGGACTACCTTCTTGGATCATTCAATGGCTGAAATCATATCTGTCTGCGCGCAAAGCTTTTGTCAAAGTGCACGATGCTAGGTCGAATGTATTTGATATTCCTTCCGGCGTCCCGCAGGGCAGTCATCTTGGTCCTCTGATATTCGTACTCTTTATCAATGATATGTGCGATAGCCTCAAGTCTGGGAAACTGCTCTATGCAGATGACTTAAAGCTGTTTCGCGTGATTAAGTCGCTTGTGGATTGCGGTGCACTGCAAGCTGATATTGAACGTGTTTCAACTTGGTGCGAAATGAACGGAATGCAAATGAATGCGGCGAAATGTAAAGTAATGACGTTCACTCGATGTCGGACTACTGTATCTTTTGCCTACGAGCTGAAAAACTTGCCATTAGAAAGAGTCACGTCGATCAAGGATCTTGGCGTCATACTTGATAGTAAACTTCGCTTTAACGAACACATCTCAGTGACAACTGCGAAAGCCAATGCGATGCTAGGTTTCCTACGCCGGAACACAGCCCATTTCAATGACGTGCATGCGCTGAAGGCCCTGTTCTGTGCTTTAGTTCGCAGTGTACTTGAATATGGAGTGCAGGTTTGGGCTCCGTATCATGCCGTCCATATAGCACGCATTGAGAGAGTCCAGAAGCGCTTCATAAGGTATGCTCTACGTAGCCTGCCATGGAACGACCCAGTGAACCTACCGCCATACGAACATCGATGCGCACTTCTCGATTTACAACCGCTGGTGAGTCGTCGAGTGATGCTGCAAAGGTTGTTCATTTTCGACGTGCTTAAGTGCAACATCGACTGTAGCAGCCTTCTCGAAAATGTGAGGTTTTATGTACCTACTCGTCAGCTCCGAAGTCGGCAACTGCTGTGGATCCCCAGCCATCGAACAAATTACGGCCTGAACAATCCACTGGATTTATGTTGTAGACGTTTCAATGAAGTGTGTGACTGTTTCGATTTTAATGTTAGCAAAGTAAATCCTAGAGGGTTTGAGCTGTTTAGTGGAATACCTGTAACTAGAAATTAGAAGAAGAATTAGTATCTTCCATTTAGTTCCAACTACCTTTGCTTATCTTCGACAGATACGCGTATTTCGTCTACAATGTGCAGACTTCTTCAGTGTCTCGTACTAATAACTCGACTCCGTCGAGTATTTGTACATAATCTGTTGATGAATAGAAATAAATACTAAGTTTGAACACTGTCGCATTATTTTCTGCCGCACCCTGTACACCTAAGCGTGGCATACAATATACGTTAGCAGTGTCAAAAGTGCTCAACGTAAATTGCTGAACCGAAAATTCCTTCAAAAGCTCAAATATTTATTTGGTTTTCTCTGAATCACTTCTCTTAAAAAATCTCACTAGGAAACGTCCTCATGAACAACGAGCTTGCCGCTCTAGATAACTATAGCGTTAATTTCATGCCAGCAAAACCTTGGGCCAGAGTTTTTAGGCCAAATTTTCCATAAATTTCTAGTTTTGAAGATCTGTGATGGCTTGTATCACAATACTGCCATCATTTGTTTTGTTTATACATTTATTTGACACCCCAACCTTGCCGCGAATTGAAGTCAAAACCTAAGCCTATGCCAATGATATTACGAAACAGTAAGCAAAATATAGCTTTCTTCTGATGTCAATTCTAGGAATCGAACATAAAACCGAAAAAAATATGAATAAAAAAAACAATATCTAGCCTCAAGCTCAGCACTAGCAACATCCATCAAACGCCTCCAGCAGTTAATCGAGCATCGAACGAGCAGATACAGACAAAGAAAACATAAATGTTCGGTAATCCTCATTTGTTGTTACAAATACATGAGTTGCTCTAACAGCACACCCGCGCTGATTACATCAATTTCGCAACGTTGCCTATCATACGCACATGTTACGATTACGTTCTTCTGAATTATGGCACCGTGTCATTTTGCCTGACAAAGTGTGTCATAATGAAAGTGAAATCATGTAACACAAAACCAGGACGGCGGTGTTCCCAAGAGCCCTCAGACTAACTAAACACAATCTAATGCCTGTAGGTGCCTACTTCTATGCCATGTCGTAAAACACCGCTCCATGCCCGGTTTTGATGCATTTCAACGCACATCCTGCTGGGTGGTCTCTTAAGAAGATAATAAACATGTCATTACTTATTTCTCATATACATATTGCCAATCTACTTCCTCCCTGGAATGTTTCCTGATTTTGTTTACCCTGAGGAAACATAAGCCTTATTTATGATACACTTGAAGTATGCCCCTGACAACCACAACGGGTGGAACCAGCAGGAAAAACTTTCACAAAACAGGAAATTCAGCTTTCCTGGAGGTGAAAGGAGAATGATTTTTTTTATTATTAATGGTGTACAGGAAACGCCCTGTCATGAATTCAGATTGCTTCCCAAATTCGTGTTGAAAAGAATACGCTCGGATTTGATTGAAATTTAATCAGATTGAACTCGTATCCAGCGGCTGTCCTCAAAATTCGGCCAATTTTTCATCGCGTATGCAATTTGAAGAGTGCCGGAGGTATGATACTGAAGTTATCTGTTACCAATTTACAGGCTTTTCAATTTAAGTCATTCCACTACATGCCTGAAAATGAACGTAACGTAGCAGCTAAGTTTATAACAGTTCAAGGAATTTTAACGGTGCACAGACAAAAAGAGACATTGAATTTTCTGCGTTATCAAATGTACGTAAATGGAATGCTAGATTTGGCAGAATATAATGGGATATTTCATGTGAACTTAAGCCAGATAACGCCTGAATGTAGCCTGTTATATGATAGATTGCAAAGAATTTCGTTGTTTACGCCTCCTTTGGTTTGGAATTAATCTAGGGGAAATTTTAAGCGCCTGTTAAAATTAATTATTTTTTTCGGTGTATTGGCTTGGAACTAAACGAGGGGAAATTTAACACGCCTGTTAAATTCATTACTTTTTTCTGTGTGGCTAAAGATATTGATGCTGTTGAAAGACCCGGTCCCGTTTGAAATACCAACATTATACTTGAAAAGAATACATAACGTAATGAAAAAGTCGTTGTAATCCTTATATTTATATGTAATAAAAGATCGTGCATTGAAAATTATCGATGATGCGCAAATATCTTATCTTCACAGAACAAAATAATTAATTGTAACAAGCGCGCAAAATTTCCCCTCGTTTAATTTCAAGCCATAGGAAGTGTAAGCAACGAAATTGTTTGCAATCTTGCATGAGCCAGACAACAATGTTTGCAATCGTTCATACAACAGGCTAGATTCCGGCGTTAACTGACCAAAATTTGCATGAAATATGTACATCATTAATTTCTGCCAAATCTAGCGTTCCATTTATGTGCATTAGACAACGCAGAAAATTAAATGTTTTTTTTTCTTCAAAATATGCAACACCTTCAAATTTATTGCATTTCCAGCTTAATTTTGCATTTGGGTTTGTCAACATTTATATTTATTACATAGTTCTTTAATTAAACCGATTATTATTTCAATTATCATTATTCATTTTTATTTTCAATGTCGTTTTCAATTTCAATCGCTTCATTTGCTAGCAGCTGCTTATTATCGCCAGACAATGGTTTCTCATGCTTTTTGGGCTAACCACGAATGGTTGTAATCAATGGATCTGATAATTCTTGAAACCAGTTCAGAAGATCACGATTCGTAGCCTTTCTTGATATTTTTCAAACAGGTGTTACATACAGTATACAAAAAGAAGTTCATTGCCCCCCCCCCCCCCCCCCCACTACCACCAGTTTACATTTTTTCTGTTGTTTTCTGGGGAAAATCTGTTTAACTTGATGAGTGTTCCTCCATGATTTATCAATTTAATGTTTATTCGCCATATTGCCATTGAAAATACGTCGTTTATATCTTTTATTGATATTTCATGTGATGAATTATGCAAACGGGTAAAAAAATACGCAAAAAAGTTTATCCACCCCCAAACGGATACTACGATTTAGGTGTATTTTATAAAGTATAAGTGTGTATTTTGCAACTTTCTCGAATGTAAACATTGTGTCTAGCTGTAATTAGGTGCTTTTGAAGTTTTTGTGAAGAAGTTGTGTTCAAAATTGGAAGTTATTTGTTGCAAAATGCCCTTAAAAGCGTAAATTTCAATCAGCATCCGATGTATGATTATTGAACATCACAAAACTGGAAAAAGCTACCGATATATTGCCGATATTGTCCAGCTTCACAAAGATACGGTCGCTATGATTGTGCAGATGTACAAAAAGCGTTGTTCTATATCAACAGCTAAGCGATTGGGGCATCCTTCAAGGACAACTGGCCAAATTGAAAAAACTATCGTGAGGAAGGTGGAGCTGGACTGGTGACTATTAGCTCCGAAATCTGCTGCGAAACAATGAGTTTTCTATTTAACTGAAATCACAATCCATACGGAATCGTCTTCATAAGAAAGGTCTTAAGAGCAGAGTAGCACTAAGGAAACCATGGTTGACCGCAGAAAATATATTTAAAAAAACAGAAGTGGGTCCAGGACCACATTTCATGGATCAGTGATGACTGGAATAATGTGATTTGGTCTTCCCTTAACTCAGTCGGTAAAGGCGCAACTACAAAGCAATACCATGCTGGAGGCGACTGGGATCGATTCCCTTGCAGCACACTTGTTGCAAATAAGTTAAAGTTACTTGAATGCAATACAATTAAGTTACAATCAAGTAACTGCAACCAATTATGTCAGTTTTGTGTCGCTTGGGTTCCCGGTCTGGTGTAAGAATTTTTCGTTGAAGAAAATATCTGGACTCCCTGGGCATAGGGTATGATTGTACCTGCCACACAATCATACTAATGCATAAATGGTACATAGCATCGGAAGCTCTCAATTAATAACTGTGGAAGTGCATTTAAAAAACTAAGTTGAGAGCAATACAATAAGCGAATGGTGAAAGCAATTAACTTGAAATGCTAAAAGAAGAAGATGAAGAAGGTGATTTGGTCAGACGAGACGAAAGTTATACTATGTATTTTGTACAGGTGATACCGGTGATAGTTTGTAAAAGGAGTGCACCTTTCAATAGGAATTACATAACCTTGATAAAGTCCAAGTGACATGTCGCAGCATATAGCTGCAAAGTATGTAGTTCCATAACTATCTTCTACGCGTTAAAGATGGTGGCCCTCTCAAGCATTGTAGAAAATATACCCGGAGCCGTATTATCATTAAAACCAAACGGCCCTTTTCAGGGCCACCAAATGCTATCTAAAGAGTTTACAATAGAATTTTCTTACATATTTACTTCCTAATGCAAGTCTAACGTTCCATTTGCACTATTTTGACATCGACGTCTGTCGGCAATAATAGACTTTGAATTCCCAAATAGACCACAACCATCTACAACGCAATAAGGATAATGACCTCCAGATGGTTGATCATATCAACAGGATGTGCTCTTATGGTACATTCGCGCTCTCCACTATCTCGGAAGGCAAACAGTTCCAGCAGCAAGGTTCGGAAGAAGAAAACGAATAACACCACATCAGCATTATGAACAATTTCGTCAAAGACATTTCCAAGCGGATTGAAACCGTAACTGATATAGAGTATCTGGATATCTTATGTCAAACATATTATTTCCAGAGAAAGCAAGATGTATGAATATAGATATCAAGACAGGTTATATCAAATAATTAAGGTTGTAGTGCGAAATGTTGAGTGTATGGGAATAAGATTTGGAGAGAAACCAATTCCGGTCACTCTTAAAATATTCAAGCGATCTTGATTGCGCATAAGCCCAGTTTTTATGGTGCACCCACCGCTATTTTCCCAGTTAATCTCCTATGTCCCTACTTTCCACCAAAACCAAAGTATAATTTCGATTCTCTATGCTCCTCTTCCCTTTTTCAAATGATAACACATTCCATATTAGTCCAGCTAAGAAAGATTCTTCCAATTAATTGTCAATCCAAATTGTTATGTTTTTTTTTCGTACCATTGGAAGACAGCACATTCCGCAGTCAGCATCAGATTTTTTGTAAAAGGTGTGGCACATTTAATATTTAAACAAACATTTTTGATTCTTACAGCAACCCTAGTGGTTGGATTTGTAAAATTTAACATCTTGTGTGTTCCCTATAACAATAACAACATCAGAAGTTTTTTTTCGCGGTGCAGTTTGAACGTGTTTCAGAGAAATACAAAATGGAAGAAGAAGGAAGAAAAATAATTGTGCGCAATCATCTGGAAAACCCCTCGTGGTCTGGGCCAAAACTTGCCAAAGTGTAGGGCTTTCCCCGAAATACCGTGTGGCGTGTTTTGAAAAGGTGATGTGATAAAAACCCACCATCAGTGCAAGGATTACCTATGGCTGCAGGACTATTCTCAGCAGGTTGTTCTGAGAGAATAGCCTACGTGATGGCTTCTTGTAGCAGGGTCAGCCGATCTCAGTGAGGACCTTCGGAAGACTACGGCCAGAAGGCCGCGTGTCTTCGCATGACAAGGGACTGGCGACTCCACGAACCCTTGTCCAGTCAACAAATCCTTCGACTGCCTTAGGCTACCCCCCTTGGGAATCCCCGTTATATAGTTGTTAAAGGAACAGTGGAAATTTTTAGCATAAATGATTTATAAAAACAAAGTTAAGACAAAATGGAAATTTGACGACTATACTGAACTTAAGATTCAATAAACATAAACAATAAACATTTTTTTTTTTTTTATTTGCACTAATAAATGTACTGGGATATTGCAAATTTCTACTGTTCCTAATTAAATAGTTGTGGGCAATAAAATCAGGAAGGATCTCACAAAAAAAAAAAATTCAAATAACTTACCATTAAAGCATATCATTCTCTATGTTGCATCATAAAATCAAGGAATACTTCTTTCCAACGCATCTTCCACTGCATGTTATTCGTATAGGACTCATTTGCTTTTATACTGATCCAATATGAATGGACCAAGACCTTAACTGCATATACTGCGCTGGTTTTTACAAGGTCTCACTCTTCTCATATGGAAGGACATCATGAAAGACCCAATTGCTACCCAATAAAAATTAAATTACTTGACTATGTAAAAAGCAGCTACAGTAAGTCAATGCACTTCAAACCGTTTACTTACCGAAAACGCAACCTACCCCTTGTTGCATTATTAAATCCTCGTAAATTGAAATTTAAAGTGATGCTAACAATCTTCCCAACCTCACTCGCGTCCTAACACAATAATGAAAAAGCCAGCAAATATTAAATAAAACTACAACCATTAAGTTGAGCTAAGGTATTGAATAAAGAGCTTTTAATTTATACTGTTAAATAGAACAGATTTTAAAAAAATGTCAAATAAATAATTTCGACGCTCTGTTACAATCACTTTACAATTAAGGTATAAATATGTTTGTTCATTTGTTTCATTACATAAATATGTTTTTTAAATATTGTCTTCAAAATATGGTAGAAATAAATTATTCTTGCTTTGCTAACCAGCTCTCCTCGATATCCTAGATGGCCAAGTCCTCCTCGTCCACATCAACCCGGCCATCAACATGCTATCTGTGTCTAGTACACTCTTCTTACACTGATTAATTTACATACTAAGCCTGCACACCGAATCAAAATTCACATTGGCACGGTTGTGGTATTTCCCTCTAAAAGCTAACTCTAGATATTGACACTTGGTGGCAGGAAACCGAATCAATAAGAAAAATAAACTCGCTTATGACCTCTAACTTTACACGGTTGCTTAACAAAACATGCCGTGTGGCGTGTTTTGAAAAGGTACAGAGAAACTTTTTCGATGGATCGCAAGCCTCAAAGCAAGCGTCGGACGGGTACTGTCAACCGTCAACTGCGCCACAAAGTCATCAAGAACATCAACGCAAACCCCAACATCTCAGACCGCGATTTCGCCAAAAAGTATCGCGCCGCACGCAGTACCGTGCAACGGATTCGTCTCCGGGAAGGCTCCAAGACATACCGTGCCTGTAGACAATCAAATAGGGATCAAAAGCAGAACAATGTGGCCAGAATCCGTGCCAGAAAACTGAATGATCAGGTGTTGACAAAATTCAATGGCTGTCTCCTTATGGATTATGAAACCTATGTAAAGGCCGATTTCAGACAGCTACAAACATTTTACTTGGCTACGGCTCGGGGAGATGTTCCTGCTAAATTCAAGTTTGTGTTTGCTGATAAATTTGCACGTAAATACATGATTTGACAAGCCATCTGAAGCTGGGGTGGGAACACGAGGTTTTCATCAATGATAAGACATTTAATTCAGAGCAGTACTGAACGGAATGTACCCAAAAGCGAAGATTGCCATTAATCAGATCCCACAATTGTAACCGCATTGTGAATTCACTTTAATCGTCAGCGCTGTGTGAATTCATTTTTACTAAAATCGTTCATTATATTGGCAGCAAAAAGCTCCACTTCAAATAGGCTGTCAGTTGTCTATAATAGACTGTTAGTTTTTTTATGTTGTAGTGGAGACAAAACCCACAAATACGCCACCTAGTAGGGAAAAGGGAAGCAGTCTGAAACATTTCAGAATTCAAAACTATTACGTCGTAGAGAGTTAGACAGAATCAGCCTAAGTATCGTAGGGATAAGAATGACTTGAAAAAAAAAAAAATTTCTCTCTAACCCACCAACAGGAGGAATCTGCGCAGCAAAAACTAGGCTCTTACCAATCTATCGTGCGGCCATCTATTTAATTCTGTGGAGTCTTGGTAGAGAACAGATTGTCTCGAAAGTTGTTAAGATTATTCAAGTACTCTCTAATTGCGGAATTTGCTTAAACGAAGTAAGTCTTCGCGCGTTTTTAAGTGGTGTTTGATCTCTTCTTATTGATTTTGTGTATTTATTCACATTAGCAGCCAAATCTGTCGAGTGTGAGAAATTAAAAAGAAATCGATTCGTTATTAGTATAATCGAGTAAATTCAGGTAAGCGTAATTATAAATATTTGGTGAGCAAAGAAATAAAATTGAAAACCGCATTGAACAGGACCAGTGCCCAAACAACGTGGGCGGTTTGTATTGGTTTGTCTCGGTTGGTTTTGGTTTGTCTAGACTGGTGAATTCGTCCGTCATCGTGAGGGGTTAGTCAAGACACACCTAGTCCGAAGCTAAGCGCGGACATCCATCAACTGCTCGAAAGCGTTACCTACCCACCAATTCGTTCGACTAGTGTCTTCGCATATGTTATTTGCGCTACTCACTCCACGTCTCTACACGCTAAGATCTGTTTACCTAAATATGGGTAAAGAATACCCATAATCGCAAAAAGTGCACATACCCATTTATGGGTACGTTATTACTTACCCATATTTAAGTATTTTTTCCCATACAAATTCACTTAAATATGGGTAAAGTCAACTTTACCCATAAATGAGTATGTGCACTTTTTTGCGATTATGGGTAAACTGAGCTTAGCGTGTAGGGGACATAAACCCCGACGGATCCGCCGGCGCGCAAGACACGAGGGCACGGTACCAGATCGGTTTTTGAACCCGAAATCGACCAAACGGTGGTGATGACAAACTCAGCAACTCATCTGTCTTCGAGGGACGTCCGACGCGGGACCACCTCCACATTAAGGTCAGATCTGATCAGTGAGAAGCTCAAACACTCACTAGTAGAAGCAATCAGTGAACTCAAAACTAAAAGTAGCGGGACGTCACAATAGGACCTATTATTGAATTAGGTTGGCTTGAATTTAAATTTGAATTCTTACGTTGAAACTCGAATTACAGCTCGATAAATTTGGTTCAGTTGAATTAAATTACGCGACCGAATTTTGCGATAAATAAATAAATTACTTCTAGTTTGGTCGTTAGTTCTCTTCAAATTTGGAAATTAATTTAGATTGGTTTAAGTTTATTAGTAGCTACCCTCTGATGAATTATTGAGTTTTCTTTCTATGAATTTTTGTTTCAATTGAATAATATTCGGTGAATTCTGTTTAGTTGCCGTACGACGTTTGGGGTTGAATTGGGACGTTCGGTTCTGAAAAACTGCGTAACCTGCCCTAAAAAGGCAGTCTTATTCCGGGCGATTCGATAAGACTAACGATCCTTCATTGGAAGGTGGCGCATAAGCCGTTTACTTAGGAAACAGAATAGAACGTTACACAATCAACCTGTCATGTTTTGGCCAGATCTTGCAAGCTAATATTACAGTAGAACAGTACTACAGCGGTATGAAAGCAACGCGATTCAGTTTATACCGGAAGAACTCTGCCCACAAAACTGTCCCCAGCTTAGACCGATAGAGAGATTTTGGGCTATTATGAAGAGGAAGCATCAATGAATTGAATAGGAATTTCCAAAACGATGGATGAGAATAATGTGCGTTGGTTGATGAAACGTATTCCGGGAAAAGTCCGCAAATTTCTTTGAAATCGAGATGATTTTTTTTTTCTCTAAAATTCACATGAAGTCGAACATTTTACTTAAAACAGAATACTATGTTGTTGATGTATATCCGAAATATGCGCAATAGTCTATGTTCCTATTCATACTAGGCACCTTACTTCGAACAAGTGACCTGATGACCCGACGCCATTGAAATACAGTCCACTCATCGACTACGGAGCATCATCAAGGAAACAATCATTGTCGATTCCGTTCCCTCGCACCAAATGAACACGTAGGTGTTAGCAATTTTTGAGAAAAATCTCTGCCTTTCTGTGCGAAATGTGGTGAAATGTGGTTGGAAAATCAAAATCATATGTGCAAAAAGTAAAGCAGAGGCATGTTATGAAGGCGTACAAAGTGCTAAAGGTGCCCAACCATAATAATAAGCAACATTTTACTACAAAAGCTCGTGCTAAGGAGCTTTAGATCAAGTTCTTGCAAAACAAATCTTGTACCGTAATGAACGACGAAACATTTGTGCTCGAAGACTTTCAACAGCTTCCGCGTCTGGCTTTTTATACTTAAATCCAAAGCACACACCACACAAAGAAGCAGACGCGATCCTACGGCAGAAGCGTGCAGAAGAAGGAAACGTACAGCTCTTACATCTACCGGGTACTGAAGCAGGTTCCCGACTGGTGCAAATCAATCGGCTCATGGCCCTCACGTCGCGGAAATCCAAACCACCGTTTGACTGCTACTGCCGGAAGGGATAGCCAAACACGTCGTTTCCGAGCGAACCACTGCCGTGACCAAGTAAACCAGCTTCATAACGAAAAGAGCTGGCGGCGATGACTTTTCCTTTGAACCCAAACATGTCTTTGACAGGCTGTACGTCGGGGTGGTTGGTCGCAAATCTTTCGTTCGTGTGCCGAAGTCGTAATGTCTCGACGTTTCCGGAGATATTTCAGAAATGGGCGATTCAGTTTTTACAAGGCTTGTTCGAATCGATCAATGTAACCTCTTTTCTAATACAAGTTCAGTGTATATCTCACTATATTAATAAAGACTAGAAATCTTTCAAACAAACAGAACATTTAAAAATAATATTTCAACTGATGGAACCATTTAAGCATCTTCAATTTTCTAGTTTGGTTTAATTAAATTATTTGAAAGCAAAAGTTAAACATATATATAAACTATTTATCACACGATTTATTTTAATAACTTGCTGAAATACACTGATAGGCAAAATAAAGTGCCCACCTCTTCGTTTTTTCAATATCTCTCATTTACTTAGTTCAAATTAAAGTAAACACAGTGTAGTTTTTTTTTCTTATTTAATTTTGATATTCTTTAAGTTTCACTTATGGAATCTGAAAAAAAGAAGTTTTACTTAAAGAAAAAAAAATCAATTTGTGTTGAAAAAAAAACAGTGACAAAATAAAGTGCCCTCTTCAAAAATCGATGTTTTCGATAAGTTTCCATTGGAAGACCCCTCGATTGTTTATGTTTTGATATTTTGACATGTCTTGAAGCAAACGGCTCAACCTGATGCATTTGTATACGTGATCGCATTTGATTCAATTGAAAAAAAAAATGGAGAACGCAGTGCTTTCGAAAGCTATTCCCTTGTGTATCCGAAAATTGGTCGTTCGTGATGTGCAAAACGGTGAATCGCACCGGGCTGTCGCTAAGAAGTACAGTATCAGTAAGGCAGCGGTTGGCAAAATTCTTCTGAAGCTTACAACGTTTGCATCAGTGGTGGATCGCCCTGGCGGAGGCAGGAAGCGGAAAACGGATGCGAGAACGGACACCAAGATCATGCACGAAGTCAAGAAGAACCCGAAGGTAACTGTCCGCGAGATCCAGGAAACCCTTCAGTTATCATTTTCCGGTCGAACTGTTCGTCGCCGTCTCGTAGCACAGGGGTTGAATAGCAAACTTGCCCGGAAGCGCCCATTTATCAGCAAGGCATACAAATCCAAACGGCTTAAGTTTGCTAATGAGCATGCTGATAGGCCCCTAGAGTTCTGGAAAACGATTCTCTGGACGGACGAATCAAAATTCGAGCTGTTTATCCGAAAGCGGCGGGTTCGTGTTTGGCTCGGATCGGGAGAGGAGCTTCAGGAGCGCCACACCCAAGGCACGATGAAGCATGGAGGAAGAAATGTGATGGTCTGGGGGTGTTTTTCGTGGGGTGGAGTGGGAAGCATTGTGAAAATCGACGGGATAATGACGGCAGATTCTTACCTCAACATCCTGCGAGAAAATCTGGAGGTTTCGCTGATCCAGACGGGCCTTGAAGAGAAGTTCGTATTCCAGCAGGACAACGACCCGAAGCATACTGCCAAGAAGACGAAGACCTTTCTTCCGGTCTTGTCGGATCAAACCGCTGGAATGGCCTTCACAAAGCCCGGACCTCAATCCCATCGAGAATTTGTGGGCGATTCTCGATGCCAGGGTTGACAAAACTGGTGTTACCAATAAAAATAACTATTTTGCAGCCCTGGAGCGTGCCTGGGAAGAGCTAGATCCACAGCACCTAAAGAACCTGGCTGAAAGCATGTCGAAGCGCCTGCAGAAGGTCCTGAAGGCCAAAGGAGGACACATCAATTATTGAAATGCTTTTATTTTACTTTAATTTATGTTTTCTGTAGCCTAAATGCAGTGGGCACTTTATTTTGTCACTGTTTTTTTTTCAACACAAATTGATTTTTTTTTCTTTAAGTAAAACTCCTTTTTTTTGCATTATTCCATAAGTGAAACTTAAAAAGAATATAAAAAATAAGATAATAAAAAAATACAGTGTGTTTACTTTAATTTGAACCAAGTAAATGAGGGAAATTGAAAATACGATGAGGTGGGCACTTTATTTTGCCTATCAGTGTATGGTGTTTGCCCTTATCTTTCATGCCAATATTTAACAATTTCTTTTAATGTCGGGAAATTTCTTGCAAGTTTCACAAAACAAGAATATTTTTAAAGAACTTTTCCAATGGCAACACATTTTTGTGTACATACACTGTACGCCAGTATGCGTAAAACGTATTGTTTGCTTTGCGGTGGCGTACTCTTTACCCTTATGAACAAACCCCACGAGCATCTGACAACCAGCGCAAGATTGGAGAACTTGGTTTTTTATCTTTATTACTCAATAAACCAAGGCTGGTTTTTCAAAACGCCGAATAATCATTTGAGAAGGCTAACTATGATATCAGTTTTTGATTAAACTCCCAACTGGCTCAATCAAATAATATCATTTTTTGCGTTTCTTCTTTAATACACCGGTGTCAGCTTGCATGAGTGATTTGAATTACGCCAAAATGAAGTTCGAGCTTTTGTCTGCATAAAATTATTCGTTGTACTGAAAAAGCAGCCTTGAAATTGTCTGCATTTATGAACTTGGAGAATAGGCCCCTTAAAAAACTAACCACTGGTTGCCATAATTTTATGACAGCGAATTCTAAATTGCGTTTTCTATTTAAAAAAAAAAAGCTGTCATCATTTTTCTATGCCTACGTCTGGTTCAATAAGGCAAACTTTCGACCAACACTTGGTAAAGTTTTCAGACTGTAATCATAGAAGATGTGTTGCTGTCTTGTGCTTATTACTATCAACTTTGTTTATATTAACACCAAAGATTGAACAGAGGTTTTAATTTCATTTATTATACCTATACAAGGTTAAATCCCTAGTTTTCCCATCGTTCTACTGCTGCTCAACAAAGGTAAATAGGCATACTGCATTTTAAATTTACACTCAACTTAGTTTTCATTTTAAGTCTAGCCGCTCCAATATGAATACTACCGTCGAAGCTCTCAGCTCAACTTCGATTGATTATCCCACTAACTTACCGCTAGATTTGTCCCTTAAGAAAGAAGGAACCTTTCGTGAAGGGCTTGTTCAAGAAGATACCTTCCACGAAGAGTTCGTTAAGGAGAAGACTGCCCATGAAGAGGTATGTTATTTAGTACCAGCTCCCACGATTGAAAAGGCTCTTCAATTGCTTGGTCTTTCTAAAATCAAAATGTACAACGAACATCAAGGACAAAATTTTTCTTGTGAGGATAAAATTTTGGATTTCATCTACAAGAATATATTATTGCAAAGAGCGACAATTTCTAATCCATGCCAACAATCACCGGTGTTGCTAAGCGGAATGTCTGCTGAAGGCAAATTAAAGATAACAATTTAAAGTAAATGTTTAAAACTAACTCATCTACAGACGAAACGGCTAAATCCGGTAATCTGGCTCAGCGCAGTCAGGGTAACGCAAGGGTTACGGACAACGCAATGTTTCAATCGGATAATTGTATTTCAGAAAAAGCTTCACAATGCACAACACATAGATTCATTTCAACTGCTTTGCCTTCTTCCAATACGTTTGATGATACCTTCGATGAGGCATCGGTTGCAGTTGACATTCACGTTGACTGTGATACTGACAGTTTATGGTTGGTAAAATGATTTTTAGGGGAGTAAACGGCTTCAGCTCCTTTGAAAATATATTTTAAACTCGAGAAAAATTAATTACAAATAAGACTACATGATGTTCCAAGATATGAAGTATTTTATTCATGTTTCTAATGGTTTTTTTAGTGCTGAGGCCGCTATCTAACCTAAATTTTCTATAATTTATGTGCTGTGCTGTTGGTTAAAATTCCTTTATCTATTAAAACATTAAGATCAGTTAGTGGCATCAGCAACTCCAGGCGATGAAGATACAGCATATGTGAAAAATGACTTGGTGCATTATTTGCAAACACCAGCGACACCTAAACGGAGTAAAAAGCATAGGAATTATCAGCATCAAACTCAAGCCATCTTAACAGCCGAAGAACGTCTTCAAGATCTCGTCCTTATGGAGAATATTAAAGAAGAAATGGCCAAGCTGTAAAAGCAGAAAGCAGCGTTGAGGGAATCCAAAAAATTGATGGTAAATGAAGAAAAACGAACAAGAAAAGAAAATGTGCTAAATCGCCGATTGGAAAGATATGAAGTCAAACGTCAAAAAGAAGAAGCAAAAAAATTGAAAATTGAAAAACGAGCGGAATTGAAAAGAAACAATCAGAAAATTCCAAAAATGTTTAAAAAATATAATTTTGATTATGATCGTTCAATGAATTTTTGATTATTATTTGAAATAACATAGATTGTTAAGCACTGCTTAAGCAATGCGTTATTATTGTTACACCGAAAAATCAAGAATGCATGTCAAATTTCTCCAGTTCGATCTCGTTAAATATATCACAAGATCTTTTTCCTTATTTGTTTCTTACTCATTTCAACAAACTGACACACATACAGCTCTACTTCAGGAGGTAACAATTTGCCAATACCGTGATCTTTGTTTATGAAACTTCTATGAATTTGGTTTGCATAACTTCAAAAATTAATTGATGTCATTTGGAGTTGTAGGTCGGTTAGTTGAGATTCAACTGTTTGAATAGTTACTATTCTATTAGAATATGGCTTCTGTTCAAGCAGGAAAATCAGTGAGAAGCGGTGATTATTAGAGTAGGTCCTATATACACGTAAAAAAATATTCTTCAAATGGGATTTTGCTCTTACGACTTATTTGGTACAGAAATATAAACATCATTATAATTTTGCATACAACTCTCCAACTGTACACATTTAGTAAGATTTTTTTACGTATGTGCGATAGTTATCAGGTACAGTTTATATAACCTTGCTACTGAAATTAATTAACCAAACCAAATAAATGATGTAACAAAGAAAAACTGCAATGAATAAAAAGTTTCAGCAATCTTAACTGGTTCTGAATCTTTTCAAGTATTATTTTATTGCTTACGTCTAATTCAGAATTTTCTTCCGTACTTTGTATCGCACACGCCCTTTACGTAGATCGTTTCGTAAGCAGTGACATTTCAAGTTAAATAGTGTATGTGTTTTTCTTGGCATGGGGGCGTCCACCAAGTCTCGGCCTGGTCAACGCCGCCCCCCACCTCGAATGGACGAGGAGAATTTTCCAGCGCTTCGTAATCAAGTGCCGAATCTGCCACCGGTTCCATTGAACCACCGCCTTGCAAACCGCCCGTCAGCATCCGTTCAGCAACGATTCGCGACAGCCGCCGCCGCCGCCCCCATGCCGGCTCCTCCTCCAGGCTGGGGCAATCAAAGTTGCAGTACCTCCACGCAACCACACGTCGATGGACAGCTCTACGACTCAGAACAAATGGTCGAGTTTGTTCAAGAGCTCTACCGCCAACTACGTTCCTGCCGCTCCAAAGAGGAACAGCTCAAAGCCGCCACATCCGTGACGATGAAGTTTCTATGCAAGCATGGACCATAAACGCACCATCAGCATCGTTAATTGGGATGCTTGTTCCATCAGGAACAAAACTATCGAGCTTGGTGACTTCCTTAACAGGAAGGCCATCGACATCGCCATCGTCACCGAGACACATCTCAAGCCGGAACTGAACATTTTCATCCCTGGATATCGGATTGTGCGACTTGATCGTAGCGGCTCTAGTGGAGGAGGAGTTGCGATCGCCCTGCGCTACAACATAAACTGTCATCTTCTTCCGAGCTTCCAGCTGCAGTCCATCGGAGTCGAGGTTGAAACTGCTGTCGGCCCTATCACCATCATCGCGGCTTATTGTCCCAAGCAAGCCACTACCGCTAACGGAACAACAACGGTCCTACGGAACGACATCCGCAAGCCCACTCGGAGGCAGGGACAATTTATCATCGCCGGTGACCTAAACGCGAAACACGAAACCTGGGGGAACACCTGGCGAAACCGGAACGGAATAGTACTGCAGGAAGACCTGAAAGAGGGACATTACACCGTCCTGGGCCCGGATACTCCCACCCGGTTGAGCAGATCCGGGGCCTATTCAACAATCGACATCTTCCTCACCAACATGGGGAACAACATCGCCCAGCCGATCGTACACCAGGAGCTCAGCTCGGACCACTATCCGGTGGTGGCCAAAGTTGGCTCCTCGGTCAACCGGCATCGTATCACCAGACGGAACTACCATCGCGCCAGTTGGGAGAGGTTCCGACAACATGTCGACGACACGGTCGATTTCAACGTGCACCTTTATTCGGTTGATGACATCGAACGGCAGCTTCAGAGCATCGAGCAAGCGATCTCCCAGGCCCAGGAGCAACATATACCGGTGATTGATCAGGTGAGTGACTCTGTACCCATTGATAGACCCACTAAAGAACTTATCCAATTGCGCAACGCCATTCGAAGGCAATACCAGCGAACTGGTTTGCTAACGCTCAAACGTCACTGTAATCGAGTTACCAAAATTATTAAGGCCAGAATGGTGGACCTCAGAAACAACAATTTCGCCGACAAGATCCGCTCGCTCCCAGATTGTGCAAAGCCGTTCTGGAAGTTGACAAAAATCTTAAAAACTAAGCCAAGATCCACTCCACCGTTGATTCCACTTGACAGCAATCGCTCCACGGATCGCTTAATTACTCCTGCAGAGAAGGCTGTTGATATAGGTCAACACTTCGTCAGCTCCCACAATCTTGGACAAAACATCGTCAGTCCACATGAGGCTGCAGTTAGCGAGCTTGTAAACAACATCCATCTCAGTCCCAATGACTTCTCGGAAGAGTAGGAAATCTCAGCTGACGAATTGTTGACCTATATCAAAGCGTCTAAGAACATGAAGGCCCCAGGTTTTGATAACATCTTGAACTTGGAGCTCAAGCAATTGAGCCCCCAGTTCTATAACCATCTGGCGATGGTTTTCAACCAATGCCTGCGACTTAGCTACTTCCCCTCGTGTTGGAAGTCAGCTAAAGTCATACCCATCCGGAAACCTGGGAAAGATCCTTCGTGTTCCAAAAGCCATAGACCAATCAGCCTTCTCTCAGAAGTATCCAAGCTGTTTGAGAAAGCGATCCACCGTCGGCTTCTTTCATCTGCCGACGAGCTTAACATCTTGCTTGACGAACAATTTGGCTTCCGTCGTGGTCGATCGACAATTCACCAACTTAACCGAGTCATCAACATCCTCAGACAAAACAAGTCTGTTTCGAAATCATCTGCCATGGTACTTCTCGACATCGAGAAGGCCTTTGATAACGTGTGCCACGATGGCTTGGTGTACAAGCTGCATCAATACAATCTTCCCATCTTTCTGGTGAAAATAATTAAAAACTATCTGTCGGACAGAACATTCCGTGTTTCGCTGCAAGGTGCAGTTTCCGATGCACAGGAGATCTCCGCCGGTGCTCCGCAGGGAAGTATACTTGGTCCACTTCTGTTCAACCTATTCACCTCGGACATACCCCCGCTCCCTGAAAATGGATCTCTGTCGTTGTTCGCCGATGATACCGCAGTCGTCCACAATGGTAGGGTAATAAGAGCGCTTACAGCGAAACTGCAGCGAAGCCTGAATGTTCTGTCTGAATATTTCACCGATTGGAAGATCTGTATCAATGCAGCGAAGACCCAGGTCATCCTATTTCCACACTCCAACTCTCCTAGACTTGTTCCGCCTGAGGATTGTAATATAAGACTAAACAACACAACGGTGGAATGGGCCAAATCAGCTGTCTATCTTGGCGTTACAATAGACAGCAGGCTTATTTTCAGGGAACAGGTTGACAAAACTGTCACAAAGTGTAACGTTCTGTTGAAGCTACTGTACCCATTGATCAACAGAAGGTCTACATTATCCCTGAAAAACAAGCTTGCTGTCTATAAGCAAATCATACTTCCAGTCATTGAGTACGGCATGCCAATCTGGGAGAGTTGCGCAAAAACACACCACCTGAAGCTTCAGCGTGTTCAAAATAAGTTCCTCAGGATGATCCTGAACACCTCTCCGAGGACAAGAACATCTGAGGTCCACCGTCTGGCCGAGATAAAAATGCTCGACGATCGCTTTAGTGAGTCTATCAATCGGTACAGGGCACGCTGCCTGACATCGGATCATCAGATCATCCGAAATCTGGTTCCCCACCCCTAGGATTTTCAAATTGTAGTTTAAGTTATAGATTAGGTAGGTTATCAAATTTTGAAATTAACAATGCCCCAAGGGCTGAACTGAAAAAAATAATTAAACACAAAACACACTTAGCACCCAAAACACACATGAACATAAAACAAAGCTGAAGAGCCCAATGGGCTAAAACGCTTACAATGTAAACTTAGTATATAAGACAAACAAGGAAAATAAAGATCAATTTTACTACTATACTCTTGGCACGGTGCTTTGAGTGTTGAGCAGCAGCTCACGCATACCATTGTTTGAATATCGTAAATAAAGAAAAATTTGCTTTCTGCGTCAGCTGTTTTGACATCCGCTGCTCTGAAATTACTCTGCGGCGAAAAAACAAGAGCGGCTATTTTGGTTTGAAATGGCAATATTGCGAAACTATTCAGAAGTGATTAAGTAAGCATTTTGATTTTTGAATAAATATTCGGTGCTTAAAATTGGGTAAATCAAATGGAAACTTTGATCCATTAAGCCAGAAATGGTAGAGTTCGAAAAGTTTCAATAATGTTAGCCTCCTATAGATCAAAAGATAGTTTATCGATAATTAAACAGTTATTAGGAGTTTTGTTACTCTGGCAGTATTTATTGTTGGAAATAATCACGTGTCTTCCTAAACTGATTAAAATCGGGTCCGTACCCTATATGGTCGACAGAGAAAACATGTTTTTCTATACTTCTATTAAGGTGACTTTCAGCCACCCGGCCTGCTCTGTTACCGACGAAAAGATTAGACTGTATCATCAATTATAAAAAATTAAGCACACTCTTACTCCTCATGTAAATATATTGGCCACGCTAGTCTGGAAAAGCATTATTGCTGTAATGTGTAATCACCCATCCGTATCCAATATTCTAACGGGAACACGGCTTTTCCATTCTCGAATAACACTTATTCAGGCAGAGTATAAGTGTCCGTTTACATCACTGCCCAACAGTAGCAGTAGCAAAGAAACAATTACGGTGCCATTTTTAGGGCATCCTCCTGTTTGCCTCCTGGAGTTAGGCGAACGCTTAACACACTTATTGTTAGTTCAAGCTCGTCATCCGGTCGGCTCGTGAAGCTTTGGCGTGCACAAAAACCTGCCGCAGCCGCCCCATTGCGGGAATACATAAACAACCATAAATTTACAAACCAAACCATGAGAACGGCAGTGCACAGTGGTTTGAATGCTCAAAATCGTGAGTATGATCGAATTTAAAAACTTAAAAATTTTTAAAAGAGCATTTGAAAAATCAGATAAGCAAGAATGGGGCATGAAATACCTCAATAAGGAGTCCCTGGAAATTTAAATTTCTAGTTTTAAAATTATGACCGTCACCTGCAATGTTATATGTTATTATTTTCATTATTAGGCCATGAATAGCCAAATTTATAATATGTGGTTTGAGTAATTAAAACTTTTCTTTATTTTTCAATGTACTTTATACTAATTTCAAGGGTGGATTTACACATTTAAATGATTAGACTAGACGTTTTAGTCCATACCGGTACAATGTTATAAACAGGAATAACAATATAAATAATTAAAACTGGCCATTAATGGGTAAATGATTCCTACTGAGAAGAACTTGCCTGCAATGACACTCTATTAAAAATTTATTTATTGTATTCAACATCTTTTTGGTGTCTTCATCTAGGTCATAAGTATTAGCAATAGTAAACTATCAAATTATCAATTAAGTCGGCTGAAATCTATACTTTTGAAATTATTGCCTCAAGGTGGCAAATTCCTGACATAACTGAATTATGATGGAATTACTTAAAGCTGCATATTTCACAAATTATCTATACAATCTTAAAAATTTGTCGAAATTGATTGTATTGAAGTTCTCACGAACAATATCATCAAAATAAACAAGATTTTTAACATTACAATCCACTGTGCAATAGGGCTGTTATGAAAAACATAAACATTCACCCTGGAAAATTCAGTAAATGCCACGTGCACTACGAACATCACAACTCCAACGAAGCAACAAAGAATGTTAGCGAAGCGAGGAAAAAATGCTAGATCTCAGCAAAAGTAATTGTGCTTTCATGGATTTTTTTTTGTATTGTATTTTTTTTTTCCTTCTCTGGTCGAACCCTTTTCCCTCAGGGGCAAAACTGGTAGGTTTGTGGAGGTTTGTGTTGTTTTTGTTGTGCTGTTTGATCTAACCATTTTCATTTAGTTCCTTCCTCGGTTTGCTTTCTGGCTAGTAGTTTTGTTCCCTACGATGATGGTTTGGTATTAAAAGTCGGAACGTAAATGTGTGTATTGTATGGCTTAGGTTTTTCATCGTAAATGTGCGGTATTCTTTTACTTTCACGTTTTCCTTTTCCTCAGACGGAAGTAATTTGCAAAAAGAACACCCTGCCAGGGAGAGCAAAAAGTGTTGGATTTTGTTGCTGTGAAAGTTGGTTTTGTACATGTTTCCACTTAAACTTATAACGGAAACCACTTGAATCTCTGGTGTAGAATGTTTTTCTCTCGCTACCAATGAGTGTGGAAAAACTGTTTTGTGACGATTTCAATAATGTAAAAAGGCAAAACTTCAAACTGCTAACAATGTCAGTAAGTGGATGTCTACTGGTGCAAAAAAAGTTCTAACCCGAAACTTTGCATTAACAGCTTGATTTTCCTAAAAAGGGTTTCATGGGAACTGTGGTAATTATATTCAAGGTGTAATCTTAAAAATATTCTTCGTTCTGCTTAACATCTGTCAAAATTTTCCCTGCTCAAATTTTATCTGATCTCTTCTGGGATTACAATGCATATTGATTATTTTCTGTGAGCCCCAACCTAAAAATACATAATCTATATAAATTAAAATGAGTTGGGGTTTCCTTTGTCACGATTTAACTCACGAGCGGAAAGACCGATCGGCGTGAAATTTTGTATGCAGAGATTTTTGGGGCCGGAGAATAATCTTATGACGGTTTGAGGCCCCTCCCTTCACTGGAAAGGGGGGCTCCCATACAAATGAAACACAAATATCTACACAACTCGAAATAAAACACAATATTCTGGATAACTCGGGAACTAATCAAGCAAACGGAACGAAATTTAGCATGTGGTGGTTTTTTAAGACAAAAAATGTTTCTATGTTGGTTTGAGACCCCAAACCATCCTAAAGGGGGGAGGGGGAGGGCTCCGATACAAATGAAATACACTATTCTGCATGACTCGAGAACTAATCAAGCAAATGGAACAAAATTTAGTATGTGGTGGTTATTGAAGACAAAAAATTGTTCCATGTTGATTTTAGACCCCTCCCCTTTCTGAGAGGGGGGGAACCTACTCAAATGAAACGCAAATCCTTGCATAACTCGAGAACTAATAAAATAAATGGAACCAAATTTCGCATGTGGAAGTTTTTGAAGGAGGGAAATGTTTCTATGGTGATTTGAGACTCTTCCGTCATATGAGGAGGAAAGGGGTAGCATAACTCTGCATAACTCGAGAACTAATCAAGCAAATGGAATCAAATTTGGCATGTGGATTTCTATGGTGGTTTGAGACCCCTTTGCCCTCTGAATGGGGGGGGGGCTCTCATACAAATAAAACGCAATTTTCTGCATAACTCTAGAACTATTCAAGTAAATGAAACCACATTTGGCATGTGGGGGTTATTGGAAACAGGATTATTATTTATATTAAAATGGATTTCTGTCTGACTGTCGTCTGACCGATCGGAGTGAAAATATGTATAAAGGTATATCTGGGGCTGGGGAAGGTTCTTATGATTGTTTGAGACCGCTTCCCCCTTCCGGCTCGCATACAAATGAAACACAAATTTCTGCATAGCTTGAGAACTAATCAAGCAAATGGAATCAAAAATGGTATGCGGGGTTTTTTTAATGCAAGAAATGTTTCTATGGTGAATTCAAACACAAATTTCAACCAATCCTGAGAATTATCCAGGTAACTAAGCCACAAACTGTGTATTGTCTGGGTAAGAAGAATGTTCTGATAGAAGTTTGAACTCCTTATTACTCAAAAAAAAAAACTCATTAAAAAAAGCGTCAGTTCTATGTAATGTTCATTCATTTAGTTGCAGGCGTAGCAACGCTCGCATCGGGATCAGCTAGTTTAAAATAGAATACAAACATAAGCGAAACGGTGCATTGACCAGACCAAGGTAAACCATTCAAAATTATTTTCGAAACCGCACAATGCACCCCATATTGAAAAGCACTCAATTGATGTCTATGGTAGTTTGGGGTTATTTGGGCACGCTAAAGAAGGAAACCATTATTTTTAAATCAGCGCTTGCTATGTCTAAAACGTGCCATCTTACGTTGATGAATGAATACACGTTTTCTTGGAATGGGTTGTGAACAACTATTGCTTAACCCTAAAATTCACACAAATTCTTGAAAAATGACGCTAGTGATTTTTCAATCTCAAATTTTTGTTTGATAAACAAAACGAGATAAACTATTTACGGGATGGATGATTGACAAACGTATTTTGACTCACGCTTAATGTATAACTTGTTTGAAAAAGCCTGTTGTACATCGTACTACACGAGGAGCAAACATATACAAGCAAAAATACATTAATCTTAGGGCTGGGTACATTAAATTGCATCACTTAAGAAGCTATCAAATTATTATTTTTTTCATCTCTTATATTTTTTTACGAGAAATCAGAAGCCATACATCAGTTTCCGTGTCGTATTTGTTACGAATTTTGTATGCTTACTTTTTCAGATTTTTTTAGATTCAGGAACTCAACCACTTTCTCAAAATTTTCTCATGGACATGAGACATGGCATGCGGCATATCAAACTTCATTTCTGACCATATATATCATATCAAACTTTATGATTTTGTAAAAATAGATCTGCGGATGACATTCTTAGGATTCCTGACCATACCGGCCACTAACTTTGCGGGATCCGAGTTCCACCGGAATAGTGGCCATATTCAAATCTTTTCTAAAACCTGGGTTGCGACATATCGATCTTCATGATTTTGCAAAAAAAGGTCTGTGGAGGACATTCTGAAAGTGTCTGGCCACACTGGCACCATAGGGAGGCCCTGCGAGATCCGAGTTCCTCTTGCACAGTGGCCATATTCAAATCGTTACCAAAACCTGGCTTGTGACACATCAAACTTCATGATTTTGCAAAACTTTGTCTTGAGAGGATATTCTGAGGGTGTCTGATCATATTGGTCGCTTAGGGAGGTCCTACGAGATCAGAGTTCCTCCGGGAAAATAGCCATATTCAAATCTTTTCCAAAACCTGGCTTGCAAACACATGGATCTTCGTGATTTTACAAAATTAGATCTTCAGAGGACATTCTGAGGATTTCTGGCCATACTGGCCGCTTAAAGAGGCCCTGTGGGATCCTAGTTCCTCCGGAAAAGTTCCCATATTAGAATCGTTATCAAAACTTGGCTTGCGACACATCAAACTTCATGATTTTGCTAAACATTGTGTTTGGAACTATGCTGGCCACTATGCTGTGACTATACTAGCCACTTAAGGAGGCCCTGCAGGATTTCGAGTTCCTCCGGAAAAGTGGTCATAACCAATTTCTTACCATACTCGAGCTTGCGACATATCAAACTTTATGATTTATCAAAACTAGGTCTTCGGAGGACATCCTGAGGATTCCTGACCACACTGGACACTTAGGGAGGTCCTGCGTTATCCAAATTCCTCCGAAAAAGTGGCCATATCCAAAAAATTTTCAAAACATGGTCTGCGACACAACAAACTTCATGATTTTGCAAAACTTTGTCTTCAGAGAACATTCTGAGAGTGTCTGACCATATTGGCCACTTAGGGAGGTCGTGCGGGACTCGAGTTCCTCCGAGAAAGTAGTCATATTGAAATCGTTTGGTGACATATCAAACTGCATGAGTTTGCAAAACTTTGTCTTTGGATCAATTTCCTTTTCCACCCAGGCTGAATTGGGATCCGTTATGCTTGAAGTATCGCTTTTCGAGTCACTCAATTTTTTTCACAAACGTAATTCACACTACAAAACAAAACAAAAACCAAAACAATCAACCGTGAAACCATAATAGCTGTTTGCTCTATGCTTGCCTTGGCTAGAAGTACATGCCTCAACTAAACCATTTTTTTACAAAAGAATACTGTCGAGCTGGTAAAGAAACTCACATTTTAGTGCAGCAAAACTTAACGGAGTTCAGAAAAAGAGCAAGAAGAGGACGGATGAATTATGAAAGTGAAGCAAGGTCTCCTTTGTTCAATCTGTCCTCCGAGCATAGGCAGAACGATATACTTTCGTGAAGACGAAGTTTTGCAAAATCATGAAGTTTGTTGTAGCGCAAGCCAGGTTTTGGAAAGTATTTAAACATGATCACTTTCCCGGAGGAACTCGGATCCCGCAGAGCCTCCCTAAGTAGCCAGTGAGGTTTGCAATCCTCAGAATGTCCTCCGCAGACCTATTATTTTAAATCATAAAGTTTTAAGTGTCGCAAGTCTGGTTTTGAAAACATTCAAATATGGCCGAAACCCGGATGAACTTGGATCTTGCAGGGTCTTCTTAAGTGGCCAATATGGTTAGAAATCCTGCAAACGTATTTTCATGACCTAGCTTTGCAAGATCATGGAGTTTTGGTTCTTCTTATTCTTGTTTGTTGTTTTGACTGGACTCCAACGCGGCGGTCATTCGTCCAGAGCGTGGTTCTGTGAAATGTATGTGTTGGTTTGTGAAATGTGCAGTGATGAAAAGACACCAGCAAAAGAACGTGATGCTATTTTTGCGAAAAATATAACGCGATAAGAAGAAATACGATTGTACTGTTCCTTGACAATTCACGGTAAGGAAAAAGTTCGGTGCACTTCTGTGTAAATTTCTGTTCGAGATGATTTTATTTTTGCAAAATGTCATGACATTTTCAATTGTAGTAATTTGTTTATTCCTTGTGTTCACTTTGGTCATTATGAAAAGTGTCAAATGTTACCAAAAAAATATTGAAATCCAGTCCCCGTGCCACCACTGGTAAGGTATCCTCAAATATGCTCGCCGTGACGATTCTCCGCATTCTCTTGAAATAATCGCTACCATTTGCTTTCTTCTAAGTTTCGAAGAGTTTCCGCATAACTAGAGCCCAGTACTTCTCTATTAGGCAAAGCTCTGGACGGTTTGGTGGATTGGCTGTTTTGGTACGTATTTGACCTCTTGTGCCTTGCACAGGCTTTGTACAGGACGGATTCCGCTAGACGCCAAATCAGGCTAAAATAGAGCTGAAGAAAGGTGGCTTCTGATAAACGGTAGCAACCGCTTTTGCAGATATTCTCGTATTCATCCTTATTGATAGTGCCGATAGAATCGAATTTTTGCTCTTCGACCACAACTACATATGGCCTGCCAAATCAAATACTTCTTCGGGAATTTGGACAGCTTCTTTTTTCAAGAAATGCTCGGCAACGGCGTTCTTTTGCATTGCGGTAAAAAATGATGCTTAAAATCTTTATACGTAACCCGCGCTGGTCAAATGATTTGTACACACAAAACACGGTAGTTTTAGTTTCTTAGCAAAGATCGCGTACCGATAAATTCGAGTTTACTGCCGTTTGTATAAAATCCGTTTGCGCCTCGAGCCAACTGTACCCATTGATCAACAGAAGGTCTACATTATCCCCAAAAAACAAGCTTGCTGTCTACAAGCAAATCATACGTCCAGTCATCGAGTACGGCATAGCAATCTGGGAGGGATGTGCTAAAATACATCACCTGAAGCTTCAGCGTGTTCAAAATATGTTCCTCAGGATGATCCTGAACACCCCTCCGAGGACAAGAACATCTGAGGTCCACCGTCTGGCCGAGATAAAAATGCTCGACGATCGCTTTAGTGAGTCTATCAATACAGGAGGGTACAGGGCACGCTGCCCGACATCGGAACACCAGGTCATCCGGAAACTGGTTCCCTACCCCTAGGTTTTTCAAATTGTAGTTTAAGTTGTAGATTAGGTAGGTTATCAATTTTTAACAAACAATGCCCCAAGGGCTAAACTCTTAAACAAATTAAAACATAAAGAACATAAAACTCTTAAAACAAAGCTGAAGAGCCCACTGGGCTAAAACTGTTTACAATGTTAATTAGTTTATACGACAAAGATTGGAGATACAAACAAATTTAGTAGTAGTAGTTCACTCGAGCCATTTTGTTGAATCTCACAAGATGTTTACATGTTGTACCACGAAATAAAGTAGAGGGTTACAGATGTCATATAAGCAAAACGTTTTAGTGAGCCGTGAAATAGCTCTAAATCTATACTGAAAGAAAAGTATCCGAAACTTAACGGGACAGGCTTTATATATTTAACAAAAAAAAGTATTGGAACTCTTCTCTATTCTAGCTAGAGCAGGTCAAATCATATCTTTGACGTTATGTGGCCTAAATCTACGCAACATATGTAGTTTAGGTTACTGGGTAGGGATTGTTATGGATATAAAAGAATCTGCAAGAGAGAATGGATTCGATCTCTTTCAATTGTCGCTAAATTGAGAGTGATTTACATTTCAGGGTCGGTAGATTCAAACCTCCATTAACCTTGTGACTAGCCAACTGCATCATCGGTATACAAACGGGACACCATTTCTTTAAAAAAAAACTATATGTGCAATATCAGGAGCGCAAATGATGCGTTGGCGGATGAGTTGGCGATAGTTGCGCTTAGAATTTTGATTACATTGGTTTTTCGAAACCATTGGGTGTTGATTGTGCTGCCGTCGCAAAACCTAATTTTGTCGGCAACAGATGTACGTAGATTCAATGTTACTCCTGCAACTATCGTAACTATCGTACTCTTAAACCATACAACAGATAAAACTATCATCAAACATTTATTTTAAGCCGGATATTTTTGAAACTCTCAGGGAATAAATAAACACCATATTAGCTATGTTTTTGCAAAGCTGGTTTATTCAATCTCCTATCCTAGGCTAAATTCCCGTACCTGTGACTTAACGTTACCCGTCAAATCCTGTGCAACTTGCGCCTTCTCTCTTACATACTCTCATTTACTCTTTCTTCAAATCCTTGTCGTTTATTTAGACCCTCTCTGTTTTACGGAGGATAATCGCCAAGAATTTGTGTATTGATCTATTGATGTGCAGACTTCTTTAGTGTCTCGTACTTATAAATCGATGACAAGATAAGCAAAGGTAGTTGGAATTAAAATACTATTTTTTTCTTCTGATATCTAGTTACTTGGTGTGGCAAATACTTATTTTTCTTCTAATTTCTAGTTACAGGTACTCCTCTAGACAGCTAAAACTCCCTAGAATTCACACCAAGTACTTCTTGGTAAATTCGTCGACCTTCTTCTCCCGCAACTTCTCCGGAACATCCAGCGGAATACTTGGCTTCCGCTTTATTGTAAGCCTCTTCGTTCATTATGATATACCAACCATTTACGCTACAGTTTCCAAGCGCGGGTTTTGGCCACCGTATCCCGTTATTGGTTCAGTTAGTCGCCTTCCTTATCTTCAAGAGATTTAGTTCGGCCCGCCTCATTGTCTGCTGGTCGAACCCGACGAAAGAATTGACCTTCTTGGTCAAGTCCCGAATCAAATGGTTTGGATTGCGCATGAAGTAATCCCTCATCCTTCCGTGCGTTCGTGGGGTCGATCGTCTTCACTTTTCTTCCGCTGCCAGCTCGCTGGGTTGTCTGGGTCTTCATGAACGATTTATCACACGAGACACGGTCGAATTGTCGATTTCCAACTGTTTCGCAACCTGTGGGACTGCCCTGAATTTCCACGTCTTGTTAAAAGTGTGTAAGAAAAATAGTGCTAGTGTTGCACAGGATTTGATGGTTAGTGTTAATTCCAAGGTGCGGGCATTCAGCCTACTTTACAAAAACATAGTTTATATGTGTTTATTTATTCCTAAAGAGATTCAAAAATATATGACGTCAAATGAATTTTTGGTGATCACTTTTGTATGTTGATTTTTTTTGAATACAATCTTTACGTGCGTGCAAAGAAAACTAAGCGGTTGTATGCACAAGTGATTCTAATTTGTATGATGGTGCATAAATTATCATGCATACGGTATATAGTGCCTACTTTGGACTCCGATCTGCTGGACTGCTTAGATCGAACAAATATCGCCTGTAAAGTTGGCCATCTTCAAGACATCAATTAGACCGGTAGTTCCCTACGGCCACGAAAAATGAACGTTGCTAGTGGAGGACAAACGCGTCCTTTGTGTCTTTGAATGAAAGTTGCTGCGTACGATCTACGACGGAGTGCAGATGGAAGACGGAACGTGCAGGAGGCGAATGAACCACGAGTTGTATCAGTTGCTGGGAGGACCTCCCAGCCTACATATCACTAAAATTGATCGAATACGATGGGCTGGGCATGTCGTGAGAATGTCGGACGACAGCCCAGTTAAAATAATTCTTGAAAACGAACCGACGGGTACAAGAAGAAGAGGCGCGTCACGAGCCAGGTGGATTGATCAAATAGAAGACGACCTGCGGACCCTCCGCAGACAGTAAGGCTGGCGAGGTACAGGCATGGACCGAATACAATGGACACAACTTCTGTTTACAACAGAGGCTACACCGGCCTTGGTTTGCTTGGTAAGGTAAGATACGGTATACATAACAGTCATACCGTCGCGTAATGTTTCATTCGTTCGGCGGTTTTGAAGATGCTCCATACATACGCATTGAGCCAGTATTGGAATAGCAGCTGTCAGTGCTGTTGTTGCAAGCAATTGGTTAGGCGGTCGGTTATCAAGCCAGTGGAGAATTTTTAGCCAATTGGTTGGCGCAACCACGAGGAGTGTAATATGTGTGATAAGGTATGCGCACAGCAAAATCTAGCCATAGAAAGTCTTAACAAAGGGTTAATTTATAACTCATTTGAATCAAAATATTGTTATTCGAACTTGTTATATCCGTATGCTCTAACTTTACGTTTGATACCATCCATCAAGTTCTGCACTGTGCTCAGTCACATATCTGGAAGCACTACCGTTTTTAAGCAAAAGCTTTCTTATTATTTGCATCTCCTTCCGATATCCCAAGAATTTGCTTCCCAATGGTCCAATATCTTTCAATTGGACGAAGTTCTGGGGTGTTTGGAGAATAACAGTCCTTTGGAACGTTGTTTCCTGCATACCACTCCTGAGCCGCTTTCCCATAATGACAAGGCGCCAAATCAGGTCAAAACAACTTTCTGATGCTAGTTTTGTTTAGCCAGAATCAGTATCGCACAATATTATTAAAGACGTGAAATAGCCATACGACAGTTCCAAAGCAGACAGATCACACATGGTCCATTGACATTCTTGTCCATTGGTACCCAACGGTGGCTAAAATAGTTTCATCCCTCTCTTCGTCGCAAACCTTTAAAAACGGTCTCTATATTATTCCGATGTGCAAATGTAAGGCAAGAGTAGCATGCCAAATAGAAATTCTACAAATGACGACCGTCAAAAAATATTGAAACATAAAGCCCTATTCAAAGTAAATTTGGACACATTCAAGTGATCATAACTCAAAAATTCAACAACAGCTTCCAAACCATATATAACAAGTTATTACATTTTACCGTTTCGAAAGAACTGTCGCACTTTACTTGTGTTCGATGCCATCATGATCTGCACAGTCACTTGCGACACTGTACTGGCGAACTTACTCCACTTTCAACGCGTATGTTGTGCATTTGTCACTTTTATACTGCATCCTCGAAGTTTTCGGATGACAATTGCCCAATATTTTTCGATCGGTCTGAACTCAGGGCAATTCGGAGGATTCATCTCTTTGACGACCAAATAACTTTGTTTGCAGCATACCATTTTTAGTACCTCCTTAGAGTAGTAGCTGCTGGCTAGATATGGCCAGAACATAACGTTAATCTTGTGATGCCGAATGAAGGGTAAAATCAGCTTTTTCAGACACTCTTTAATGTAAACCTTCGACGTCTTTGTGTGAGACGTGAAGAAAATTTTGGTTTAAAGATCACAACTGCAGATTCCTTGCCAAATCATTAGTTTCCGAGCAAACTTATCAGCAAAAACAAATTTATACCTGTAAGAGACAGCGCCACGACCAGTTGCCAGGTAAAATGTTCGTCCGGGTATTTCTTTATAATCCATTTTGACATATGTTTCGTCATCCATTAAAATACAGCCATCAAATTTCGTCAAAACTCATTTGTATAGTAATCGTGCTCGCTTTTTGGCACAAAAGAACTTATATCCTTCTCTTGAAAGGATGTTACGCACGGTGGAGAAGTTGGAATAGTATTTCTTTGTCATATAACGTATGGAGTCATCTCACACTCAGAGTATCTTTGTAACTTTTGATTTCAAGAAACAACGTTGACTTTGGGAACTGTAACGCTTTTTTATTTTTGAGGCAGACCACGGAGTTCAAGTGTTATGATCCATTATTTCGAGATGCTGTTTTTTGTAACGATCAGGGATGCGGTGGTGTATTAAACCGTGCGTCCAGATTTACTTTTAATCGAACATTATGATTTTAACATTCATCACATATGTCCATGCAATCTAACGTCTCTTAAAAATGAAATAAGATTATATCAATATTTAATAAGTCCTGGAAAAAAAGTAAGCTGATCGATCCAATTATCATAGATAAAATCTCAACAAAAAGATATATGATTTTTGATTCTAAAAATTATAAGATAATTCAATGTGGCGATTTCGGAAGTAACTGGAATATCTTATCCACTAAAGAATAATATTTGAACATAGTCCTCTACTACTTCTAACCGCAAATCTCTTTTCTATGGAAATAGTTAAAGTTCAGAGGGCAAATTTCAATTTGAATATTATGCTGAAATCCTTTAAATTTAACGTTTGATGAATGGCAATGGTGTTATAATGGCAAATAAACCATGTGTAAATAGTAAACAAACAATTCGATTCTGGACAAGCGATCTTCAGTCATTAAATATCTATATCTTCGCTATTATCAAATCGAGAACATTGCCCAGGCTACGCCAACCAGCGTCACCAGGTTTCAGCTGGTACTCTTTTGTGATGATATGACAGATAGCAACTTTTGAGGACCGAAGTTGCACCCTTCTTCCAGGTTGTCAACTCACCATTTGAAACCCTAATTTCACCGTCTCAGAATGTCTACACCAGATCAGAAATCGAACCCAACCTTGATCTTGCTTTGTAACTGTGCCGTTTGCGATTCACTAAACGACAAACTAATGTTTCAACATAATACATGAAACCATTTTGAGAGCCAACAAAACGCTCAGCATCACATCGTTAAGAGCCTAGAAGTCGATAATGCCTTGTTTCTTTCAGTGCATTCCATACAGAAATTAATATTATGCAATTTTATGTACTTAATTGCAGTGATATATATGCTCCCCACCCGTAATATTGTATTGTTGCGGTTGTTTCGCGAAACTTTGCTTCCAGGTAGACTTTTGTTGAGCTGGCGTAAGTTTACCAACCCCTTCGCTATTTCGTAGAACATGCCGACAGGTGCGTTAGTGAGGAAGGAGGACTTGCTTTCCACCTTGCAACCGGATCTAGACAGAAAAGCGAGGGAGGACAAACGATTCAGGGGTATAATTAAACGAAGCGGAAGCTCACAGTGGCTTGTAATAAATAGAGAGAGACGATTATGTTTACATCACGAAAATGTTTAATTAAACACGTTCGGTTTGGTGAAAACCGCAATCAGGAGGCTCGAGTGCAAGGGATCTTCAGCGAACATTGTTTCACTAGCTCGGCTTTGCGAATAAACATAGGTTGGGGCGATAGGGGGAGACTGGGTATTAGAGACAGCAGGGCGTTGTAAATCTTTGAAATGTCAAAAGATTTTGTGAGTTAAGTATTTTTTTACATAATTACAGAGGGAGAAATTCATCGCAGAGCTTTTTAAAAATTTTGCACAAAAATGTTGAATTTTGCATGATTGCATGTTCGCTTGTTCGATTTGTATTGTTGCTTACATAGGTGCAGATATTTTCACAATTATTGTTTTATTTGTGTACAGCATAATAAACATATTGGCATGATACAATTTCTTGTTCAGTTTGAAATCAACTAGTTATGATGAAAACAGACAGAATCAACCAACTTTGTGGTACAGTGCAGCTAGCTTCAGATAACAGTTTGGCATGTGAATTCATTATAATTTCTTAGTTTTATGCCTTCTAAAATTCGAACAGTAAATTTTCCATGATAGTGAGTGTTTGATAACTGTGAATGAAATTTACCTCTTGAGTAAGAATGTTTTCTAGTTATGAAAAAAATACCAAAATATTACAAAGCAATTTTGATCTAAAGATGCATAACGACGCATCAAAAGAAATATGACAAAAAATAGAACAATTATCCTGACTGTTGAAATTTTAGCGAATCATCATCATCACCCCATCTGCCCTAAGTGTGTGAAATTGCCAACGGTTTAATTAGATTGCACCACACCTGACTACGGCAGAATAGAAATTTCTGGTTATCACGCGAGTCGAGTAAATTTCGTGTTGGACTACTATTATGCAGTCGTTTTGAATAATATATGAACTCAGGCGCATCCCTTTTAGAAATAATGATTATTTATTGATACAAATTGCTGTACCTCATGCCAACAGATGTTAATGTTTATGGTTGAAGCATGTTTAGTATTTTCTGTTTGTTAGTTTCTGGAAATCAGACATCAGCAGAACTTGCGATTCACTCGATTACTTGTTTTTTTAAATGCAACAATGCTGAGGAAGTGTTATATATGCTTCAACAAGTTTCAAAAACCCACGGAAAGTACAAACGAGGTTTTAAGTGTAAACCTTGTACTAGTCGAATCTCTATGGGGTCATTGCTTATTTCCATAGTAAGTTAATGAACAAACAATTGAGTAGGATTAATTGATGGTTTGGCTTCAGTTTTGAAAAGCTTGCTGGCACTCATTTGAAGCAAAATAAAAAGCAGGTTTAGTTCGATTAACATTTCGATTTCACTTTCAGGCCTACGCAAAAAAGAATTTGCTAAAACGAAGAACGATCACTCAATTCAGCTTATCGTAACAAACTGTTTGAAACTGAGCTGCATGTGTTGCACACAAATCACCTTTTCTTGTATTTTACAACAACCAACCATTATTATGGTCAACAAATAATTCGGTACCTTGAAATAACTTTACTTATGTAAATTAATCCACCTTTGACGAAAAAAAAGTTGTGTATAGAGATATTTTATTGCATATCAAAAAAGATTTATATAACACACGACCGTATGGTTCAATTATGAACACAACTTTCGGCCGTTTGTTATTACAGTTTCGCTTTCGCAATTAGCTTATTGCTTGCTCTCAACTATGTGTTCTAAATGCACTTCCACAGTTATTAATTAAGAGTTTTCGATTCCAAATACCATTTTTGCATGAGTATGATTGTGTGGCAAGCATAAGAACAAGTATAAGCAAGTATACCCTATGCCCACGGTGTCGAGAAATTTTTCATAACGAAAAATTCCTAGACCAGACCGGAAATCGAACCCAGCCACATCCAGTGTTGCTTTGTTAGTATCTTTAATTCAAGGAATTATTTGGTGGTCCTGAAAAGGACCATATATGTCCCATAACTCAGCCCTATGCTACAGTCGTTTACAGTTTTTATTGTAACACATTACATAAGTCAGGTGCATTGGGCATTAATTGAGTAACAAACGACATTCAACTGGGTTTATGCTTGCTTACATAATCTCAATAAGCTCTTCTTTATGATGCACCACCAAAAGGTTGAAAAACTAACTTATTCAGGGCAAAATTTTTGGGAAGGTATGGATGTACCATACCTTACCAATCAGACTAAGGCCGGCGTGGCCTCTGCTAAACACAGAAGTTGTTTCCATTGTAATCGGTGGATGTACCTCGCGAGCCTCGCTGTCTGCGGAGGGTCCGCAGGTCGCCTTCTACTTGATCGATCCACCTTGCTCGTTGCGCGCCTCTTCTTCTTGTACCCGTCGGTTCGTTTTCGAGAACCATTTTCACAGGACTGTCGTCCAACATTCTTACGACATGCCCAGCCCATCGTAGTCGACCGATTTTTGCGATGTGTACGACGGGAGGTTCTCCCAGCAACTGGTGCAATTCATGGTTCATTCGCCTCCTCCACGTTTCGTCTCCTATGTGAATTCCACAGTAGATGGTACGCAGCACCTTCCGTTCAAATACTACAAAGGGCGCGTTTGTCCTCCACTAGCAATGTCCTTGTTTCGTGGCCGTAGAGAACTACCGGTCTAATTAATGTCTTGTCAACTTTGTAGTTCGGCGAATTTTGTTCGATCTTAGCGTCCTTCGGAGTCTAAAGTAGGCACGACTGCCAGCCATAATGCGTCCTTGTATTTCTCTGCTGGTGTCGTTATCGGCGGTCACCAATGAGCCCAGATACACGAATTCGTCTACTATCTCGATTTCATCACCGTCGATCTAGGCTCGTGCTAGGAGGCTAACATTGTCTTCTCGTGAGTCTCTTCCCTTCAGGTATTTTGTATTCAACGCATTAATCACAAGCTCAATCCTACCAGCTTCAGCCTTGAGTCTGATGTACGTTTCCACGATCGTCTCAAAGTTACGATATCAACGTCGTCGCTGAAGCCAAATAGTTGGATAGCTTTCCTGAAGATCGTGCCACTCGTGTCTATCCCAGCTCTTCGGATCATACCCTCCAGTGCAATGTTAAACAATAAACACGACAATCCAACACCTTGCCGTAACCCTCTCCAAGATTCGAAGGGACTCGAGAACGTCCCTGATACTCGGACGACACACATCACTCGATCCATCGTTGCTTTGATCAACCGCGTCAGTTTTTCCGGAAATCCATATTCGTGTATGATTTGCCATAGCTGGTCTCGGTCGATTGTATCATACTCTGATTTGAATGAAAAGATGAAAAGATGATGTGTGGGCACGTTGTATTCGCGACATTTCTGCAGCACTTGCCGAATCGCGAAAACCTGGTCCGTAGTAGCGCGGGCACCCATGAATCCCGCTTGGTATTGCCCCACGAACTCCTTTGCAATTGTCGTCGTCCTTGTGTAATTGGAAGTCGTAATGCCAACATGTTCATTGAACCTAAGCTTCTAATCGATGGTTACGCCCAGATCGCAGATAGAAATAACACGCTCCAGTGTTTCAATATCAATACTGTACTGGAAATGCACGGGATAACTAGAGCGGGTAAAGGATATGATCTTGCATTTCTTGCTATTGACGCGCATGCCATTATTGCCATACCAGATAAATATGGTGTTGATGTCTGTCTGTAGAATGATGCAATCTTCCGGGGAAAATATAGCGCGAAAAAAATTCAGGTCGTCGAAAGCTTCAACAAGGTGAAACGAGAGCTATATATGTCCTCTTATTATTTTCCCTCTCTATTTTTTTCAAGTGCAGTAATAAATATTCAATGTGTTTGCTGTTCCCTATTGATTTTATCATTTTTTCAATTACTATTGATTCGATCAACCTCTCACTTAGGCATAGAATTTTTGATTACACACTTTTATTTATCTTCCTTCAGCACTGTTGAGTATGTCGTCTATTCTTGATTCGGATTTTTCTTTACTTCCTTAATATTTATGAATCACTTATGCATTTTCTTTCAACTTTTTGTTGTTGTTTATTTTTGTTTAAATTTATTTTTTAACCCTGGTATCTCATACATTAATTGTTATGTTATATATTCTCCGTGCGAGGAGTAACGATTATGATGTAGAAGGAGATGTTCGCTCATCACCATGAGGCACCAAGAGTGAACAACAATGTTTTTGGCTAGAATGAAAGATATGAAGAGAAAGTTTTGATAGTTCCGCTAGTGTGCGGCAGGCTTGGAAACATAGCAGATGCTTTTAGGAAAATTGAGCGAAAAGGGCATGTGTACAGTGGTACTCGAACCAACGACATTTTTGCCTAACATCCCACTGCGGGGTAGGTTGAAGCACGGACTAAGTCGCCTGTTGAAGTGACGGAAACGTAAGACCTTTTGAAGAATGAACAATGTATATGTATTTCAGTTTTTGATCCAATTACAAATTGGATCAGCTCATAAAAGCATATGAGTGCTTTACAAATAACACTCAGCGAGATCTGCTATTCTTTAAATATTTGATGCAATATATCGACTGGTATGCTTTTATGATAAGCTTTGTCAATTTAAAACTACTTCTTCATTAGGACATTAGAACATTTGGAATATCTCAATACATTTGTAAGTACAAATGAAAATTAATTATAACCGTTAAATTTGATGCAATTTGTACCTCAACATTTTATACCATCTCTTATGCTTAAAATTTCCACTGTTCATATAACAACTGTATAACTGGGATAAGGGGAGTAGCCTAAAGCATTCGAAGGCTTTGTTGACTGGACAAGAATTTGTGAAGTCACCAGTCCCTTGTCATGCGAATACACGCAGCCGTTGTCTTCCGAAGGTCCTCATTGAGATCGACTGGCCCTGCTACAACAAGCCATCACGTAGGCATCGGGGCAACTTGCTGAGAATAGTCCTGCAGACATAGGTAATCCATGCACTGATGTTGGGTTCTTATCACATCACATCAAACCATATGCTACTAATAATAGTGAATTTGTAGACATTTAAAAAACCACAGAAAAAAGTGATAAGAAAATTCTGAATCTGATCATAATTGATCCAAGTTAATTAGAAATACGGAAAAATAATAGTGACGCTTTCCAACCAGCATCCTTGTTATTTACTCGTCTGATGATTTCTTTACGAGAACGGCTATTGAATGTTGCTAGAAAGAAATGGTTGACAATGAAGAATAATTGGACATCAGTGGGCTTCCATCATGCTAAGAGAATTTCATTCAGCTTTTCGTTTGTGAAGATGCTTCTAATTACAGAAACATCAAAAGCAAACGAAATCTCGGAATAAACGCAATCATCAACAAACAATTGCAATTCATTCATATTTCTTGACCATCTTTTGAAGCTAGGACAAAGAGCAATGTTGTGCGGTATTCTGTGCTTCAGGTGGTGGGGGATCAACTTCCGAGCCGTTTTGTGCCATTTTCTTACTGCGTTTACATCTACATGCTATGAATAGAGTAACGCGTGTTTCTCAGCAACTACTGGACCGAATTTGACGGAATAAAATCCAAATGAAAGGTATGGTAAACTAATTATATACAATTGGATATTAATAGAATTGATAAATTGATAAATTACAGAGATATCTCAGCAAAACATTCTGGTAAAACTGAGTCGTTAGTCTGTAATTGGCCATATTTTTGTTTGTTACTTGATTATCGAGATTTTCAGATTTAGTCTGGTTCATCTCCCGTCGTAGTCATTCAACCTTTGACTTTGACTATTTTCGTAGTTTGTCCGAAAATAAATTTGGATTTTGTGGTGAAGTGAGAAGTTTGGATGTAAACCACTAAACCGGGTTCACGCATAATTTCCTAATTCAGTATGGGAATTGGTCCTCAAATCATAGAGAATTCAAAAATATGTTAAATGGTGAAATAATTCAGTGTCTAGCACTACAGGCAGGATCCCGGACAACCCAGAGAAAGTGGTCATTTTTTAAAGTATTGACTGATGATAAATTTTCGAAAAAAGCCACTGCTTCACTTTTGATTAAAGTGATCGAACTTGCAACGGAAAGAGTATAGGACTGAATTCTGACGTATATCAAAAGTAAAAATTAATGATTATCAACAGTTTGAAGAAACGAAGATGTCGCTAATACAATGCAATCAAATACGGTATTATTTCCAATTTCAGTGTGTGCTTAAACTTAAATTTTTCTATGGAAAGTTTTTAAATATTTATAGCTCTTTGTGATACTTTTCGGTTGTTTCAAAACAAAACTTATGTATATATTAAAAATTATAATAATTTGAAATTGTATTTTATATTTCCTAAAATTTTATTTCATATTTTCATATGATTAAGAGATAACGAAAGAATTTTAAATATTTATATTCATATTTGATAATTTTCAATTCTTCTATTGACACCACCACTATATATATTTGGAATTTAATATAGCGTAATGGAAACCTCATGTTATTTTATGATACGTTTATTAATGACCATAAGCATCTGTTTATCCGATCTTGAGTCAAATCGAAAAAAAAGAAATCATTTAATATTATTGTATATAGGAGATAAAAAGTTAGAGCATAGTAGAAAAACGTTCCATATAAATTTATCATTTATATGGAATTTATCATAAAAAAATACCATAAAATTGGACATTGACATTTGACATTGGACATTGGACATTGGACATTGGACATTGGACATTGGACATTGGACATTTGACATTGGACATTTGAATTTGACATTTGACATTTGACATTTGCCATTTGACATTGACATTTGACATTGACATTTGACTTAGTCATTTGACAATGACATTTGACTTTGACATTCGACTTTGACATTGGCATCTGACATTCGACATATACATTTGAGATTTAACATTAACATTGACATTTGAGGCTTGACATTAATATTGACATATGACATATGACATTATGCTCTGTTTTGATTATTTCTAATAATCACTTTTCTGGGTAAAAGAGCTCGACGTGGACATCATCAATAATTTCAGGAACCTTGTTGTTCAAGTTTTAGGATCGAATGTTTGTTTGTTCGCTGGTCATTGGTTAATTAAAAGTGCCCGTGGGGACGAGGATCAGAGGAAAATCGAGAGCCGTTAGCCGTAGCAACGACGAAAAGAATGACCAACAACTTCAAGTGGAACCCAAAGCTGTCTGTGTCTAAGATGTCGATTAAAAGCTGCGATTGCCGTCTACAACCGTTTCTCGAGCTTTGTACGAGCCGAGTTGTCTATTCTAGTCTTGTCTAGTATTCTTTCAGGACTATATCAAAAACGAGTTATCCACATATTTCTCTTTCAAATCATTTTAAAAACAAAATGATGTTTTATTTAAACAAATGGATGTCCTTAATTGCACGGGATTTAACTCGAAAATTGATAAAATCGGACGAAATTAATTTCACGAATTTGCGAAATTTTGATCGAACACTTTTCATTAATTTCCGGCCAAGTGTATCATCAAATATTTTGGATGCCCTAGGCCAAATTTTTCTGAACTCCTGCATACCCTCAGCTGTTTTACCAGTATTTTTGAAGACCAGCATATGAGGGCCATGTCAAAATATTAGCGTTCATGATGTGAGAATGATTACGGTTCTGTTACCAATCACTCACCAAAAACCCAGCAATGTTCAAGAAGTAAAATAATAAAAGATTCAACTGTCCCCTTGGTTCTAAAATATAATATTGAAGAAAATATTCAGGCATTGCTTCCTAAAGGGTACGATTATCGTACGAAAAAAAGTACCCAGGCAGCTTTTTAGAAATTCATCTAACGATGCTTATCAATTTTATGGTGCTGTTGGGTCACGAACCACAGGCACTGACAGGACAATACCGTGTAATGTGTGTTAATTTGATTCAATGTCCTTAGCTCATATTCACTGGCACAATAGCAGTTTCAGTGACACGGCTTATCAAGTACCGGTCATAACGAAATGATTGCAATTAATAAAGCAAATTCCATGATTAAATTATTAAATATTGAAGAGAAAACGGAAGTGCCAACGGTGCATTTTGATACAAACGACAAACGCATGGACATTAATTTCCTCTTTGTGATATTGCACCAGCGCAATAAAATAAATAAAGCGATGCCAGGCAGTTAAATCGAGTGATAGAGTAAAACAGAAAATTGAAATGGTTGGTAAATTCAGCCAATAAATGGCTCAGTAGTGGAATATTCTACAAGGGTAGGTTACGGACTTCGGCAGCTTACATTCCGTTAACATTGAAGTGGATCCTGATAAGAACACGGTTTTTGCTTAACCCATGGTGTTAGCAGACCGTAGAAAGAAAAACTCAAGAATTACCATATTTTTGATAGCTAAACCAATATAGCTTTAACTTTTCATATTATTCTCTCAGTATCAAGATGGACAAATTCTACAGTCAGGCTTTATATATAACGGTAAGTGGTACCATCCACTCACATTGATTCCTCAGCTTCCTTGTAGCTGATTACGCAGATTTTTGGTAGGTAACAAGTTTATGGTAAAACCTTACTAAATACAAAAATTTAGCTCAATTGGTTGCTGGACAGCCAAAACATATAAGGGGGTCTACCAAGGATGAAGAAAATGCGGAGTTATAACTTTTCTGAAGATTTTTAGTGCATTTTGGATAGGTAACGTGTCTTCCGATCAAAATTAGATCAACCCGTAGTGCGTGTGAGTGGATTAAAGTTTTTATTAATAAGTCACGCCAGTTAGCCATAAACTGTTTCTCGCTCACAACAGCTTTTTGAGTTTTCTTAAGGTTCCGCTTGACGATGGCCTAATATTGTTCTATTGGGCGAAACTCTGGCGTGTTGGGAGGGTTCCTGTCATTGGGCACCACTTGACCGTTGTTGGCAGCATACCACTCCATGGCCTTTTGTCCGTAATAGAAAGATGCCAAATTCGGCCAAAATAGAACGGAACAATTGTGTCGTTTTAGTAAAGGCAGTATGCGTTTTTGTAGGCACTCGCTCAGATAAATTACCGATTGATGGTTCTGGTAGAAATTTAAACGTTGCTCTTCAAGCAACAGATGGCCTGCCACACCAAATATATCTTCGCGAACTTTGACAGTTTAATGTGCTTGAAAATATCTGCCACCATTCCCCGTCCGGTTGCCGTATAAAATTCCTGTCCAGGAAGCTGTTTAAAGTCTGCCTTGACGTATGTTTCAGCGTCCTGTACCACACAATCAAACTTCTTCTGCGTCGTCGTGTACAACTTTCGCGATCGTGCTTTGACCGACGTTGTTTATCGTCGCGATTTGGAGTCACCACTTTCTTATAAGTCGACAGTCAAGCTCGTTGTTTAGCTCTATCCATGGTTGAAGGCGCCACTCGCAGCTTCTTTGTGACATCTCGGACGGAGAGGTTCGGGTTCCACTCGAAACAGAGGGCAACTATTTTTGTCGTCACTGTGGCCTTCGGCTTTCGATTTCCCCCCGATCCAGCTTTCCTGGCTGTCGACAAACGTTCACTGAACAATTTTAATGCTTTGGTAACAGTTGATTTAGCCACATTCAACAATTTCGCCAACTTGGCGTGAGATTTTCGCCATGCACGTGATAAATTTTGATGCGTTGCTTCTCTTTCTTCGAAGACATTTTGATAACTGAAGTGCTAATCTCAAAATCAAAATAGAGGCATGATGCTACATGCACACATCTTCAAAATGAGGGGTGTGCAAATAATTTTGATGCACGATGAAAGGAAGTGCGTCAAGTTTAAGTCGACCGAAATTTGATCAAAACTCCCTTTATTTTGAGTTCATATCGAATATTCCGACATCTTCTCATAGCATCCAAATTTTTTACGCAATCATTTTTTGTGCAGCATCAAGTATTTCATGAAAAAGCAGGTGATTTCCAACCTCCATGCCTGAGGCATCAATGAAGGATGGATGCAGCTCGTAGCAAAAATTGATTTTTCAGTTTTCGTCGTAATAATGTAACGTGACTCGTTGACTCATGCTGAACAATATTTATATTGCAATTGTTTACCTAATAGTTATTTTCACCAATTTTGTAAAAAAATATAGTCGATGCACCAATTTCGTAATTTTAAAGCAATAAAAAGAAATCCCAAAATTATGACGAATAATTAACGAATGATTTACACGGCAAGCATAATCTACCCACTGCTGCAAACGTTATTTGGATATTTTACACTGAACATTTATTTTCGTAAATTTGCTTTCACTCGTTTCATAAACATGGAGTTTGTACATAGAACCAATGTCTCGTAAATTGTAGGGGGATCGAAGTAGGTCGCGCTCCGGAACTGACGTGTTTGTGCTTCGCTGCTTGTTTTATCTGCAAATTTTCGAGAAAATTAGATATTTAGTGGAAATTATTGTGTAGTGTTGAACTTTTCATTTTGATAATGATTCGGTCACTAAAGAGTTGATTGCGGTCCAGCACGAGGCTTTCGACTGGTGTAAAAACAAAGTGTCCCCGGTGCAGACGGAACCCCGAACATACAGCCTTGCGGCGACAGGAGGAGCTCGAGTTCACCCGCGTCACTCGGGTTCAGATGTTTGGTTAATGGTCGTGGAGCGTTCATGGTCGATCATCTCCTTAAGAACAGAATGTTATCTGGAGGGTACCCGGACCTGCTCTGGTTGCTCGATGTTACAACCACAGCAATGGAATGTTCTGGAAACCCGGGTGAGCTCTTTCCATTTTCTCCTTTTGTGTCCCATTCCAATATTTTTTGTTTCGATATGTATGTATATGTATGTGTATGTACACTCAGTGGCATGGGAGAGGCCGGGCAGGGTTTTGTGTTGGCAGGAGACTCCATGTTCAGCCTCCTGTAACTTTGTCAATTGTCAGTGTTTTTGGATGAAGGTTTGACAGTATTATGCTAAATGTGTGAATCTGGTATGATCAGGGTTTCATGTTGATAGGGTTTATAGATTTGGGGTTGTCGTGGCATGTGTGAGGGGAGTCATTTTTGGACGTGAAGATTTCAGGGGTCCGTGTTTCTGTGAAGGGTTTGGGTGGCATATTGGAGGTTTCTTCGGGGCTTGTAGGGGTGCAGAGGATTGTGTGGGCGGGATTTGAACTGTTTCCATAGGGTGGTTTGGACTGCAGCTGCGTCGGAGTTGACGTACCAGCGTGGACATTTCCCTTTTTCACCCGGTGCTGACCTTGCTGAGGTGTCGGTGCGGGGAGGAAGCCGAGGTGAGTTTTATGATTAATACTGTATAACACTGTATACGTAGTTTTCACAAACCAATTACTGAATGCCATATTTTCAAAGTTCTTCGTGGGTTACACTAGTTGTTTGGGATATTTCACGCGTAACAAATCATGTGTATTAATAAGATGAATTCACCTCGGCTTTTTTTTTTTGCACCGATGTTTCGGCGGGGTCAGTATCGGGTGAGGGGGGAAGTGCTCGTGTTGGTGTGTCAACTTTGACGCCAGCTGTGGTCCGGACCACTTTGTGGAGGTAGTTCTAGTTTTGTCCACATTGTTTTTTGTATTTTTGTAGGCTGTGGAGGGGTTTTTAGTGTGATACCTGGGTCCTTCACAGAGGTGCGGATTTTTGGGGTTGCTGTGTCCAGGGATGGCTTTTTTCACATATGTTGTGATAGCTTCGGGTCTGTAAGTTTTGTCGGCATGAGGTTTTGATCGCATAGGGTCTATACATTGGTTATTGGATTGTCGGATTTTCGTTTGGAAGTATTGATGGTTGACGGGGAGAGAGGGGGTTGAACAACGTGGTTTTTGAGAGCAGGGTTTTGCTTGGTTTTTTTTTTGCTGCTCAGTGTATGTGTATGTTTGTGTATGTATACATGTGTATGTATGTGTGAATGTTCATTTAATTTTATAATGCATAATATATATATGATCACATCACTTATCAAGGTGAATCCTGATCCATCGAGCCCTACCCTACTAACATAGAAAAACCTCCTTCCTGTGACCTTTGTGGGGATGCAGAGGTAAACACAGTCCCTAATCAGCAAAGGTCACACTTACTTTCCTTCCCTATTCCCAACTGATTGCAAGGACGTGGCCGGCGCCGTTATTGATTATTAAAGAAATAGAGTCATTGAAACATGTACAGTGAGAATGGTCGGTTACTCCCAGCCCCCTTCAGTTGATTCATTGTGCAATTTCACTGATTCTGATCAATCACGGAGTAGCAACCATCGATACGTGCAGTCAGTCAAGCTAAGCTAAGCTAAGCTAAGAACCAATGTCTCGTAAATTGTATGAAACATTCATATTGCTTGTCATCTAACAAAATGCTATCATTACACCATTTTTGTATAATGCACAAAATGAATTGCGGGAAGACCAGCCAATCGCTGCTTCTCTTCGGTCGTACTCATAAATTTTCGTGTTCCTGCTGGGATGATTTTATCCCAAAATAGAAATGAAAACACTGTCGATACTAACAACCTTATGCACAATAATCTAGTAACTTCTTACGGGTCAACGTGGCCTAGTGAGATCAGCCACGGACTCAATAACAGCTCACCCTGAAAATGCAGGATCGAATCTCATGTCACGAACAACTTCTCGTGGTTGCGCTTTTTTTTTTCAATTATATTTTGAGCCGATAAAGTAGATCTGAGAGACGTTTTTTTTTTCATTGGTGTCAAATTACTCGTAGCTCTTTGTGTTGTTTTCGTAGAATGAACGAATTTTCTTTCTTTGTCAACAAATGCTTAGTGCTTGTGAAAGTTGCGCGAGCGGCATTAAATGTGAAAGTAGCTTCTTAAAAATTACAAATCAGTTTCGTTGCAGAAAACAACGAATAGATTTGTTAGTCGTACCTTCGATTTCGTAGTATTAACACCGACAAACCGACATGAAACTCAATCTTCAATATTGATCAAGAATCCATAACGACCGATTCAAATGTGCAGCGATCCCATCTGTCAAAACCTGTAGCATCATTTGATCTAGATCAAATAAATGTGTCCAGAATTGCTCAGACATGAACCTTCTCATAAGTTCCCAAGCGTGTTCGCGGCTTCAATAAACGATCTCAGCGAACACGAAGATAGATGTCGGTAATATGATTTGAACAGAAATATTAAGACATTTGCTATTGTCATTCATGTCGGTTTGTCGGTGGTATTAACGAAATTTAATTTTCAGTGTACTTATTTTTGTTAGAAAGATGAGGTTGTTCGAATGAGTGTATTATAATCAACGATAATAATTAACATATATTATGATTTTATTGATTTTTCTGAACAGCAAATCCTTTCAATACGAAATGAATTTTTGAGTTACTAATTATTGTTGACTGTAGTTTATATCCTTGCATTGAATAAATATCACCACTTAATAATTCACTTTGGTCCTAAAAGTAAGCTATGGTGATGTAGAAAATAAGATCGGCTAAGTATCTGAATCGTATTTATTCGAAAGTTAACAGTACGATCTTGTTGTGATGCTTTTCGAACATTAATTTATCTTTTGTATGCGCAGAATTTCTAAAAGGGTAACAAAAGGGTGAGAAATAAAACCCTCTAAACTTTCACGAATTTTTAAAGTAAGAAGAGGGTTAGAGTTGTAGAGTTTTTTTTTTTTGTATTTACCTTGGTTAGCCATCCCTGTATTTCAAAAATATCAACACCTTTGTAAATAATCTGCTTTGACCGAATGAGTTGGTATTGATGATAGCACGAGAAGGAACGCGCCACTGAAGAGGAATGAGAACGAAACTCAACCAACGGACTGAGTGGGGAAAAGCCGCATCTTTACATTTTGCATTGTTTCCAAAATGTTGTTTATTGCCATTCTTGATCCACAACAGATTAGAGTGAATTCAAGAAAGCAGTTGCATTATTTCTCTGTGATACTAGAATAACCCGTGGATTGGCTGTCCTCTTTAATTGGAACCGATTTAGCTACTACGTATCGACTTTCACACATCAGAGTTCCCTCTAATTCAAAACTTGTCCCAAGGGTACGTAGAGCAAAAACTAAGCATGCAAAGATTAATTTTCATACAAATGGCTCCTGTCAGTTGCAGTTCTCCCAGTGCGGAATGAAAAGCACTAATTTTAGAAGCACTTAAATCTGTTCCGAGGCTTTCAATGTTACTAGGGTGGTCCAGATAAATGGTAAACTAAAATCCCCATCGCCTCAAGCCTCATAGGAAAATAGCATCAAATCGTCAAGAAATGGGCATCACTATTTCGCACTATATGCACGGATGAAACATTATGTTTGTCAGCACATGTGCTTACACACATCCTCTAATTTCAAATAAATATATAGGCTAACATTAAATAAGCGCTGAGTTTGCTCATCGTCTTTTTTTAGCGCAAAATGAGATGACCTTTAGAAATGTGTCCAATGTCCAATAAAATAAATTGTCTAAATGTTCATTTCAAACTATTACTACATCCCTACACAAATATAAATTGGTTTCTGAAAGAGTCATCACAGATATCTTACGCCACTGTTGCTCTACTTTCCGATGGTGGAAGTACACATTAAAACAGCCAAAATATTTCCTCACCCGAAGGACGAGTCACCCGAAGAGCAACTTCGCGAAATGATTTTGCGCAAGCACCTGGAAAATCCTCAACTCTCTCATCGGGACATCGGAAAACAACTCGAAATCGTAAAGTCAATGGTGAATCGTCTGATTAAACGTTACTACGAAACTCTGAGCATTGAACGGAAGGAGAAATGTGGTCAAAATGGATGTTCTATTTGTGATCAGGATAGCGCTGTCGTGATAGCGTTTAAGCAGAATCCCAAATGCCACGGTAAGGGATGTGGTCAAAAACTTGAATCTGTCCAAGTCTTTCGTTCAGAGGACCAAGGACCGGGAGGGACTGCAAACGTACAAAATGCTGAAGGCATCCCATTATACAGATAATACTTTCACTGTTAAGCTTGTAATTTATACATAAACAAGGTTTAGTCAAGAAGTTTTGAAAGCGGAAATGATTTTTTATTGTTGTCGTAAAAATCACTTTTGTTGCTCAGTATTAGTCGCCTATAAGATCAATACACTTCCTCCAATATGATCCTCCATTTTTTTTGTCTCATCATGGAAGTGACTTTTTGAAAGGCCTGCAAAATACTCCTCTACGACAGCTATAACCTCTTCCTGTGAAGAAAAATTCTCCTCACGAAGGAATGTTTTGAGGTGTGAGAACAGCCAGAAGTAAGAGAGAGCTAAATCTGGCGAATAAGGTGGATGCTGCAACAATTGATCTTTGATCTTTATCTTCATGAAAAATGATTTTTTCTTCTGCAAACCGGGTCTTTTTCACATTTTTTTTCCAACTGATCTAGAAGGTCACAATAACAATCAGAGTTGATTGTCTTACCAGTTTGGAGATAATCTACCAATAAAATTCCTTTTGCACGAACAAAGTGCACACCACTCCTTAGCATCTTGTTTTGATTCAGGATCACGGTGGTAGACCCAAGTCTCATCCATTGTGATGAATCGACGCAGAAAATCCTTTTTATCCTTGCGAAATTTTTCCAAATGTTGCTCAGAAAGTTGCATTCGAACGTGTTCTTGTTGCATTGTTAGCAAATGTGCGCCCAGTTTTATGAAACCCAAAACATTAGCTAAAATATGCCATGTCGTTCCATATGAGACACGTATGGTGTCAGCTATTACATCCATTGTCGTTGAATCATCTTCCAAAACCATATCTCGTATTTTCGTCCTGAGCGTGGATCGTCGTCAACGCTTGTACGACCACGCCTCTGCTCCAAACCCCATCGGTGAACTTTCCAACCGTGAAGAAGGCGACTCCTTTAATACATTCACCATCTTAGCATGGATCTCAGTAGACGATCATCCTTCCAAAACAAAGAATTTAATCACTGCAGGATATTCGAATTTTTCAATTGATAACAATACACTGACAATGAAATAAAGTTTTGAGTACATTCTTATGAAAGATGAAATATAAAAATGGTGCAGAAATTTTTGTTTTTCTACTGCTCCATAGATGTCACTTTCAAAACTGTTTGTATAACCTATACTTGATATCCTAATATATTGAAATATTCAGAAACGGTTTGACTTGTTAATGTAATTTTTCATAAGTAGCTGGCATCTTATCTTAGTTGATATGTTTTTGAGAATACATCAGATCATTGGCTCAAGTGGCTCTTTCCTCCGAAGATGAAAAACGCGTGCCAGATATATTTTCACTTTGTTATGAAGCTCCTTGGCCATTTTTGCAGACCGAAAGTGAAGTAATTAATTATAGTGTATTGAAAATTAGCACAAAGTTTGTGATATACTTTGGAATATCTCTTATTTCTTGATGGTTCATCTCTTGAGAGCTACTTAATCACCCAAAAAATATTATTAGGGAATTCTAGTTATGCCTTATACATTAAGATGTCATCGCACCATGATATTATTATTTAAACTAAACAAATGTCGTGAACTATTATTTTTAAATAGTATTGTTCTACTATATGGAGCCTTGAATATTCAGCCAATAGTTCCTAAAATATAGTGAAAGACTTCATTAAAAAAATACTCAAAAGTTCTAAAAACTGTTAATGTGAATGATCCTTCGTAAAACGTCAAGGAACGTCTAGAACTTCTACCACTTTAATCAAAAAATTAGTGATGGGTTATATCAGAGATACAACCGCAAGATTCACGTAGGACCGCGTTGGTTTATAGTAATAATGGTATCATCTAATTTATTCATATCATTGCACATATTGTTGGTTAAAATGTTATTAAAATAGTTCTATAATTTAGTTTGAATCCGTTCCTTCTTATGAATTTTATCATTTCATTAGGTAGACCTAGGAACCGGTAGCTGTACGATACCACAACCAGGCAGACTGTGGCGAGTATCCGAACCACCAGCTGAGAGCTCGTGTCGGAAACTGAAATCATATCGGTTCATCTCGCGTGCTATATACTAGCATTGATAGCATAGCCATGAATGAAAAGAGAGGCACGAAAATACAGTACGAAGCAAAATTGTTAAGAGGGGACGGATGTCAGTTATAAACCCAGATATCTTTATGTATCATGGAATAAAACTAAATAAAATAAAAAGAAGAAGACAGTTTGAACTATTCGTTATTCCCGAACCCGGAAAACATATTTTCAACCTGTTCATACGGAGATTTTCATGGGAGCAAAAGTTGGTCATTTTTATGTAGAAAATTGAACTACTTATATTTACTTCGCTATTATTTTAACTTTTGTTAGTTTTCCTGAACAAATGGTGTATCAATGAAGTCATTGTGTTAAATTGAACGAGAATTATTGGCGTTCAAAAACCTTTCACTTGTCGTAGCGCTCTAATATTTTTAAATTTTGAAATAACACGCGGTAAAAGTGAAACGTAGTCGTTAAAAAAATCGAAATGTTTTGAGAAAATTTAAAATACAAGATTACACATAAAAATCGATATTGTCAACTTCAAACTATTCCCCATCCTCTGCGACGCACTTATGCCAGCGCTTTAGTCAATACTTGAAACATTTTTTTTATATTTCTGCGGTATGGTCAAAGTATGAGCAGTGCCTTCTTTTTGGACTGAAAATGACATGGTTTTCTCGGTCGTGGCTCATTCGGTTGTTTGTTTGTTTGTTTGTTTTAATTTATTCGGTGCACGCCATTTACTCGCTTGGTATCTGGATTGCGTTTCATACTCATAAATCCACGTCTCGTCTCCAGTTATGATCAGTTTAATGAATGATGGGTCCGATTCGATTTTGAAAATCATGCCCCTTGCAACGTTATCGGGCACCAACTTTTCAGCGACACGTCTGAGGCCCAAATCATTAACCAAAAATATCTAGAACGGAACGGAATAAGAAATTTTCATCTCCTCTACCATCTCCCTTATGGTGAGTTTGCGGTTTACGGTCAACAATTCTTTGAATTTGTTGGTATATTTATCGGCCACTTCTGAGACGTTTGTGCCACTGATAAACAACTGTTTACTTCGGAGAATCGTTGCTGAAATACTTTTCTAACATTTGCAAAGTCGTCGTGTCATTGAATCCGTTTTAAATTCAAAATTTAATACACACTCGTTATTCAAAATTCAACTCCATTTAAAAATTGTACAAAACCGAGACCACACATTATTGCAGATTTAGCCGGGCAATGCGTTCAGTAAGTGGAAACTGGTGGAGCTGCTAGCCACCCGGCGGTTCATAGGTTGCGGATCATGAACGGCCCCCATATATGAAGGTTAGATGCGAGTTAAATAAGCATCCCCAGACAGGCAGTGGGCAGCCTAGGGTGTGGGGGGATTTAGCAGAATCCCACAAATATCCGAAAGCACTGTCAAAGCAAATCACCCCGCTATAAAGGCGAAAGTCCAGGCAAATTTTCAAAACCAACCTGAGCGTCTGTTCTCCATGTCAGGGAGGCTCAAAACGACGTCTGTTCTCCATGTTAGGGGCGGCCGCTCATCGTCCTCGTGCTAGCGTGGGACTCTAAACAGAGCTGTGCACGATGGTCCTCCAGCGTGACAGGGGGTTGGTGCAGCTCCTTCAAGCCAGCCGTAATAATAATAGTAATGGAAGCACACGATAAAAAAAAAGCTTAACTTATGCAAATGTTAAGCTATCAAGCTAAAAATTTCATTGAAAGTCAATGACAGGTTTGGCAACCCTAAAATAAGAAAACCAAAATGTTTTGATTGAGTGCGCCAACATTCAGAAAACATAACAAATAATAGAAGAGTTTTTTTTTGAGCTCTTGAATTTATAAAGAGATAGAGATGCGATCAAGTAACTCAGCTAACCGAGAAAGTAAATAAGGCTAGTATCCAGTGTTCAGAAATTCATTAATATGTTTAAGACAACCATAGTTCACTTTTACAAAATTCGAGTCTACATAGGCATGGAAGCAAGAAATACTTGGAGGCATTTTCTTGGATCTTTCAAACGATCTTTCTGATAATTTACTAGTTAATTGCGATCTCAAATAAAGAAACCCAAGCTGGAATAGATTGCGCTTTAAACCTTCTAGTCCGCTTCCTTGTATCTTACTATGAAGTACCAGGTGGTCACTCACCCACTGATTACCTGTCGATCTGCTAAATTTTGGTAAACTGACTGATTAGAGTTATCCTAAATATTCCATGAAGTTGAACGGATTGAAGAAGACGAAAGCATTGGGTATAGAACCAAGTCTCCTTAGGTTGGTACCAAATCAATGAGTGTAGGAATCAAGAGTATCAATATCAGTTACTAATGCTATGATGGGCCACCAATCGGAGGGGCGGCCCAACTTTCCTTATATCTTTTTGCAGGATATCCACAGAAAAACGGTCATGCCACCGCTTAGTAAAAACGTACTCTAGTGAAACAACTACCTACAAAGGTAGAAAAAGTGATCACCATTATTAACGAGATTACGGATTATGTCATGCCGGACTTTTCGGGTGCAGTTCAACTGGCAGTCGATGTTCTGTTGTTAGTTGGAGCGATCCCATGCTTTTGGCAGATAGTGGCAGATAGTACTAGTTAAATACATCGTTTACCAAAACGAACTCTGCTACTAACCTTTCCCAAGTAAAGGGTGTGCACAGTAAAATTGCATCACTTTAAACTCGTCCTCAAAAACAAAACACTGAACCGATTGTCATGAAACATTCAGGGAATAAAATTCAATTAAGGTATTTTTATTTCACTGTATTTTTTTTTACCAAATCCAAATGCCCGAACTTTTTTCTTAATACCACGCATAAGGTTTTGTACAACGCTTGAATCGACATTTTTTCCGCTTCCAACCATAATTTCAACAATTCCTGTTCTGTAGTGAGAACTTAAGGATGCTTACGAAGTTCGTGCTTCCTGATAGCCCAATATTTTTCAATTGGCCGCAACTCTGGAGAGTCTGCTGTTTCCTGAGTGACTCTGAAACATCGAACTTGTTTTGCGCATTTGTTTAAACTCCGCTTTTACGTGTGTTTCATCGTCTGTGATGCAGCAGTTCCATTTAATTACAACTACCTTTGCTTATCTTGACACATACGCGTATTTTGTCTACAATGTGCAGACTTCTTCAGTGTCTCTTACTAATGACTCGACTTCGTGTCCTATTCTGTTTTTTATTGCGGTTTGGAGCTTTCTGAACTTTTAATGAACGGAGCCCCGCTCGTTTCTTGGCATTCTGCACGAAACTTTTGGTTAAGTGCAGCTTTTTCGCGACATCCCGAACGGAACAGTTGGGTTTGTGTTTAAAGGCAGCAACCACTCGCTTGTGATCCTTCACCACTCACCTGCTTCCGATCGACAGTTAAACGTTCCCCGAATCGTTTTATGACACGAAACACTGCAGACTGGAGAATTTTCAACATCTTTCCGGTGGCTCGGTGTGAATGAAATAGGTTGTCGAGGTGCGCGGGCAAAATATTCTCGCGCACTTGCTGTTCCTTCGACTCCATTTTCGAAGCTACGACACATTTCACAAACTCAAGCAGTGTAAACAATACACGCTGAGGTCATTTCACCCAAAATTTCGTTGAAATCAACCCAAAGGGTAAAATGTTACAGCTTATTGAATGTGGATTTTTTCAAAAAAGTTCCGCCAAAAGTGCACATTTTTTTTTTTCAATTCATGTATAAGCTGTTGATGTAATATATGTATTTTTTTTGGGTTAGCAGGTTTCAGATCAAAACTGCGACCAGGAGAGCCGGCACAAGCAACATGCAACGACTTTTTCAACGCACTCTATCGGCCGTCATTTTGTTGAAATTTTTTTGAAAAATATAGATTTGTATACTACATAGATACACTTATAATTGCTTAAAAGTTAAGATTGATTTGACTGAAAACTTCACCCTGAATTCTTTTTTAAATGATTTTTTTCTCTTTCTAACTGTATATCTCTCCTTAAGCACAATTATTTAGAAATAAATTAAAATTGTAAATGTTCATTTACTATTCCACGTAAATATTCCAAATTGTTCTCATTGTTTCTATATTCATTGTACGCTGAATCATGTGTTAAGGGAGTAAACAGAATCGTTTCTTAATAATGTTTGCTTACGTTTAATATCATTCACATCGAAGCCAAGTGAATCCTTAAAATTTTAAAACGAGGAATTGCGAATAGATGAGATTGATATACGAACGTTTTTGCTATTATTCTTCCCGGGAAGATTTACATGTTTACGGTCAATAGAATGTAATGTAATTAACTATGATTATGTGCAAATTAACAAACACATATACTTATTTATAAAAATATACACCTCACAAATTTGGACTACCCTAATGATATTATTTCGTTGCTCATAGCATACTGCGGTTTAGCTTCAAGGGTGGCAAATGATGAGATAAAAGTTTGCATTGACCGACCGAATGTGGCACATGACTGTTCGCAATAAAAAGTCGCGTGACTTCCTTTAACAACTGTTGGTATCCTTCAAACCATTGGAAAGGCTCGAACCTTGAAAACTAGCATGCCTGATATTATCCTCAAAATTATGATCACTAGCAGCACCTTACCATGAAGGCACGCGTCAGGGACCGGCCTACGTGTGATGAACCGTTGCATATTTTAGCGCTTCATTATGGTTGGCTACAACCTTATCGCTACTCGTTCAAGCTGTGAGTAACGTTCGTGCATAGAATAATTTCGTAGCAAATAGTTGGTCGAGATATGTGCCACTCGACGAGCTATGCTTCCAATGGAAAAAGCTGTCGTGATCGGTTGAGCGAAACTTTTATTTGAAAAAAAAACTGACACGAGTCATGTGGATGTTTATTCATGCCTCATTATGCGGGACGTTACTGGAGCCGGAAGCTGCAAAATTTCTGATAGATGATGCACACGTGTTCAATAACTTTTAAGCCAAACGGATTAACAGTTTCATTCCATAGATTTTTGTTTTGTCCTGTCCTTCAAACTATGGAGCGATATTTCATCAACAGAGAGGTTATCCGAATTTTGTTGCCTATTTTGCTATCTCTTTGTTTGAAAGGTTGACGGTCTATGATGTCAAAGCTATTTATATCGACAAAGAACAAAAGTGATGTATAATTGACATACAATACGCTTAGCTCTTGCTATATCAGTTTTTCGCAAAGGTATTTCGGTTGTTAAAACAACAGAGTGGATTGAATAGAAAGGGATTTTAATCCATTCAATTGTCTTTAATTCCAGTCAGTCCCACCAAGCATAAATAAAATAATTAAGAGAAAAAAACACAGAATACAGGGAGTTCCTAGAATTTTTTAGGTTTGATTTTGGTGAACAAATAAGTGCGTGCCATTTTCATCGAATGCACCCTTTAGTGAAAAATACTCAGCCTTTTGAGCCAAATGCGTGAGCGAAGTTTGATTGTAATAAAAAATGAACGATTAAAATTTCACATATTTTCAGACCATTTTGACTGGACATGCTTTTCTTAAAAGATGGTTTCAGCATGCGATCGAATTTAGTTCTATTCGGTCTGTTTGTGTGGCAAAACGGTCTCAATATCTAACAGACTCCACTGTGCTATAATCACTGCAGATAGTAGTATCCCTAACAAAGGAAAATAACAAGCTGATATCATATAAGTAACAAGTTCTGTTATCCCAGTTATCGTTTTGATTTCCGCTGTTATCGCATAACAAATTTAGTTATCATCATTGGCAAATTTTGTTATCATATGTTATCATTTTGAACACACTATTTTCTATGAACGTTATAAGTTGAATTATAAAACTAGACATATTTCCAGCATATTTGAACAAGAAATTTAGCTCTTAATCAAAATATTTTTTTCTGTTATTAGCATGAGAATTTGATTTCAAATTGATAACATAAATTTCAATAAATTTGGTTACAATACAGGATTTGTTATCAAGTTGTTCGCAGTGATAACATAATAAGTTATTATTATGATATTCAACAAGTATTTTTTTGTTATTCATTCTGTTATATTGGCTGTTTATTCAGCCTGAATATCAGTTTGGTATAATCCTTTGCTCGGGATGTTCAACTCCTCGTCGTTGATGATTTCTAATTTCAGTTGATTTGGATTTACACTACCTAAAATTGTTATCACGGGGGTCGTTCCCTGCTTGCTTTAAGATTCCATACCAATAATGAAATTGAATATTCCATCATTACTCAGATAACCGGGACATACAGAGCCTGTGTGCTCCGAGCGGGACTTTCCTTAGAGTTTTCTTCTTTGCGTCGGTGCTGTCAGTTTACTACTTTTATCGATTTGACTTTATCAGTTTCTTCTACCCTAGTGTCGAAAGCATAACATGAAATCACGAGAGTAGAGGAAAAGCTTTGTTCAACGAAATACAGAAAATGGGTCGGGTGTTGATAGTAACATTAATAGCCCTCGACCTAAAGAATTAACCCTAATAGGATAGTTCGAAGGGAAAAATCAAACCCTTGTTGCTAATTACAAGTCCGAGTTTCATCAAGGGCCTGTTTCGGTGAGTAACTTTAGACAGTTTCATCAATCATGTCTTTGGGCTTATTGAATCTGGGTCACTGGAGCAGGGAGATTTGGTCAATCTACCGTCATACAAAACACTAGCTTCAAGTAAATGGCTCGTCCCAAACTCATCAATCGGCCAATTTTGCAAGATCACAATACGATATTCAACTGATATGAGTATGACTTCGATTATTTTTAAATTTGATATTGGTATAAGAGAGGTATTTCGTATGCACGATTGACACCGATAATCAAAATTATCATGCATGAGATTTTATCGTTATTTCTACTCCTTGAACCTGTCTATCAAAATCATATTAATTTGCAATTCAATTTGACAAGTTTTTCATGGTATGCTATAATTTGTCAAAATATCAAAGTAGCCCTCTACAGATTGTGTTTCTCTAGCTACGACATCTATATTTGTATGGTTTCCAAGTATAGCGACCACGATGTCATTTTCTGCTAGTTGAATAACGCGCGCTGCAACAATTGGAAACACAAATAAAATCCGTTGTTTGTGTTCTGTCTTCATTAATCCGATGCTGTCGGCCCTTGGTTACAGATGTACTTGCTTCCATTTGGATGACATCTTTTATTTATTTATTTATTTATATATTTATTCGTTAGCAGATAAAAATGTTTAGTCCAATAGCAATAAGATGAAACTGAATTACATACAACAATTAACACATACATCTACCGAAACAACGCTTATTAACCCTAGTAGCACACAAGTTGCCACTCAGTTGAGATAACATAAATATGACTTGCTAAGTTATATTCAAGCTTCTACAACTAATTCTGATCGTAGTGTGCTACTTGGGAACCTCACGCGATCCATTAAAATTAAACACGTTATAATAGCTGTTGAAAACGCGACAAACGCTTCGCACGGGCTCGTATTTGCCGCAGTTAGTCCTTGAGTGCCGATTTTTGAAGAAAAATTGTAGACGGAGGTTTTGCCGTCGAATGTTGATGTTCAAGAGGTAAAGTGGAACAGTTGATGTTTTCCTCAAAGATGACACCAACTAAACACGCATTGGCCACCATACGCCTCTCTTCTAACAATTCCACGTTCATTAGCTTACACCAACTTTCATAACTTGGTAATCTGCTAGGGTCTTGCCAACATAGATATCGCAAATCAAAGCATATGAACCTTGTTAGCATATGATTTCTTGTTGTTATTGAGCAACGATCGGTCTAGCCGGTAGATATAATACGTATCGTCGAACAATTGCTTCGATAAGGTGTTAATATTGTCGACCGGAACTACTCCCCATGTACCAGTTGGCATGCAGTGACGTCCTAGCTACGTCATTAGATGAAGGATACTTGCCGTAGATGGCAGATTGGAGAGCCCTGTCCCCAGACCCAGGGTCGAACTATGAGGGTCCAGAGCTCCTATACTGCTTTGTAATGCGCGTCCCAGACCAGTTGAAGTGACGATCGATGTTTGTTGTTTAGCGGGTTGGCTAGCGTTGATAACGGTGGTCTAGTGGAAGCGTCTGCTATAGAAAGAAGGCTGGAATCGGAAGATTCATCAGAAAGAATACGCTCTACAAATTGCGGATACTTGACTGAATTCGCAGCTTGGAGAACCTTTCGTGACGTACAGTTTCCAAGTGAAGCAAGAATCGGAGTTTGGGAAGGTTTCCAAAATTTGCCGCTGATCTGCTGTCCTTAAATTCCCGGAAATATATGCCTTGCTTCATGTTGATGATGAGGGAGCTTCTTCCTTCAGATCTGCACTCAGACCAATTTTGAAGGAGATGAAAGACGTTGAGCTGACGTCTTTTCCGTTGACTACTAGTTTTAATACCTCCACTTCGTCGGTTCCCCGACGATGCGTAAAACTCGTACCTGCTCGACGATTACATCGCCGTATTTTTTTGACAGGTACAGCCAAAACTTTCGGTTTGAAGCTTGATTTACGGCTGCCAATTTGCCGAGTGATGGGGATACGGTCTGACTCTGGTCTGCCGAAAAGTTTACCACGAACGAAAACACTAGCATATCCGGTGCGCTTTGAAGACCTCGGCGTTAATAAGTAGGAGTTGAAAAGCGCAGTGAAGTTGTTCCGTAAATCGTTTTTCAGCTCGTTCAAGATATCCAGCTTAAGGCTTTCGACGGTTTCGTTATGCTTGCTGAGAAAAACTTCTTGACTAGATTCGTAGGCGGACTGAATTAAGCTGCGGACACACATATCTCTCATCAGAATAGAGCATGATTTGAAAAGCCAAAATAACTGATGGTATTTGCTGATTTCATCCAAAACAGACGTAGAAATTTACCCGCATCGAGGATGATATTCCACGTTGCAAAAGCCTTGGCAGGTGATTTTCATTGTAGAAACATCGCTTTAACAAGATTTGCACTAGCTATTCATTTTGGGTCGAGCAAAACGATTGAAATTATAACAATAACGCGTGCTGAAAGAAGTCAAATTGCCTTTGGGTATGCAATCAAAAAGTGTAAATATTGCTGCCAGTAAAATTTTCCAGATGGCGCAGTGGTCGAAAAAAATGGTGGTGGGGAAGAAGAGAAAGATTCCAGTAGTCAAGCTAAACGACATGAATTCCTGTACATGATCCGCTCGTTTTCAACTTCCGCGCGTTTTCAACTTCCGCTCGTTTTCAACTTCCGCTCGTTTTCAACTTTTATCGTTCAATTTCACAACCTGCCGTATTCTAACGGAACTATCAATACTTTCTCTTCATTTTCTCTTCGTTCTAGTAATAAACTACGGGCACTTCTAGAGCCTCTCACATTGATGGGAAATTATCTGTTCTGACAAATTGCAAAAACAACAATCATAGTGTATCTACTATTCTGTTGGAATACGAAAATGGGAAGAGCAATGGACTAAAGTAAAGTCTTTGATAGGGTTGACATTTCACTGCTCTGCTATATTTCAAGCTAAAGCGTATAGTACTGAAGAGGACGATTTTAAGATGAATCGAATAATATTTGACGGACAGAATAAAAGAGGCTCATAAATAAAAACGATCACAGCAGTGGTAGTGAGTAGTAATTCCTATCAGTGTTTGTTCAACATGTGTTACTTTAGATGGGTAAATCACAGACATGTTTGCACATTTTTATTTTAGACTGTAATCAAATGTCAATGGTTTACAAGTTTGTTTTGAATTTTCATTCGTTTGAGACGCGAATAGGGAGCTTGTTGTTGTTGTTGTTTCGTTTTTACGTGGCTTTCAGCCTGCGACTGGTTCATTATGCTAGGGAGACGATCAGGATCCTACATTTCGAACCCATCAGGACATGGAACGGACCCTTGCGAAGGAAATCGTGATCAGAGATTTTCCAATTTATATAAGCCAGACCGTCTGGGGTGAAGGGGTCATTATAAGTATGTTTTTAGAAGAAGAAAAATAAGACCATGCACTATTTTAAAGAAACCACACGGAATAGAAGAAAGTCTTAACTTTCACATCATCAAACACTACAATGAAACCGGTTCTAGAAAAATACCTCCCAGAGTTGAACGTGAACGCACTGTCAAGTGTCAAACGAGTGAAAGAGCGAATTTGGTGGAATCGTTTAAGTCTGACCGAAAGATAGCCAAAGAACTGCGAATGTCGCAGTCAATGATCAGGCCTGGAAGACGGCCTTGGACTGTATGCATTCAAGAAACAACGGGTGCATGGCTTAACTGAAACGCAGAAGATTCCAAAAGTCGGAAGAGTCGAAAGCTGTTTAAGTGTTCATGCTATATTCCTCATGATAACCAAGCTGTTCAAAGGTCCCAGAATCTTTCAAGGGCGATGGTTTGGGGATGTTTCACAAAAACTTAGAAGGTTCTATAGCTGTTCATTTAACCTGGAGTTAAAATCAATCGATAATGTTTTGAAGAAACATTTGCTTCTTGATGAAAAGAAGCAAATAGTTCTTCAAAATATGCAAAAATAATGCACCACACTGATTCCAACAAGATTCTGCACGGTGTCATCAGGCGAAAGCAACACAGGCTTGGTGTGAGGACACTTTTTCGGCATTTGTTTTCATCAATAAAATGGCCTGATTTTTCACCTGATTTGTATCTTCTTGAATTGTAGGCATGGACTACATGCTGTGAAAACTAGGCAATACCAAAGGACTAACCGTGGAAACTTTTGAGAAACGTTTGCTGAAAATATGGAATGTCATGTCACAAGATATCGTGCATTCCAGCTGTGACGCTTTTCAACGAAGCATGCTGCTGTCGATTCTGGCAAAGGGAGAAAGGTTTGAATTGAAAAAAAACAAAGACATTCGTTAAGGATATACCAAACTGGAAATACTCATTGTTATGACTTCTCTGACACGAACTTCCATTCACCCTGTAACCTTTACGCAATCTTTTGCTGAACCTCGTCAATGTTCTTATTTACGTTGATGATATGAAACTGTCAATAATAATCTGTTACAGCTTTGATTTGCAACACTGTCAGAATGAAATTGATGCCTTCTACAATGGGTGTGTTAAAAGTCTGCTAGATATTTATATTGAAAAGTACTATACCATGTCTTATTCGAAAATACACACTACTCGTGAGTTGACCTGTACTTTAGGAAATTAGTTAATTGAAAGATGCTACAAAATTCGGCATTTAAGAATAATTCTTGACTCTAAGTTTGACGCAATTGATATATTAAATTCATCTAGCAAATATTATGTTCGGATTATTAAAAATATGTTATCACCATTTTTAGAACATCAAAATACTTTCTGTAGCATATGTTACATCAATTCTCGAATATTTCAGTTTAAAGGTTTGTGTCCCATTCCAGGAAACTTTCATAAATTGAATAGAATCCGTTCAAAAGCATCTTTGTCTGAAACTGGAAACTTGAAACACGATGCATGTTATTTTTTTCAAAAAATTAACCAATCAAAAGAATGAAGGAGGACAACACAAGTATATGAAAATGTATATGTACATGTATATGTAGTCTACACTGCATGAAGAAAAATAGATTGATCTTAAACAAATTTGCTCGCGTTTACAAGTTTAAATTAAAGTGATTCAGATGATATTTTAGGAATGTGAACACGTAAAGTGTAAGCTTAAATTTCTCGAGTTTTTCAATAAAAGCATAATTAGTTGAACTGATACGTTAAGATCAAAGTTACAGTTGACGCATAGTTATTTAGACTTTTGCATTTGTGGCAATTTTCTTCTGACGTAGGAAAAAGGTTACGGTTTTCCAAATCGAGAATTTTTCGTTGGCATGAACAATTTTCTGCGTAAACACCTTTCTTCCACCTGATTTCAAGCAAACAAACGAATCAATTGGACATTTCCGTTTAACAGCATCGTTCCATTTGCCTTGATAATAAGGGTTGGGTGAAAAAATAAACACCCAGAGGGTCTTTTGTCTTGAGCACGGAGACATATCCTTCTTATTTTTCATGTTTATCACCGGAAATTGCTCACGAGACCCTTGGGCATCTCTAATGGAATGTCCCTGGACATGTGAGCCACACCCAGCCATGAACCATCGCTCTGTAAGTTGTATACATACACAGGCACATTGCATAAATTCAGGCCAGAGCCTATGATTTAATATCTTTTCTCCAGTTCGTTTGCTCTGTTCGACCCGCTATCTGTTTCTTATCCTCAAGGGGTTGGTGAAGAATAAAAATTTATCCACGCCGACTGCCATGTCCCTGTGCTCAGCCTACATCACAATTGATTTCTTCGCTTATTCATTTTTTCCTGCACTGTCACTGAAAACAGTTCAAAACATGTGTTGGATTCGGTTCAGGAGAGCATAAATGAGAATAATTCAATCAGTGATGAAAGAAGTAAAAGCCTAAATATACTTCAATAAGTCTATTAGTGTATTTAAAGACTGAGTTTGAATCAGGTCTTTCTTTATTTTTTCTCGTGGCCTGAAAATAGCCAGATTATTTTACTCATATACTCTGAAGATCTTAACTCACCTCTCGCAAAACTGGGTTGTTTGGTATAATAAACGAGTTAAACTCGGTAACCGTGTATCCCAAAGGGCATCAATTTTTTTACTCATTCTTTTGTTTCTCTGCAACATGATTTTCATGAATATTAAGCGGAAACTGAATGGATCAACCCCGTAGGACGCATGTACAGGTAGGTATTGATACATGCCACATTATAGACCTAAAAGAAAACATTACTCATGTAAAACTTATGATCAAAAGAGAAATAAATAATGTTCTTATCCACTACCACGACTACAATTGGACAACATTTTCCTGAGGGGTTCTATGTATAGCTAAGTTAATAATGGCACAGCACGACCAAGCCGTCTTCGGATTCGTTTACCAGATCCGTTAAGGAAATGTTGGGAGATGAAAATTTGCTTAGTTTCGTGCCACACAATAACAATTTGATTGCTTTAATTACTTGAAATCTAAAATATTCGATACAACTAATTAAACCTATACCTAAACTAGCTTTTACTAGACGTAATTAATCTCAGTAATAATTCAGGGAACGTAAACAACGATTTCATGTAAAAATATGTCTCCTGAAACTGAAACATACACAGGTCGACAAAAGGTGCGACTGATTGAATTTATTTTCTTATCTCTTTCAAATTCAAATTTTAAATTCGGAAAACTCATTCACGTTGGTTCGTGCCAAAAGCAATATTTTCTTCCTAAAATAAGGATCGCAGTTTTGATTCAACAACCAATTGGAAACTTTCCTCTTCAATCGGGCACTTTACAGCTCTGACGATACCTGATGAGCATAAATGCCGCATATGTGATTGTGTAAAGTTGACATTCAGCTTGCACAGGTGAAAGTATTCAAATTTCTGTTGATTGCCTAATAAATCAATAATGGTATTTATCAGGCGTGTAGGAGTACCAGCTGTACAACGTATAAATATTCGATGACACTCGGTAAAGAAATTTGTCTGTATAACGGTTCTGGGAAGTTGCGAATATGTGATGAGATATTTGAAGGCAAAAGTGGATACAAGCATGAACCAGATTGTGTTCGTTTCATTCGAGACTGCCGCTTATAAAAAGTGATTATCTGCTCAAATTTGCACAGAAGGAGGAAAAGATAAATCGTATTTCTCGTACAATAACATGTGAACAATATGTAGGTAGACTTGTTCGGATTTGAAAATTGCAAACCTAAATCTCTCAAATTTCTCATATCAAATGGTATTCGTGCTAAATTCTTGAGCTAATGCTGAAGAGGTTATTTGAGCTATTACAATTATATTAAATCAATGGCGTGTAAAAGGCGTATGGAAATGCAGATGAGATATATATCAAGAGAAGAGACAAATATAAGGAAAAATCAAGATTCCAAAAGGCAAGAATTTAGAGCTTTTTCACCATGTAGGGTATGTTTTCCTTGACACAGCCTAATATGCAGCGATCGATTACATTTTTTTTAACTATAACTCATAAAGTATTTCAGCTGTAAGCGATATTCAACACTTGCTTAGATAAGTTTAGTAGGACGATTGATAGTATGTATCACGAGAAGTCACACAACTCATTTTAGAGAGTCAGAAACTTCCAAGGGACAGGGATGTTATATCGGTCTATTAGCATTAAATTCGGTCGATTTATGGATACAACATCGTCCTATTCGATAAATGTATTATTAAATGCAGTTTTTGTACGATTTTTTTTTCTGATTTTCTGATTAAATTCCACAAAACAAACTTAAATAAAACTGCTTTTAAACATTTAAGTGATGTTCATATATGATTTATCAGCCATTCATTATGCAACATTTATTTCAACATTTTAATTCACTCTAAAAAGATTTTGTTCCTTGAGTTTGTGTTCAGATGAGCCGTTTGAATATAAACAACCGCAAACTCATGCATTCCCACTTTAAGTTTTACCAATATCAACAGTTTTACTACCATATTGATACAACAGGCCAAAGTTGAGAACATAATAGGGAAAAAATATGGTCCGAACATTGAATCTACGACGATATTGTAAAATCAATGATATTTTATCTATGTAAACAGTTAGTTTGTAATGTGTAACTATTTTCTGTATACCTAGACTGCAGTACTCGGTTTATCGATTCTATTAAGCCATATTTAGATCGTTCGAAGACCGAAGAGATAGTCTCTTCAGCTTAACCAGTGACATCAAAAGTTTAGGAAATCGAAAATTACGCGGAACTGAACAACTCCAAGTTGATAACAGCTATGTCTATTTAGAATCCGGAATAGTAAAATCATCTGTATCTCGGTAACGAATTGACGTACTAATGAGTTTAATACATCAAAGTAAAGGTAATTTTCTGTACTTTAAGGAAACAAATATCAATACAAGTCATTTCTCTTCGTTTCTAATTTGTAAAATTTGCACTTTCTTCTTTATTCCTCCCATCGAACGCCGAAGTTAACTTCCTTGGCACATGAGTTCCACATTTTGGTCATCTGAGTCGCGTCCCGAGCCGTTTGTCCACTTTTCTTAAGCTTCCGCTTCATTATTGTCCAAAATCTCTCGAAGAGCTGAACTGCGGGCAGTTGGGTGGATTTATGTTATTATCGATGAAATCTACGTTAATATCCCGGTACCACTGGATGACTTCCAGACTGTAGTGGCAACTCGCCAAATCTGGCCAAAACTTCACGAGACTTTTATGAGCTTTCATGAAAGGTAGTACGCGGGTTTTGAGGCATTCTTCCTTGTACAGTTTCGAGCTTCACGAACACTTTGGTCTTTGCTCCGTAGCTGTATATCCCTTGCCAAACCATCAGTTTTTTGGCAAATTTGTCCATAAAAGCAAACTTAAACTTCGCAAGATCATCTCTTCACGCCATCGCCATGTAGAATTTTTGGCCAGGAAGCTGTCCAAAATCCATTTTGACGTAAGTTTCATCGTGAGAAAGCATCCTTGGTACATCGTCAAAACCTGCTGGTACAATTTCCGAGCTCGAGTTTTGGTGACGAAACTTTGCTTCAACGTTCTGTTTGGTTGCTTGCTGGCTCGAAAAGAACGATATCCTGCTCGCAAACAAATTCTTCGAACGGTACTGTGAGCACCAGCGTATTTTTGTGCGATTTCATTATCTGATAGTCCAGGATTGGCTCTGACGGTTCTCAACACCTTCTGGTTCAGTTTGCGGTCATATGTTCCACTACGACGCTTACCTTGAGACACTCGAAGTTAGCGTCGGCTTCCTAAAACGTTTAAGCACATCATACACGGTTGATTTGGCGATTTTCAAAGTTTTGCGATTTTTATTGCGGACCACGTTGGATTATCAACGTGGGTGTGCAGAATTTTCGGCGTTCGGCGAGGACGCAGCAGCCATCTAGGTGGTTAGGGAGCAGATAAGTCGAAAAGTGAACCGCTAGATCCAGAGAACCACTGCTGGCCTGGATCGGGACTGTCCACACCACCATGACGAAGGACCTGAGATACAAGCCGTACAAGAAACACAAGGTTCATGGGGTAATGAAGGCTATAACGAAGAAGAGGCTGGAAAGAGCCAAACTGATACGTTCACGGCACGCAGGTCAAGACTTCGTGTTTCCTTATGAGAAACTCTTTGTCTTGCAACAGCCGCACAATGTACAAAATAATCGGCTGTGGGCGCCGACGTTGGCCAGCATCCCCCGTCCCACATAAACATCCCGCGGTTCGAGAGCGCTGTATCCAGGCGTGGGAAGCTCCCATTGGTGTTTATCGAGAAAAACGGGAAAATCAACGCCGCGTACTATAAGACTGAGGTTCTGAAGAAGGTGATGGCCCGGCTCCAAGTCTTCATCAATAGACAAGCCCACGATATCGTCTACATACAAGTGTTGGGGGTGAAAGAGCTCTTGTTGGATGGCTTTGTCATTTTCTTCAACGTAGACCACACGAGAAGGATAACAAATATTGCCCTAAAGGAATACATACAAGCCACTTAAGTCGAGATAAGCTTGGATGGCAAAATTATTGCGATACAAATGCAACGACGATCTCCAATATTTTCGATTTCACCAGTTATTTGCAATGCGCAGCGCGGAATGATTTCTCCAATGGGACGCTTGCGTGCTATCTCTTCTATCAACCCCATGAGTCATTCTGGCCGGCGACTTCAAATGCGGGCTTCGCCCTCGCCTGCGCTTCGGCAAAATTTACGAACCATGTTTAATACTGCATACATGGCTAAGGGTATGTGACGCTGGCTGCTTACTGGCTAGAATATGCAACGACAAAGTAGATCCAATCTGTAGCGTCGGCGGGCGGTCCAGGCACTGGTTTTACTCCGGCGGATGGATATCATAATTTCTTCCGAAATAAAACGTGACGATTAACAATATTAAACAGTCGACCTGGTAGTCAGAATATGACTCTTTTATTGAAAAACCATACTTAAACTTAAGCCTTAAGGAACCTACGCTCTTTCTTTCATTTTCTTTCCTCAAACATTCTCAACTTACGTCTACCTGGCGTAAAAACCAGAAAAATAAAATGACTTTGTAGGTATAACATAAATGTTATGTTTTTTGTTGTCACCAAACTCACTCAGCTGTTTAAGGCAGCTGGTGTACTTGTGACCATGAAAAAGTTTTCAACAAGGTGAATAGAGAACTTTTCCTAGATTACAACTCTAGGTAACAAATCGCCCAGAGGCGTGTAAAATTAGGGGCCATTGTGGCCATCCGTGATGGCATAAATGAAGACCGGATAGGGTCGACCCACTAAATGAGTAGAAAGTGACCTCTAAAAAGTCCACTTTTAACCGGAATGCAGAGTTGACTCAACTCTTGTTATATTTTTTTCTCAGATTTTCAAAAACATTGCCACTTGGACATTTACAAAAAGTCCACGTTCGATTATATTTACCCTTTTTGGACATTTTATTGCTAAGTCTATTGGTTCAATTTATTTTATTTTCCCGCTACTCCTGTATCTCTCTTAATATGTTCTTATTTTAATTATTTTGGATGGTTACTTTTCCTCTCCATTCAATCGTTTCATTTATATCTTTATATGATATTACCTTTTAAATATATTTTGGAGGGTTGCTCTTCTTCTCCATTGTTTGACATAGTCACTCATTTGGTCATATCCATTCATGTTTATATATTTTCAGTTGCCGGAAAGGAGGACCATCAACTCCATTCGCCCGCAAATAGAGGACGTCCTACTTTAACGAAGCGACATTTAAAGAGGTGATTGATGGGAAAGAATCGTACTCGAAACCCGACCATGCCTAGGAAAGTCAGGAATGGAAGATCGGCGGTGTATTGGTGGACAAAGTCGATCGCCGACCTCCGAAAAACATGCCTCCGCGCAAGACGGAGGATGCAAAGAGCGTGGTCCGATGCCGAAAGAAACGAGTGTAGAGGGGTGCTAGTCGTCGCAAAGGCCACGCTAAAGCACGAGATAAAGACCAGCAAGCGAGCCTACTTTAAGGGCCTGTGTTAGAAGGCCAATACGGAACCATGGGGAGCACCTATCGGATAGCAATCTCCAACACCAGAGGGGCGGCGGCCCCGACCGAGCAATCACCAGACCTGCTGCATGTGATTGTTGGGGGTCTCTTTCCGAACCACGACTGGAGTCCCTGGTCCCCCGCCGCCGTAGATTTGTCCCATGACCAGCGTTCCAGTATCCCAAATCATTACGCTGTCATAGCGACGGAAGGATGGATGGCTCCGCTAAACACCCGTGACCAGGTGGGCATTGACAACGGCACAACGGGGGCTGGCGACGAGGCGACGGTGACGAATGAGGAACTCATTGCGGTAGCAAAGTCGCTAAAGGTGAACAAAGCGCCGGGACCGGATGGTATTCCGAACCTGGCCATCAAGACGGCTATCTTGCTGTATCCCGAATTGTTCAGGGTGGTGATGCAAAAGTGTCTGAACGAGGGCGTCTTCCCGGACGCCTGGAAAATGCAGACCCTTGTGTTGCTACCAAAGACAGGGAAACCATCAGCGCAGCCACCGGCATATAGACCTATATGTCTGTTGGATACAGCGAGTAAGGTGCTCGAGAGGGTAATCCTCAACAGACTAACAAAATACACGGAGGGTATAGGCGGTCTGCAATCAGTTTGGCTTCTGTAAAGGGAAGCCGACGGTGAATGCCATTCTGTCCATCACCAAGATGGCTGAAGTGGCAAGCTAGAGCAAGAGGCGAGGAGTCCGCTACTGTGCAGTGGTCACCCTTGACGTGAAGAATGCGTTCAATAGCACCAGTTGGGTGGCTATTGCCGACTCGCTCCAACGCCTTTAGGTTCCTGGGTACATGTACAAGATTCTAGGAAGCTATTTCCAGAATCGGAGACTGGTGTACAATACTTATGTAGGCGTCCCAGAAGGTTTGACTATGCGTCAGGTGCTATAGAACACGATGTACGATGAGGTACTACAGGTTGAATTCTCGAACGGGGTGAAGATTGTCGGTTTTGCGGACGACATCACCCTGGAGATATGTGATTATCCATAAGCAGATAAGCTCTCCTTTATCAGCCACGTCGATTACGCCTGCAAGAAAGCCTCTATGACTATATCAGTATTATCCCGCATGACGTGAATAGCTCGGCGGTACAAGGGAGTAAGCGTAAGCTCCTGGCCCGTGTCGCCCTGTCCATACTTAGGTACAGTGGGCCGGTATGGATCACCGCCTTGTGTACGGGGTATTCGTAGGACCTCTAGAGCCGCATCTACAGTTAAGTGGCAATGGAGATGGAATGACTCCACCAAAGGTGTAGTGAACTTCCACTCAACGGAGATTTTGTGAGGCCATGGCTGCTTTAGACAATATTTGCACAAATATGTGCATCTACAGTCCTCCGCATGCATCGAGTACGCGGGAGTTGAGCAAACCTGTGTTCTTCGCATGACCCCGTTTCAACGGCGTGCGATCCGGCTCCACGCACTGATTTCTTCAGGAGGAGTCTGGTTGCAGATTTTCTATCCCGTCTTAATAAAATAAATAAAAAAGACATGTTAACGACCACAGAATCTGACAAAAAATCCAAAAGAAAAATAAAATACTATGAAACGGCTTACTTGATTGTCAGGGTCTTACTGTTTCTGGCGTTCGTTTTAACCATCTGGCAGCATTGCTATTTCCACCGACTTTTTGCTTCTCCTTTGTTGCGTAACGAAACTCTCTGCGACGTTCTAAAAAATCTCCTATGCTCTCCTGAAGTTCTCTGAACAGTATCCTTTGGCCCAACTGCGCTGCAGATCTCTCACGTTAAAAATTTGCTCTTTCGTTTACGTTTGTTTCGTGCAATCGCATATATATTCCTTTCTCACTCTCCTTGGTAGCTTTAATCCCAACACTATTTACTCTTGGATTCCAGTAACCTTAACCGAGAGATTCCAGGTCTTTTGTAGTCGGTATGGAGAAAGTAACTGCGAGACGATTTCCACGAAATACCGACCAAATTGAAGTCACCTAGCACCATAAACTCATCCGTTGAAGCTGAGTTTTCAACTACAGGGAAAATGGAGCGGCAATGAGCCTCAATGAATTCAGTTTCACGTGTCCGATCAGGTGGAATAAACACAGCACGCAGAAACAGTATTCTATCTAACAGTCTAACAGTGAGCCAGAGCTCCAAACACTGCCGTTCACTATTTCGATAGGTTTCGCCAATTCGCAACGAACCGCTATTAGAAAACCACCGCCAGTAGATTTCCTGCTGTTGTTGTGAATTCTATAGCATCGGAAAACCTCATAATCGCGTCCAAATACTTGGTTGGAAAGTGTGCGACCATCGATCCAAGTCTCAATCAGGACGATAACATCATAGCAGTGAGCAGCGGCAGCCAAACGGTAGACAAGGACATTAGAATTAATTCCATCGACGTTCTGGTAGAAAATTATGAGGTCCTGTGTACGCACAAAAAAAATCTGAAATTTTATTGTGATGTAGATATTAAAGCATGTGAAATTGTATTTAATTCCACACCGAGCAGCAACTTGCATGAAATAGATGAGCTTTTGCATAAAACATTTTCGATAAGGTATAGAATTTCAATTTGTAATATTTTTGACGCTTCATTTATGTGCATGATATTCAAGCTACTTTTTCGATCTGTACGGCAGACGAACGAATTGATCTGAACGGATTTTCTCCTTCCTAACTTCTGGAACCAGGCAGCTTCAACACAATCGGTGACAGTTTCGGGGCCATCAGGGATGGCAGATGGCAGAACTATAATTGCGTATGAGGTAGCTGAGGCGATTCCGGCATGCCAACTTGCAGGTGAAGACTAGGAATTGGAGGTAAAGGGTGATACGGTCAAAATTTGGTCAAGGGAAAACGCGTGTAAATCGGTGAAATCGTTTATTTAAAAAATCAAATTAAATTTCTTTTTCAAGTTCAATTAGTATAAAATTCAGGAAAAATATTCAGTTAGGCTTCCGCTTTTCCAAATCCGAATTGCCGGGCCTTACGCTTGACCCCTGCCATCACATTTTGTACAGCCACCTTGTCCACCTTCTTCGCCGCAAAAAGCCAGTTTGCCTTGAACTGCTGCTCGTCCTTAGCAGTTTTTTTGGTCTTCTTTAGGTTCCGCTTGACAATAGCCCAGTATTTCTCAATTGGGCGGAGCTCTGGCGTGTTGGGAGGGTTCTTGTCCTTGGGAACCACCTGCACGTTGTTGGCGGCGTACCACTCCATGGCCTTTTCACCGTAATGGCAAGATGCCAAATCCGGCCAAAACAGTACGGAACAACCGTGTTTCTTCAGGAAAGGCAGCAGACGTTTATTCAAACACTCTTTCAGGTAAATTTCTTGGTTGACAGTCCCGGAAGCTATGAAAATGCTGCTTTTCAAGCCACAGGTACAGATGGCTTGCCAAACCAGATATTTCTTTGCAAACTTTGACAGTTTCGTGTGCTTGAAAATATCTGCTACCTTTCCCCTTCTTTTTGCCGTATAAAACTCCTGTCCCGGAAGCTGCTTGTGGTCGGCTTTGACGTAGGTTTCGTCGTCCATTACCACGCAGTCAAACTTCGTCAGCATCGTCGTGTACAGCCTCCGGGATCGCGCTTTGGCCGTCGTATTTTGTTTATCATCGCGATTTGGAGTCACTACCTTCTTGTAAGTCGATAGTCTGGCTCGTTTTTTGGCTCGATGCACGGTTGTAGACGATACACCCAGCTTATTTGCGGCATCTCGGAGAGATAGGTTAGGTTTCGCTTGAAACTACCGGCAACTCTCTTTGTCGTCTCAGCGGCTTCCGGTTTTCGATTTCCCCCCGATCCAGACTTCCTGGCTGTCGACAAACGTTCCCCAAACACTTTAATTACATTTGTAACGGTTGATTTGGCAACTTTTAGCGATTTTGCCAACTTTGCGTGCGAGTAGCTCGGATTTTCGCGATGCGCGAGCAAAATTTTGATACGCTGCTCTTCTTGCTTGGACGGCATTTTGACAACTGAAGAGTGAATTCCAAAATCAAAATAGGAACAACATTCTACACACACACACACCTTCAAAATGAGGGGTGTTCAGGTTTTTTAAATGCAAAATTGAAAGAAATACGTCAAGTTGATATTGACCAAATTTTGACCGTATCGCCCTTTACTGGAATTGGGAACAGCATCAGGCTTCGAAAATTCACGATTATGTTTGAACTTGCCTGACGTAGCAAGTTGGGAGACACCCAGTCCACATCTAAGCTCAGGGCCAGGACGACTAAGAAGAACGCTGGTTGCAACAGGCTTGACTAAGTTAGAGGAACTTGAGACTCCCATGTGCTTGCGTCCTGGTTGCCCATAAAGAGTATCGTCCGATTTTGAAGCGAGCCATATTTTCTGATGTGCGGTCGGTGATGTCAAAAGCTCTTGTTGAGAATGGGCGGCCCATAGTGTGCAGAAATTCGAACCAGCAGAAGGCAGCGAACGATCGAGTGGAAGACACCGTAGCATGGTACGACCCCAATAAAGCTCAATACGTGCAGAAACTTATGAATCTTCCAAACAGTCCTCAAACCCGATCAATCGAGACATTTTTGAGCAGCAGATACTATCGAAAAATTTGAGAAGGTCTGAAAAAACGTATTTAAGACCATTCGAAGGAGTGTGCACCGACTGATGAGCAGCGTTGGGGCAAAAGAGCGTTCCTTGGCTTATGATTAGCGATAGTAAGGTTTTCATATGCTACTGAGAGATAAGAGGGAAAGAGGGAAAAGCGTATAAAAAAGCTAAACATATCAATTTGTAAGGTTTTTATAGAACTTCATGGAAATAATACATTAAACATTATACGTTGATTTTTCTGATGAACTTTAAAATCTAGTAGGGTTTGAATTGTTTACCACATTAATTCATTTTCTGCTTGATGATTGCTAGTGGGACAAACATATAGAAAAATTGGTGGATTTATTCGTTTAATAATATTGACGTTATTCTTCTTATACTATTCTACACTCATGCAACTTATCTTAAGAATTTCATAAGGTTCAACTTATGAACGATGCTTTGGAATTTTTTAAGGCTGACTTATGGATGGATATTGTTTCACACGACGTTGTTCTTGTACGCCTTTAAGATTTCCTCATTAATATATACTAGTGGTCATGTCACTGGACCCATACCCTCAACGTTCAAGGTTCGAATCCAGGTTGCCCCATATTTTTATTTCATTATATTTTATATGATAAATTTAGGAAATTCATACAGAATTCTTATAGCAAATAATAATCAAGCAACCTTATGAATATCGAAACTTTATTTCACTGAGTGTAGTATACCTCAGCTGTAATGACAGCTGGCTAAGTTGGGCCTGATCTTCATTATGCTGTGATCAAATGAGTAGGGAAATTCTTTTCACACCAGACATTCCTCTTTGTAAGCATGTAAAGTGTGCAGTCAACGGTGAGTCGTGTTATTAAACGTTAATACGAAACTCTGAGCATCGAACGGAAGGAGAAATGCGTTCAGAATGGATGTTTTATTAGTGATCAACTTTACAAGCGTGTCATGAACGCGTTTACGCGGTATCCCATGCTACGGTCAGGCATGTGGCCAAAAAGTTAAATCTGTCCAAATTTTCTTTCAGAGAGCCAAGGACCGGAGTGGTGGACTGTACAAAGTGCAGAAGGCTACAAATCATGATGGACTGCAAAGTACGATTGGAAATGGCCCATGACGGGTGTTGGCACAGCAAGAGATGTAGAGCTATCGTCACGGTTTTTCTAAACAATTCCGTTTATTTCGGCAAAAGGCTTTAAAGCTAAATATAAATTTGTTTTAAGAAAAAGAGATTAACTAATAATCAATACATACTCACAATTCAGTGACTTTTTGCTAAACAGTACATCTCTTATGCCTGTGGAAACTCTTTCTATTGACTTTACCTAGTATAAGTTATTTGTAAGATTTTAGTAATGAGTAAGCCGGGGAATAAGATTTATCATCTACTTACAGTTCCTTAATCGTATTATTCTTTGAAATGAATTTAATAGCGCGACCAATGGTCCACTAAGCGCAGCAATACCTAACCTAGAAAACGTAATTTTAATTCTAATTTAAGTATTCAGTAGGGATTTGTTTTAAAACAATTAAGTTCTAGACTTACGATAAACTCAACTCCACTCAGCTCAACTCAATTTAAACTCAACTTATTTACTTTAATTTAAACTACTAATCATGTAACAGCCTCATCCAATTGTTGACTGCATGCATGTAATTACATTTGATTGTTGTTTAATACATCTCAATTATATATCCTATGATATTCTACTTCCACTTATACTCTCTCAAAATAATCATACAATAGAAGTGTCAATCTACTACAGCATCCCTATGGAAGATTCCGCTTTGTCACTAACGGTCGTAACGCCTCCCGCAACAACGGGCCTGGAAACGGTACACACAGATGCTGACGAAGCCTCACTATCTTATCAAGGATGATGAGACTTACGTCAAGGCGGACTTCTGGCAGCTTCCGGGGCTACTGTTCTTCATCGCCCAGCACAAATGTGATGCTCCGGAGGAAGTAAGGTAGCAGAAACTTTCAAAGTTTGCCAAAAAGTACATGATTTGACAAGCGATCTGCTCAGAGTGCGCCGTTCTTGAACCGGGTCTGTAAACGGGGAGATCTACTTCAAGGAGTATCAACAGAAGCGGCTGTTCCCTCTTTTGAAACAACACAAGGGCTCTTCAATCTTTTGGTCGGATCAAGTATCGTGCCACTATTCAAAGTTTGTTCTGGAGTGGTACGAAGCCAACAGGGTCACTTTCGGACTCAAGAACATGAACCCCCTAACGCACTGAAACTAAGGCCCATCGAAAAATATTGGGTTATTACAAAGCAGGCACTGCGGAAGCATCCCAAGGAGTTCAAATCTTTGGAAGACATGAAGAAAAAGTGGGCTTCCTAACAGAAGAAGCTACAGCAAAATGTTGTACAGCGTGAGGTGCGAGCGTATGGTAATGGTATTGAATTTGAATTAAATAAGTAGGCCCAAAACTTAAAAGTGGCTTCTTTTTATTGTCTGAAAGTTTGAAAAAGATCGGCCAACTATGTAATTTTCTTAAGCGTTTTTTGCCATGATGCAATTTGATGTTGAAAACCCTTTACATTCATTGTCGTATCAATAATTAAAATTTTGACTCCTTTCACAATCGCATATACCTTGCCAAATAATCAACTAGCGAATTTGAAGTTACCTGGAGCATATCATTTGCGTTAAGCAAGATAAAATTTATGACAGGGATTTGTCGTAAATTCGTGATTACGAATGTTTCATCGTCCATTTAAATACAGCCGTTATTCATGTGCAAAACTTGGTCCTGACGAAGTTAGTTTTCATCATGAGTGAACAGATTTTTTCCCGGTACTCGCGTTCCAACCTCAAAAGACTTTGAACTTGTTTATGAATTCTGAAGAAATTTTCACCGCTGTATGAATAATCCTTCCAAATCAGAACGCTCCAGCTACGAAAGCACAAAGGCGGTCAGTTTTTTTAAGAACAGACTTTAATATATTACTACAATATAAACCCTTAAGAGGAGCCATTGCTTTTCATTAATTGAATTGTATGGAAAACAAAGACAACATCACATTTTCAAATTCAGAACTGCACCATACACAGTAAACGGACACATCACAAATGATCGATGAGTTGAGTAGCGGTAAACGACCGCACGATGGCCTCATCCGCAGGGGTAGTCATAACTCATAACGACGTGCATGAATTACATCAAGAGCCTGATAAATGGTGCCGTTCATCGATTTTATATTGGTGAATAGTTCATAATTGGTCCTAATTACATGCGCAAACGGTTGCAAAACGAGCAAAAAAATTAAGTATGATTACAGTATCTCCTACCACGATATTCAAGGATTCTTGTATGATAAATAAACTGTTAAGTGAGCGCTCCTACTCCATCGTACTTCACAGTTTGGTAATGCCAAATGTCTCTTCATTTGTGTGTACCCTGAACGGATTTGCCAATTTGCAAAAATCAATTTGTGTGTTTCATGTGATCTCATTCCAAACCGCTCTCTAGCGATATCATTTTGGTTGGAGGTGTACCTTCTGGATGAGTCCGCGAAGCGCTAGATTCGCTATTGTATCGGTGTCAGCGTCGGGCTCATGTAGCTACCATGTTACACAAATTTCCACTTTTGATTTCATTCATGGAAATAACACTTGAAGTGCTGGTAGTGAGCTCCACCAAGCAGCATCTGCATCCAGCCGAATACGATACAGCTCTTCCATAGGTACAAGGTACTTTACGGACGCTGGCATATCTACGGTTGAGGGTGGATTGGCAGTTTGAAATGTGTTCCATGTACTTCACCCTCGGCCTCCCGTAGCCATTTGTTCTTCCTACGATACCCAGCCATCTAGCTCAGAAGCATCTCATGCCGCGGATAAGTAGAACGTTCAGCCATACATTCGACTGCGCTTTTACTGTTCGGTTCGATCAATGCAATTAGTTTCTGGTTCCTCCGTACCATAGAACACCCGACCAAGTCAGCATGAATTTGCAATCCAATTTGTTTTACGGCTGTGGTGTGGTAATAAAACACTGGTCGAGCTGGCACAACAGAAAGCAACGAGAGGGAAGAACATTCTATTAGTGGGAATGATTCCAACAGAGTGCAATCGAAGAGCATCCTATACACATTCAGTGAACAGTGCATCGAACGAAGTTCAAATTTATTCTATCGATTTACAAGGAATAGAAAATCGTCTCTAATCTGTTTAGCTTCTGTTACTGGTTCATTGAAAAGTGTCTAATGCTATCAACCTAAGACAGATGGTGTTCCCCACAAGCTGAAAAGTCCACTGCTTTAACAAACGGAAGTAGAATGCATGGTTTCTGATTACAAGCATGTGATTGTGAACGAAAGGAGTACATGGATACGGGATTAGAACGGGAAGTAATCATTTACCTATATAACAGTATTTTTTGAACCAATTATTTTATACCTATAGTGCGATATATGTTTCAGACTACAAAAATAAATTCAAATCATGTTTAAAAAAATTACAAAAATGTTTTGCTACATGCTTCCTCATTGAAGATTTACTAGTTTCCTGAGATAATTGAGATCCTGCTGGAGAAGAAGCACCTGAAATTCAAATTTAGCGTAAGCTCTACATTAAACGAAAATTAGGCTAATCGAACTAATGGAATCAAAACAAACAATTATACAAATCACACTCGCTTGGTTAGCATAGAAAAAGTAAACCTGGAATTCTCACTCGCAAATAACAATATCGCTAACTTGGGTCCCCTGTGGCTTGTTCAAACTTTATGAACTAGCCATGGGAAAACTATAATGTTGTTGTAGTGTTGGCAAATAAGATTTTCTAATTTTGTGGCTTCAAAGGGTGAGTTGACAACTTCGAAGGAGGGTGCGACATACCTCTGGACCTCGATTGTGTACCTATAAACCAATGCGTTTACCCATACCTGTGAATCATATCATATTATTTTTCATTTTGAAATTGTATTGTAACTTTTTACTAGACATAAAATTTAATAAGAACTAAGATATGTTCCTAGGACAACAACAAACCAAATATGTTCGCTAGTTTGAAGCAATTTGGAGTAGGGTTTGGTGGTAAATTTTATACCCCGTAACGCACCACGAAAAATTTATCTTCCAGGGTTATGAGCCAACTGTCCTGCTTACTTTTTCTTATTAAGTCTTAACAACTATTACCGAAACTCCACTGTTTTTATACGCTGTTCAGTTATAAAGTCACCGCCAAAATAAAGTGCACACTTTTCTCATGAACACGCATCATCTCTGAAGTCATTGAAAAACTCATTATATCGTATTCATATATTTTTCGAAGCATGAAAATATTATTATTTTAAAGATGCATGTGTATTTTTGCAATGGATAATACACATTTTTGCAAATATATTTTTTGAACCATACGTGGTGTAAACTTGGTGTGTCATAATGAAGTGCCCAATTGAAAATGTATTATGTGTATGAAATTTTTACATCCAAACGCCCCTCGTATTCATTTTTTTGACGTTTCCAAGTGTTTGTTGATCTTTTTACGGAATTCAGTTTGACCGTCAACTGAAAGATTGAGTGCGAGTTATCTAAATAACCATGGATAATACGGTGGCAAGCAAAACTATTCCCTTGCAGATCCGAAAATGTGTTATTCGTGACATCGAAAAAGGTGAATCGCATCACAAGATTGGTGAAAAGTATGGATACAGCAAAGCAGCGGTTACCAATCTTTTCGCAAAGTACAAAACCTATGGTTCAGTAGTTGATCGCCCAGGAAGGGGAATGAAACGTAGAACAGATGCGAGAATCATTCGAGAAATTACCCTAAGGGAGATCAAGGAAGTGATTCATCAACCGATCTCGGACAGTACTCTACGCAGAAGGATCGCTGAACACGGTATGAAGAGCAGGTTTTGTAAGAAGTTGCCTTTTATTAGCAAAGTCAACAAAGCGAAACGACCCAAATTTACTCGGGAACATGCTGATAAACCTTTAGAATATTAAAAGACTGTTTTGTGGACTGATGAGTCTAAATTCGAGTTGTTCAACAGCAAAAAACGAGCTCGTGTATGGTGTAGACCTAGAGAGGCGCTTCATGATCGACATATCCAGGGCACAGTAAAGCATGGTGGAGAGAACGTGATGGTGTGGGGGTGTTTTTCTTGGGCAGGTGTTGGTGCGTTGGTAAAAATCGATGGTATTATGACAGCAGATTCCTACATCAACATATTGCGTGAGAATTTGGAGGTTTCGTTGGTTAAAACTAGGCTGGAAAACAAATTTGTGTTCCAGCAAGATAATGACCCAAAACATGCCGCGAAGAAGTCAGAGGCATTCTTCCGTTTCTGCCGTATTAAACCTATGGAATGGTCCCCACAGAGTCCTGATCTGAACCTAATAGAGAGTCTGTGGGCCATCCTAGATTCACGAGTTGATAAGACAGGAGTTACTAACAAACATAACTATTTTCAAGCTCTTGAAAATGCCTGGGAAGATCTTGATCCACAACATCTGAAGAATCTGGTGGAGAGTATGCTAAAACATTTGCAAAAACTGTTGAAGGCCAGGGGGGGACACATCAACTACTTTTCACTCAACAGACTGGATCTACAACTTGTTTTTTTTTTTAAGAAAATAAGAAGTGGGCACTTTATTTTGACATGCAAAATCTCTACTATAGTTTGATCTTTCTTGAAGAAAAAAAATGAATTTGTAGGACAAGTGATTTTTTATGTACCAGACAAGAAAAGAACATAATAAATATGCCATCAAAAAAACATAGCTTAGAATCTTTCACTTATTTTACAGTGTGCTGCACAAAAAGGAGAAACTGAGGTAGGTGGGCACTTTTTTCTGGCGGTGACTGTAGAGGATAACTAAACTTTTTTTTTTTCTGAGACAGCCCCTACTTGATATTTTTCTTTTTGAATTTTTATTTCTGAAAACACAAATAATAAAATCTCTCATTGTAGAAAATAATAATCAAAAATCGGATAATTGATTCGAAAATTCGAATTTGAAAAAATATTGGAAATATCACACATGCATGGAACAGTGAAGATTAAATGAACCGGTATTATGCCTAAATAAATAAATGCGGGTCTCGGACGGCTGTCATTTTTTATCTAAGTCAAAACAGTTTGATTTTAGCAAAATGAAGCGAATAGATAAGGACACTTATGCAAAATTACTACGAGGGAATTTATTGTTGACATATTGCTCAAATTTGAACTATCGAATATATTAAACATTGCGACTGGTTGACGGGTTGGAGATAAAAACAATAATTTTGTATAAGACCAAGTCTCTCCCGGTTGGTATTAAACCGCTGAGCAAGGATCATCAATAGAAACATAAAGTAGCCAAAAGGCACGAAATGCTTCTACGGACTCTTATTTCTACGAAATCCCTCAATTGCAATTTTTAATGGATGCATAGATTGTTCTGTAGAAACTTCAATTTGATTGATACAGATATTAGTTACAGTAATGCAATAGATTGTAGGATAAGGTAGTAAAAATTGAAAGTTACGAAAAAATAGTTTGGTTCGAGCATCGGCTGTAAATGGTTGTGACGATGCTTTATTATAGACTATTTTGCTACGAGTGGTCGAGTGAGTACAGTAAGAAAACTCCTAACGAAAAACCACCATTACACTTTGTGAGTGACTCCATTACTTACTGTTGGTATAAATCGATTCAAATTAGAAAGCGGTACGGAAAACGGAAATCCATACAAAAAAATATATAACAAGGGAATATAACAAGTCACTTTTTGCGAGACATAATTAATGGACGTTCCCTTATCTTATTGCTAACATTACAGGTTAAGAGATTTTTAACAAACTTTAGGCTAGACAGGTTGGGTTCTTGGTTAAAGGGAAAAGGTTGTATTTAAATTGTTAGCCGTTAGTATTTAAAATAAAATGTCCTGGATGTCCACTTTTTTCGCTTTTTTGCTACAACTTGTTACAAAATCGACGCAACTTCACGTAATTTGTTTTTTTAATGTAGGACTACGTTTCTCTTTTCTATACCGGGTGTCATTTTAAAATTTTGAAAAATGAGAGCGTTACGCAAAAGTTAAAGGTTTTTGAACGCTTATACCTCTCGGTCGACTAAACAGAATGACTTCGTTCATATACCATTTGATCAAAAAAAAAACTCAAAAATTGCATTGAAATTTGAAAGAAGTTCCATTAGTACAATTAGTTCAATTTTGCATTTGAAAATGACCAACTTTTGCTCCCATACAAATTTGCATATGAACAGGTTGAAAACTTTGTTTTCCCTAGCAAGGTCGTAGGAAACGGGTAGCAAATGTCTTCATCTTCATAATAACATTTCTTTGTTGCCGGTGTCTGATTTTTCAATTGTGGCCCGTCCCCTATTTCTAAATTTGTTTCGTTCTGCATTTTCGTGACTCCCTTCTTTCTTGGCTATGCTACAACGCTAGGAAATAGTCGCGGGCGAACGAAAATTGGTTTAGTGTTCGCAAGCAGCTTCATGCTGCCGGTTCGAATGAGTCTTTGTTCTTCCGTCACAGCCCATCTGGTAGTGGTATGCGAGACAAAGCAATGCCGGATATATAACGGATGAATTCTCGGGTGTTATTCAGGCCATCCTGCTACTTGAGAAGACCGAGAAGCAAATTTGATCGCGTACCATGTTCCCCCAACAATTAATACAACCCGTTCTTTTCAGGGGGACCAAAACAATATGCAAATCGACATTTTCACTACATGGCGTTACTTCAACATGGTGTTACTTCAAGAGCCCGGAGAAAATTCAGGCCATCTTGCTACTTGAGAAGACCGAGAAGCACATTTCGAATGTGTACCATGTTGCCCCGCGACAATTAAATAAAAACCCGTCCTTTTCAGGACGAACAAAACAATGTTACCAATTAAAGAGTTCGTTAAAATATTATTTTATCATAAGATAATCGACATTTGCATTACAACGCATGGTTGTAATGTTACTTCGCGTTACTTCAAAAGCGGATAAAGTGGCCGAAGCTGATGCTGCTTATCTATATGTAAATCCCGATTTTCTCTGTTCTGACTACTACTTGAGAAGACTGAGAAGCCAATTTGATCCCTATGTTCCCCCCGATAATTAATACAACCTGTTCTTTCTGGGCGACCAAAACAATTTTCCCAATAAGAGAGTTTGTTAAATTAATATTTTATCTTGAGCTAATCGACATTTTCACTACATGGCGTTACTTCAACATGACGTTACTCCAAGAGGCCGGAGAAAATTCAGGCCATCTTGCTACTCGAGAAGACCCCCCCCCCCTCTTCCCAACAATTAATAAAAAGGGTCCTTTTCAACACAATTTTCCCAACTAAAGAGTTTGTTTAATTGATTGTAGAGAAGAAACAGAATATAGAAGAAATAAATTAAATTCTCATGATATTCTAGCTATATGTAAAGACATTTGAAAGATAATATCTTTACTGATTTAAACTATTCTAATAATAATTTTCATTATTATTAAAATAATAACAATAATTCTTATTCTTATTAGAATATTTAATAAAATTATATACATATTAATTATCATATATACATATAAATTGTTTTCATATTCATTTCGATATGAATCACCAGTAGAAGAAATGAGCGGGAAATGAAGAATATCACACTAGCGCCAAAATACCACATCACGTGATACGTGGAGCGTATTAACCAATCAGCTGGCACAAAAAGCAGCTGACAATGACAGTACCCATAGTGGATTCCTGTCAAATATTCAGGCCATACCAGGCTGCCACGACCAGCCTCAGGCCATTTCAGACCGAGAAACAAATTTCGATCGCGTTCCCCCGACAATTAATAAAACCCGCCCTTTTCAGGGCGAACAAAACATTTTGCCTAATTAAAGAGTTCGTTTTATTAATATCTTATGAGCTAACCGAGTAATGAAAATGATGTCGAAGATGGTGTAGTGAATGGCGTGACCGGCGAACTGACATACCTCGAACATGACGAAGACGATTCTGGGCAGCAGATCGTAAAGTTGTGGTTTAAATTCGAAAGTGCGGCGATAGGTTTCGCCAGACCTGGAATCCTACAAGAGGATTGGACTCCCATCTCCAAACGCTCGGCTAGTATAAAGTTGAGTGGCATCTTTAAATGCAATTTCCGGTGGTCAGTGCCTGTGCGTTAACTGTTCATCAGTCGTAAGGTGGCACTTTCCCGGAGATTATATATGACTCCAATAAAAGCCAGGATCAGCAGTTAGTGTATGTTGGATTGTCACGTGGTCGGTCAATCCAGGGGCTGTATTTAACAAACCCAACCAATGCCTTTAAGTTCGATCATGCTAAAGGTAGCAACTCACCTAAGATGGTAGACCTCAGGAACGAGCTGCAGCGTCTAGAAAACCATCGATTACAAACACTTGGGGATAAACTACACCAAGTTTTGGAAAGCAAGGGTTCTGCCACCACGTTGATGAGCGTGGAATTCCTCGCACTGAGTGAGACTTGGCTAGACAATGACTCTTTAGTCGATATTGAAGGCTACCACTGCATCGTACAGTTCAAACGCTGCAACTTGAGAGCAGGTGGTGTAGCAATATATCAGCAGGACAAGGCTACCACTATGGCTGCTACCCACAAGATCCAACAGCTCATTGAACATCATGACGAGATGTTCAGCGTTGTCGATAACGTCAGGGACATTTGTGCAGCTAATATATCAGTTATGAACACTGAAGTTCTGCTGGTTGTGGTGTACATTTCACCAGGAACAACTACCAAGAATTTAAAATTGTTCTTGATTCGCATGATGTTCAGGTATGCTGCGCAAGATACGCCAGTTGTGTTGACCGGACACTTTAACATTGACGTTTCCAAAAATGAAAACATAGATTTTCTATACATTAATTGTTATGTTATTTATTCTCCGTGCGAGGAGTAACGATTATGATGTAGAAGGAGATTTCCTACCTGCTGTACTCTGACGGAACTTTCAACACTTTCTCTTCACATCTTTCATTCTAGTCAAAAACATTAATGTTCACTCTTGGTGCCTCATGGTGGTGAGCGAACATCTCCTTCTACATAATAGATTTTCTAGATTTTATGCAAAAACATTTAAAATTTACTTTAGCAAACCTTCGGAATGAATCAACCTCACTTGGTGGTTCTTGTATAGATTTAACGTTTGTTAAAAATATCGGCGTAGAGTGCAGACGTTATTGTTCATATTTTTCGTATCATAGACCTATGTTGTCTGTACTCGCATTCGAAGCACCCGAACCATTAAATCAACAGGTAGCCGATATTGTGGAACATGAACTGGAATGACAACATCTACCCATTCGACAACCAACCATCACCTAGCACTGGACCATTGTCTGTACTACTCGGACCATAAACAACAAACGACAAAATACCAAACGGCCCTTTTCAGGGCCACTTAAGGAGTTCTGAAGAGTTGAATTCAAGATTTTCATACACAGTCTTAACGCTCCTAAAACACCTAAAGACTAATATTATATGCTTTTCTTCCTTCGAACAGAACCAACAACAACGACCACCCATTCGACTGTCTACCAAATCATTCGACTCGACAATTACCGGATCACTCCAGGAACAGCGAATAACTGAATACCAAACGGCCCTTTATAGGGCCACTTTAAGAGTTATAAAGAGTTGACTATATTAATTTTCGTGGAAAACTAAATCTAATAACAGATGGTTTGATGAGTCTTTAGACTGAACAAAATATAGTAGATATTTATTAATTCTATTACAATTCCTCCACATCAACAAGCAGTCCTACGTCGACTTTGCAGAAATGTCACTGACATTTCTCACCTTTTCGTTTTTTTTTATTAGAGCAAATCTAACGTTTAGAGATTCTCTCCGGTCTCGTTCTCTTTCATGGGTGTTTGGAATATGTATGAAAGAGAAAGTTATCAAAGAGAGTTTCTCAATGTTAAATTCGTCCTAATAATAAAATAACCCTAGAATTATTTTCCAACGCGCTATATTATCGACGTCCTTTTCAGGACGATCAATTGTTTTTAACAGTAAAAGAGTAATTGTTTGGGTAAAATTTTCATAATTTAACCTATCTATCCATTGAATAGCATAACCCAGAAAGAAAGGCGTCTTGAAAATAAAATATGAAGCAAAATGTATAAGAGGGGACAGGTTAAAGTAAAATAATAATTCAGCGCCAACGTGAGACTAGGGCGAATCTATTTTTGTAAACAATGACTTTCGTAGTTATTTTCTCTTGAACAAAATAAAAGGTCACATATACAAATTAAGCACTCTTTAAGGAAGAGGAGCTTTATTTCTATCCGCTGATATATTCAATTTGAAGGAATTGTACAATTGTACAATCGAACGAAGTGTTTGTTTCCAAGAGTAAATACCGCTAATCAAATTATGGCGCTGAATTGTTTCATTGGATCTTCTTACTTTTCTAATGCTTTTTTTTTCTGTGGGCATAAAACAAGAGAGTGATAAGTTTCGTTGTCCAGTTTGACTACTACGTTCTAAAAAAATGTCTTAGCAAATTCAATCGAAGTAAGTTACGGAGTCTCGCCGGCAGAAACAAAAAAAAAAAACATAATAATATCAAAGAGTTGGATTTTAAGATGTGATAGATTATACAACTTCATATGTACCCAAATACTCAAATAACCTTGTTCAATAATTATCAACCATGTGTTATGGTATGTATTTATTATTTTAATAATACCATTATTACCATACTGTTTCCAGCATTAAGCATTATGGTCTACGGTCGAGATTTATTTTCTAATATATTTTGATTACTTATACAAGAGAAGAAAACGAAGAGAAAAAAGTATGTATGGTGATATATTATGCATCAATAATGTAAATTTGGGACGCTAATGCTGTGTATAATCATGTTATCGTTTGGTTACACACAACTTACTTCTGGGTAAAATTCTACCCGAAAGTAGGTAATTTGTGCCCAACGGTAGATAAAGATAATTACACCCAAAGTTGGTTTCCCACATTTAACTGCTTCGTTGAGTACTTTTTTTTTCTAAGCGTGTGCATGGCGAAATTAATGGTACCTTTTTCACTTTGTGTGCATATTAAACCCCTAATACCCCTAACGTTTGATTTAATGACAACTCTCAAAATGTTAAGATGTTATCAATAATTCTAACATATTTTATTTAAATAATTTTTTTTCTATATCAGCCTGCGGAATCTTATTTTAGCGTTACGTTTCTTAATTCCATTGTACTTACTCCAGCAAATATTTATATCCACGTGGGATGTATTCGATCAGGGCGATCTGTTCTTCAATTTATCTTAGCATCATTCAGTACCGTGAACTCGGGTGAAATTGATCTCTTTCCCTCGAATACAACTGCTGTTTTTTTCTAATAGATAGATATGTACGTATATACTATGCTTTAAAACAAGAGTCGCTGATGGTTATTATTATTATTATTATTATTATTATTATTATTATTTTCTTCGGGAAATATAGCGTGGAAATATCTTATGCAATTGTAGTCATTTGCATAAGATAAAAATACATACATTCAAAACAAAACTTTATTTCTTCAAAGCAACTTTTTGCTGCACACCAACACATCGTAACAGAGATTGAGAGTATGGGAGAGACTATTGGGGGCATTGAAATATTGAATACCTTACTTGTTGCTATATGCAAGAATTTCACAATTTGATTGATTCCCTTTCAGTATGGCGGAAGAATGCTCTAGATAAGATGGCAATAGAGTAAGTGCAGTGAGTTTTTCTAGATGCCGAAGAAACGGACAGTAAGAAGGACGATTCGGAACCAAGATTGGGGAGCACTGTTCGTTAGATGAACTGCCAGGAAGAGGCAGAAAACCCGGATCTTCAAACCCTCAACTGGACCAGAAAGTGGTAGCTCTAATGCGGAAGAACAAATCAATGTCGATACGTGATTTGGCCAATACAGCGGGAACCAGCGTCGAAACGATTCAACATCTCAAGAAACGGAACAACCTGAAGACCTACAAGAAGCAGAAAATCGCCAAACAAAGTGCAGAACAAAAGCGGCGCGCTACAACAAGGGCCTTTAAACTGTATTCGCGAGTTTGTATTTTGTGCATGTATTTTGATAGACGACGAGACCTTCTGTCAAAGAGGACTCTAAGACCTTTCTAGGTTCACAATATAACACTGCCGTCGTAGGAAAGGATGTAAGCGATGCAGACAGGTCGATTCAAGTGGATAAGTTTGGTCGAAAAGTGCTGGTATGGCAAGCAATATGTTCCTGCGGTTTGAAGTCCAGATGACCATTTTTTACACTGTCGGAACAATCAATGTGGAAATCTATCGATCAGAGTGCCTGCAGCAGAGATTGCTGCCTTTATATCAGAAGCATAGTGCCCCTCCACTGTTTTGACTGGATTTAGCGCTGGTGCATTACGCCAAAACAACGATCAGTTGACTCACGGAAAAGGGTGGAACGCTATTGAGCGATTGTAAAAGGGATGTTCAAAAAGACTGGTAAAGCAGCTGAAAATATGCAGGAGTTTAAAAAAAAACATTGGGCTAAGGCGTCTAAACAATGTGATGAACGTTATGGACAAGTAAACGTGATGAAAAGTGTTCAAGCAAAAATTCGCAAATTTGTCAAGGAATAATATTAATTTCATCCGGTATTGGTCCAGTTCCATCCACAATGTTCCAGTTCCATCCTGTACAATAAAGCATCATCCATTTGTTTGAATAGAATTTTTTTTATGTCATTTGAAAGAAAAATATGTGAATAACTTATTTTTGACACAGTCTTATGATAGTTGACGATAATTTTAAGAGGGAGGTCTTCTGAGGATGAGGATTAAGTTTCCCCTCAAAAAGGTTGCGTCCTTAAAAGTTTTCCTTTCTCTGAGCGGTTGAGGTGAAATACTACAGTATATTGTTGAACTATAGTGAACATATATGTGAAAGAAGTGTGTAATGGAATCAAGCCATTGTTGAAAAAAAGATATTAATTACATGTGGATGTATAGTCTCAAGGAAGAAGAAAAATCAGTTCAATATAAAACCTGATTAGTAGCGAAGAGATGTTCGCAACGTCCTGGTAAAACTATTTTGAAATCTTTGCTCCTGTGGCAAAGATGACAACTATCAGGACGATGCATTCTATTGCAATGAAGAAAGACTGAACATTGCATTAGATGGATGTTTAAACTGGCACATTGAACGAGGAGATTTTCATGAAACTACCTCGGGATGCAAGTGGAAACATTAAGACATGCAAGTCAAACAAAAACCTTTATGGATTGAAACAGGCCGGAAGGAGCTGGAATCAACAATTTAATACTTACTATAATTGTTATGTTTGTATTCTTTGTACGTCAAGTAACGATTATGATGTAGAAGGAGATGTTCGCTCAACAGTTTGACAAAGTTTAAGAAAAACAAAAAAAATATTAAAAATCACACGTTGCGTATAAAAATAAACCCAAAAGGAGAGAGTTTCTCTCGCATGTATGCAATAAAACGGAGTGTGTACAACCAACCGCTCGAACCATCACAAGCAATTGGCAGTACGTAAAGACAATTAGGCACGCTTTTTTTTGCCTGTCAATGAGGCGGATTCGTTCTTGCCTTGACCTACCCCGCATTGGGGATGTGAGGAAAAGAATGCGTCCTTCGAGTACTACTATATCTAAGCCCTTCGTTCAATTTTCAATACTTCTATTCAATTTTCTCAACCTACCTACGTAGACTGACGAATCTACTAACACTTGTCAGCTCTTTGGAGTCTAATGGTGATGAGCGACCATCTCCTTCTACATCACTTTAATACTGTCATCACAAAACTGGGTTTTCAAAGACTACTATCACATGGCTCTATAGTTGTTCCAGAAGGCTGTCGAATCATTTCAAGATGAATAATTTAAAAGCTTATTAGGTCAGGAGATCAGAAATCTTGAGATAGGTACAATATAGTTATCTTAGCAAATCGTTATTGAAAAGATATTGGATACATTTGGTATGGAAAGATATTGGAACAGTAAGGCAATGGCTACACCAATGAATCCAAGCTGCAAATGGATAAGATCAGATTAGTATACTGAAACCCCGTTTTAGGAATTGTTGGGGTGTATAGTATACTAATCTGATCTTATCCATTTGCAGCTTGGATTCATTGGTGTAGCCATTACCTTACTGTTCACCATACCAAATGTTTCCAATATCTATCTCACTGAATACAGTACGTAACATTAATATCAAAGCTTGACATAACCATTGCAGTGAGTATTTTAAGTCAATTTAAGAGAATGCCACGGTGCGAACACTAGGCAGGATTGTGGATCCTTCGATACCGTCAAAAGAACATAACCACTCAAGGGTTATGCGAACCCGAACTTCTCGAACGATATTCAAGAGCGGAAGTCGAACTCTCGAAACTCGTTCCGGGTGAATGGCAACATTGTGAGCTGGAAGAGCAAATGGCAAAAAAATCGTGACATTATCATTTACAGAAGCTCAACTGGTTTCCTTATGCGACGCTTCTAAAGAAGTTGTATGGATGTCGTGTATGTATCGTGAGATATACGAGGACAACATATACTGCATGAAAATCTCTGAGGAACCAAGAGAGCATCAACGAACCAATCATAATTATACTAGGAATATGTTTGTGATAAGTTATGTCAATGAGAAGACAATAAAATTAGGGTATAACGTTTGCATTAAAAACAATGGACAAAAATTGCCGATTTTTCATGGGTTTACCTTAGCCCGCACTAACGAAACTACCCATGTAGCATCAATCATAGTAACACATGAGTCAGCAGACAAAATTTGACAGCTTTATCAGTCAAACTCGAACCGTGATGGCGACAACACTGAAGCAACTCTGAAGTGTGCGCGGCACCCCGCCGCGTCGAAAACGGACATCGTCGAAAACAGATACGCCCGTTCCGGCGTCTACAACATTTTGGCACTATTAGACAACAATCAGAGCATCGAAAAACAGCCCGGTTCAGGACGGCCGATGACCATGAGCGACAAGAAGCTCCAAAGGATGCTGAAGATGAAAAACGAGCGAAAAATGGCTACAACGCTGTGTGCGCTTGCCCGGAAGGTCGGTTCAACCGGCCAAACAGTGAAAAAGTACCTGACGATCATGAACATACATGTCAGGAAGCGGAAGTCGCGTCCACTGGTTTCGGAGCTGCAGGGAATGACGTAGCGGCAGCGGCTGAATAAGATGGTCAACTCGATTTTCCCGGCGAATCGCGAGGTGATGGTGGGATGGACGACGAGACCTATCTCACCCTGGATGGCAAAGACTGGCAGGGCACTTCAAATTTTACTTCCCTTGCGAAGGAAGTGAGCTCCGAGGTGAAGTTCAATTCACACACCAAGTTCCCCAAGCAGATGCTGCTGTGGCTGCCAATTATCGGAAAAGAGATGTCGAAGCCGCTCTTCTTTCGCTCTGGACTGGCCGTGAACGTGGAAATTTATAGTACGAAATGCCGGAAGTTGCGCCGTTCATAAAAAAATACCATAAGGCCGAAGACGCGATGTTCTTGCCGGATCTTGCATAGGCCCACTACTCGAAGCGATCGTTGGAGGAGATGCAGTTGCTGAATATCGATGTGGTACCCAAGTCGGCGAACCCGCCCAATGTCCCCCAGCTGCATCCCATCGAGAATTTCTGGGCCAACCTGAAGCGTAAGATCTACTTCAACAATTTTGTCGTGAAAACTGAGGAAGAATTCATAAATAAAACGAAGAAAGAACTCGAAAACATGCCTACAAGCGTGTTTTCGTCCGCCATGGCGAATGTTCCGACTAACTGCCGAAACGCCAGATGCAAGGGCTTGGATTTTTTTGCAAGTAAGCTTAAATAATTACCTTCCATGGGAAGTTTATCAAAAACCATTATCTGTCTTAGTTTTTTCTTTATCACCATCCGAAAAAAGTAAATTTTGTTAATGCAAGCGTTATTAAGAGTGAAGGTCATATTGCAATTGTATTTATGCAATTGTATTTATTCATTGAAATCACGATTTGTCAAGATGTGTGAGTCATTACGAATCATAAATTGAGGGGAAGTAATTAGGCTTTTTGACGTTAAATTACCTTTCCCTTTCTAGCACAAGTTTTCCTGCAAAAGGTGTTTCTTCTTACTTGCACTCCTTTGTTTTAAATGGCGCTGTAGTGTGCGTGCGTTCAAGATTACTAAGCCTAATGGAGTATATATTTTTCATTCATTTGCTCACAGAATATGAATCCCATAGAGACGAGAGAGGGAGAACGGAATTCTCACACCGCAGGAGAGAGTACCTCAAGTCGCCGCGTGCATTCTATCGTTGTAAATTACTAGTTTAGGTAGGAGGGCAAGAGCCTACATCTTGGTTTAGGCAAAGCGTAAAATTCGAGTTTAATAAATAATGTGTAAATCTGATTATCTAAAAGGATGATCTTTAAATGTTGGTCCAGGTGTTATAGAAAAACTTCAAACATCAGGTCGAGACTGAAGGAAAAAAATCCAGTTGAGGAAATGGTAACTATGCGTGGGTATTTGTCAGCATCTGATAAGAGCATGTATTTGAAGTTAGTATTGATTTTCTTCACAGAAAATATAGTACATTTCTACATAAATCGCAAATCAAAACGACCTCTTTTTACGGTACATGATAACGGTGGGTAAACAGAACCAGACTGCTCAAGAGTTGTCTGCATAATAATTCAAAACAGCGGGGCGGCAACAAGAATGAAGAGAACACACTAAAAAACAATGTCTGCTGCTATATCTGAATCCAAGATGATGGCAACTGAACAAACGTAAAAATGTAATGATGGAATGATATTGTTTCTGGCACTTTGGTCCTACTGATGATATCATCTTTCATTTTTCCAATAATTTTGGAAACGATGAGATGGGGTAAAATTCTAGTAATAACGTAGTGAGACCTTTTTCTGATGTATAAAACGTTTGCCATTTATCTCATGATTTTGATGAATAAAGCAATTTACGCATCTGCGGGTAACCAAGTGTTCTATTATAACATGAACGATTACTGCAATGATTGCAGCAAAGTGTCGAGGAAATCCGTAAAAAGCCTTCAGCATTTTGAGAAATATAGCTCCCAAAAATCCTCTCCGCACATTCAATTTCCATTACATGTCATTTATGGGCTCACCTTCGAAAATATGTGGGTTATTGATGATGCTGCCTCACCAATGTTTTCATATGGAGTAGCGGTGGCCCACACCATTCCTCCCCTGTTCTTGATGAAAAGGCACACAGGAATCCCACTGGACTGGAAGCGCTTATCCGGCACGCATGATGATGCCATTCGCTTAATTTATTCAAGCGTAAACAATGTTCCCAAAAACCCGCCCTTCCTGTGTTGATTTGGTTCATTTGGTATGCAAACTGATTATCGATATTGTGATATGGCCCTCTTCTGTTATGCTAATTTTATAAACAAAATATTGATTTTATGTACCTTCCATTCTCATAATGGTCGCATACAGATTATTATAATTTGTTGCAAACTGTTGAGAACTCGTATCCCTTATTGGGTTTGGGAGTAGTGTCTAAATAAAGCATGGACACATTTTGGCATTGAAACATTCTAATGCAACTGTGGAGATTAATACGATTGATGGATTGTTGTAATCCGGTAAAATCTGTAGATTAAATACGTAGAATGCCTTGCTTTCGTGCGATATTTTCTATACAGAGTAATTCACACCAAAAATAGTGCATATTGCTACTTGTTTCAATATAATAAAAAGGCAACAACATATGTTTGGAATTCACTCGAACCAAAAACCGCAAAAATAATCTAAAACTCATCGTTTTGTAAGCGGATTACAATTACAGATTACCAATTAAAGTAACATAGGAATCAAACATCATGTTCTGTCATTGATTCATGTTCAAGTTCATGTTCAAGTTCAATTCAATAAATAATTCATTGAACAATAAATGGGCGCTGTTTTCAGCTAGAACTGGTGCAGCGAAAATTTGGAAGACTTTTTGGCCAGAGATGAATGGCCTCCAAGTTCACCGAATCTCAATCCCCTGGACTATTTTGTGTGGTCATACAGGCTGTCGAGAATGAACGAGCATAAGGCCTCAACTTTGGCACAATTCAAGTCTGTAATGCAGCCAACTTGGGACGAGATGCCAATGAATGTCATGCAAGCCGCCTGTGATGGATTTATGATGTACTGCATATCTCAAGTCCTCTATCACTAGTCCTGTTTTGGTTTTAAACCCCGGATGATAAAATCAGTACAACTTTTGACTACAATCCCTGCTTAACAGGATATCCATAGCCTGGCCACAATTTTCAAAAGCAAACCCATTGAAGTCGAATTCACCAAAACACCGTTTTATAACAAAGTTTAGACATATAATTTTTCGAATGATACACGAATTTGCTTGTAGAGAAACCGAAAAAAAAAATGACAGCACACGCCTCCATCCTCTGAATGGAAACGGACAATAGATCAGCGCACATAATGATTGAAACAGCAACGTACCTGCATCGTTGGTAGTCGTTGGAGTTCAGAAGATCCCGTCTTTTAGCTCGGGAACACAGAACCGGGACGGTTACTGGTCGCTGGCATCAGAGACTCGACAGGGATGAGAGGCAAATGCTTTTTTTTAGAGCTTGCAGGAAATGTGCATGTCGATTGAGCGTACCAGGTTTGATGAAGCAAGTACAGGAAAGTAATAAAAACTCGTGCAAATGAATGAGAGGGGAGTCGGTAGCACACACTATAATCAAAAATTACCGGGAATTCGTAATTTCAATGAACTACGTTCGACAGATCCGGAAGGAGATCGCAGCAAGCCGTGCTTGGAAACTGACGTGTTTTGTTTTTGGTGCGTCCTTTTCGCGGAAAATAAAATCAAAAATATATTCGAAATTCAACCTAAACGAACAGTGAAATCATAAAATCTCCACGTGTTTTGTGTAAGATATAGTGAATTTAATCGATTCCTTCCAAAAATTTGGGTTGGTCAGTAGTTTTTCCCCGTTTTTTTTTTTGTTTTTTGTGCTTCGCCCCCGCACCCGGAGGAAGAGTTACTAGCAGCTTAGTTGTGATGTAGAAGGAGATGTTCGCTCATCACCATGAGGCACCAAGAGTGCACAACAATGTTTTTGGCTAGAATTAAAGATATGAAGAGAAAGTTTTGATAGTTCCGCTAGTGTGCGGCAGGCTTGGAAACATAGCAGATGTTTTAGGAAAATTGAGCGAAAAGGGCATGTGTACAGTGGTACTCGAACTAACGACATTTTTGCCTAACATCCCACTGCGGGGTAGGTTAAAGCACGGACTAAATCCGCCACTTCAACAGGCAAAAAAGTCCGGTTGGAAGACGCTCATGTACCACTGTGGCTTGTATAGTTATCCTAGCGATCTATTGTGTGCACTCTGTTTACTCTGTTTAATTCTAGCCAAAAACATTGTTGTTCACTCTTGGTGCCTCATGGTGATGAGCGAACATCTCCTTCTACATCATAATCGTTACTCCTCGCACGGAGAATATATAACATAACAATTAATGTATGTGAAACCATAAATGGTGGTAACCTTTAATTATACTGGTGGGGACCAGTATCGCATCGCTTCACGGTGTTTCTCTCCGAGGTCTCTACGTTGGAGACGACGAGAAAAACTTTAGTGATCGTCAGTCGGTGCGAATCAAAACAAACCCAAAAAAGGAGAGAGTTCCTCTCCCATGTGCGCATCAGTAAACAGAGTGCACACAATAGATCGCTAGAATAACTATACAAGCCACAGTGGTACATGAGCGTCTTCCAACCGGACATTTTTGCCTGTTGAAGTGGCGGATTTAGTCCGTGCTTTAACCTACCCCGCAGTGGGATGTTAGGCAAAAATGTCGTTGGTTCGAGTACCACTGTACACATGCCCTTTTCGCTCAATTTTCCTAAAACATCTGCTATGTTTCCAAGCCTGCCGCACACTAGCGGAACTATCAAAACTTTCTCTTCATATCTTTAATTCTAGCCAAAAACATTGTTGTTCACTCTTGGTGCCTCATGGTGATGAGCGAACATCTCCTTCTACATCATAATCGTTACTCCTCGCACGGAGAATATATAACATAACAATTAATGTAAGCTTAGTTGTGTTTGTTAGTGCGGTTAGTATTGTGCCAAGCGGACATAAATGATTAAATTAGAGTATTTTTCAGCATTGTCGCGAGTAACTTGATGATTATAAGCAGTTTAAAAGTCGATAGAGAGTCGCCTCATAGCGGAGGATTTTGTTTGTTGGCAAGAGAGAAAAATGAAAACCAGTGCAATGTAGAAAACGTCCATTTGCTGGTCAGAAGCAAAAAACGAGGCTAACGCGCATGCACGTGTGAGTGACTGGCATTTAATTCCAGATGCACTTATTCACCACATGGTGTACAGATGAAGAGCTGTGTTGTTTTTTTTTTCGTTGAACAATGATTGTGATTTTTTAAATTAAATATTTTCTCGGAAGTGTTTTTTTACAAGTGATTTTCATTGTACGCGAAGTACTGATTGTATTCGGGCTGTTCCTTTCGAAAAGGATGATGTGAAAATATTTGCCGAATAGCAGAGTGCTACTTCTGTAGAGACATAAATGCATCCTTTAGCATCACAGGGAAGCCGTTCAAATAAACACTGAACATCAGCAACAATATCCGGTGAGATCTTTCTGAATTTGAACGATACTGCTAAATACGTGCCATCATCAAAACAATAAGATTTGATGATGGAAGTGTATGCACAGTACCTATATCCATTTGATGTTTGTACTGTGTTTATGCGGGGCTTGTTGTAAGTGAAAGTGACCTCGGAATGGACGTGAGTAACCAGGCATTCTGAAATGGGTCACTGGAACCCAACAGAGCTATCACCTTCCAATTCCCGGGCTAAAAATGTGTGTCGAGTGGACAACAGTTCGTTTAACTGCATACATTTTTCTTCCATAAAAGCACTGCCGGACGGTGGGCATTGGATTGTATATACACACACACACACACTACGTTCGACAGATCCGGAATTTGTGTTTCCGACGAACTTATTATTCGAATACGTTGAATATGTTACAGAAAGCCTTGGTGAAATCGTTTCCTTCGAAAATAAGAGCATATTGCAAATTCAGGCAAGTACGTGTGCGCAAGTTGCCCAACAGGACTTGAATCGCTCTCCGATTCCAGGCCAAGATCCAGCTAATCAGTATACTACCAGAATGTGCGGGGTATGCGCACCAAAATTGCTCGCCTTCGTATGCTACTGTCCAGTTGCGACTACGATTCGCTCGTTATCACCGAAACCAGGCTTCGTGACGACATCGAAAGCGCAGAGATTTCTCCCGACTACACGTTTCTCCAATTGGAGAAAGTAGCTGTTCCGGGGGGGGGGCGCCTCTCTCACCCATCTCGTCCGCTGACCGGTATTCTGATCATGCAAATGCAATTCAGAGTCTCGTAAACAGTGCGTTAGCAGAGAATATCATATTGTCTTTGGGTGACTTCAACCTCCCAAATTTGCGATGGAACTTGGACGAAGAGTTAAATGGCTACATCCCAACGAAAATTTCATCAGAACACAGTATTCGCTACCAGCCTGTGGCAAGTGAACCACTTCGAGAACAGCAATAATCGAATCCTTAACATAGTTTTTGTAAGTCTTTCGGAACTTCTAGATCTAGTTGAGCCTCCTGCACAACTTTTACCAATTGACAACCATCATGCGCCGACTATTCGACGCTCGATGTCAACGTTGACAGTTTTCGCTACGATTTTAACTGGTGTGATTTCGATCATATGAAAATAGCATTCGGAGAGGTTGATTGGCGCTTTCTCGCGAGGACCATAACGATCGATGAAACATCGGCAGCATTTAACGACAAGCTCTTCGAAATTTGCAGCAATTTTGTACCGCGCAAACGACGTGCGGTTTACTCGATTTTCAACAAACCGTAGTGGATCTCTGAGTTGCGACATATTTGCGACTTACTCAAAAAGGCACGTAATCACTATTTCCTCTCGTAATCTTAAGACGACAAAACCTTTCTAAGAGAAGTTAAGACAACATTGAAATCTGTTTTGCAATCCACTCACGACGACTACTTATCCGAGATTTAAGCAAGCATCAAACGGGAACCAACACGTTTCTAGGGTTTCTGAAAACTTATATCCTCTGCTAGCATCACTTGCAACATTACATTTGAGAAGGCTCATGCTAGCTCAAACGCAGAAGCCACTCACCTCTTCGCCAAATTCTTCGAGAATGTATTGAGTAAGTCGTGTCCTGTACCTCGTCTCGATTGCTTCGCGCATGTTCCTTCGCCCAACATTAAATTTCTCGTTATCCAATTCTCCTCTGATGAAGTGCTGAATGTCATCTACTCTCTCGACTCCAAGAATGTATCCGGAACAGACGGCATAACCCGGTGCTTGCTGCGATCCTCTGTGACTCAAGGTAACATCCAATTGTACCCTAATCTATATAATAAAAATGAGTTGAGGTTTCCTTTGTCACGATTTAACTCGCGAGCGGAAGGACCGTTGGACATGAAAATTTGTATGCACGGGTTTTTGGGGCCGGAAAATATTCTTACGATGGTTTGAGACCCCTCCCTTCACTGGAAAGGGAGGCTCCCATACAAGTGAAGCACAAATTTCTGCATAACTCGAGAACTGATCAAGCAAAGGAACCAAAATTTAGCATGCGGAATTTTTTGGCAAGCAATGCTTCTATGGTAGTCAGAGACCCCTCCCCTCTCTAGAAAGGGAGGCTCTCGTACAAATGAAACAGAAGTTTCTGCATATCTCAAGAACTAATCAAGCAAATGGAACCAAATTTGGCATGTGGAGTTTTTTGGAGGAGAAAAATGTTTTTTATGGTGGTTTGAGACCCCTTCCCTCTCCTAGAAGGGGTGCTGTCATACAAATAAAACTGTAATTTCTTCATAACTCTAGATCTAATAAAGCAAATGGAACCAAATTTGGCATGCGGGGATTTTAAAGCCAATAAATGTTTCTACGATAGTTCAAGACCCCTCCTCTCTCTCTCTGTTAGGTTGGAGGGCGGTGCTCCCATACAAATGAAACAAAAACTTCTACATAACTCGAGAGCTAATCAAGTAAATGGAGCCAAATTTGGGAGGTAGAGGTTTTTGAAGGCAAGAAATGTTTCTAAGGTAAATCGAGACCCCTCCGCCCTCTGTAAGAGGGGGGCTCTCATACAAATGAAACACAAATTTGGGCATAGCTCAAAAACTAATCAAGCATATGGAACCCAATTCGGCATGTGGAGGTTTTTGGAGGAGGTAAATGTTTCTATGTAAATTTGAGACTGCTCCGCCATCTGGAAGGGGCGGGAAGGGGGTTTCCATACAAATGAAACACAAATTTCTGAATAACTTGAGAACTTATCAAGTTAATGGAACCAAATTTGGCAGGTGGAGGTTTTCGAAGGCAAGAAATATTTCTAAGTTAACTCGAGCCCCTCCCTTCTCTGAAACGAGGGCTCATATACAGATAAAACAAATTTCTGCCTAACTCGAGAACTTATTAAGTTAATGGAACCAAATTTGGCAGGTGGAGCTTTTGAAGGCAAGAAATGTTTCTATTGTGGTTTGAAACTCCTCCGCTCACTGAAAGAGGGGTCTCTTATACAAATAAAACACGAATTTCAGTATAACTCGAGAACAAATCAAGCAAATGGAACCAAATTTGGCATGTGGGGGTTTTTGGAGGCTAGATTTCTATATACATAAAAATGAATTTCTGTCTGTCTGTCTGCCTGTCGGACCCGTATAGACTCGGAAATTTCTGAACCGACCAACGTGAAAATTTATATGAAGGGGTTTTTGGGGCTGGGGAAGGTTCTTATGATTGTTTGAGACCCCTACTCTCTCAGGTAGGGGGGCTCTGATACATATGAGACACAATTTTTTTCATAATTCGAGAACTAATCAAGCAAATCGAATCAAATTTGGCATGTGGGGGGTTTTGAAGGCAAGAATGTTTCTATTGTGGTTCAGACCCCTCCCCTTGTTGAAAAGGCGGGGGGTTCAAACAAATGAAACTCAAATTTTTATTATAATCGCAGAGCCCCGTGTGATGGTTTGAGAACTAATCAAGCAAATTGAACCAAATTTGGCATGTGGGGGGTTTTGAAGGCAATCATTGTATGGTGGTTTGAGAAACCACCCCCTCTGGAAGGGAGGGCTCCCATAGAAATGAAACTTAAATTTCTACCAAAAATGAGAATTATCCAGGATACTTAAACACAAAACGTGTATTTCTCGGGTAAGAAGCATGTTTTGATAGAAGTTTGAACCCCTGCTTATTCAAGAAAAAATAAACTCATTTCGAAAAAAAACCATAAAAGTGCCAGTTACATTAAATTTTCCTTCATTTAGTTCCAAGCGTAGCAGCGCACGCACCGGGTTCAGCTAGTTGTAAATAGTTGTTTAAGCTCGTGCATACTTTATTGTATTGCAACAATTTTGAATTATAACAACTTAGCGTATAAGATAATCTATGTAACAAAACGGTCCACAAACTTGATTGACGACAAAAAAATAAAATAAAATGTGATGGGTTAAACACAAATTTTCTAGGACCACCCGAGCTTGCGAAAAAAAACATATAGGCTAAACAAAAATCGATCAAAAACAAACATTTTAGGGTTTCGTTTGGGACCTTTTTCATAAATGGCTTTAGAATTTTCGTCCACAGGCGACGCGTCATCGTTTTGAAAGATTTCTCCTTAACTAACCACGGAATAAATCATGATACTTTTCTTTTCAAAGCTCAAACATCTCACTTCCTAGGATGAGTCGCAATTTTCGTATCCAAAGTTCCACAGCGTCTTTCATCCGCATTATGTAAGAAAAAGCAATTTTTCATTCCCATGTCTGTTGTTCTCAGCCTTTTTTTTTCTTTCTCTCTCAGATCCAATCCATAGCAAGCAAAGACCCAGCCTAATAATCCATGGCTCCAAGTTCAATGCAGCCGAAAAAAAAAGTGAGAAATCCCAAGATGAAAACCAACTGCCAACGGGCACAGGACGCTTGCTGCGCGCTTTTAGGAAGTGGGATAATCTGAACCAATCTGAAACTGAGAGGTCTCCTTGCTGTTGGCGATTAATCGATTCACAATCTCGAAAAACCGGGTGAAATATATTGAAATTATGTCCGTGACAGTTTAATGTTTCTTTCCCGTTTGACTAATGTCCTTTAGCGTCTGTTCTGTCTAAAGCCTGGGCACAGTTGGAGCCGACGAAGTGGAAACCCCTTTTCGCCTAGTCCGGGATTAGAGCACTCTGTCGCTTGGTTTCGAGGATTTAATTTACATGTTTATGGTGTCCCTACTGAGACATTTAAGTTCTGTCTTTTTAGCTTCGAGAATGATTCCTAGTCATGCAGATAAAATTATCCGAAAACAAACGCGTGCTTCATAAATCAAACCAGTGGATGCTGCCATATGTAGTTGTGTGTAAATGTATGGTAGATTAGAGAAATGGTAATAATTACACACTTAGGCTGTGTTCCAATTCGTGAATTAATTTGGATTTTACTCAAACTTGACAGATGGAAAATAATGGATTAATCGACTAAAATCCCTTTGTTATTGATCAGGAAACTTTCGATAAGGTCTCTTTAAAAAAATAGTTGCCGTCTGCCAGAAATAAGTCAGTTCGAGTTGCAGACTTGATCGATTATTTTCCATCTGTCAAGTTTAAGTGAAAATTAAAATTAATTCGTGAATTGAGACACAGCCTTAGAATTAAATGCTGGCTTTCTGAAACCGAGATCCACACAGCCGACCTCTCGGTATCGATCTCTGATTGTTTATGTTAACCGATAATATCAGTTTAGATCAAACTGAAAACTCATATAGTCAGCAGGGAATCATGAGCGAACTGATACATCGGTTAATATTCGAAACAAACAGAAATGAGGTTAGCCGGGATTTCGGTTACATTGTGTGTAAATATTAAAAAAACAGTTTCAGAGTCTTTTAAATCGGTATCGTGATCATTCAGAGAGGTCTGTGTGTTCCCTTCGATATATTAACCAATAATTGGATCCAAAGTCTCATCATTTATGCGATTTTGATTTGCGGTAGTGACACATCCGCCGGCAACTGACAATTTCCCAGTAGAACGCATCTTTTAAGGGAACCTTCTCCTGGTTACCTTTAAAAAAATCGATTTTTTTTTTTTGAAGAAATGGATTCCTTAATACCTCTAGAACACTCTCCTAAAATATTTTGAAAAGTAAGTTGACATTTCAAGTCGTTTTTGCGAAAATACTGGGCCGAAAAAGTGTTTTTTTTTTCTTTAAATGCGTTTTTCTCGAAATGCATTTTTTGCAACTGTTTCCACGATAACTTCAGTAAAAATAGTCGGATTTTCTTCAACTTGGGCTTATTTTGTTCGTCTATTAGTTTTTCATAAGATGAACTAAAATCTTTGACCTAGGTGGTCCGGTTGCATTTCTACAGGGGCTTAAATATTCAAAAAAAGGCCAAAAATAACACTATGTTCTTCAAAGTCCGCTTATTTTTTTTTGATCGGATCTTCTTCATTTTAGTCCATCTTATAAAAAATCATGTTACTAACAATTCCCCTTTTGATTCTTGATTTCAGAAACTTCCTTCAAGAGATATCTTGGCAACAGCTAGAAAAGCCGTTTTATTCCAGCGCCCTCTAGCGGATGCGTGTCACATTATTTTGGTCAAAAAAAAATTTTTTTCAATAATTTTTTGTATTTAATAAAAAAAAAAAAAAATTAACCGTCTATCTTATTTGGTCTCGGCGTGAGAAAAATTCAAAAAAGAGGTTTTTTCGTGTTCAACCAGGAGAAGATCCCCTTAATTTCGTCAAGACATACAGTTTCTTCTTTCATCTGTTCCACAGCTGGAGCTTGCAATTCAGCGATTCATCAGAATCGAATTGTAGCTTTTTGGGTACCGGTGCATCCTTATGAAGGTATAAACTGTCCAAGACCAGCGGCAGTGGATGGGGGCTTAGCTGGACAATGTGCCTTTTCAGTGATTTGAAATGGCTGAAATCGTGCAGTCGTAAAACACTCTATTCGGATCAAAATAATGATTCCGGATGTGGTTATTAAATTACCGCTGCAGATCTTCCACATTAGGATTTTTGACGTTTAATTACCTTTCCCTTTCTAGCACATGTAGAGAAATGATGGTTTGTTTTCATTCAAAAGATTTTCCTTCTTATTTCATCTCCTTTGTTTTAAATGGCGCTGTAGTGTGCGTGCGTAAGCCTAATAGCCTCCAACTACTTCTCGAAAGAAGAAACATATTATGCTCGACTTTTCAAGCTAAAATGGATGAGTAAGTTTATATCGTTTAACATCGTGCAGTCTTACATCCTCCTGCTGCTTTTTAACAAGAAGTTGCTCCATTTTCACCGTTCCACAAACAACATACGACTTACCCCACTTGTGAATGACAACAATATGACCCATGGCGGTTGACAGATAAAAATCCGAGCCTCGGCTTGCAACATTGCTAAACCGATATTTCGGCATGATAGGCAGCGAAGGTTGGTTAAAGTTTGATTAACGTTTGTGCTTGGCTCCTAGTGTTGCCGAGAATCGGTTTAATAATGAAGTTAGCCGATATTTCAGTTTCAAGTGATGCTGAGACTCAGCTTCGTCCAAGTTTTTGCCGAGTTATCAGTTAAATATAAAAATACCGAGTGAAATCAGCTGTATGTTAAACCGAGCCCGTAAATAATTTATAAGTGTGGAGATATATTTCATCATGTCAACATGAATATTAACCTTGCTCCTCACGAACTGTCACACTACAAGGGTCAAATCAGTCCTTGATATTCTTATTTGAGATTATTTTTTAAGATTACCTTTCATCTTTACAAATGTGGTATTTACAGTGAAACACTCATAACTAAGGATCATTTTTGATTTTTATGCGGAAAATCTTGAACATCAGCATGAGTATGGTTAACCACCCGAGGTTACTACTCAGTTATTTCCAGATCAGCTGTTATTACACAGAGCATCAACAAATGATGCTAGGGACTAACACGTGTACTCAATGAGAAAAAACTAGTGATCTCAAACTAATATTCAGACAGTGGCGAATTTAGTGGGCCCCTCAAATTTAGGAACTAGCTGATTTTATTCCACGATTCTGAGCAGTTAAAATTTCTAAAAATCATCTACTTCTAACGAAGTATCTAAAACTAGCCCACTTTACAAACTATTTTAGTCTGGATTTTTCCATGAGTGTACTTTTTCGAAATTAAAATTTACCAAATACCGCTTAATTTACGCATGCCTTTGTTCTCCAGCATACAGATCTTGCTCTGTATAGCATCGTTTCAAGGTCACGGGACTCTACAATAATGAGCTGGATGAGCCAGTAAAATGAATTTGTATTTACTAAACCATATTAAAGTAGACATAATGATAAACTTGTGATTGTTATGTTTGTATTCTCCCATACGCGGAGTAATGATCTATGATGTTGTTGCTTAAGAAGGAAATAATTTCTCATCACCATGAGCCTCCAGGAGTGGACAACAATGTTTGCTAGAACAAAGATGTGAAGAGCCAGTAAGGTGTGGCTTCGTTAGAATTGGAAAATAGACTATTGCGCATATTTCGGATGTACATTAACAAAATAGTATTCTGTTTTAACTAAAATGAACAAATTTATGTGAACTTTAGAGGGAAAATACAAAAAAAAATTAATCATCTTTATTTCGAAAAAAATTGCGGACTTTTCCCAGATAACGTTCCATCCATCGGCGCACATTATTCTCATCCGTCGTTTTGCTAATCTTATTTCACTTGGTTCTCAATTAATTGATGCTTTTGACTACACTGCCATCAACATTTAGCTTCTTCTTCATAATAGCCCAAAATCTCTCTATGCCGGTCTGAGCTGGGATACATGTCTAGCGTGGGTTGAGTTCTGTCGTACCAGATACTGAATCTCGTTGTGAATTTCGTATGCAACTGCTTGAACTACAGGTTTACTTGTAATGACAGCTTCAGCAAGATCTGCGCCAAAACTTGTGCTTACAGGTTCAATGTAGGATCTCGATGAATGGCATTATTCGCTTTTGTAGACATTCCGTTCTGTGACAGCTCTGATAGTTCACACGTTCTTATCAGCGATGAAAACCATGGGTTTTACGTGCAAATCATTATCTACAAACACGAACTTGAATGTGGCAGAAACATCTCCCTGAGCCGTAGCCAAGTTAAATTTTTGTCCCGGTAGCTGTTCGAAATCGGCCTTTACATAAGTTTCATCATCAATGAGGAGACAACCATTGAATTTTGTCAACACCTGATCATACAGCTTTCTGGTACAGATTCTGGCCACATTGTTCTGCTTTTGATCCCAATTTGGTTGTCTCACAGAGCACGATATGACTTGAAGTCTACCTGGAAGCGAATCCGTTGTACATGGCCAAATCACGGTCTGAGATGTTGTGGTTTGCCTTAATGTTCTTGATGACTTTGTTCCGCGTATGACGGTTGACAGTACCCACTCGACGCTTGCTTTGAAGCTTGCGATCCGTCGACAAAGTTTGTCTGTACTTTTTCAAAACACGCCACACGGTATTTCGGTGGAAGGCTCAGCACTTTAGCAAGTTTTGGACCGAGACCACAAAGGGTTTTCCATATGATTGCGCACAATTATTTGTATTCTTCTTCCATTTTGTATATCTCAGAAACACGATCGAACTACCCCGCGAAAAAAAAACTTCTGATGTTGTTATAGTTATAGGGAACACATAATATGTCATGGTTTACAAATCCGACCACTAGGGTCGCTGTAAGAATCAAACATGTTTGTTCCAATCAGAGGTGGTAAATGTACATTTTTTTTGCAAACCATTAATGCGCTGAAAATTTTGAGGTCCGCATACCACCAACAGTTTGTGTGTACAGTTCAAACGAACGCGGGGACAGAAAATAGAAAAATATTTTTTTTTCCTATTTCTGCCGACAGTTTCAAACAGTTTAGAAATGGTTTGTGACGGTTTTTGATAGCTTGATTAAAAACGCACTTATTTGGTTATTTTCGATTATAAGTTGTTAGTATTCATTCTTATGATTTGATTCCATATAATAAACATCATATGTATGCAGTAATAAGCCAACAATCAACGAAATTCTGAGTGACATAAATTAATATCGCAAAATTTTTTAAACCATCGGCTGGAGGCAGCAAAAATGTTTCGTCGCCTGGAGAAAACGGTACAGAAATGTCATATGAGATTTTTCCGTCGACGGTTCACTTTTGTGTGTGTTCAATTTGGTCGTAATGAAAAATGTCAAATATCAAAATGTAAATATCAAAATACAGTACATTTACCACCACTGGTTCCAATACCATATGGGCCACAACTTATTGATAGTTCTACTAGAGCACGGCAGGTTGTGAAAATTGAGTAGATATAGGTTTGAAATTGAGCAGAGGGAGTTATAAAGTAGTATTTCGAAGCAAGCACACAATCCTTTACCACCCTAACCCAATGCGGGGTAGGCAAGGCAAGAATCTAGGGATGTTGATATTGGATTCAGGAATGCTGTCTTTCATTGACCCCCACCCCGCCACCTTTTGCGTCCGCTACAGCACGAATAGTTCCACGTCCGTTACAACGAATTCCTAATCAGCGTGCCGAGGGAGAATCATCTTGGCTCGATCCAACTTCTTTTTGCTGGTAACCTCCGAAACGCCATGACCATACGTTTTAAGAAAGGCGTATAACCAAGCTCCTTGCTAAATATGGTGTGAACGGTCCCGATGGAAACGTTAAGATCAGCAGCCGTTTTCCGGATTTAGCGGTTCTTTTTGCGCCGAATTCGCCCCTTCACGACCTTTGTCTGACCCATGGCGTGCTCGCCAAACGCAGCCAACCAGGATCGCTCTGATCATCGATTGAGGTCCTGGTGTCACCTAATGAGTCGTTGTAGACGCAGTTCCGTTTAACCCCATGCAATTTCAGCAGCCGAAATATACTGCGGGGTCGCTCACGGATTCAAAAACGCGCTTGCTTACGATGTCCGATACTCTTTCTAGCTTGCACGTGCATAGTAAAAAAATCTCAGAATATTATATGTCCTCAGCCATATTTTGGTAACGATATGAATATGGCCAGTTTAAGGTAGAGCTCATATTCCAAAGCGGCTAGTTTGATCAAAAATCCTCAGAATATCCTCCGATGACCATGTTTTACCAAATATTGATGTTTGATATGGCACAAGAAATTTTTCGTAACATTTTGATTATGGCAAGGTTTCTGATGGAACTCGGATACCGAAGAACCGACCTAAGTGGCCAGACTGTTCAAAGTCCTCATTTTGTATCAATTTAACGTTGCCTGTTGAGAAAGTATATTGATAGTTCCGTATAGGGTAACGGCAGGCTTTGAAATTGAAAGATACAAGTATGAAAATGAGCGGAAGGCATTGAACGGTAATATCCGATCAGACACATAACCCTTTACCAAACTACCCAATGCAGGGTAGGCAAGGGGGAGGATACCCCCTTGACTGGTAAAAGGTTATGCAACCGATCGAGCTCTTATACTACCTATTGCGTTTAGCTGGTTCTAGCGATTTGTCCCTCTCCCAATACTGCCTAGCACGGGTGAGAAATTATCTCCCGCTGTTGGGTTGTATCTAGCCGGTGCCGGTGGTGTTGTGGTAAACGTGACTGCTACTTGGAACCGATTCAATCGCAGTCGAGGTCAGTGGGATTTTTCTGAGGCTAAAAAATCTCTGGACAGTAGGAGGAAGTAAAAACTGTTGGTCCCGGTTCATATGTTGATGAATGCAATATGTAGGGTCCAGATGGTGAAGTCGGTGGTTGGCACCACGTGAGGAAATAGGAAGACGAAAAAAAAACGAATTAAAAAATGTTATATCTGATTTATTTCGATATATTATGTTATAAAGGGTGTCCTACATAAAATTTCATCACGGAAAAAACGCAGTACAAAATTACCCATAAAATAGAAGTAGTTAAGAGTATTTTTTTCTCTCATCAGGATATCGGGAAATCGGTATCGTGCAGTCAACGGTGAGTCGTGTGATTAAACGTTACTACAAAACTCTGAGCATCGAACGAAAGGAGAAATGCGGTCAGAATGGATGATCTATTAGTAATCAAGATCAAAAGCGTGTCGTATAAGCGCTTAAGTGGAATCCAAATGCTTCGGTCAGGGATGTAGCCAAAATGTTGAATCTGTCCAAGTCTTTCGTTCAGAGAGCCAAGAACCGGGAGTGACGGCATACGTACAAAATGCAAAAGGTTCCAAAAGGCGGCAAAATACGGTGAGAAAATCACGGGCCTGGAAACTGACGAAGCCTCATTTTCTCATCATGGATGATGAAACTTACGGACTTCCGGCAGCTTCCGGGGCTACTATTCTTTAATGTTTCGGAGGAAACTTTCAAAATTTGCCAAGAAATACACGATTTTGTAAGCGATCTGGTCATTTGGCGAACGGAGCGCCCCGTTCGTCCCTACTGGGAGATCTACCAGTGTATATACAGAAGTGTCTGCTTTTCATGTTGAAGCAACACGAAGGTCCTACGATCTTCTGGCTGGATCTAGGCCCACTATTCAAATATTGTCCTGGAGTTGTACGAAGTCAACGGGGTCATTTTCGTACCCAAGGACATGCCCTCCCAACGCACTGGAACTAAGGTCTATCGAAAAATACTGGGCTATTACAAATCAGGCACTACGGAAGCATCCCAATTAGGTCAAATTTGAGCAACACATGTAGAAAAAGTGAGTTTCCTTACAGAAGAAGCTGCAGCCAGATGTTAAACACCTAATCAGTGGAGTGAAGTGTAAGAGGCAAGCGTGCGGTAATGTTACTAGTTGGTAATATTTTATTGCTCGAAAGTTTGAAAAGGACCGGTCAAGTAGGTAATTTTCTACAGCGTTTTTTTCCGTGATGCAATTTGATGTGGGACACCCTTTATCGATTGGGCCGGAAGAATAACATTTGTTCATTTGATAATTACCATAACGTCGATGTTCAACACTTTCCAATAGGAATATTTTTCTTCCCTGAGCTGCCATTGTCCCTAGTAGCACTACTTGTTGCCATTCGGTTGAGATTACATAAATATGACTTGCTAAGGCATAATCAAGTTACTACAACTAATCATGAGCATAGTGTGCTACTTGGGGTTCGTATCTTTTGAATCTTTTTATAAATGTTTTTGTACAAAACGATTGAAATTTAAATGTATGATCGATTGTTTTGACTGCGCATACAAACTCAGTACATTGATTATTTTTTTTCTTCAATATATAATACTTTACGTGTTCACGTGTACATTTTGTATCCCCTTTACCCTCCCCGTGGACAAGCGAGAACATTTACGTACCCCCTACCCCCGCAAAATGTCTACGTAGTGTATGTTTCCTTATTTGTAGATGACCGTTTCTTTTGTTTTCTGGAGACCCTTTATCATTCTTCGATCTTAAGTCGTTTTGTTATATGTCTGCACATTAGGCCTTAAGGTGACCGTTTCAGCGGGGCGAAATCGTAAGTCTTTGAATTATTTGATAGGGACAATCTGCGAAAACAAAAATTTCACGCGCGACAGTTTCTAGCTATTATCAATACCTTTCATACACTCAGTAGCAAAAAAAAAGCCGAGCAAAATTTTCTTCCAAAAAACGCGTTGTTCAACATTCTGTAACTTTGTCAACTATCAATATATTTGGCTGAAATTTTGACAACGTTATAACTTATGTTTCGATCTTATGTGACCAAAATTTTATGTTGATAAAGTTTATAAACTTGAAGTTATCATAACATATGTGAAAAAGTCATTTTGGACATACCAATTTCAAAAAACCGTATTTCTGTGAAAAATTTAGGTAGCATATTAAAAATTTCTCCATGACTTAAAAAATACAAAGCCGAGGCGAATTCATCTTATTAATTCGGCCCAAACCTGTATGATGACAACGCTTCGGCTTTTTTTTTTTGCACCGATATTTCAGCATGGTCATAATTGGGTGAACAAGGAAAATACTCATGTTGGAGCCTCAACTTTGACGCCAGCTGTAGTCCAAACCACTTGATGGAAACAGTTCAAATTTGGTCGACATAAATTTCTGTATTGTTTTAAGTCATGGAGAAATTTTTAATATGCTACAAAAATTTTTCACAGAAATACGGTTTTTTGAAATTGGTATGTCCAAAATGACTTTTTTCACATATGTTATGATAACTTCAAGTTTATAGACTTTATCAACATAAAATTTTGGTCACATAAGGTCGAAACATTAGTTATAACGTTGTCAAAATTTCAGCTAAATATATTGATAATTGATAAAGTTACAAAAGGTAGAACACCGCGTTGTTTGGAAGAAAATTTTGCTCTGCTTTTTTTTGCTACTGAGTGCACTATACACAAAGAAATTTTGAAATATTTTGTTAATTTTGAGTCCTAGCATTGAATTTGTTCTGAGCATCAACCAATAAACAATTCACAATAACATTAACGTAATTGCCTCGATTTGTTGATGTTGATATAAATCAAAATAAATTCCATTAAAACAACATTCCATATGCGAAATACATTCCAAAGGCAACGCAATTCCACCTTTTGAAATAATAATAAATTAAATATTTAAAAACTTTCAATACTTCCCACGTGCACATATATCTCTTATGGGTATACAGTTGTAGTGGAAAACTATGAACTTGTTTTTAAAACACTAAAAAAAAAATCCCGCTTTACAAGTCACAAATGCAAAAACTGAATTAAATTCAACAACTCAGCAGAACGTAGCGCTGAGTTTAACAACATAATAAAAACCGAAATCCCGGTTGAACGTCCACTGGCACAGACAAGTGTGGTTGAAAAAAAGTATTCCTGAATCGAAAAGAGTGATTGACGTGGAATTGAAATTAATATAGGATGCAACCGCATGTGGACGTATCCGAACACACTGTTTGGTGTTTGGCCGGTTATTACTTTTCTGCATTGATGGGGAAAGCACCACATTTTAAACTTGTTCGTCAGGATTCTACCTATGAGCAACGAACATCCGCCAAAGCAAGAGTAAAGGTAGTCTTTCGATGATGCAGCATTCTCCACTGTTGGTTTTGGCAGAGCAATCTGGTTGAATGAGTTGTTTTTTGGGTAATTGTGGTCTGTGTATCTACAGCTAGTCAAAGCTTTGCTGTAACGGGCACATGTCAGAGGAACGTGTTCAAACATAATAAAATTTAAAAACAATTTTATTTTCCAGCTTCCATCAACTTTTTTAATAACTATATTCTGTTATAAAAATTAAAATTTGATTCAAGATTTGTCCAATTTTTCGTATGAATTACGGAATCATACAGCTTGCATTCTAAGATTATAATAAAGTAGCTTAATTTGATTTCTTTCACAAACCTACTTAGACCATCCCCACCGAGGGGTTTGTATCAGGGTAATATTTTGATGACTGAGAGTGTTCCTATTTTGATTTAGCCACCCACTTTCGCACCGGTCGTTCATAAAAAGGTAACACAATAAGACTCAAATTTATTCTCGCACCGGTTTCGTTTCGCTAAATATTTCGTGCAGTGTATTGTTTGAATACTCTTCCGTACAGGTTTTCGATGTTCTGTTTTTTTTTGTTTTCAAAAGATTGGATCTTAGGAAACATCCAGCCAAGCCCCAGCAAGGCACTTCGTTGTCTTGTTGCTTCCAATTCCTTCCGCGGGGTTTTGATGCACTATTTTTTTCACAACATATCACAATAAACGTGAATTTAGCAAATAAATCTTTAAAAACAAATCGGAAACACACAAATTGAAATGAAAGTCTTCCAGATGAAGATGTTGTTTTACCGTTTCAACTTGTTTTGCTCGGCTCGGTTGGGTCGGGTTGTCAAATTTACGAAGCAGCTGCTCACTGAGCGAGCAAATTGTCATTTTCCAACACGGTCACCAACCACCGGTGCGGTGTCGAATTATCAAACAGGGTAACAATTTACCTATATTACCGTATTGGTGCACTTGGTCTTAGTAACCTATATGGTAACTATTTTGGCCAAATACACACCACGTAAATGTTGCGATCATTTCTTGCGAGAGCCGCATGAATCGGAAAAGGCAATATTGTTTATCTTGATCCACAAAGCGCTCTAAAGACTGGACTCGGAAAAAATGAGACCCACAAAAATGATCACCAAAAATTCATTTTGAATCGGATTTCAGGGATTACATAACTATATATTAGCTATGTTTAAGCATTATTTATTTATTGAATTTCTACCCCCTAGCTGAATGCTCGTACATTTCTCTTAATACTGCTCATGAGATCTTGGGCGAGGCTTTGTCCATCTTCCTTACACAATTTCTCCCAGTTTTTGTTCAAAGCTTCATCGGTTTTGAATGTTTTTCCGCTTTTCTTCAACTTCTACTTCATTATCGCCCAAAAATTTTCGATCGTACGAAGTGCTAGTGTGGGTTCGCCTCTTTCGGGACCACATTAACGCCCTTCGCTTCGTACCAATCCATTACAGGCTTGGCGTAATGGCACGAAGCGAGATCAGGCCAGAACACCGCTTCTGCAAGCATTTCTCTCGATAAATCTGCCCGTTTATGGTGCCGGTGTAACGAACGGCTTGCTGTACCGTACGCACTTGCAGATCGCCTGCCATAAGAGGTACTTCTTCGCGAATTTGTTCATCTTTCTCTACGGGAACTTCCGGAACCTTTAAAAAACTCAAGGCCGGGGGTTTGTTTGGTGTCCGCCTTGATATATGTCTCGTCGCCCATGACGAGTCAGCCTGGCTTGACCAGCCACTCACGGTACAGCTGCCACGCACGTAATTTGGCCACCGTGTTTTGCTTGTCAGTCCGGTTTGGCGCCTTCCTGACCTTAAAAACACGTAGCCCAGCCCGCTTCATGATCTGCTGGACGAACCACTTCAACGAATAGACCTTTTTGGCCACATCTCGAGTGGAAAGGTTCGGGTTATTTGTAAGGTACTGCCGTATCTTCCGCGCCTTGTCTAGGTATTCCGTTTTCGGTTTTCGGCCGCTTCCATGGTCTTTGTCTCCTGGAACAGCTTCACAGCTTCACAGCGCGGGACACGGTGAAATGGTGGATTTCAAGCCTTTTGTCGATCCATCTGTGCGACTGACCAGGATTATCGATTACCGCGCCCAAGATTTACTGGCGTAGCTCTTCTTGTTTCGAATGCATCTTGAAGACTACTTGACAAATCGTAATTTTGCACACATAAACATAACACTCTAAACTAGTATTACCCAAAATTTTATTAATTTTTACCAACGGAATAAAAAGTAACACCCATAACAAAGTGTCGCATTTTTTCCAAGTCCAATCTTTATAAAGTAAACGAAGCCATGCAAGTGTGTTGCGACCGATTGTATGCCAAAAGATTACTTGAAAACAGGTTCCTATTAGTGCCTCGATAATTGAAGCAACCGTAGTATCTTTATTCAGTCATGAATAAATGAACTGATGAACGTATGTCTGTCCAATGTGTAAAATCAATTTTTGGTGATACTATAAGCTTTTGGACCGAAGATGGCGCCGAAAGAAGAGCAAGTGCGGCAAGCAAGTGTATGCGGTCGCAATGAAAATCGTTCAAGGCGAAAGTTGTACCGAACCGTAATGGCTAAAACCCGGGCTCGTAAGTTGTATCGCGAATACTTGACGAAGTTTTCCTTGGTGATAATGGACGATGAAACTTATGTGCTGGAAGACATTAAGCAGCTTCCCGGAATGTCTTATTAAACTGCCATGCGAAGGAACGGAGTAGCGGTGCATTTTAATAAGTTTCGCAAAGAATATTTAGTTTGGCAGGCAATACGCAGCTGTGGTCGAGCAAACCAAAGCTTCATCACTACCTGACCGATAAACATGGAAATATACCGCGAAGAATGCCGATAGAAGTGATTGTTACCATTCCTACGCAGCCAAAACACTCCCTCGCTATTCTGGCATGATTTTGCATATTGTGACTACACCAAAGATGTTTTGGAACGGTATATAGCGAATGGAGTCCATGTTGTACCGAAAGAGGCGATTTCATCCAAGAGAGAACTCTCTCAATATAAACAACAAGCTACCACTATGGAAAAAAATAGAAATACTTGGGCAAAAGCAGCTAAATCGGTTGCAGAAAAGTTTCCACAGACCCTTATGGCTGGAGTAAACTCAAAAGTTCGTAGTTTCTTCATGCAGCCCAGTTTTCTTAACTGTTATTAGTTTTAAGATGACTAATAATGCACAATTAAATGAATAAAAAATGCATCTTGGATTACACTAACAGCAGATGTGTTTTATTCCAATCTTAATCTATCCAAATTTTATCGCGAACAAGCTATAGCTCGCAGTATATTTATTGGAATATGCTGTTTACGTGTGATAATCGTTTCATACAAGGCAGGTGATTCGGATGGAGAGAGTTCAGCGTATATTCATCCTTTATGCCCTTCGTTAATTGCCTTGATCGGATCCAGCAAACTTACCAGATTACTAAAAGTTTAGACTACTTTAGACGCATTGCCTTAGAGACACTTCCTTCCAGGCGGACAAATCTACAGAGACTTTTAATTTTTGATTTGATACAAGGAAATCTCGACTGTTCATCGTTATTGGCCAACGTCTCGTTTTGCGCACCTTTCTAACATTTTTTCCATTTTTCAATGCCATAGAACTTTCAATGGGTTAATTGACCTGTTACATAGATGTAACCGTGCAATAGTGTATTAGGACTTTAGCATAAGATAGTCATAGTAATTATTTTAAAAGAAAATTCAAGACGGTGGTAAATAGATAAATTTAATACAGGTGGAACACCGCTTCCCCCACTTTCCCTAAATTTTACAACACAAAAAAGCAAACTCGCATGGAGCTCTGGGTCTAAAAATCTCTGTTGAACCGGTCGTAGCATATAAGGCTGCACAGAAAAAAAATAATTAATTTTAACATGCGCGTAAATTTTTCCCTCGTTTAATTCCAAGCCAAAGGAGGCGTAAACAACGCAATTGGTTGTAGTCCTTGGTGCGCCATACAACAATGTTTGCAATCTTTCATACAACAGGCCTAATTCAGGCGTTATCTGGCTCAACTCACCAAGCGAACCAATATGATAGAATATGCATCCTCTTATCAACAAAGGAATGTTAACCTGGAACTGGACCTTTCACCTCTTTTTTTGTTACTATTCAATGTTATATTTATTCATTTTAATCTATTTTTATTCATTTATCAAAATTAGGTTTTAAACAATAAACTTTTCACTGGTATTCAGTACACAGCTAAAAAGAAACACTGAATTTTAAGCGTTATCCAATGCACGTAAATGGAATGCTAGATTTAATAGAAAATAATGGGATATTACATGTAAATTTAAGCCAGATCACGCCTGAATATAGCATTTTGTGTAAAAGATTGCGAACATTGTTGAATGAAATATTGCAAACAACTTCTTGTTTACGCCACCTTTGGCTTGAAGTTAAACGAGGGGAAATTGTACGCGCCTGTTAAAATTCATTATTTTTTTCTGTGTACCATCATCGGCATAAACATTTGATCAAGAATTGAGCAAAATCAACTCCAAGCCAGCATTTGTAACAGTTCACAACTCAGAGTTTTGATTTTTTATATTTTTCGCTTCAATAACAAAACATGCAAGCCTAATTGTAACTGATTTTTAATAAAAGAACACAAAAACAAATGTCTAGATTAAAATTTGATTTTTCAATTCCTTCACTGGATTCCTTTAATTCAGAGTGTGAAAAAGAAAGGAATCATCATATGATAAAATTAAAATTATGTATTCCTGGAGGATGCTGCCACCTACCGTAATTTAGGATACTCGACTTTAGAATCATCTGCAACTATCGGGTTTCTTTTTCTTTTTTTGACGATGTGTTGGTTGGATAAGATTTATTGGTGTGTTGAACATAGTTTTCACTAGCTGATGGCACATTTTATTATACTGTTTTAGAGAAGCTTCGAAAATTAATTCAGTTTACTCCAGAATATAAAGAGAAAACCGAAGAAAAGAATCGATCATTCTAGATAGGCCCATGTGATTCTGAACGCTAGATTGCTAGTGACGCCTTGCTAGTCAACCGTTTATAACTCGAAACGAGACGCAGTTAAAATTATATGATCAAAAGTTTTCTCTCTCACACAAAAGTATCCGGAAATATTGCGAACAAGATATAAACAGATTCTGGAAACTTTTTAAGCCTCTCCATTTTTTTAAATCTAATTTCTTTTTTTTGCCACACAATCATTAAAATAAAATTCTAGTCTAGTTCTTAAAGCTGCCTTCTCTTAATTATGCATAACAACTCAATAGAATTTCGCGAATGGAAAATGTCCGTCGCTGGCAAACAATTAAAAGTTGTATATTTCCCAGTTCCCTATTGTCAAGCAAAATACCAGCACTTCAACCGTAGCTTGTAGCAGGAAGGAAGAGAAGCGTCAAGCACATTTTTTTTCCAACGAACCTAACAATGGTGAAATGCGCAGTCAATTTTGAATGAGAAAGCCGTTAATGCTATTTCCCGTGAGGCAAAATTAAAATGATTTATTCTAGACGGGATCCCCGAACGTGTTGCAATATTTCCACATCTTTTCCACAATCCCTAATGTGGCATCATTGTGATGGTTACCGTTGAATGACGCTATTGTTGAAAGTCTTTGTTAGCTCTAATTATGCTATGTAGGCCGTAATTGTCCTGGTGGGATTTTACCCCCGGTCTCCTTCAGTCAAGTGATTTCGAATGACAGAGAGATAGTTAGCCGTTGAAGGCTAACAGGTATGAAAATGTCAACAAGCATTCATACAATGACCTTGGGCAATGGGATTTCCTGTTAATAAATTTTGGCAATGGCTCGAAGCCAACTCCATCTGATGAATTGAGACTGATGATTTCAGCTTCCGATAATGGTTGCAAGCGATGTGTGTCGCGTCGCGTCGTCATCCCGTCTGGCTGCCTGAACCGGGGCCTCTATTCGAAAGCCGAAATGATGATCTCTTTTGTATGACAGCTTGCATGTGGAAGTTGTTCGTCTCAGCTCGGATTACTTGATGAGGCCCTGGGATTATCGCAAAAAATATTGCCGCCACGGTTGTTTCTTTATACGCCTATGGGACTGGAACGACATCCGTCGAAAAAGAGAGAGAGAGAGAGTCAGAGTGTGATGTTCTTGATTGAAATGTTGTGCACGTCACATTTCTGACTTGTATACTTGTATACATTTGCCCACAGGCTTGTCCATCTTTCACAACATGTAATTGTGTATTTTGAAGAAGCCAACCGAGCAACAATGTGTTGACGTTACATACCATAGCTGCATTTATATGAAAGTGACTCAATGGAAGCTGGCGTCACATAATATGCGATGGTTTGTTTTTTGTTGATTATTTACTAAGCAACTGGAAAAATCTCTTCCAATTAACTTTATTTAATAAACTGCTGAATATACAAGTGTTGACTCTGTTAACATTTTTATGTTATCATTGTGAAATGATGGCAAAATTTTCAACTCGGTCTTTACACTACTTTTGCGTGGGTCACAACCGAAGCCGTCATCGATTTTTTCACCAAACCTGACTTTAAAATCCTGACGAGCTGATCAACAAATTCCATAAGAATGTTTAGGATAAAATTTTAGTTAGAAGATAGCTTTCCAGAAAAATTATGAGAGTGAAATCAACATGAAATTTAAATCAACGTAACGACAGATCTCAGAATAATTCTTAGATTGAATGAATTTCGCCGCTAAACTAGGGTTTACAACTTTCTCTTGAGCTCACAGAAATTACTAGGCACCGGCTCAACATGGCATTGCTTTAAACGTCGCGTCCTGGAGTAAATCAAGTACGTTGGACAACCAACAAACGAAATATATTGTAAGCAATTGATTTAGCTGAACTGCAATACGGCTAATCTACCATTCGTATACATATCTAGTGTATGGGGTAGGTTAGGTTCGTTGTAGTTTCTAGTTTTACACTGTTGATTAGTTGCACATAGTAGATTAGGTTAGTTGCTGGCGCTGGAGAGCACTCTAGAGGGTGAATTTGCAAGCAGCCGATGGCCAAATAGACGATGGTTTAGTTGTCTGAACTGTCAGTTGACACAGCCAGTGGAGAATGCTTAGTCAGCCAGTTTTGTTTAATTTTTGAGATTTTTCTATGGGCTTTTGCTTGATCTAATGATCTAACTTAATGTGAATAGTAAAATTTTCAATGTGACCTCTAGGCACACGATCCTCTGTAGCAGGTGGAAAAACTACTTGATGTGATATTCCCACAATGCAACTGTCTCCTAGCTTCGGGTGTTGACCAAAAATCCCGCCTTCCAGTTCAGTGCAAGGGTTTTATCGCAATACAATCTGAATAGGACCAAAGTCCAAGTGTTACATGAAATGGAAAACAGGGTAAGGGGATGTAATGTTAGCCTAGCTCCTTCATTCGGCCTATGTACTAAATGTGTCATTAATTTAGCGAGAATCAACAAAATCATGTTGCTGTTAGGATGACCGGTGTAATCCGAAGCAGTTGAGATAATATTAATCAACTTATAGTTGTTCACTTTCACGTAATTTTCGATTTCATGAACTTTTGGGGCATCTTGATTTCACAGGCTAAGCTGAACTGATGATCTACACGATTTTCATGTGACCTAAATTTGGCTTAATTGAATCGATAAAGCAAGTAACGCAGTCTGGATGTGCAGTAAACAGTTACACGTTACAAAGTAAGTTTTCACATAGCTAAATTAACAATGGTTTTTCAAGAAAATCGTAGACCCAATGCTGAGGACATATCTTCTTGTATGTTCCCATCTATGGCCTGTTGTATCAATAAAGTAGTAAAAACGTTGTTATTGGTAAAAGTTCCATTGGAAATGCATGAATATGCTGTTTTTTATATTCAAGCTGCTCATCTAAACACAAACCGATGGAACAAAAGCATTGCATAGTGGATTATAATGTTTTCATTATTAAATGTATGATACGATGTATGATATGTACTACCACCCATTGTAGCACGGAAACTACGTCCGACAGTAATAGGCTCTCCTCTCTGTTAGACTTGATCAAGCTTTAATAACCACTGATTATCCTAGTCATGTCGTTGTATGAAGGGCCAAAAAGGGGTTGGATGGATCGATAGGCAACATCACTTATACGTATCCACAGGGATACAAAAAATCTCCTTCCAACAACAAGACTGAACAATTGGTCACAAGAGCAAGCTATCTAACATGAGGATGCCCCAATGGGCGGGGAGAAGAGCCCGCCCTTTTTTCACAAACTGTTAGCAATGGGGAGTTGGCATTTCCACTCTCCCCATCCAGAGTGCTTCAATCGGGTGCTCTGATGGTCCCTCCCGTTCCCATGAAATATTTATGTTATAGTGTATATATTTATGTGAATGAAAAATAATACAATCATTCATATCTATTATATACGATCTCCATTCGGTTGATCCTGAAATGCAAGAAATGTAGTCAAGTGTTTTAGTGTAGAGTTCCGTGGTTCGCGCTTGAGCGCGTTTTCGTTCGTTTTCACTGATAGCAGCATTTCACCAAAATCTTGATTTGTGGTATCCCGAAAAAGTTTGTTAAATTTTACAGAACTAACATTTATACATTTTAATTTACTGTTGCCATGGTCACTATTTGCAGCTTGATGTTGATTTTATAACATGAATCCGCTTTTATTTTTGCTGGCCTAATAGTTATTGCTCCTGTTTTGGGAAAGCAGGGAAGATTTAATTGACAGAAAGTTACAGACAAATGGACATAAAAAACAATAAGCAATGGTTAAATCATCTATGAAGTAAAATCGATAAAACAATATCATCAAATATGATATTGTGAGTTATGGTACAATAATGCCAAAAATTGAACTGCAACATCAGACACTAGCCGAATGGCAAACAGCGCTGCACGAATCAAACCAGCTCAGATTTGGAAGAAGGTCTATTCGCAAACAGGAAATGAAAAACACATTAGGTAATAAGTACAAAATCCTACCATAGATTCCGTTGCAGCTTCTTTTAATCAAGGTACTAAATACTTCTCAATCATAATGATAATTCGACATAAAGAACAAAATAATTAAAAGTATATATAACCTTTAAGGTGTATATATATATACAACCTTTAAATTGTAACAAACAAATATTTATCTTAGAATATAAATCACGAAAACACAAGTAACGATAAAAATGATAATAATGATGACAAAGATGATAGAGATGAATGATAATGGCTATGAATAAACAATGTCCTATAAGATAAAATATAATGTGAGGGTATATTGTAATATGAACTGAAAATTACATGTGTGCCGACTGCTGTTTTGTTGCAATTGTAGACAAACTTGCGCGTCCATTTGAATCAGAAAATTCAGGCAATGTATGACCGCCATGAAAAAAAAAGAATTTTTAATGTTAAATTATTTTATAATACCTAACGACCTGGAAGACCTGAAAGATATGAAAATGGAAAATTATGATATGATGTACCAGTCGCACCCCCTCACTTCGCTATTGTCGGATTGACAAAGTTGCCCAGGCTACGCCAACCAGCGTCTCCATGTTTCAGCTGGCAGTCTTTTGTGATCATATGACTCGTGGAGGCGTGAGGTAGGAACTTGTGAGGACCAGAAGTCGGTCGCACCCTCCTTAGACATTGTCAACTCACCATTTGAAGCCCATAATGTTTTAATTATTAAATGGCTGATAAATCATGTATGACCATCACTTAAGTGTTTCGAAGCTGTTTTACTTTAGTTTGTTTTGTGAAATGTTGTATTAAGTAAATCAACTAGAGCAATGCCTTAATTCATAAAATAAGAAAATAAAACCGTACAAAGACTGCATCTAGTAATAAATCCATCGAATGGAACGAAGTTGCATCCATGAATAGACCCAATTTAGTGCCTATAGACCGACATTAAATCCATATTCCTCGAATGTTTCTGACTTTATAAAAAGAGTTGTGTAACTTTTCGTGATACATACTACCAAATGTCTTATCAAACTAATCTTCAGAAGTGTCTAACTAGTTGAATCAATTTTGATAATCGATGTTGATTCATAATTCGAATTAAGTACATGTTCCTTGAAAAAAATTCTGTTTTAGTAAATGGAGAGTTTATGTAATTTTTGAATACACTCTTTGCAGTTCAAAACCGGATACTTACCACAAACGCCAATGGGTACTGCTCAATCGAACAAAGTTAGTATTTCCCTATCACAGACTTCAAATTTAAGTAAGGGAGACTTCAAATTTAAGCATATAAGAGCAGTGAGCGATGTTAAACGGGCACACACTTAGGGTATCCTGTCGGTTTCTGGGATCGGCCTACTTGGTTTACGCGCACCACCGAGGAGGTGTTGGTGCTGTTGGCACCTTTGCCGCCGTTGCCACTTTTGCCACCCTTGGTGCCGGGGTCACTCACTTCACGCCCTGCAGGACGTGCGGTTGAAATTACCAGTTCCGACACCAAGCTCACATATGTCTCTGGGCGCATAGGACCGTCAGACACCAGCCGCCTATCTGAACCGGTGCGGTTTCCCCCGGAGACTGCCTTGCACGCTTCGACGTTCCTGTCACCATGGTAGGTGGGGCGGGATTTCGCGCTCCGTGTACTTGCAGACGGACTCCCTGGTCTTTTCCGCTGCAACTAGCCTTGCCATTTCCCTGGCACATTGGTCAGCTAGAGGCTTAGCCTCTAATTTGTCCTTCTCACAATATGCCGCCTGAACGGACCTACAGCTGCAGTAAGCAGGGATGCCAGATATACAGACATGTCTGTATTTATACAGACAGTTGATCATGCATACAGACATCATACAGATTACAGACATTATACAGACATTTGGAAAATGTTACAGACATATACAGACATTCATTTCGGCGAACGTCCAGATTAAAAAAAACGAGGCGGTAGGGAAAATCAGTAAGCAATGACAGTTTGAAGTTTAACCAGTTTGTTGGCGTAAACAAAAACCAGTGAGGGTTGTAGAAATATAAGTATGTGTCCGGCTATTTTCTAGGGCTGTTTTCACTGATTAGATCCGGCCATCATAACCGGTGGTGGCAACGTGCTGGTAAAAATTGGTGGTTGTTCAAACCATTTAATTTTATAATCAATAAGTCAACTGATACCAGTGCCATGAAAACATTGGTCTTAGTAGCAAGGACTTTCTATTGGAATCAATTAACCGTCTATTCGAGCTTGTTTTTATCACGTAATCGAGCTTGCTGTACCGGATGCTACTACGATACATAGTGTCATTATTATCAAATTTGATTAAGAATTGATTTTGTAAAAAAAAGAAGCCCTATTAGGGCCTATATGTTGCCATTAAGTTGAGAAAACATAAATGTGCCTTGGTTAGTCATAATCAAGATGCTGCAACTAATTATGATCGTGGTGTGCTACTTTGGAGTGTTATGCACGGTGGTAAGCATGTTACACATTCATGTAAGAATATTCCATTTGGTGTAAAATGGATGTGACGGGAAATACTTAGGTTACTTAACAATAGTCTTTTAAATCAGCAGAGTTCAACGAACTGCAGCACCTAACAGAGCTGAAACCTTTAAACATTTTATATCCATCCACGATCCGATGGCTTCCTTTAGAACAAGTTTTTAAGCGTGTTCTTGAAGGTGGAAGTCTTGAAAGTATAGGCAAGCAGGATGAAAAAATAAAGGAAGTTTACGAGCGTCTCAGCAATCCATCAAACTAGGCCGCAATCTTACCAAAAAACAACCAGTTAAATCAACTTTTTCAATCTGAACGCAGTGGGCAAAAATGGATCCAAAATCCCATTAATTTAGACGGCGCAGGGTAGGAGTCCTGAAAAATAGCTTTTCTAATGGGAAAAAATGCGGGAAATAGAATGGTGTTGGTTTCATTTAGGGTTGACCACAGTAGGTGTCCCATTTTGCCCATTTCTCCCCTCATTTTGGATGCAAATTAGGTTTGTTACCCCAAAACAGAACTTGGTGCTATTATATTGCATCCAAATGCACTGTAAATTTGCAGAAAAACCTGAAAAACTGAATGGAACATATTTCACTTTGATCAGATGCCAGGAAGTGGTCCATATTGCCAATTTAACCCGATTCTCCCCTCATACTTGAATAAACTCATATACCATGCGGTTCTGAAGATCGGCGCTAGTAATATTACTCTCACTTGCACTGTTCTTACGTAAAACTGTCTGGAAGATCGAATGATGATGGTTTCGTTTAGGGTTGACCACAGTAAATTGTCCATTTTACCCGAATTCCCCTCATAATTTAATAATATCATTTAAATCATGCTGTTTTGAAGATCGGTGCTAGTAATATTGCTCGTACTTGCACTGTACCTATGTAAAAATGTCCGTAAAATTGAATGGTGATAGTTTTGTTTACGGTTGACCTCTGGAAATTGTCCATTATACCCAAATTCCCCTCATAATATAATAATATCATATAAATCATGCTATTTTGAAGATCCAATTGTAATGGCTTACTAGCTGAAGACAGAAACTAGTAAATTGATATTTTTGAAATTGGGTTGTCTTGAAACCAAGATATTTAAAAGAATTGACGAACCCAGGCTTTGTGAATCTGATCGCAATAATTTCTGCGAGTTAGAAAAACTGTACGAAGGTGTCGAATTGCGGGTTTTGATCAACGAATACACTAGAAGTGACAAGTTAAGCATGGAGCACTTTCATCAATTTCGACTAGAGATGATGAATTTTTACATGTGCTGACATCTGACTAAATCTGCTTGTCGGATAGAAAAATGATCAAATCCAGGTGATTCCAATTGGACTTATTGACATCATTTGCGATAACTGTCAAACTTGACGTTTCCGTTCCGTTTCCGTCTACACTGCGTTTGGGCCTTTAGCGTTAATTGATCCTGGCAATATCAGAGCAAAAGCCCATAAAACAATTTTTCAACTTATCAAACAATTTCAGAACATTATTGATGATGTTAAATCAATCGATGACGAGTTCCGGGAATTGAGATTTTCAATGGTGGATGTTCCAAAAATTCCAGACAAGCTTTTCTTTGTCTACGACAGTTCATTCCAGCAATATTGGCTGTACCACATTCGACGGCCACGGTCGAGCGATTGTTTTTAAATTTACAATACCTATAAAACCAATGCTCGCAATCACAATACCACATAAACCATGATAGGCATTTTGCCGGCTAAAGGGTACATAAGATCACAGAAAAAGTAAAACGGAATGGTTGAAATTTCATCTAATGTGAAATTTAAAACCAAATTTAATTTCCTCGACCCTTGGAATAAATTAATTTTGTCGTAGTAAAGTGAAGGTGAGTTGTTTCTCTAAATTTATGAATGAAAATAATAAACGGTTTGCCTAGAATTTTTCAAAACATTGAATCTAAAAGATCAAAATATTTTGCTTTCTCATATCTAGTGAATGAAAAACAACAAGTTGACATTTAAATATAATACTTCAAATTGAAATCTCTTCTGCGTAAGATTTTCGTTGATGCGATTTATACAAAACTTATTGCTACCTCAACTATGTTTACAAAATCGATAAATAGCGATTTTCAACCTTCTTTTCCATTGTAGTACCTTAAAACCAAAATTAAAACCCTTGCACAGACAACTACAGACATTTCCATGAGATTGACACAGACTTTTAAAAAAAGTATCTGGCATCCCTGGCAGTAAGCTATGTTTAGGGTTTTGCTGATGTTCCACGACTACCAACACTTTAGGAAGTGTATCATGCTTCCTCACCATGGCCCACATGAGCCCAGGCCCATCTATGGCCTCTCCAGTTTTACCGGAGGCCACTGCTTCCAAGACTGTCGCTTTCCGCACGTATCGGATGCGTCGTCAGATCCTGCCTTCTTGCCAGGTGGGGATCTCGTTAGTCCTATTTTGGCGAACGTGTTCGCTTCCTCCCTCTGTGCCGTTTCATTTGAAGCTTGCTCCATGCTGTTGGGCCTCCCTTCAGTCGTTATCGATAACCATGTGGAGTAGTCACCATAGTGATTCCATGGTTGTCTATGCAAGCTTGGAGACAAGCAGGGAGGCCATTCTTTGAGTACGCGGAGCATCAACCCAAATATAAGACGATTGTTCTTCAGAAGATTCTAAATATTTGTCGTTTGTAATATTGCATCACATTTCATCAGTTTTGTTGATACCTTGAAGTTAACGACTTCAGGCACAAATTTAGACATAATACCTTTGGCTTTCATAATTGATATGGTGATATTGTTTCTTAGAATATTAGGCGACTTCTCAGGTACGTAGGATGCGTTGAATAAATGAATCAAAAAGCTGGTAAGAAATGCAATCATTAAATGGAAATACTTTATATTTCTGCAACATTTCAAGAACATTCTCAAACTCACCAGTAGCTTCTTCGAAAGCTGTTATAGCAGGTTCGCCTTTATCCTCTTCAACTTCAGCGTTTTTTTTTCGAACATCTTCTAAAATTTGGATGACTTTGAGAAGCTCGTGTACGTTACATTGCCTTGGTATTCACTTCAAACATTTTCTGTATCTAGCTTAATTGCATTCTGCTTAATTTTGGAATTTTTTGCATTACTGTTAACAAACAAACAAAGTTTGTGTGCAAACTTTATAAATAAATTCCACTACGAGCCTGTGCAGAAACCGCATCAACTGCGGAATGCAGTGATAAGGTAGAATCCACATACTGATTACACAACACATGCTAAAGTGTACAGTACTTGCACCAACATGTTCGTTGTAGAGCCAAATTTACTAAAAATAAGCCAAAAAAGTTTTTGTGAATGCATACCTATGTACTTGCGAATTTATATTCTATCTGGCACCACTGCCGTTCAGTACATACAATGTAAAACCATGAGCAGGTTGTATTGCCTTCTGCCAGTAATATTTTTTTCTAGTTATAGTCTGTCTGCCTCTTTTGTATCGCGAATAAAAATTTAAAATTCATTCGTCGTTATTTACTCTGCCTCTGAAATCCTGAAAACGCAATATTTGGTGTCAGAAGTGGGATTCAGAGGCAAGTTTTCCGGTCGAAAGTAAAACGCGTTTGTTTCGATTCTGCGAAACACACAATAGTGACCCAGGAGACAATGGAAACTCTAACGCGGCTGCAAACTGATGACTTGGAAATCCTCCAAAGTCCAAAGTGCTCTAAAGTCTGCAGAGCAGTCAAAGCGGACTTACCAGAACCAATCCACCTTGCAGGTACAATCGGAGGAACCAACCATACTGCCGTGGACGTCGTGCAGCCGTTGGGCAAAATTCTGTTCCGTCACCACGTGGTAAACCTGGCAGTGATCGACGTCATCATCGACGGACGCAAGCTGTATGCTCGGAAATGGCCACCGGAGCTTCTTGTGGAATCATCAGTTAAGCTACACTACGGAAAATCAAACCCTCCTTCACACTACTACAAACAGATCGTTAGTTCTCCAGTTACACTGGTCACAAAATTCAGTGTTTGGGTCGTCTGCCAGTCAACGTTAGCATCACTGCCGTTCAGTACATAAAAAGTAAAACCATGAGCCGGTTTTATCGTCTTTTGTCAGTCTTTTCTAGTTTTAGTCAGTCAGACTATTTTGTATCGGGAATAAAAGTTTAAACTACATTCGTCGTTATTTCCTCTGCTCTGAAATCCTGAAAATGCAATACAAGTCATTGTCCGGGAATGCAAACGGTGCTTTTTTTCTTTCATATAAACCTGACACTCTAGCAGAGTTATTTTTTGGCAACAAGAGATCAGTTTTGACAGATACTTTCTCTCGAATCCGTTGATTAACGACAGAGAGATTTCCAAACATAATCAATCCTTTTAGAAAATTCAAGTTTAAGTAAAAACTCACGAAACGAAACAGAGTCCATGTGTATTGTCAGCTACTTATAAGCTAATTGCAATGGGCAATAATCTTGAAATGTCATGACAGAATGAAGACGAGCACTGTTTTCTAATGAAGGAAATGCATGAAAAATGATGCTCATTCGAGAATCTGCCATATAAGATTGAAGGGCAAATTTTGAAAGGTTCCATATGAATCTAAACCGGACATCCTTCCTCCAACTGCCACAACCAATGATTCCTGATGTATGAAAACGTACGTGCGCCCATTAATAGAAAAGCAAGCACGATTGATTCTGAGACCTCTCTTCACCTCTGGTCAAAGGCCAAATAAAGCAAAAGCAAGCATCCACAGTCAATTCGAAGATGGATTTACCCGGACAAGAAACCAGGAATCATCAAATAAGAAGCATCAAAGGTTGCTTCCTTAGCCATGTCGAAGTTTCTTTTGAGTGGACTTTTTTCTATCTTCATCTTTCTATGTAGGTCTTCTTGTTATTTTCAAATCATACCACTCCGAAAGAGGCAAAGATTGATTTCCTTGATTTTTTTTTCTTTTATTAAATATTATTTGAACGAGCTTTAGACGAGGATGCCATCAAGCAGTGTTGTAAAAAGTTCGTAATGTCTCACGTTGTTTGCCAAAGAAAAAGTTCACCAATCATCGGGAATTTCATCGAAACCTATTTCCTCACTGCCATCAAGAATTTCTTTAGGTAAGGTAGGGAGACCAGTCCATTTTGTACTCTTGATGTTTAATGGTCCCTAGTAGCTTCCGCTCCTTTCACTATAACAATTCTGTTCTGTTCTATGTGCGAAAATCGTAGCACCAACACTGAGCCAGCAATGATGTGTGGTGGATTATCAAAGTATATATGTTGCGAAAACGAAAGCATACGTCCATTTTCTCCCATTTTCTTAAGAAGTGCATGCAGGTCCATTCTACCCTTTCTGTAACCCGGTAAGAGTAGCAAGCAAAACACAGATAGTCCTTCAAAATGGCACTCAAAAGAAAAACCGAGAAAACGACGAAATGATAGGATATTTTCTTTATTTCAATTCATCGCCTCTGTCGACGTGGCATTTTGTTTTCAACTGATTCGGTATCGCTGTCCTTTTCAGGCCCATATCGTAAATACCGAGATAAAACTTTTCTGTGCTACATAACTTCCATTTCCGCAGACATTTCGATGGCTTCGTCTTTCTTAATCAGAAATGGAATGTTTCACACGACGAGGGCGGCGGAAGAAACAAGCTTCTCGAACGAAGACGACGGACTCGAAATGTAGCCGCTTAATGTTAAACCAAAGGAAGTTAAACTGTTGTGTAGTTCTCGGTATCGAATTAAGGAATCAGTAACGAAGTGAAGATAATATGGGGAACGGGGTGGGAGCAGAATTCTTCACCCCGGAACCGTCAACGATGAGCTTAACGTCTTCAAAAGCATGACTTCTATGGGAACGTTCATTAATTACGTCACGCAAAAATTGACTTTTTTTTAACCCCCCCCCCCCCCCTTGTCACGTCTTTTGTATGGACCTCCAATTTTTTTTGGTATGGATCGTCACGTTTTCTCAAACCCCCCCTCCCCCCTTACTGCGTGACATAATTAATGAACCTTCCCTATGACAAAACTGTAAGTTAGTGGGGGATGAAGTTTAAAATGCGCCAGCAGGGTAAGGGGCACTACATTTGTAACTGATTTTTATTATTAGAATTTATTACAGATGGTTGGATTAAATTTCTAGATAAGAAATAGACATTTGAGAAACAAATCTAATAAAAGATCAACGATGCAACTGTAGGGTTGACAGAGCTCCGGATTGTGTGTCAACGTGTGTCATTCCCAATGAGTAAACATGTAGAATTTTATAGATTTTGGCTCGTTGAATCCAAAGATGGGCACAGAAATGTAAGACGTCCATTTTTTGTGAAAAATGAGATTTAAAACCACAAAAACGCGTATTTCTGTCAAAATATAATTAACCTGTTCAACAACTAGAATATTGGCTCAGTCCATCGAATGTTGGGCTCGTGTTTTATGGAATGGACCTCTCTAAATCCACTTGTGAACACATTTTTTTCCTAACACGTAAGATTGGTGAGAAACACGAATTTTTATTTATAAAAATACAAATTTTCATTGAATTTAGACTTACTGTTTTGAAAAGCTGGATTTTAGTTCCGCCCTTTAAATGTTGAACTTGGATTTTATAGAATTGGGCTCCCTGCACAGAAAAAAACTAATGAATTCCCTCTTTTAATTTTAAGCCAAAGGAAGCGTAAATAACGAAATTGTTTGCAACTAGCCATGCAAGAATGTTTGCAATCTTGCATACAACAGACTAGATTCAGGCGTTATTTTCCTTAATTTCAATAAAATATCCCATTATTTTCTGCCAAATCAAGCGTTTTCTTTGTGTGCATTAGCTAACGCAGAAAATAACATTACATTAAATTAAATTGTGTGATTCAATGCCAATTCCAATGTCTCCATATATTGCTGAACGTTCAGAAGAGTCGGATTCAGAATAAGACGAATTTGGGCAAAAGTATCAGGATGATCCGGGTTTTTTACCACCGGGACCTAAAGAACCACATTCCTTAACCAAGGAAGCTGAACGATTTGGTTCGAGATTTGGAGCTACTCTAGACAAAAGCGCAGCTGCTCATCAAGGCTTAGTCAGTGGAAAAAGATGTAAAGTTATCATATTACCGGGAGAAACATTCAGATAAAATTCAATATTTTTCGATGGACAGGAAACTTTTCTTTTGCATCTGTTTCGAAGGTATAACCGAAGAGCTACAGTTAGAATATCGAGCAACTGACTGGAGGCTCTTCATTAACGTTTCAACTAAAAGCTTGAAAGCAATCTACACAATGGTAACAAATATTTTTCAGTGACAGTTGTTTTGTAGCTCACATGAATGAGACCCACACTCTGCAAAATAAACTTTTGATTTTGATAAGAATGCCTTATGATTATTTGCCATAAAAAATAATATAATTTTCATATATTTGCTTTGCCAATGATGTTGAAAAATAAAAATATAGAGCACCCTGAAATCGAACCTTAAACGGTGAGGTGGTTATGGGTCCAGTGACATTTCCACTAGTACAAATCAACACTTGTAATTAGGAAAGCTTAAAGGCATTCATGATCGTCGGGTGAAACATATTCCATTCATTAGTCAGCCTTATGAAATTCCAAAGCACCGTTCATAAGTTGAACCTTATGAAATTCATATGTTTATTTGCCTGAGTGTATTAGAACACTGGTCTTCTACGAGGCAACAAAAGCATTGTTATTTTTCTGCAAGAGACAAACATTACCACCACCAGCATTGGCTAGGACGTACCGAGATGGAAAGAAAAATGTGACAAATCTGCCTCTTGTAAACAAGGGCAGAATTCTCCTACCTCCATATTATATTAAGATTGGGATCGTTAAAATTTTCGTAAAAAAGTCGAATATCCAAGCAGCGAATTATTTTGTTGTGAGAATTAGTGCTAATTTTGTGATTAAGAGAAGCCAAACTGAAAGAATGAATGTAACGTACGAGCATGGAATGCGTTTCAAATACTGTGTTGTTAAGCAAAGTTTTCGAAAAGCTGATGCACAATGTCCTCTACACAGTAGCCGCACCATTAATTTCTGATAATCAACACGGCTTCATGAAACGTCGCTCAACAACAACAAACTTGATGTGCTACATTACCTCACTGTCACGATAAATTGAATTGGGAAGGCAAGTGGTGTATGTCGATTTTGCTAAAGCATTCGACACAGTTCCTCATATTTTGATCATTGACAAATTCAAACGCATCGGCTATCCTGACTGGCTGACGAAGTGGCTTTTCTTATATCTTTCTGGTCGCACAGCGCACGCAGTGGTAAATTCATCAAGTTCTCGTCAACTCAACATCTCGTCAAGAGTACCCCAACAATCATCGGTGTTGAATTAGAGCTTGTTCAAGCAAATTTGGAGAAGATATTCAGCTGTTTCTTCTAGAATAGGTAAATAGCTTCTCCAAATTTGTTTGAACAAGCTCTAATTCAACACCGATGTTTGTTGGGACCCCAAGGCAGCAGCCCGCTGTTTTTTTTTTAAATTTATTTATTAGAGTGGCTTTCAGCCACCTGGGCTGGTTCGCCACTTAGGCTCGCTGTTATTTATCATCTTCGTTAACGATTTGTGCTTGTGCCTCTCGTCGTTCAAACTATCGTTCGCCGATGATCTCAATTTTGTCGTGTACTATGTTCTCCACGCGACTGTTTCGCCTTACAAGAGGGTATTAACACATTGTTAATTTGGTGTAGCGACAATGGCATGCGTGTTAATAACGATAAATGCAAAGTTATATCCTTCACTCGCTCCAACAATCCCGCTCATCACCAGTACAGCATGGGGTCTGCGTATCTGGATCGTGTGCCTTCAATCTGCGACCTGGGAGTTACCAGTGATGCCAAGCTACAGTTCAATCAGCATGTGGGAATCACGACTGCTAAAGCCTTCTCAGTGTTAGGGTTAATCCGACGGCACGCCTCTGAGTTCAACGACATCTACGCTTTAAAATCACTCTATTGCAGTTTTGTACGGAGCATCCTCGAGTATGCGGCCCCCGTTTGGTCTCCTTATTATGTGGCACCCATCGTTTCCATTGAACGCGTACAGAAGAAGTTCGTTCGTTTCGCACTTCATTCACTTCCTTGGAATGACCCGAACAATCTCCCTCCGTACTCGGACCTTTGCAAAGTAATAAGTTTGGAACTACTGACTGTCAGGCGTGTTAAAATGCAGCGTCTGCTGGTTTTTGACATCCTAATCGGCGTTATTAACTTGAGCAGCTTTCACTGAACGTTCCTCCTCGTCCACTTCGAAATTATCCAATGCTTGCTGTTCCTAATCACAGCACTAACTATGGATATAATAATCCGTTAGATTCGAGCCTTCACACTTTTAATTCTTTATGTGACGAATTCGACTTCGATATATCCAAAAATGTTTTTAAAAGTAAGTAAAATTGTTTGGACTTTAAGTTATTGAAAACTTGTATTAAGTAGTTCAGTCTGTACGATAGTTTTTATCGAAGGCGGTGATAATAAATAAATAAATAATAAAAACGTTTGTGCTGACTTCCTGGTCAATGAAAAAAATTTCCGACTGACTGACTGACTGACTGACTGACTGACTGACTGACTGATGAACACCATCGTAGAAATTGCACCTATCCATCATAAGCTCAGGAATGAATGAACAATTTAATACGAAACGAGTGAAAGCTATTTGACCACAATAAATTTGCAGGGTGGTATTCATTGCTCAGGACTACATTGTTCAATTTCAAATAGGGCTGGAAAGTGGCTAAAAAGTAACTTTTTTCCTTTCACTGATGGGTAAGTTCAGCTTTTGTTGAATTAATTTATCGGTAGGTCAGTTGATATGTTTTTTCTTTTCTTTCTAATTCTATCTCACAGTTGTAGGTAGATTTTCGTGATCTTGCTTAGCAATGAGTTGATTGTGCTAGGGTAGGCTTCAACGATTTATCAATACCGCTCTCAATATTCAGAATTCAATTTTTTACTAACTCTGAAGTGAAATCCTTATTAAGGAATCTATTCGCTGGTTCGCTTTACAATTTCTGCAATGAAAAAAAAATCCACCGTTTTCTTAGATGAGCGTATTGCATCACATTCCCTTAGTTAGACAAATCGTAGAAATTGAGCCAAAAGCTGATAAATGGATAATACGTGTGTTTTGCTTATGGACCTTGAAAACGAAGCAAACGATCTAGAAAACTACTCTTCTTGTCGTCTATGGATTTCCGTTTATTTCTTAATTCATGTCCGAAAAAAATCAGATTTTTATTAGGCTTACGCTGTGCTTGAATAATGGAGATGAATTGGTGTACCAGAGGCTTGACGGACGCTTGTGGAGTTGGGTACAGGTGACTCGTGAGGTAGTAAGTGCTCTGAAGGACGTGGAGCAAGACAGGTAATTGTTACCCATAGTATCTACATGTATCTACGTTTTTAATAGGTTTGCGTCGACCATCAGTTGAATCGGTTGAATCGGTTGTGTCTATACGTTTTTCCATAATATTTTGTTATCGGGCGTAGCATTTTGTCTATTGTTTCGGTTGCATATTGTTCATTGCGCGAGTGATCGAGTAAGCATGAAAAGTCGTGGTTTGCAAATAAATCACTGTCCCATTTTGTACGGGACTCCAGCGGCAGCCGTACTGTTGGTGTAGATCGGTCCGAGTTAGCTCTCAGACGTTGAGATGAATTGCCTTGTTTTCCTAATGAAAAACCACTATCACTTTTTGTGAGTGGCCCCAATAGCATCCTTTCTGTTGGTTTAAACCGGTCAAAATCAGCATTTTAGCATTATTTAAAATCACTTTGTTTTCCCAATGCAAAACCATAATCACACTTTGTGAGTGGCCCCAATAGCATCCCTACTGTTGGTTTAAATCGGTTCAAATCGGCAATCACTCTTAATTTTGAAATATTTCACTTTACAGCCTATCGTTAACCAACCCTGCTGCTACCTAATCCAGTTATCCAATATCCCAGTGATTTCTCGTGGAAGTGCAGTGGATTCCGCGGCTTCCAATAAAGCGAGTATCATGTCAACATATTCCTACCCTTTCCTTACTTGACCTGCATTCGGACGGGGCCGGCGCCGGTATTGCTTTAGTTTGGGATCACCAGTTTTTACACATTCAAGATGTATGTTAGTCCCAAGCACCATCTGTTGGTTCTCTGTGTAATAACAGCTGATCTGGCAATAACGGAGTAGCAACCTCGGGCGGTCAATCATGCTCATGCTCAAGCTCAGGCTTACGCTGTGTTTGAAGATTAATGAATAGAAAAATATGTACTTTTTTCTTTCAAATGATAAACAATTAGACCTTCATTTGGGAATATATGTAGGGAAAAGGCATCTTGTTATATTGACATCATATGGTTTTATAATACCATCATACCCTAGCAGCACACTTATTGCAAAACAGTTGAAGATACTTGAATGCAACTCAATCAAGTCACAATCAAGTAACTGTAACCAATTATATCAGTTTTGTGTTGCTTGAGTAAAAACACTAAACTTCTTATACATGAAGTTTTGAATATATATATAGCACAAGCACAACATGAGATGGTTACACTTTTAATATTTAATAAAAATATTTGTAAAATAATACTTTTAGATAGTACTTTTAAAAAACAAGAAATTTGCATAATGTGCGTGTGTGTGTGTGTGTGTGTGTGTGTGTGTGTGTGTGTGTGTGTGTGTGTGTGTGTGTTTGTGTGTGTGTGTGTGCGCGCGTGTGTGTGTGTGTTAAACGTCACTAAAGTTAATAAGAGCAGAAGAGCGTCAATCACATCGTCATAATTCTACGTCTGACGGTAGTGCACTTTTGACGTGTTGCATCCTGTTTCTGACGGAAATCACAGTTCGATTTTCGTAAGTGGCGTATCGTTTACCGTGGCGTTTCATCGCAGTCGATCAACGGCCACGCACTATCAAGAAAAGAGTAAATTTTCCAGCATAAAATAATTTTAAAACCTGTATAAGGCAAGGTAAAATCTCATCAAATTGACAGGTCTGCTGTCCATAGGAATGTCTTTTTGCAAAGCTTTGACAGATAATCACTTGTTCCAATTGATCAATGTCGCCTCTTTTTCTAATACATAAATGCTATTTTAAAAATAATGACATTTATGAGACATTGATGCTAGTCCTAGGTCACCTTTGCGTACAACTCAAGGACAGCCTTATGTGTCCCTTCTGGTTGTTTTTACTTAAAGGTTTGTTTATGTGTACTGATTTGTGCTGCTTCCAGTTAACATTTTAAAATCATCTTAGCATATGAATGTGTTGAAACGTATTTTGTTTAGCACAAGACAATTGTGATTCCTTTATGGAGGTGTTTGTTTGAATTTTAAAAAATGTGATAACTTACCTAACTACAATAACATAAACCTAAATAACAAAGTCTCTGATGATCAATTTGGCAGTCTCTGAACTTTTGCAAGATTAAAACCTTTATCTAGCCGAGGGTCTGAAGACCAAGCAGGTGACAGATCTCAGTATTTCTTATTCTTGATGGGCTGTTCAGAATCATCAAGGAAGTGTCCGATGGTGACAATTTGCACAACTTTTCCAGATTCGTAAACCGTACTCTTCTACGGGAAGAATACTTTGTTTGTGAACCGCAAGTTGGTTCTTGGCCAATAGAATAGGCTGATAGATCGAAGTAAACCGCGCTAGAAATCTGACGTGTTGATTTTTCAGCAGCATTTTTTCCTCGAATTGAAAATAGTTTCATATTGATTTTTAACAGTTAAAAATGTGTTGTTAATGTATTTTGTGAAGTTAAGTCGACTAGTCGGTAGTGAGTGAGGTTTTGCAGCCGAAAATTTCAGTTGTCACTGAGCGAATACAACTCTCATCGCCGCCTCGAATTGAAAATGTGCGAGGGTGTGCCACCGGCTGCCTGGAAGACTATCTGGTTTTCATCGTTGGACGAAACTGTTAACGCTACCAGCGAACGAAGTTGCTACTGATTCCGAGCGTGCAAGCAGAAGAGCAGAAGAAGATCTCACGTGTCTGTCAGAGAACAGCGCTAGGAAACCTGAACATCATGATTAGCTAACGAATTTTTAGACAATTAAGAGGTGGTAAGTTCTCTCAAAACGCGGAGCGAAACAGGTAATTGTTATCCATTTTGTCCCTATATCACTTTATTATGAACCTAAATTAAATATAATTTAATCTTATTATGTATATATGATAGATATGATCACATCACTTATCAAGGTGAATCCTGATCCATCGAGCCCTACCCTAGCATAGAAAACCTTCCTGTGACCTTTGTGGGGATGCAGAGGTAAACACGGTCCCTAAACAGCAAAGGTCACACTAACTTTCCCTCCCTATTCCCACCTGAATGCAAGGACGTGGCCGGCGCCGTTATTGATTTTTAAAGAAATTGAATCACTGAAACGTGTACAGTGAGAATGGTCGGTTACTCCCAGCCCCATTCAATTGATTCATTGTGCAATTTCACTGATTCTGATCAATCACGGAGTAGCAACCATCGATACGTGCAGTCAGTCAAGCTAAGCTAAGCTAAGCTAATAGAATAGGCTTTCTATTGATCAGTGGATGGATAGTTCTTATCATAGTTGATGTTTTGTGAACATGCGATCGGAACAACTACCTGCTATCCGGATGATATCTTGGTAAACTACTTCCCCCAACCAATCGATTGGTGTTTCTGAGGTGAACTTCTGCATCCACTGGTGGAACGAGGCGAGGTGACTTGGAGTGCGGAAGTAGAATCGTCGCATTTTTACAGATATTCCAGATGGTAAAATAGTCGGATAGGACATCGAAGTCTTCCTAAAGTTTCCGAGTCAGATGACAAATCACCCGACCCTGGTAGATGATGGATGTGTCACCAGCAAACATCAACAAAACACCACCCGACAGGGTAGGAACATCTGAAGTGAATAGCTACCCAAGCAACCAATTATTAAAATTTTACATGAGATGAGTCGATTTAGTTGAAATTCAGTTTCAAGGAAGATTTGTGCTGAATAACAACACACATAACGTACAGGCTGAACTGAATTTTCTTTGAAGCGTCATTAACACCTAAAGCGACTTGATAGTTCAAGAAAAGTTTCTTGTTGCTATTCAGCTAAACCTTTAAGATCAAATGTTGTTAGCTGAGAACTTGCATGAACTTAAAAAATCGCTAACACAAAGTTCAATCACAGTAGTAACCGAAGTTTTAATCAGCGTAAAAGTTCACAATACATTGCTTGGGTAGCACCGTTGAATAGTATAGGGCCTACGAGGCTACCTTGAGAAACCCCATCATCAATGGTAAACATACTAGAGTGGGAATTGTTCAGGAAGACCTGAAATGACCAGCCCCAAAGATAGTTCAGTAATCGGCTGAAAATCAGTTTTTGAAACAACTTTGAGAATATGGACAAAAGGCCGGTGGGAGATAGCTTTTAGCTCTGGTAGGATCTTTGCCAGGCCTGCAAATAGGAATCCCGTTTTACAGCAATAGTTGGTCTTATGATGAGGTTGATAGGACCGTTGATATTGTCGCCTTGTCGAGTTACGGATACCGATAATATGTTTGGTTGTCCTCCAAGTTTCAGCTATTCACTTACCTGGTTTGTGGAAAGATTGTGTTGTCCGAGAGATCGCTTCCTCGATCAGGAATGGTGCACTTCGTAGTTAAAGCTGTCATCAGCTATCGGCGGAAACTGTTTCTAGTTGACTTGATGGCAGTGATGCCTGATGATAGAGTGCCGATAATGGTCTGAGCTGAGCTCCTCGAAACGACCGGCTGCGCATTGCTGTTGGTGATATAATAAGCTTTCCAGTTCAGGATGCTGATGGAGGTTTCACGGTCCATATTGATTGATGAAGTTCATAAGCACCATGTTGGTTACGTTTATTTGTTGCTTTTTGGTAAGGAAACGGCGCAGTTGTTGGGGTAGGTTCTGAATGCACTCCATCATTTGTTCCGATGCTTAGAGGTCATCATCAGACTGCTGGATTGCTCAGCTACTTGATGGATTTTTTCAAACTTCAGGATGGGAATGTTTAAATGATGGGGATGAGAGGACTGGTGCAAAACGATGCTGCACTGGTAAGTCGTTTTGTGGAACTGAAATGGCTAGTTTAATTCGAGAGGTGACAAGTTTGGGACATTGTACTGAAACAGCGGATAGCGGTCTTCCGTCACCGACGGAGGTTGTTGCCGTTGGTATCTACCGTTAGTTTTGGCCGTCGGAAGATTAGGATCTTTGCGGATTTCAGCTAACTTCGAGCACGAACGGTCCATATCCTCGTGATTTCCAACGCAGTTTGTGCACTTGATGTCGAAATTTTCATCCACCTGGGTGCTCGCAGCGGTTTCATGATTCTCAGCGCATTTCTCATTTCGTGGTTTCACGTGGCAGTTCCGTGAACCATGGCCGAATGAAAGGCACTTTCCGCACTGTATCATGTTATACTTCAGAAAACGGTAACGTTCCCAGTCAACATTGATTTTGCAGAGAGCTAGAGCTCTTATTTTCCGGAGAACCGATAGCCACCAGTAACCTAACGCTCGAATGGAAACACTTTTATCGGTTTCATGTGACCGATTTCAAACCGGTTAAAATTTCGTCAGACAAGTATTTCGGAAGACAACGGACAACCGTCTTAAGCGGTTTGCTCCCTGGAGCATCGTGGATATAAAACTCGAGCCTTTTCAATCTTAGATATTCGCCGAACTCATTGAAGTCATACTTTTTGTACTCGTGCTGCACAGCTTACAAAGCGGATGGATTGGAATTCCTGATCGCCACGATATCCTTGGTGGTTGTAAAAAGCGGTTGAATATTAACTTGTTTTCGCCACGATTAGAACTGTTGAATTTATTGTGGATTGAATGGATTAAAAAAAAACTATTCCTCTGTACATTAAAGCTCACAATAGACCTTTTGAGTTTTGGCCTGATTTGGCAAGCAGTCACTGCAGCGGAGAAATACTTCAGTGGTATCGTGACAACAGGGTATATTTTTTAGAAGAGGGCATCAATAAACCCAACTGCTCTCAATTTCGCCCAATTGAGAAATATTGATCAAGCGGAAGTGGTAAAAGAGAAAGAAAGGAAAAAAAGGTGGCTCGGGATGCAACGATGAAGAGATAGTGGAACAAAATTAGCCAACACAGTATCCAAAATATAATGTGTGCTATTCAATGAAAAGTTCGAGATTTTATAAAATCAAATCGGAATGTTTTTTCGTTATTTTTCCTTTAAAGTAGTGCATTCAGATATTACATGACTAAAGTTATACTTTGAGAAACGTACCTAAAATAAAAAAAAGCAGATAATAGTTTTGGAGTTTAGATTAAAAAAATGCGTGATGGGTCGTAAATTTTTTGGGTGGTACTCGAAAACAGAAGAACATCATCATAGAAATTGCACTTATGCATAATAAGCTCAAGACTTAATGAACAATTAAATGTTATTATCAACAAAATTCTTGATTAGGAAGATAGTATTTGCCAGCTTCCCCTTGTGGGTTTCCTCGACCGTGAAATCAGATTAATTTTTGTTTTTAGTATTTTTGAGCAAATTGTCTTATTATTTGAGGAAAAAATTGATTTATGATGCTGCATTTTTGAGTTAATTGGAAAAATATCATTCACATATCCCTAAACGTGCGTGAACAAAGTTAATTAACAATAATTAATTAACTTCTTGGCGCAAGCTGTGAATGATTAATAAAAATTCCCATGCGTTTACTTCGGATTTTTTGGGCTGTAGACTGTAGTGATCAACTTTGAAAACTGATCGATTATTAGACTAAGTGTCCAGATAAAGATAAACCACAGTATGGTCTAATGATACTTAGCGTGACAAACCATTTGGTTTCCTCAGGAATTCGTTGAATCCGCTTGTCTTCGAAATATTTTTAATAAAGCTTCTAGCGTGAGGATTGTCAACAAACTTCTAGCACATCCTCGTGACTATAAATTGAATCAGACAACGTCTCACAAATGGATGTCCTTTGTCATGAACGAAGCAATTTATCTCGTACAAGTACAATTGTGCAACGTGGTGAAACACCTTTTAAAGCAAACTGAGTTTAGCTATCCTTTCATGACCGCTCCGCTATTTACGGCAATATAGGTACTAACTACAGTGCAACCTATATCGTATTCTATAGAACAGCTGCTTTCAAGGGAAAATGCTGCATCACCTGGAGCCATACACAATGAAATATGCTTTGGAGTAGTATTCCCTCGTATCCCACAGGTCTGCTACGCGATGTTTGTTTCACTCATTTTCCTGAGATGAGAATAACAACCTGCAAACGTGTCCCTGACAGAAGCATCCTCCGCCCTCAGAAGTCGGGATAAGGAGAATAGTTGTAAAACGTCTTCTACAGATATAGGTATGTATAACTATAGACAATGTTCCCGGGAAAGGAATGATAAGCGAAAAAAATCCTAAACAAAAGGGTATCTCGACTAGGTTCCTTCCTGTTCACCGTTGCATAGTAGATATGGAGCAGCAGATGTTATAAAACCTTGCTTCATGAGAAACCTTGCAACATCTAAAAAATAGTAAAGGTTTCGAATCGTACATCAGACAACTTACGTGGACTAAGTCGTTGGGCACGTCGTGTAGATTCTTCATTAACTTTGTTTACATTTTTAAATGAAATTTACCTGAGGCACATATTTTTCACAGCCACAATTCACAGAGAAAAGGGGATTCCCGGCTACTCAAACGAGCGTTGCACATTTGTAAGGCGTCTCGCTTGCAGCGTAGCTCCTTTTCTTCGTTCATTCACCATTACAGTCGTAAAAGGAGCAAAAGGCAAACAGTTTTTCTTAGATGCTTGCAAAGAATAACTCATCTCTTCACTGCAGTATAATTTATCAACGTCAGGTGGAAGAAGCCCGCATTAGCAGGAGCCAAGGATAAAGGCCAAAAGACGGAGTACAACAGAAAGTTATAATAACTGCTTCAGGGTAAGGAAGGATTATTTGTCGTTTAATTGTCTTACAAAGTCGAGTGCCCCTCTTCAGATGGGTTGAAGGCAAATTTGAGCGGCCAATTATGCAAACAAAATAAATTTCTTCGCGAAAAGGAAACTGCTAATTGTTTTATCACTCCCCAATTATGCATTGTTAGTATTTTTGCACCTGTTGAGCTACCAATAATCACGGATCTCGTAAAAATGTTGACCCTTGATTTAGTGAGAAGGATTGAATGCATTCCTACCACACTGGGTCTAAACTCATCGTCCTATCGCTCAATTACCCAGCAAAGGAAATAATTTCCCTGCTTATATGTAGATGACGCCAACGACTGTCAAGTCAAAGACTACTACCTCCTCGACAAAAGAAATAAGCAGCAATGTGAAGTACATAGTGCACACGAAGTTCCCAAAGACGGTGCTGCTGTGGCTTACACGTCCCCTCTTATTTTACTCGGGGTTGGCAGTGAACACCGTTCCAGCATCTAAAACATCTTGGCACTATTAGACAACAATCAGAGCATCGAAAGAAAGCCTGGTTCCGGACGGCCGACGACCCTGAGCGACAAGAAGCTCCAAAGGATTCTGAAGAGGAAGACCGAGGGAAAACTGGCTACATCGCTGCGTGCGCTTGGCCGGGAGGTCAGTTCAACCAGCCAAACAGTGAAAAACTACCTGGCGAACATGAACATACATGTCAGGAAGTGGAAGTCGCGTCCACTGGTTTCGGAGCTGCAGGCAATGACGTAGCGGCAGCGGCTGAATAAGATGGCCAACTCGATTTTCCCGGCGAACCACGACGTAGCGGTGGTGATGGCAACGACTGCCAGGGAAATTCGTATTTTACTTCCCCCGCGATGGAAGTGAGCTCCGAGGTGAAGTTCATTTCAAACACCAAGTTCCGCAAGAAGGTGCTGCTGTGGCTGACAATCAGCGAGAAGGGGATGTCAAAGCCGCTCTTCTTTCGCTCCGGACTGGCCGTGAACGGGGAAATTTATAATAAGAAATGCCTGCCGGAATTGCGTCGTTCATGAACAAATACCATAAGGACAAAGACACGGTCGAGTTATTAGTACGAGGTCGAGTTATTAGTACGAGACACTGAAGAAGTCTGCACATTGTAGACGAAATACGCGTATCTGTCGAAGATAAGCAAAGGTAGTTGGAATTAAATGGAAGATACTAATTTTTCTTCTAATTTCTAGTTAAAGACATGTTGTTTTGTCCGGATCTGGCGTCGGCCCACTACACGAAGCGATCGTTGGAGCAGATGGAGCGGCTGAATATCGATGTGGTAACCAAGTCGACGAACCGGCCAACGTCCCCCAGCTGCGGTCCCATCGAAAATTTCTGGGCCAACCTGAAGCGTAAGATCTACTCCAACAATTTGGTCGCGAAAACTGAGGAGGAATTGATAAATAAAACGAAGAGAGAACTCAAAAACATGTCTACACGCATGTTTTCGTCCGCCATGGCGAATGTTCCGGTTAACTGTCAGAAGGCCGCTTACAAAGGCGTAGATTTTTTTTTGCAAGCAAGCGTAAATAATTACCTTCCATGTGAAATTTATCAAAAGAATGTATTTGTTTTAGCTTTAAGGCATTAAACATTATTTTAAATAGAGAACAACAGATCTAAAATCAATACATTAATTATCAAAATCCGTATCAACTGCCAACAAAATAGTACAATCACAATAGTACAATCACAAGGACACAATCACATATAAGGAACTTGTCAAATTTTACCGAAATCCGTTAAATTTGGATAACCGAACGTTCAGCTGTTAAAAGTTTGGTAAAAAATTACCGACTACTGTAAAATTTTCTATGTGTGTAAGATGCGAATGCAAAATCAGTTTAAATTAACTTGTAATCAATATTTGTAACAATTTTCTCATCTCACTTTCTCTCTCTCTTGTCTTTTTCTGTGATCCTTTTAATGAACATTGTTCCACTGGGAGTCCCTAGTTAATCAGTTTGTTTTAGAATTCATCACCTTATTTCTCACAACAATAAAGAATTCGTAAGTTTGTTGAATATAGACTGGACTTGGAAAAAATGAGACACACAAAAATGATCACCAAAAATTCATTTTAAATCGGATACTTCTCAAGTTTTCAGGAATCTAAAAACAATATATAAGCTATGTTTTGGCAAAACTTATTCATTGAATTTCCTCTCCCAAGCTGAATGCTCGTACATTTCTCTTAACACTGCTCATGAGATCTTGGGCGAGGCTTTGTCCATCTTCCTTACACAATTTCTCCCAGTTTTTCTTCAAAGCTTCATCGGTTTTGAATGTTTTTCCGCTTTTCTTCAGCTTCTTCTTCATTATCGCCCAAAACTTTTCGACCGTACGAAGTCTTCGGGTCCACATTAACGTCCTTCACTTCGTACCAATCCATTACAGGCTTGAAGTAATGGCACGAAGCGAGATCCGGCCAGAACAGCGTGGGACCACGTTGAGAGCGGAGGAAGGGCAGCAAGCGCTTCTGCAAGCATTCCTCTCGATAAATCTTCCCGTTTATGGTGCCGGTTGTAACGAACAGCTTGCTGTACCGTCCGCACTCGCAGATCGCCTGCCACAACAGGTACTTTTTCACGAATTTGTCCATCTTTCTCTTCCGGAGCATTTCCGGAACCTCTTTTGCCACATCTCGGGTGGAAAGGTTCGGGTTATTCTTAAAGTACTGCCTTATCTTCCGCGCCTTCTCTGGGTATTCATTTATTTATTTGACGTCAAACAAAGTAGACCAATACAAACTACATAGATAATTACATGTTTACTTCCTTAAACTGAACTTAAATGCTATCTTGTGTTAATTCGCTGATTTTTTAAATATTTTTGCAATTTTTTCTTAGAATGATTAAAGTCGCACATTTCACTATACTGATTATAGAGAGTCATCATGCTGTTCAGCGGTCCAAATTTAGCATAATCAGTACGGTGACGATCAGCCGCGAATAGATTACGATTACGTAATTGTCGAGTTGGAGCATAAAAATTCAGCTTTGATAAAAGATCAGTTGAGTCAATGCGATGTGATACCAAATCGTTTACAAACAAAACTTTTGCAAAATCCCTACGTTCTTTCAAAGTTTGAATATTGATCAGCATACAACGTGCCTCATATGCTGGTAGTGGTAAAGCTGTCCATCCTAGCCTGCGTAGTGCATATAATAAAAACTGTTTTTGAATTGACTCTATTCTTTCTTCATGTTTTTTTATATAGGGGGACCAAACAATACTACAATATTCTAATATTGACCGCACATAAGCAACATAAAGAGTTTTAATTGTATAAGGATCTTGAAAGTGGTATCCAAAACGTTTTATAAAATTAAGCAAGTTGCCTGCTCTATGGATTATCGTGTTATAATGATCTACAAATGTAAGTTTTGAGTCTAGAATAATCCCTAAGTCTCTTATCTTATCGCATTTCTGGACAATTTCATTTCCTAATATGACTTGAACATTTGGTGTGCTTTGTTTTCTGCTGTACGTAATAAGATTACATTTTTTAACATTTAGTTTCAATAGACTTTTGCAGCACCATGTATGGAAGATTTGAATTTCATTACGAAATACATTAATGTCATTATCGTTCTTAATTTCTAGGTACAGCTTTATGTCATCCGCATATATGAGAAAATTAAGTTTTTTTAAAATAAGTGATATGTCATTGACGTATAAGATGAAAAGAAGAGGTCCTAAATGTGAACCTTGAGGAACCCCCGATGTGACTTGGATTGGAATAGACATTTTATTGTTAAACTTTACAATTTGCTGACGATCAGTTAAATAAGACTCAATCCAGTTAAGTAGTTTCATCTCAAATCCCATCTTTTCAAGCTTGAAAATCAGCATTGGAATATCTAATCTATCAAACGCATTGCATTTAATGAGAAATTGACGAATTCCAGCAAATTCGTAGCTGTTGAACGTCCTTTGAAAAAGCCATGTTGTGCAGTAGTTATTCTATTTTTAACTTGGCTAAATACATTTTTATTTATAATCGATTCGAAAAGTTTTGGAATGCATGATATTATGGCAATGCCACGATAATTTCGAATATCGGATTTTTTGCCAGATTTATAAATTGGAATTAGGAAAGACTTTTTCCATTCTTTCGGGAATTCACCACTTTCCAGTGACTTATTGAACAGCCAAAATAAAGGAGTTGTAAGTTCACTTGCTAGATTTTTTATGAATACTGGTGGAAGTCCGTCAGGTCCTGGGCCTTTATTGGCATCTAATTGTTTAAGACCAGTAAGAATGTCTTGTACGAAGATGCTACTGACCCCAATATCCCTTGGAAAGTCAGGAAAGTATGAGAAATATTCTAAGTCACGATCATTATCCGAAAATTTAGTGTAGGTTTCTTGAAAAAATGTAGCAAAAAGATTACAAATATCTTCTGAATTATCTCCTACTTTTTCGTCCAATGTCATATTAGTTGGAAAGTTGCATGATTTAGTCTTAGTTTTAACGTAATTGAAGAAATTTTGCGGACATGACCTAATCTCACTTTCAGTCTTTGTATTATACTCCGATAGTGCGGAGGTTATAGCTAAGTTGAGTTGATCACAGATATTCAGATACCTTTCCAAATTAGCTTGATTATTGTGATTTCTGTAAATTTTGTGAGCCTTTTGTTTCCGATTTTTCAAATTAGTGATTTGTTTGTTGAACCAAATTGGTTTTTTAGAAGCATTATTTCGTCTTTTTTTTGTGAGTGGAACTTCTTCCTGAACTATTTCCAGTAACAATTTATGAAATGTCTCTACTGCACAGTCAACATTATTTTGATACTTTAAGACCTTTTGCCAGTCTGTGTTTTTCAATTTACACTTAATATTGTCATAATTGGCTTTCTTGTAATCAAAGACGTTTTCATAATCAAATTCATTCGGATTTTGTTTTTTATGTACAAATACAGAAAACTCGATTGCTGTGTGAAACGCCTCATTCTTCCATAAAGCATAAAGAGATTCACTAACACAGAAATCCTCTTGTGTATTTGTTAATAGAAAATCCAAGTATCAATTTTGTTGATTTTTCACGTGGTTAATTTGGTTAAGCCCTAAAAACGCAATTTTCTCAAAAATGAAATGCAATGTTTCGTTATCACCAACGACAGGAAGTAAAATACTCTCATTTTCCGAGTCAGGAATAAAATCTGCATTGCGCTGATTAAAATCGCCATATATATGAATTTTATATTCAGGAGGAAATTGAGTTATAGTTTCTTCAGCTGCTTGAAAGAATAATTCGTATGTTGACTTACAAGCTTGATCTGGTGGAAAATATACTGTTGCAAAAATATGAGTTTCACCAGCAATATGTGTTTTCACCCATACATGCTCAAATTCTTTAAATTTAGATGAAACCAGGAGTTCTGAACTAAAATTTGATGAAACTGCAATGAGAACTCCTCCGCCAGACAATCTTTGTGTTAAAAGTAAATCCCGGCCATCCCTAAAAACATTATAATCACTTCCAAAAATTTCTTCACTTTTAATACTATTATTCCAGCTTGTTTCGGTACCCAGGATAGTCGAAAAATTGGAACCTAAAATATTTTTATGTATAACATTCATTTTTGCTGCACTTTTCATGCGATTGAAATTCTGGCAATACACCAGAATTTCGGTGGAAGGTAATTGTGGAGAAATTGATCGAAGTACGTCATTATTTAAAACTATAGATACATTACCGGGCGCGTCCGGTTCGTTATATTCTACCTCTGTAGAGTGCGTCAGGTCGTGCAAAAACACGGCCGCTCACAGGAGCAGGACGTGCAGTGCTGCGAGAAAGAGCTCCGCAGGGCAGGACTTATTATATACTCCGGTGGAGCTGCTCGGTGACTTCTGAGGTTGTTGGTGATGTTATTGTTGTTGAGATTGTTGTTGTTGTGACTATGGTTGATGCTGTGGTTGTTGTTATTATTATTGTTGTTGTTGTTGTTGTTGTTGTTGTTGTTGTTGTTGCTGTTGTTATTGTTGCTGTTGTTATTATTATTGAAGTTCCTCGTGTTGCGGTTATTATTATTGTTGTGGTTGTTGTTGTTGTTGTTGTTGTTGTTATTGCTGTTGTTATTGTTAGAGTTCCTCCAGTTGCGGTTATTATTATTGTTGTGGTTGTTGTTGTTGTTGTTGTTGTTGTTGTTGTGGTTGTTGTTGTTGTTGTTGTTGTTGTTATTGTTATTGTTGAAGTTCCTCGTGTTGCGGTTATTATTATTGTTGTGGTTGTTGTTGATGTTGCTATTGTTGTTGTTGTTGTTGTTGTTGTTGTTGTTGTTGTTGTTGTTGTTGTTGTTGTTGTTGTTGTTATTGCTGTTGTTATTGTTATTGTTAGAGTTCCTCCTGTTGCGGTTATTATTATTGTTGTGGTTGTTGTTGTTGTTGTTGTTATTACTGTTGTTATTGTTAGAGTTCCTCCAGTTCCAGTTATTATTATTGTTGTGATTGTTGCTGTTGTTATTGTTGAAGTTCCTCGTGTTGCGGTTATTATTATTGTTGTGGTTGTTGTTGTTGTTGCTGTTGCTGTTGTTATTGTTGAAGTTCCTCCTGTTTCGCTTTCTACGGTTGCGGGATTTTTGAGCACCTATTTCCTGCTGTCGTCGACGCAGTTGACGCAAATCATAGGCTGACCAATCAGCTCTCCATACATTTTTGGCACCTAGTTGACGCCAGCCAGAACTGCCTTCTAAGGGGCAGCATAATTAATCATCAATTAAAAGAGAGATTTGAGCAATAAAAAATGAAAAAAGTGCCATTAAATTATTAAGGCCTGTGCCAACAAATAATGTGTGATCAGCATTAAAAATTAGGAATGAGCAAAAGATGAAAAAGATCTTCGGATAATCTATTATGACCGGTAAATCTGTCAAATAAAGCAACAGCCATTAGTATATGCGCAATTAAATATGGCAGTATTCCGCCAAATTATGTAATTTGAGCACTAAACTATTCGCATATGTCTTTTAATTTTGTTGGATTTCCCATAAAAACAGTAAAATGAGCAATGGATAATTAACTATCCATTGCTCATTTTACTGTTTTTATGGGAAAATCCAACAAAATTAAAAGACATATGCGAATAGTTTAGTGCTCAAATTACATAATTTGGCGGAAATACTGCCATATTTAATTGCACATATACTAATAGCTGTTGCTTTATTTGATAGATTTACCGGTCACAATTAGATTATCCGAAGATCTTTTCTCATCTTTTATTGCTCATTCCTAATTTTTTAATGCTGATCACACATTATTTGTTGGCACAGGCCTTAATAATTTAGTGGCACTTTTTTCATTTTTTGGTGCTTTTTCTGAATTACTAAGTGCAGGTAAATATTTTAGCCCTTCTAAGGGCTCGTCGACATAAGATCTAGCGAGTGCAAGATCTTGAGCTAGCTCATCAGCAAGAGAGAGCTGATGGCTGTTGTTAATTGTTGCAGGTTCAGGAAGTTGCAAGGCAGCCACTGATCGCGATAAATATTTTACTTCGTTAAGGATTGCCGCTGCCGGGAATTCCTTTGTTACAACTTCAACTATGTTTAGTTGTATTGACGAAAGTTGATCTTCCAATTTATTAAAAACCTGCTCCAGTTTTTGCGCTATTTTGCCACCGAGTGCTTCATTCATATGTTGCACGCTTGATTCAAAAGTGTCAGCGTTGCAATTGTTACGTACCACCGATGCCACCTTATTTATTGAGGACAACTCACTTTTTATGCTAGTGAGAATAGCTTCCATACCCTCAATAGCTTCCGAAACAACATTTGGTTTTTCTTGGTGGAGAGCAAGTCAGTGCATAACCTCTGTGTTTTCATTCATTTGCTTAGCCAGGTGCATTTGTTGTTCTGCAAGAACATTTAAATCAAAAGTTGCAGTCACCAGAGTTTGACATGATCCACAACATGGTAGCAGAAACGACGACGGGTCAACAGCTTTTTTGTCTTTTTTCACGTTTCGAAGTGAGCCTCGGGGTACTACCACTCCCACACAGGCGGCGTGAAATTTTCGTGTACATCCAATACACGTCCACATAACCGCTTCGACAGACGAGTCTAGCAAGCACACTTCACAATTAATTTGACTCATTATGGCACCGGCAAGTAGCACACAGAACAAAATGAAAAGTAAGCAAAATAAAATAATGAAAACGCGCGTGGTCGTGAGCGATTTAAAACGCGTCCGAACTGATCGACGATCAATAAGCACATTCCGTTTTCGGTTTTCGGGCGCTTGGCCTTCGTCTTCTGGAACATCTTCACAACGCGGGACACGGTGGAATGGTGTATTCGAAGCCTTTTGCTTATCCATCTGTGCGACTGGCCAGGATTATCGATCCCCCCACCCAAGATTTGCTGGCGTAGCTCTTCTTGTTTCGAATGCATCTTGAAAACTACTTGACAGATCACGATTTTGCACACATAAACATAACACTCTAAACTAGTCTTACCCGAAGTTTCATTTTTTTACTCACGCGATATAATGTTACACCCAAAACAAAGTGTCGCATTTTTTCCGAGTCCAATCTTTAGTTTGTGTACGTTTATATGTTGAATATGTTGATGAGTCTACTACCAGGGGGCTCATAAGCAGAGTTTTTTGGTGTGGAAGTGATGGTGGGCCACAAAGATTACTGGTTACTGGTTTTTATGACATTCATTAATTTTTTTAATTCTTTATCTATTTAGTTCCGACAAATTTGTTATGTTTTCCGTGGCTTCACTGTCTCAGCTGTCTAGATCAACTAAGGACATAAGATAACTACTTAACAGGAAAATTTAATTGACTCACATTTACACTGTAATGCAACCATTTTGCAATATTTAAACCATTGAAAAACAAGAGGTAAATTGATATTCAATCGTCTATTATTTCAGCTTCCAAATTATACGATAATTGTTTCGCCATAAGTAACTTTTACGATTCTGTTTTTTAGACAATTCAGGTTGCTCATGCGACATCACCTCATATTCAAAATTGTGTTCTACCAGTGCTCTATGTGTAAATTGCACTCTCAATTTACCCAAAGAAACCTAGTTAGTCCTACGCAATTAAACGACCCAAAATGTTCGCTCCACGCACCTGAACCTAATGAACCCGAATAATTATGTTTCATAAATATAAAACCATGATGCACGTTAGAAAATCTTGTTTGCCTCATGAATAATACAGGCTACCCCTGAAAAGGACCAGTGTTGAACAACATACATACTCTTTCGGTCCTTCTTCGCTGCTTTCAGTTAGTAGGAGGAATCATCAACTATACATCTGTTTGGACAAATGTTTTCCCAGCACGGAATTAGAGTTCAGAAGCAAACAAGGATGGACCACAATTAGCGCGATTGCAGATGCGACTTGCTGAAATTCTGTCTTTCAATAAACCGAGCTGATTATTAATGTGCGGTAGGCATCACTTGATGTTTTAGTTGACAGCACATCGAAAAGGCTCCACCTACCGCGATAATCAAGGGATGGCTGTACGGGCAGTTGTGTACTATTCGAAGGGTATATACATTCTCAAACCACTTCAATACCACCATAATCTGTGTAGGTACATGATTAGAGTGTCAGAGTTATTCTCTCTAAGCGATTGTTGTTTCGCACCTGAGAACGATTCGCGGCTCATCAAAATTAAACCACCCTCTGGACGGTTTTCGTGGTGGGATTAATTTTGACCTTTGTTATGTGTTTACTAGTGCGGTTTTATCCATGTTTATAGATTGCATTATTATCTGAGCACGGTTTAACACATAAGCATCTATTCCATCACTTTGCATTTAAATAGGAAGCCATCCAGATAAACGTTATTTGCAACGCCGTAATAAGTCAAGAAGCTTTAATTGTATCCCCTAAAAATGGAGGAACGTATGGCAAATAGTTTGTGAAACGAAATAATTAGATCACAACTACTCAATTATCTCTGCCCAGGTGAATAATGATAATAACTTGGAAGTTGAGTTGATTTTCTTAATAAATCCATGTGTCACAAAGAGTAAATTCATCATAATCATAATTGTGACTTCAAAATTTCAACGGGTCTAATTTAGACTCTGACCTGGTTCAGTGAATTATCCATCTGATGATATAATTAAAACAAGGAGGGGCCATAACAGGCAATTGCTGATGGCATGAAACCATTGTCGGAATCAAAGAAGATTAATGTCACAAGCTATCAAGCCTCAACCGGACTTCGGTTCCTTTTGGAAAATTTGAGGAGTAGCATTGTTATTTATTTTGTCGATTTTGAGTAATGGCGGGGAGGAACCATTAGTGCAGACTCGAAGCAGCTACGGTCTTCGATTTTCTTATTTATACCCATTGCCTGAACATTTTGCAATCTTATGACGGTGACTTTTGTTATCGTACGATGCACTCTCGGAGAAGAACATTTCCATTTTATGGATCCGTATGCGTGTACCATTGTAGTACCTCCTTCATCTAAGTCAAAGTCAGGGCCTGATTCTCTTGCTGAGGTTGTCTTGCTAAAATAGGTTTTCATTTTGAACGGGCATTCTTACATAATTCAGCTTCGAGCGTCCAGTGATGGAACGCTTATTGCTTATTGGGCACTTCTGTAAAAGATGTCAATTCCCACCTCAATAAATTAGCTTTAGCACAGCAAGAATCAACGGCGTGGTTTTTACCACAATTACCGCAACGAAATTTGTCGCAACAAAGACTGGCTGGATACTCCAGCTTTTGGCAGTTGGTACAAACATATACTCTCTGTACATACCATGTCGGAGAGTTGGTAAATTTTATTTTCGTCTCGCAATAAAGCTGAATGTAGTTGATTAGGATCAAGTAGAGTTACAAACTGACGGGCGAATTAAGAGTTCATAAAATAACCAGAACCTAATTTTACATAGTCTTGTATCTCCACATCTCACGAGAGAATGTAGATATAATATTCCATATTGAAAACTTCGTGGTCAGCAATCTTATTTGCAATTTGATAATTCTACACTCAGCACGCTTCTACACGCTTCTACACTCAGCCTATTAAATATCTCTTGATACAATAATGAACACACACGAACACACTCTCAATTATTCTGTCAGAATAACACAGCAAATCAAAACAAAGGCGCAAATATGTATAGCAAGGTGCTGGCTTCAAAGTGTAATTCGGACCAAGGGGTTTTGCAATAGTGAACCCATTTCAAATCGCTAGTTGCATATTGATTATTGGCAGTTCTCTTGAAATGTCTAGAATTTTTAATGGTTAATCGTAGGGCCAAAAAAGTGCAACGTATGATTCTTTTGAAAACGGATGGTGTTCGTTGAACATAATACCATCAGGTGGACTGGATATCGGAACGCAAACTCCGACTAGCGAGCCAAGCTTTTTGTGCGTCACTACCAAAACAACTCTGTGGCCTTGAGAAAGACCGTTCGTGACGCAACTCAACACGGCAAGTTATAGAAACAATTTTTTATTACTGCCCTAGCATATATGAAAAAAGTCATTTTTGGACATACCAATTTTTCCATAAAGTGGTTTGGACTACAGCAGGCATCAAAGTTGACGCACCAACGGGAGTATTTCCAATTTTCACCCAATATTGGCCTAGCTGAAATATCGGTGCAAAAAAAAAGCCGAGGTGAATTCTATTAATAATACTGTATAATACTGTAAACGGAGTTTTCACAAACCAATACGTACTTAATGCCATATTTTTAAAGTTCTTCGTGGGTTACACTAGTTATTTGGAATATTTCACGCGTAACAAATCATGTGTATCAATAAGATAAATTCACCTCGGCATTTTTTTTTGCACCGATATTTCAGCAAGGTCAATATCGGGTGAAAAGGGGAAATACTCATGTTGGTGCGTCAACTTTGACGCCAGCTGTAGTCCAAACCACTTTATGGAAACAGTTCAAATTTTGACCACATTATTTTCTATATATTTTTAAGGTATGAAGCAATTTTCAATACGCTACCTAAATTTTTCACAGAAATACGGATTTTTGAAATTGGTATGTCCAAAAATGACTTTTTTCATATATGTTACGATAACTTCAAATTTATAAATTTTATCAACATGAAATTTTGATCATATAATATCTATACATTGATTATAGTGTTGTCAAGTTTTCAGCCAAAAATATTGATAATTGACAAAATTACAGAAGGTTGAACATGGCGTTATTTGGAAGCAAAATTTTGCTCGGCTTTTTTTTTGCTACTGAGTGTACTAGGTTGTGTGAAAAGTAACCTACTTGACCTCCAAAATGCAATGCTACTGAAAAAACAGGTTTAAGTGGCTCATATTCCCGTTATTAAGGTATATTTAGGCATTCACGCAAAATTTCAGTGCGATACTGCCCTTAGTTTTGTTCTAACAGCTGATTTTTTTCCCTTTATTATTGAGATTTTCTGCCCTGGGCTGGTTCGTCTCCCGTCGTAGTCGCTCAAATACCTTTTGGATATTTTCGTAACTTGTACGGGGGTGAGATTCGAACTCGTGACATCTGATTGTTGTTGACGTAATTGGCATCATGTTGATTTTCGTTCTCTCATAAAATATTATAGCTTGAGAGGCAAAACGGCGAAGGAAACAAACAAAAAGTTGGATAAGTATTATGGGCCAAATGCTACATCAGATTACACCGTAAGATATTGGATTCGAGAGTTTTGTGCTGGCCACAACTCCACTGCCGATAAAATCCGCAACACAGACCTTCCGATGCGGTTACAGAGGACAATGTCAAAAATGTGTGTTACAATCCTTCGGGTCGATACAGTTTGGTTTTTTGTAAACAGTATATAATTATATAAATTACGCTGTAAATATGTTCAAAATATAAATTCTTAAAATCTTCCATCATATTCATTGCTTCTTTAAAGCCCAATCAAAAACTACTTACGCTTTAAAAGCATCGAGTACTCACGTAGAGAAGAAAGAATGAGTTCTCTCAAATAAGAAACATTTAAACTACATATGTATGTAGCAGCAGATGCAGGGGCTTGGGTTTTTGGTGAACACATTCGCTGGCCAAATTCGTTGTAACCCGAAGACAAAGCTCCCTCGTATATATCGGGTGGCTAATGGGGGTAAAGACAATTTAAGCACTTCTTGAAGTCAATTCCGGTTGCGTAGATCTCGAAAATCTTGTGCTTTATCTGAGGGATTCTGACTGTTACTCGTTCACATTGATCTGGATTGTGGAAGAGGTTTAGTTTAGTTTCGAGTCTTGAAGTGAACGTAAAGGAGAAAGAATGTGACATTGAAGCTCTTGAAGCTGCTAATTTTAAATCTTATTCCCTACTCTAAGGTAGTTGAATCAGGAAGTGCAACGTGCTGGCGAGTGTGGAAAGACTATTTTGGTAAATCACGTGTTTCTTGGTGGGGGTTGAAATTAATACGTGGGGTATGGTTTCCCATCAGATTTTTGGCAAACCTGCCAAGAACCCGCCACCTCATCATTCGCCCACACAACTATTCCTGACCCCACTCTTCCAGCTTCACATAACCGGAGGGGGGCGCGTCCGTTAATATCGTGCCCCAGACAGGGTTCAAGGCAGCAGCGAAAGTATCGTGAGTTTTCTGCGATCGGTGACGACCGAAAGCGCATCGGCAGTACCCCGTTGAAGGCTACAAATGATCAGTGAGGCGCAGACGGCGCATGAACCAACGATAATCGTAACCCACCAGAAAACGGTTGACATCGTACGTGCCATATAAGCACACATCCAGCATGACGTAATCTACGCGAAACCCCACCAACAGCAAACGATCGACACACTCATCGATCAGCGACAGTTAGTACTGATCGACACATCGAGCATCCAGCAAACTTATCGACGAGCCGTCAATGTATTCCGACTTGTCAATGTGGTCTCGTTTGTAAATGCACGTATAATTGATAATGTCCCATGCTGATGGCGTAACTTTTTGCCCTCTCCAATTGTTGGTTCGAGACGCGTGGCCGTGAGCGGCTATTTTTTTCCGGCAATATCCGACCCCGAGAATAAGAATGCGCAACGCCAAGATAGCAAGTGATAATAGTTGATTGACAGGAAGAAAATGGTGATGAAAAGAAGTTAATAGAATAGAACAGAAGATGAAAGGAGAGATGTCGGAGCATGTCGGTAATGCAGGCCTACAGTTTGAATAAATGATAGAAATAGGAGTACAACGTTGTGAAAGCGAATGGAATAAATTCTAGATGGTATCACAGACAAACCGACTGGTTTCCATTATGTGGACTAGAAGAAGTAGCGTAGGGAAGTTTTCATGTCATCCGGGTCCGTTTTCCAGTAGTTTCGTGTATTTTAAATGGGAGGTTCCAACCAAACAACACTCTTCAATCCTTCACGAAAAAATAAAAATTTACCCGTTCAGTCCGTCAGTTATGATTAATAGTAAGAGCGGTCTATTCATCGGCTTATTTTCTTTTGCGCCTATAAATTGGCCGAGGTCATTTCCAAGGGAAATTTTCAGGTTGAGATCTAGTACCAAGCTGACGCTCGCGCCTTCCTTCCACTATTGAAACCCAAAACCCTTTCTCTTGAAAGGTCTTAGGCCAGGCAACCAGGTGAATGGTCTCCCAACGGAGTGGCGATTGAACCATCTACATTTCCGAAAAGCAAGTTAGGTCGAACGGTTACAAGTTCATAAAATGGTGTTGGCTGAAGGGAAAGTGAAGGACCGTGAGCTATCAGATGCCACAAAGATTAGTACTGAACACACACGCCATATCTTAGGCGAGATTCTGCTTATGAAGGAGTTATCCTGCCGTTGGGTGCCATGCATGCTCACTACTGATCAATAACACGAGAGCACTGCAAAACAGTGTTTAGATTTGCTGATGCGCAATCGGAAGGACTTTTGGCGTCGATAGGTAACCGTTGATGAAACCTGGTTCCACTGTTGCACACAGTAAGACCGGGCAATGGACTGAACCGGTACCAATGCTCCGAAGCGGCCTACGGAGGCTCAATGGGTCAGACAAATTATGGCGTCAGTTTTCTGGGATTATCATGGCATACTCTTCGTGGACTACTCAGGAAAGAATAAAACCATCAACAGTGAGTATAATATTGATCATTGGAGCGATTGAAGGCCGAAGTCACTGCAAAACGACCTCACGAGAAGAGAAAAACCATTTTGTTTTTGCGAGAGAATGCGCCGACAAACAAGAGCATCACAACCATGGCTAAAATCAAGGACTTACGACTACAAGACGTCGGAAAATCACTGGAATAAGTATGTCGTGCTAAGAGGGGACTATATTGCATAAAATAGAAAAAGATTTTGTTTTTTTCTCAAGGAGGTTACTTGAGATATATTGATTTACATTTCTTAAGTGTTTTAGCCTGATGGGCTCTTCAGCTTTGTTGTGAATGTGGCTCTTGACTGTTTGTCACGAAAAGAAGACGACTTGAATCCAACTTATACAATAAATCAACAAATAGGCCGGGAACAACGGCCATATTACCATTCTGAAGGAAAACGTTATCAAATGTCTAAAAAAAACTCTACAACTCCATCATACCATACCTAATGTGGTGAGAGTCAACCATGCATACCACTACAATACCGACGTCGTCATTTGCAATATATTTCAGAATAGTTCATTTAATTTTATCGGTCATATTTAACGGTACAACTTTTGCCGTTTAAACATAATTGCATAAGAAGTCTCGTCACCACTTCTTGTTTGAATTTCGATTTTACGATTTGGATAACTTTCATGTTGAGATGATAAATATACAATGTATCCCGCTTGTATAACGAATGTACGAAAAAGTATAGAAATACAGAGAGAGAGAGAGAGAGAGAGAGAGAGAGAGAGAGAGAAAGAAAGATAAGGAGAAAGTAAGATAAGACGTAAGAAAGAGAAGAGGTGGGGGGGGGGGGGGAATTCCTATATTTAACACATTGACAAGCCTCAAGCGGACGTGTGTTAGTAAAATATTATGATTTCTATGCAAATGTACAGACATATATGAATACCTCTCATTTTCGTCAATTGTAACTTAATTTTTTCTTTCAAATTAATAAAAAATCAGAGAAAAAAAATCTAATCGACACCAGTTATGTTTAATAACTCTTATAGAATTGACTGAGTTTTTAATGCTCAAAACCTATCATACATCTTACAACCCTATTCGTTTCCGTATGATGTAGTCTACATCAATAAACGCAAACGTGCAAACGGCAGATCAAAAGTGTAGACACAGTAAATAAGTAGATTCAACAAACGCCACCGAATGTGATGTTTGAAGCTTACTTCTGAACTACCAACTAACCCACGTTTAAGGTTGACGATTCTATTCGCTCATACCGACAATCATTGAGGAATACCACTCCAGGTGAACATGGCATATAGAAAACATTGGCCAAAAAGCGGTAAAGGGTAAATATTTGTAGAAATCATCTACAGTTATAATACCAAAGACAGCTTCTAACAACCATCAGAAGAAATCAGTCATGCAATGTGCTAATTTAATTTGTGGTGGTATGTTATGGTTTGGTTTGTTTGGAAGAAAACATGCAGTCGGTTGAACTGTATCTTCATGTATCTGCTCAATTAAATGTGTGCATCTTGCAGCTCGGTGTAATGATTATTTTTACTCGATTAAGGTGCCCTTTAGTACTGTTTGATGCATAATGAATGAGGCACATGTTAATGATGATAATAGTGCGAACGAATATCTAAAAATACACACTTAGATTTTCTTTTTTGTCAAATCTCGGTAATGTTTTGCCGTAATTTGTACCATCGAGAGCTCGCCAATGATATTGGAGAACAAATTATTACCTACACTGAAAATTAGTTTTAGTTTATATTCCGAAATCGAAGGTAGGAATAACGAATCTATTAGTTGTTTTCTGCAATGAAATGAAATAAAAAGGCTGACCAGTGTTTTTTTTTTTAATGTTTCTGACCTAGGATTCGAACCTGTATTTTAGGAAAAAGGGATCATTGAATCTGTGGTTGATCTTTCTAGGTCACGGTCTCGTGACAAGATACTAAATTAATGAGTATGAAGTATTAATTCCTGGCAGTTCTTTGATTTTTATCGCCCATCCCAGCAGTAAAACCAACACACTGATAAACAATGTTCGTTTATATTACGAAATCGAAGGTAGGACTAACAAATCTATTCGTTGTTTTCAGCAACGAAACTGATTTGTACTTTTTAAGAAGTTACCTTCTTATTTAATGCCACATGCACAACTGTCAAAAGCACGAATTTGTTCATTCTACGAAAACAACACAAAGAGCTACGAGTATTTTGTTACCAATTAGAAAGAAACGTCTCTGTGGTGGTTGCATGAACAACTGACAGATCTACTTTATAGGCTCAAAATATAATTGAAAAAAAAGCGCAACCACGCCGAGAATTGTTTAGCGCTTTGTTTTTTTAAATGTTTCTGACATGGGGTTCGATCCTATATTTTAAGGAAGAGCTGTTATTGAATCCGTGGTTGATCACACTAAACCATGTTGACTCGTGAGAAGTTACTTGATAATTGTGCATGAAGTTCTAACAATCGACAGCGCTTGCATTTCTATTTTGGGTTAAATTAATGATTCCCGCCATCCCAGCAGCAACACCAACATTTATGAGTACTTTCTAAGGGAAGCAGCGATTGGCTGGTCTTTACGAAATTCATGTTGTGCCTTGTACAAAAAATGTGTAATGATAGCATTTTGTTAGATGACAAGCTTCATGAATGTTTCATACAATACACGAGACATTTGTTCTATGTACAAAATTCAAGTTTACGAAAGGAGTGAAAGCTACAATTTACGAAAATAAATTTTCAGTGCATGCATGGTGTACTATAAAAGATAAACAGGCATTGACTAGTCTTCGAGAAGTACATTTCGTGCATTTTTCAAATAAAGATACAATTTCACGAGCTAAAAAGTAATATAATTTTTTAAAGAATATACGAAACATTTGTTTTATGTACAAAATCCATTTTTATGAAAAGAGAGAAAGCTTGTCATATCGGTATTTCAGTTTAATCAACTAAATTGTAGTAAATTATATTATCTAATTCAAATTCTTGATGTGTATTTAGCATTGTTTATTTTAATTGTGCTGTGTTTATCAATCGTTTTGCTGGCTCAAGTACTTATTGCGAGTGATACTTGAAAATAAGTAAATGCTTCAATTCGGAAGCACAATGCACACACACACACAAATAATAAAATATTGTATCCTACAGGCAGCATTTCACATTACATACTATGGAGACCTCAGGAACAAGGTAAATACGTCCAGTAATTGTCGCCGACGGAAATTTTAACATCCTTCCAGACAACGTTGCAGTTACCAACTTCAAATAATGGAATTAATACGATGATAAGTGGCTGTCTGTACTGGGGAGCTCCATTTCCGGCTGAAAATAATTAAAAAGAGTGTGATCAAACGATGATTATATGAATATTTACATGTCGCCGTCATTCGTCAACATAAATTTTTCAGAGGAGCTTAAACTAGAATAAATACAATCAGCTGGAAGAAAATGAATAAAACTGTACACACCACCAAAAATGTCATGTAAATTTCTGTCTCCTGAGACCGACACATGCAAGCGTCCTTTAGCACATAAGAATGAGTTCAAAGAGATGTGAAAATAAATTCAATCAAACACGTCTTTCGTCGAATGGCGTATGTGCCAGTGTCAGGAGACATAATTTTACACGAAATCTTTCTTTACGTTCCCCGACTTTTTACAAACATGAATAACGTCTCGTGTAAAACTTATAATTTCTAAGTGTGTACATTTAAATGATACCTACGGAAGATAGGTCCTATGGCTTTCGGCAATTTTTGAGTTATTAACATTCAACATTTATACATATTTTGTATCGCTCCGACTTTTCACTCCATTCTCTTTTCATCGCTAGTAACAAACGAACAGAATCGCAAAAACACGCACATCTGTTAGCGTATATATGAGGCTGGTGGTATAGTGGTAAGCGTGACTGCTACTTGGTATCCCAGTGGATCTGGGTTCAAACCCAGCCGGGGTCGGTGTTTTTTCTGAGGCGAAAAAATCAGGTCTTTGGAAGGGATGTCAAGGCATGTTTGGTCCCCCGCTTATGTGATGTTGAGTGCGATATGAAGGGTTCAGGTGGTGGATTCATCTTCGAGGCGTCGGTGATTGTCATGTTGTTAGGAAATAGGCCGACGGAAAATAAACGAATAAAAATAGAAGTTAAGCTGACACCAATACCAATATAAAAGATGTGCATGCATACAAAGTGATGAAAAATTTTAGTTGAACTTATTGAACACCCTCTAAGTTAATATAGAGTGGATAAATACGCCTTTAGAAGCCCTAATCAGGGGTTTTTGTCATAGAAATGTCCTATCCAAATTGTCCTGATGAAAAATTGGTCAAAAAGTGCTCGTTTTGTTTTTAAAATCCTCATTTAATCGACCCAATATTGGCATTATACTTATACGTCATTCATTGTTTTCGCCTTTTTTAGGTTGCCAATTTGGATTACACCGCGTGCATTCCTAAATCGGTTGTCATGGCTTTATTGGCTAACAAACACACCTTGATCTTCTTAGGCGCCGATTCACTTCGAGAAAGCCCATTTTTTGACTGTTGTTTGCACTCTGAAGTATTGTGGTGGTTCCAGGTTACGTCCGCGGGTAGAAAACGGGTCCAAAAATCGCCCATATACCGAATACTATCGAACACTCTTGCAAAGTTGTCACACGATTGCGTTTGAGGTCGATTGTGACCAAACACGGCTCCCATCTTGCGGAATGTTTTCTAAAACCCAAGTGAACATTCAAAATTGAAACCACTGAGCCACGTGAGAGCCCATGGTTTTGAAAATCTCTATCACTTTCAGTCTCCGATCGGCCAAAATCATGTCGTAGTTTTTTCTCAATTGTTGCAGACATTTTTGCTTGTGCGACCACAACGAAATTCAGTAAGTTCTTTAAAACTGAAATTAATTATGCAGAGTCCCCATCCCTTGCGCTGAACTGGCCGGCTTAACGTGCCGCAAGAGCTCAGTAGGGATTCTTTGTCAAGACCCGAAGCTTAGAGTCAGTTCCATCGTTGTGATATTAGAGCAATTTTTCCATTGATATTAACTTTTTGTAAAGCTTCATTTTCTCTTTTACGTTATAGTATGATAGTATATTATTGCATTTAAATTTATTTCATTAATTAAAACCACACTATTACCTATGAGAGTATTGTATTGCAAGGAAACGGAGTAGCACAGCATAATTTTGTTCTCGTGGCTATGATACATATATTAAATAAACATTCAGCTTTATACCGGGCATCTGTAAATAGTACAGACTTTGTCGGCATGCCTCAACACAACCAAGCAGATTAATGTTTGAATTAAAAAATTGACAAAAATTGCCGATTTTTCCTTCACCCTTTTTCCTGGGTTTACCCTTCACGCACTGATGAAACTACCCATGCAGCATCAATCATAATAACCCATGGCAAAAACAGTGAAGCAACTCCGTTCAGAAGTGTGCGCGTTCAAAGAACGGCACCCTGTCGAGTCGAAAACGGACATCGTGCGGCACTTTGTGGACGTCGGATACGCCCGTTCCGGCATCTATAACATCTTGGCTCTATTAGACAACAATCAAAGCCTCGAAAGCCCGGTTCCGGACGACCGACGACCCTGAGCGACAAGAAGCTCCAAAGGATGCTGAAGAGGAAGACCGAGGGATAAGTGGCTACATCGCTGCGGCAGCCGCTGAATAAGATGGTCAACTCGATTTTCCCGGCGAATCGCGCCGGGGCGGTGGTGATGGACGACGAGACCTATCTCACCCTCATCTCGTATATTACTTCCCCCACGAAGAAAGTAAGCTCCGAGGTGAAGATCATTTCACACACCTAGCTCCCCAAGAAGGTGCTGCTGGGCTGACAATCATCGAGAATCTTTCGCTCCGGACTGGCCGTGAACGCGGAAACTTATAGTACCAAATGCCTGCCGGAATTGCGTCGTTCATCAAGAAATGCCATAATGGCAAAGACACGGTGTTCTGACCGGATCTGGCGCCAGCACACTACTCGAAGCGATCATTGGAGGAGATGGAGCGGCTGAATATCGCTGTTTTAACCAAGTCGGCGAACCCGTCCAACGTCCCCAAGCTGCGGTCCCATCGAAAATTTCTGGGCCATCCTGAAGCGTAAGATCTACTCCAATAATGTTTATCAAAGTATCCTCGTCGAATCGCGATGGTGAATCCCCCTAGAGTCTCCCGACGGTAGTAGACTGTGAGGGCTCGTTGCTGGTAGGGATGCAGGAGTAGTTGGTAATGTGTAGGTCTTGGTTGGATCTAGATCTTGTAGTGGAGGTCAGCTTCTTTCAGGAAACCGATTAGCCTTGTTGCACCCTTGTTGTCGTCTCTTAGTATGTCCCGAATACTTCCTGAGATACTCCACGAGTGTTTCAACAGCTCGAATCGAGGGCAATCGCACAGCATGTGCTCCACCGTGTACGGGGTGTGGCAAATGTCGCATATTCTCCTGAGAGATCCGTTGCCCATGTTGAGTGACAGTCTGCAGTGACCGGTTCGCAGGCGTGATAGGACACGTTGATCTTTTAAAGATTTGACGTCTTCGAATCGTTCGATGCTTCCTTTCAATCTCCTTATGAAGGGCTGTTCTGCTTTGTTCCAGGTTGATGCTCGGTGCGTTCTAAAAGCCGTTTTTATCCATCGTTTTATGTCTTCTGCTGGAACCTCCTGTGTTGTAAAGCTTCCGGTGTGTCCTGTGCCGGCAAGTTGGTCGGCTGTCTCGTTCCCTTTTACTCCACAGTGTCCTGGTATCCACATTAAAGTTGTGTCTGGGTGAATGTTGGAAAGTATTGATTTGATCCATGGGTGACCTGATTTGCCTTTTTCTAGAGCATTGACGACGCCGTTACGAGTCCGTTACGATTAGCAGTTGGTTTATCGGTTTTTTGGTGGTTGCGGTGAAAATTGATGCTGCTTCGGTCGAAAAAGTTGAACAGGTATCTGGTAGTCGTTCACTGATGTAAATGTTTTCGCTTTCCGAGAAAACCACGAAGCCAACCCTCAGTCTTGTTTTTGATCCGTCCGTGTATTTGATTAAGTATTGTGCGTACTTTCCCTTTATTATGCTCGCGACCGTTTTTATTAGTTTGGTGGAATTGTCTCCAGCGGTGAAGTTGTTTTTTATGTATTTTTCAGTTAGGATCGGAGGAGCATACCATGTCTGTCCTCCGTTCCAACATAGCTTTGAAACCGGTGGTAACTCGGGGCAGTATATGCGGCCGAGTACTTATTTTGCAGCTATTCCTAAGTTGATCCAGGTGTGATTTAAAGGTTAGCTTGCTGTCGATAGTGACGCGTCATGACACCCAGAACTTTGATGGTCCTATTGTACGGGATTTTAGTCGAGTTGATGAGGATGTCAGTGTTCGGAGTTCGGTGTGTTTTGTTGCAGCAGTACGAGTTAACACTTTTGGTTGCTGATATCCTAAAGCCTCTTAGCATAGCCCATTTTTCTACTGCGTTGGTTTTTCCGGTTGCCAGTAGGAGAATATCGTCAGCGTAGTCAGCGTTGGGTTTGACTTTCGGTTTACAGGGCCGCGGCTATCGGGGGGAACCGCGGGGTCACTCTTCACACTCTTCGATGCGCAATTTGTCGTCGGATTGCGGAGGTAGTCCGGCGGTTCCGGTGGAACCTAAAATTCCGACGCTTTTTTGAAGGATTAGGTCACCAATTGTTTGTTTGCGTTTCGATTATCCGTCGAAAGATGGGACGTAATTTTCTTGTCAGTACCGTTGTTGTAGTTTCTAGCCGCTTTCCCCAACGCCGGGGGGTTACTGCAATTCCGGTTGGTCCTGACTTCCGGTTTACAGTGCCTCGGCTATCGGGGGTTATCGTGGAGGCTCTCTTTGCATTTTCTTTTTCAGCGGGTTTTGGTGGATGTCGGGGTCGGTCCGGGGATTCCGGCTGGGTGATGGTTTCCGGTTCGACGGCGCCCCAACGATCCAGACGAGAGCCTTGTGCACTTTCTTGTTTATTTTTTGTTTTTGGTTTCCTTAGTAGCATAGTTGTTTAATTTGAGAGTTTAATTGGTGATCTGGATCTCCTTTTGTTGGTTTCTCCGATGACAGTTAGAAGTCGAAATCGATTTCCGGTTCAGGCATGAACTCTATGTTGACTCTTTTTTGTTTGACGGGTTAGGATGGGCTGAAGATTGTTTGGTTTGTCTAGGTGTCCCGGTGGGAACTATTTTTGGGGATTTGGTCTGTTGTGTTTGCTTGAGGAGTTCTTTTGTGATCTTTAGTACTGTCGACAACTAGTTACAACTGGTAACTCTATCTGTCGATACGGAACACGGTTTTTTCATCGTCATTTTGTTTACCTTTTTTCTGAATATTCCTTGTGTTTAAAATCGGCGTTTATTTGTTAATCGTTTCGTCTATCGATTTGTTTCGTCGCGCTAGTGTCGTTCTATTATTTTGAAAACTCAAAGTGCATTTATTTTGATTGTTTAGTGTAGTGTTTAGTGCGACGGTTGCAACAAAAGATTCTGCCTATCACCTCCCTACGCATTTTTTTCTTTCTCGAAGCGACATCTGGTTGTCATTAACGGCACTGAAAATTGCATACAACTCCCTGCCATAACAAACGACTTCAACCGCTTTGCGTGTTGCATATCCGCTGGTGCTTGTTATCTAGCATAAAAGCTTCAGGATGGAATCAAGCTGCCTACAGTGCTCTGAACCGGTGAAAACCCTAAAATTTATTAAATGCCAGGGTTTTTGTGAAAAAGTTGCTCATCTTGATTGCGTCTCCTTATCCCGTGCAAACATGGATTTAATTAGCGAACAACCTAATCTCTTCTGGTTTTGCAACAGTTGCTCCGGGATTATGAATTCGAAACACGTACGGGACGCTTTTGGGGCGTTAACGAAGGCATTACAAAATCTGAGCGAAACACATCGTTCAGCTCTGGAGGGAGTTAGAACAGAGTTAGAAAAAAACAGGGAGCAAGTCGAAGTTCTGGTCACGAAAATTTCTGCTGTTCCTGCTGCTGCCCCTACTACCCCCGCTGCACCCGGTTTATCCTCCGGTTGGCCTAGTCTGGCTCGGAAAAGTAACAAACGATCGTTTGGCGCAGCAGGATTAATTTCACCCGATCAGCCTAGTTTATCGCGCGGCACAAAAAAGCCATCTGCGAACATTCCATCGGTTGCAACTGTTCCCCCAGAACCAGAAAAATGTTGGATATTTCTGTCTCGGATTGCAGTCAGTGCTACGGAGGATGATATTCTCGCTTTAGCCACTGAATGTATACCTTGCGACGAACCGATCGAGGTAAGAAAGTTAGTGAAGAAGGACGCTGATGTAACGGCGATGCGATTCATTTCGTTTAAAATTGGGGTCGACGAAAAGTACCGTGAGGTGGCTCTCAGTGCCGACACATGGCCAGACGGGATCTTTTTTCGGGAATTTGTCAACTACCAAGACAAAAAATCCGGACAGGGGTTTCTAAAAACACCTCGTTTGATTTAAACCACCGTCGTCATCCTACGTTGGATACCATAACTATCACGAAACCGGGATGCACACTGCAAGGCATTACGGGAGCCCTCAACCGCTCCGACCCAGTCGTGCCAATCGAAGTTAATCATCTATCTAGCATCAGTTCCTGCCATCCCAGCCATCCCGGTCCTGTGGTCGGAGTTAGGGGGAGGGTCTCCCAACCTGAACTTCCAGGCAAGTATGTGTGTTATCCAAGGTATTCTGCTCCTGATGCTTTCCCGATTTCCAGTGCCGCTTCCTCGCATGCTGATGCTTGCAGTAACTCGCCGCTATTATGCTCAACCAGCCCGCTACATACCCATCACCTAACATGTTTTGCTCATCATCAACACACATCGACCGCCACTTCAACCGGTCTGGGACGCACGTCACAAAGCAATATGGAGGCCCTGGACCCTCCTAGCGCAGCTGTGCCCACTACCGGTATACTACCGGTGACGCTGTATTTGCCCGTTCCAGCCGTCAAAGTCGTCCCGGGGACAGGGCTCTCCAAGTTACCATCCAAGGCAAGTATCCTTCTTCTAATGATGTCGCCCGGCCTGATGCTGTTTCCATTTCTAGATCGATACCGGCCGATTCCGTTGCCTCCTTATCTAAAGCTCTTCTGTACTACCAGAACGTAGGAGGCATTAACACTTCGCTCGCCGAGTACCAGTTGGCATGCAGCGACGCATACTACGATATCTACGCCGTCACAGAAACATGGCTAAACAGTAACACATTATCGAAGCAACTGTTCGACGACACGTACGATGTGTACCGACTTGATCGATCGCCGCTCAACAGCAACAAGAAATCTGGTGGCGGAGTCCTTCTTGCCGTGCGCTCAACGTTCAAATCTCGCCTCCTGAAGCCTCCCGAAAACTCAACGGTTGAACATCTCTGGGTGGCAATATCCACCAAAACCGGAACATTGTTTATGTGCGTGGTGTATATCCCACCTGATCGTGTCAACGACAGCAGCCTCATCGATAAGCACACTTTTTCTTTGGATTGGATCGTGTCACAAATGGGACCCAGCGACAACATCGTCGTTGTGGGAGATTTCAACCTCAGCACGATTTCATGGCATGTCAATACCAACGGCTTCCACTATCCAGATACTTCATGTTCGTCATTCAGACCAGCATCTCTCTCCTTGCTTGATGCTTATTCTACCGTGAGACTTCGGCAAGTTAACGGCATTCCGAACAACAACAATCGTTTGCTGGATCTATGCTTCATTACCGAAGAACTGGGTCAAAGATGTTCTGTCATTCAAGCTCCGACACCGCTTGTCAAAAGCTGCAGAAACCATTCCCCTCTGCTACTGACGCTGGAGTTAAATCCTGAGTACAGCTTCCATGACAACTTCGAAAATGTTTATTATGACTTCAACCATGCTGACTACGAGGGAATGAACAACTTTCTCGCCGACGTGGACTGGAACACGACTCTTGCAAACGGGGATGCAAATTTTGCTGCTTCGACTATGTGCTGTATTTTGCTTTACGCCGTCGATCAATTCGTGCCTAAGAAAATCAACCGTAAGCCTCCCAAACCTGCCTGGTCTAATTCTGACCTCAAACACTTGAAACGAGTTAAAAGGGCTGCTTTGAGGAAACACAGCAGATATCGCACCGATTCTACGAAGGCAAACTACGCTCGTGCCAACGACGATTACAAAAACCTCAATAACAGCTTGTACAACGCCCATCAGTTTCAATTGCAGAGTCGTCTCAAAACGAACCCGAAAAGCTTCTGGTGGTTTGTGAACGAACAACGGAAAGAAACCGGCTTACCCTCTACTATGACTGATGGCACTATTGAAGCAGACACTATCGTGGATATCGCCAGCTTGTTCCGTACGCAGTTCAGCAGTGTCTTCTGCGACGAAATTTTGGACGCCGAGAGCCTCGAAGCGGCTACTAGCAATGTTCCCCGCATGCCTGTATTTGGCTCTGCTTTCTCTATTCATAGTGACATGGTGATTTCAGCCGGGAAGCAGATGAAAACTTCAACTGGATGCGGTCCTGACGGTATTCCTTCAATTGTCCTGAAGCGTTGCCTAAACACGCTTGCTGCGCCCCTGGCTACGGTGTTCAATTTGTCTGTAACGTCCGGCGAGTTTCCTGAATGCTGGAAAGAGTCATTTGTATTCCCAATACACAAGAAGGGATGCAAAAGGTCCGTCGTCAACTATCGTGGGATTGCTGCACTAAGCTCTGTATCCAAGCTATTTGAACTAATTGTTCTCCAAAGGCTTGTCAATGACTATTAACAGACTATTTCTCCAGACCAACACGGTTTTGTGACCAAGCGCTCGACGGCGACCAATCTAACCGTATTTACATCGTTCATCATGCGCGAAATGGAACGCGGTCATCAAGTAGACGCCATATACACAGATCTCTCTGCGGCCTTCGATAAAATGAACCATCAGATTGCCATTTCTAAATACGGCAACATGGGGGTACACGATCAACTGTTGAACTGGCTCCGTTCATACCTGACTGGTAGAACTATGTCCGTGAAGATTGCCGATTACGCCTCATCTAGCTTTCTGGTAACATCCGGCGTTCCTCAAGGTAGCCACCTTGGCCCATTCCTTTTCCTGCTATATATGAACGACGTGAACTTGGTCCTCAAATGCTTGAAATTATCCTACGCGGATGACCTGAAGCTGTACTACGTTATAAAATGTCCGGAAGACGCACACTTTCTTCAGCAGGAACTGCAAGTGTTCGATAACTGGTGCCGAATCAACAGAATGTCCTTAAATGTATCCAAATGCTCAACTATCTCCTTCGGCCGAAAACGTGCGATGTACCTCCACGACTACATCCTTCGAGGTACGCGCTTGAAACGAGAAACAACGGTCAAGGATCTGGGAGTAATGCTCGACTCTAAACTGTCGTTCAAGGTTCACATTTCGTATAGTGTTTCCAAGGCCTCTTCGCAGCTAGGATTTATGTTCCGCTTCGCAAAAAACTTCAAGGACGTTTACTGTCTGAAGGCATTATACTGCTCTTTGGTTCGCCCTTTCTTGGAATACTGTGCCATCGTTTGGTCCCCTTTCTACCAAAACGCAGTCCAGAGGATCGAAGCTGTTCAGCGAAGGTTTATACGCTTTGTTTTGCGACATCTTCGCTGGCAAGACCCTCGCAGATTGCCAAGTTATGAAAGTCGGTGCAAGCTCATCAACCTGGATCTGTTGGAAGGTAGGCGTATGGTAGCCAAAGCGTGTTTCATTGGTGATCTGCTTCAAGGAAATGTTGATTGTTCTGCTCTACTGGATCTCTTGACCATCAACACTCGACGACGAAATCTTCCGTTTACAACAGTTCTTCGTTCCGGCACTCAAGGACCTCAACTACGGCAAACACGAACCTGTGCAAAGCATGTGCCGCGTTTTCAACAGCTGCTATAATGTGTTTGATTTTAATGTATCCCGTGAGGTTAATAAGCGTTGTTTCCGTATATGTTTTTGTTAAGTTTTGTTAATTTTCGTCTGTAATTTAATTTTTCTAAAGGGTCATTGGGATGAACATTTTTATCTGTTGACGAAAATAAAATAAATAAATATTTAGTGCCTTTTCCGGTTTTTGATTGTTCTGATGGTTGCTTCTTTTTCTAATTCCAGGTCATTTACACGTTGTTTCAGCACTCATACCGATGTTTGGATCAGGCTTTCGATGTTGGTATGCATTTCTGCGATAGATTTGGAAACGGCAGCGGCGACGGCAGTGGCCACGGCTTCTTGGATATTTAGTGTTTGAGCTTGCTGGTTGGAAATTAGTTGAGCAATGAGGAGGGTGTTTGGATATTGCAAACCTTTATCTACCATAATGTGTTTGATATCGTTTTCTTTTTGATAGAACGGGCATGTGTGCGAGACAAGGTTGTGATCATTGGTATTGCATTTATTACAGAAAGTGGGTTTGATACATTTTTCATTTTCTGTCCGGGGGTGGTCACCGGAACAGGTTCCTCATAGACCGGTTGCTGAGCGGCATCTTGCTTGGTGTGTCCGAAATCCCAGCAGTTAAAACATTGCATGGGCGGCGGATAGTACGTACGAGTACGGCACCGGATGTATCCGAAATCCACGAATTCAGGGTATGTAGTTCCTTGGACATTTATGATTATGGTCGGTGTGTCGATGTAATCTGTTCCTTCGCGCCGTCTGATACGTCGGAATTTTTCTACATTTTGGTCTTCAAGCATTTCCTTAATTTCTTCATCCGCCATCTTGGTTATTTGCCTGCAACTGACGAAACATTGGGTTGTATTCATTGATGGGTGGGTTGTGACTTGGACCGCAGTTTTGTCAATCAGGCTGGTCATTTTGAGCAATTTAGCGGCTTGGTTTTTGTTTCGGATTTTAAAAACATAGGATGCGCAATCTCGTTCCGAAAAAGCACTGTTTATTTACCGGCGAGTTTTTCTATGGACTTACGTATAAGTAGCGAATATTTTGGTAGGTCTGATATTTCTCCATTAGTATCGATCCCGGTTATGCGTAAGATGATCAACTTCCCGTGTCTACCTTGGTAGGAGAGGACTAGTCTGGTTGGAGAGGAGGTCTAGTTTGGTAGGAGAGGACCTGAGTTGCTTCCGTCAATCGTGGTTGCCATTCTCCCCTCATTATCGGTGTTCTCCGTCCACGGTGAGGGTCCAGGGTTAGGACTAGGATTCTGATGCATGGTCAGTATCGGAGTTATTGTTTGTTTTGTTGCAATGAATCCAGTTTTGACTGATAAAGGGGCGCGCCTTTGAAGAGTGCTATCGCTCACAAAGGGTTTAAACAGCGGAAACTTTCAATTAAGCCTGATTCATTGCCAACAAACAAACAAACAATGACAACTGTAACAACACCGAATACTTAATCATTTCTCAATAGTGATGAAGTAACTCCACATGCACTAAACAAAGGATTCGGGATGTACTACAATCGATCAAATTACTGGTCGTAGTGGTTTATGTCCCGAACAGAGGAAAAAAAACGGTGAGGCCGGGTCCTGGCCCCATCCCGACGATGCGTTTGTCCTACTTCTGTGTCAGTCCCGATCAGTTGTGTAAGTATCGAGCGCTTTGTGGAACGGGTAAGTGTATACCGCCCAGGGTTTGCTTAAGCGTTCAACCATTGAATAGTACTTCTGTCCTTTTGGACGTGCTTCACAAGAAGACACTATGCACTTTATTGTTTACGAGTTTATTGGAGGACCTTTGTCCAAAAACGGGCACTGAACTTTGTCTTCTATTGACTCTCTTTATGTTTCACTAAAAGATTGTCTTTTGTGGCTTTCTTCGCGCCAAGTATGAGCGTTATTTCGATATCGCGCGGAAAATGAGACTGGGTCCCCCTCTTTCCCCACTAGATTGGGATGAGAGAGAGGGCGATGTGCACAGTTACTTCCGTTTGTAGGACTCTGTGAGTCTTTTGTGCTCAATTTTCGATAGTGAAAGTTTTTTTTTCACTGATTAACTTCGAGACACTTTACAGCCCCCTAGTCCAGCCTGTTGGTGCGCTAGGGGGTAGATTTCACTTCGGCAACACTATTATAACCCGTGAATTCACGGACACCCTTGTGGTGGGAAACTTTGAAACCACACCGTTTAAATTAACAGGAGACTCACGATAAAACGTTTAACAAAAAACGGACAATTTACTTGCGGAGCGTAAGCCAAAAGCGTCTACACTCAGCCAGCGCAAGATTCGCCTATGTTTGACACGTTGTTGACAGGAATGTTTTCGTCCGCCATGGCAAATGTTCCGGTTAACTGCCGGAAGGCTGATCGCAAGGGCGTAGAAGATTGGAAAGTTAGCTTAAATAATTATCTTCCATAGGAAATTTATCACAAGCAATTATCTGTCTTAGCTGTTTTCTTATCACCATCCGAAAAAAAGTCAATTTTTTTTTAATGCAAACGTTGTTAATCAAATAATTGATAATATCGGTACTTGACAAAATATCGTCAAGCACAAAATACCATCATTCTAGGCCAGAGGTCAAGCCTTTTACTACTGTATGTGCAAAAAACCAATTTTCTGAGTGTTCCACTAAGAGCATTATAAATTTAAGTCGTAAACAATTCCTTCGCACCAAAAGCCATCTAACATGGCAATAGCGCAGAGTTTAAAGTCCAACTTGTTGCTAAATACTACGGTCTAATGATCCACGAAAAGTAATGACATCGACCAATGTGGTTGCTTTCCGCAGCAACAGAAATCACTCCCAGAAGATTACCATTATAGGAAAGTGTGGTTTTTCTGACTTGACTGAAAATTTTACCTTTTCCTTGAGCTTTCTCCTCGTTCAGCTAAAGATGAAAAAACCTTCGGCCCAAAAGACAGCACATAGAGCACTCAAGTGATGACTCCTCCCAGCTACAACCCGAAAATGACAATAACGGCTTGGCGATAATCTCCATCGCTTTTCACGAGCAGTCTCATGTTTCTTTATAAAAGGCATTTAAGTTTTATGAGTATTATCATCTCATGCCTCCTTGGGCTTTAATCTTGGCAAAAGGTGTTCGCACTCAAATACAGGAGCAACGAACGGGAAAGCAAAACTTGAAAGCTGCCACTCAAAGAAATGAAATGGGGAAAGCGAAGTGCAAGCGAAAAAAAGACAGTTTCTTCTGCTTTCTGTCTCTTTTTTGCATATCAAATAGGCGTTTATATCAACTGGGCACTGCATTGTTAAACCATACAGAAGAAGAGAGATCTAATGATGATGAGTTCCAAGTATAATTGAGGAAATATAAGCTATTTGCAAGGGAAAATGGCCATTGCGGTACTTTTTACCGCTAATTTGCAGTGCAATTGCATGCTGCATAGTCATTCAAAAGATTTGTTCGGATAACTAGGAAAAATTTGAACTAACACTTGACTTATTCACGTTTTAAAACCAAGAAATGAACAACTTAAAAACTTGTTCAAACTAGCGCTTGTAGACGGGGGCTAGTTCCTATAAGTTTCACTAACTCCACTTTCCTCTTGCCAGACAGACATACTTTGTCTACGACTTAAAGGTGTTTCAGTTTTTTAAGTGCTGACAAGTGAATGCGTGAAGTGTTGGTTTGAATTTTCCACCTGAAGTCCATGAATCCCGCATGAATCCCTTATGGTATGCCAGTTGCTCCTTTGCAAGTCGCGATAGGCGGCAGCATAAGATTTGGGAGAGCAACTTGTTGGCGGCGCTCAGTAGCGTGATTGCACTATAATGGCAGCAATCCAACTTGTCAACCTTTTTATATATGGTACACAATATTCCTTCCATCCAATCCTCCGATAAACATTCCTCCTCCCAGATCTTGGTAGTTACCCAGTGCAGCGCCCTGGGCAGTGCTTCACCGTCATATTGTAATAGCTCGCTTGGAAGTTGGTCAAAAGCTTTGTTGAGTCTATATTCGCGCTGCGGTAAGTGCGAACATTGATGATATCGGAGAAGAATTTCCCGTCGATTAGAACATGGTCAATTTGATTATCTGTTCGTTGGTCAGGTGATCTCCAAGTGGCTTTGTGGATGTCTTTATGGGGGAAGAAGGTACTTCGAACTACTGAACCACGGGAGGCCGCAAAGTTTACGCATCGTTGGCCTGTATGCAGGCTGTTAGGCCCTATTACTGATCTGTACATTGCCTCCTGTCCTACCTGTGCATTTATGTCGCCAATGACGATGTTTACGTCCCACTGCGGGCAGCCATCATACACTTGCTCTAGCTGCGCGTAGAACGCTTCTTTTTCGTCATCGGGTCTCCCTTCGTGTGGGCAGCGTACGTTGATGATGCTGTAGTTGAAGAATCGACCCTTGATCCTCAGCTTGCACATTCTCGCATTGATCAGAAACCATCCATTCGCATTTTGCCCAGCACTACAAAGCCGGCGCCCAGCTCGCATGTGGTACCAAGTAACAAGTAGCCGCACGATGTCCCCTTTTCCAAACCTTCTGTCCTGTCTAGCAAACCTCCTGCATTGCTAAAATTTCGATGTTACGGGGTTGATGTTCGTCGTAGATTATCCTACCGCAGCCAGGAAAGCTGAGTTTCCAATCGTAGTCCTTATTTTGTAGGTCTTTGCCGATTGTTCCGGTGTAATGCGGTGCGTTTATTTGGACCGATTTTGTAAAAATGTAAATATGTAAATACTAGATTTGTAGTTCAAGGTAGTGTAGATAGTGGATTATGTGTTTCAAACTGGATTTTCGTTTCCAATTGGATTTTTGTTTTGATTCTTGTTATTCGTTGTAAATTTGTAGGGTTTCTTACTGCGTGATAGGTGGAAGCTTTTTTATAGCACGCTAGGGTGAAAGTTTGTTTTTATGGGAGGCTACATATGCGAAAGAGATGGATATCAAATGAACACCTGTATACAATACAATGGCTAAACCGAACATTATTTCTCGCGTCCGATTCAATTTCTTTGATTCCGTAGTTTCTTGGGCAATGGAGTTTTTAATCCCGACCATTACACAAGCGAATTAGCTGTAAAACAGTTTTGTTTGTCGCGGTTTTTTAGTGTTTGAAGTGTTTAGTCAAAGGTGACTTGTTTAAATAATGGCATGAGCCAGTTCATAGATGTAACTCTTTTTGTATATTCAGTTTTTAGAAAGCTTGAATGTAGTATACGTTGTGCAAACATCTGTTAAAATTGTGATTACGAACAAAAAGGTAATGTACCTAAATGCTTAATTTCGCGTGATTCTTTATTGTAATTTTGTCATTTCGCGTTGAACAGCTCGTTTGACGGGCTTTTTGTGTTGAACGGGCTGGATAAGTATTCCTCGTTCGGCGATCGTGGACGCTGAATGATTTGATCAAATCAAATTTGGTGAACGTCGTCTGCAAAAACGCCAGATTCGTGCGCCCTGCAAAGGCCCGCCTGTTTAGGTAGCTAAACGGAGGAGAGTGAAGTTCGCCCGAAAAACTAGCGAAGTTATTCCGACGGGCGCCTATAATCCGTAGTGTTTCCACCCTACGTTACAATCCCTGTGGAACGGATACCGAGAACGCGGTTTCAGTGATCCGTTGTCAAGTGTCGGACACTGAACCGGACCTTACCCAAAATATATAGTAGTCTTCCTTAACCCCGCTCGAACATAGCGGAAAGGTACGCGAAGCCGGGTCGTTTGGGAAAGGGGACTCCTATATTGAAGGAGACGGTCAATTCCGGACGTTCTCGACGAGATATAAATCGGAAGCCTTCCGTACAGCAGCCACTCTGTCCGCAACTCAAGTTTCGGCCATGTTGCACACGGGTCTAGGTACGCTAAGCGTCGCCATCTCGGAAGCGTCGCTATCTCGGAGTCGTAACCATTACGGAACCGTCGCCATTTCGGAACCGTCACCATCGTTTTTTTTTGTTTAGTTTTCGTTTTTCATTTACGTTTCGTCCTTTAGCTGGCTCATTCGTCATTTTCAATATTGCGTTCGTCTATTCAAATCAAGCACATTCGTTTTAAAACAGATTCGTTAGTTGGTTCTGGCTTTAAAGTCTAAAAAGACTACGGATATTATATAACTTGAATGGATTGGCGGAATTTTCGTTGATTTTATCGGCAAAAGGTGTTCATTTGAGGTTTCAGTAGCATATGTGCGTTTGAGCTAGGGTTTTCCTAAAGTACTGTTCGGGTGGTTCCTCTGAGAAACCAGTTTCAAAATAAGTCGGGCATATTCAACACGACCGGTGGTCTCCTTTAATGGGAGAGGCGCTTAAGCCATCACGTTTTACTGAGATTCAGCACTCTTCCCCCACGCAGTTACACCGGTCCATATTAACTTTTGTATTATTTTTAACATTGAATTTTTAAGTGCAGCTTGTTGGGCCTTCCCCAACCCTCTGTCTTGCCGGAGGACTATCGTGCAAAGCACTGTCTAGAGTCCCGCGCTGGCACGATGGCGATGATCAACCGCTCCTAACATGGAGAACAAACACTGTTTTGAGCCGCCCCTGACATGGAGAACAGCCGCTCAGATAGACTGCACAAGTGTGCTTTGAACTCACAAGTGTGGGTGGTTTTGTTCAGTAGAATACAAAAATATGCTAAAATATAAAGTTTGAGGATCGATTGAACGTTTAAATCTCCAGTGAGGATGCTGTTTGGGCCAATGGTAGGACTATGTTTACTAAAAATGAAGACAGTTGTTTAATTAGTGTCAGTAGAGGCTTGCCGACAATGGACTCTTTATTTCACCTTTCTTTATTTGGGAGCCTTTCAGCCACAGCTGGTTCGGACGACAATGGATGCGTTTACGTTCAGTTGACGTTAATTTGACAGAAAACCTATTGGAAGACAATCAAAAACACGCAACGTATCGTTATTGTGGGAAAGCCTCAAAAGAGTACGTCTGTTTTGAATTAACAGAAAATGTAGAGAAGGTATATCAATTAATCGCTGGCATATAGTTTTTTCACATGAAATTGATTTAGTTCAAGCTGTTTTCAATACAGAAAAACCCCCTTTTTCTAAATCGTACACTACATAAATCAACATGAATAGAAGGAATACAAAACAAACAAAACTAAATTAATTCTAGTACACACAAAACTTGTCATTAAACTTAAAATAATCTGTCGTGATGGAATCAGTCGTCTAGTGTCTTCGCCATTAATGCCAGTACGTAGTAAATGACACAATTTCTGAACTAGCGGCTCGTCATCCAACTACGCTGAATCCGTTGACGGAAGGTCTCAGCGGAACAGTTGAAGTCAAACAGAGCGTAGAGTTCATTGAAGCGTGATGACATGAATCGAATTGGATCGTGTTGGCCGTAGTTTGCTGCACGAGTGCCGAGCTGCAGAAAATTTCTTGTTCGCAGAACTCATTCAGGAGCGTAGATGAACAGTTCGGCCAGAATTCCTGGAGAGTCGGTTTCACCTAGTAGCACTTTTACTGCGAAAACTGCTTGCATGACTGTACGCCTATGCTCCAATGTTTCAACACCCAAGAGTGAGCAACGATCCTGGTACGCTGGAAGGTTGACAGGATCATTCCACGGCAGATGACGGAGAGCATAACGAACAAATTTTCTTTGGGCTGCTTCAATCCTCGCAATCCAGATTCTTTGATACGGGCACCACACCAAGGCTCCAAATTCCAAAACAGAACGCACGAGAGCGCAGTACAATGCTTTCATACAGGTGGGATCACGAAACTCGTTGGAGATCTTAAACATGAAACCGAGCTGTCTGTTTGCTTTGGTTATCATATCCGTGTAGTGTTGTCTAAATGTCAAACCGGAGTCAAGCGTGACTCCAAGGTCACGAACAGTATCAACTTTCTGCAGAGGTTGATTGTTTATCATGTAATCAAACGCAATTGGGTGCAATTTTCGATGGAATGTGATAATGAAGCATTTACTAACACTCAGAGTGAGGAAATTCCTGGAACACCACTCTTCTCCAAAAACGAATTTTGCCGTTCATTCGATCCCACGACCATCCCGTAATGTTTTGGCCAGATTTGGCAAGCTGTCATTACAGCAAAGTCGTTCAAGTATGGTATGCAGAGAAAGGGGTCCAGGTTGTTCCGAAAAACCTTAACCCACCCAACTGCCCTCAGTTCCGCCCTATTGAGAAATACTGAGCAATCATGAAGAGGAGACTCAAGTCAAAGGGAAAGGTTGTCAAAGACATCAATCAGTTGAAGATCTGGTGGAATAAGATAGCTAAAACGATGGACGAAGAAGGTGTGCGCCGCCTAATGAGCCGTGTTACAGGAAAAATTCGAGAATTCCTTCAAAACCGTGACGAATAGTTTTATCCGTATTTTTTCTTAAAAGTATGAAGAAAACGCTACATTTGTATAAAAAAAGATCTTGAATTCAATAATAAATAACTGAAATACAGGCAATTGTTTTTGTTCCAATTTTATCTGAAGCAAGCTTTACTCTGAAGTTTAGTCTCATCGCAGAGAGACGTTCGACTTCATCGTATGTAAAGGCCGTTCACACCAAAATCTGGACATAAAAAAAAATATTTAAGAAAAACAACAGCATGTTTCTGATTCATATTATTTATTTTATTTTACACCTAAATGTGAAACCAAACACAACTGTATTTAGATTTTTATGGATTTATTTCTTTGAGCTATTGCACGCACTTTCGTATTCACTCCTTTCATTCAATTTTATTCGAAGCAGTAAGCCACTTAGAACGAAATACTTGGAACGTTGATACCTTTCCACCAAGCTTTTTGAGGTTTCCCTTGACTATTGACCAGTATGTTTCAATTGAGCGGAGCTGTGGACAATTCGGTGGATAACAATCCGTGGCAACGTAAATATCTTTATTTCGCACATGCCAAGTTATTGTATTTTTAGCATAATGACAGCTGACGAAATCTTACTAGAACAAGGATTGAGCCGCATGTTTTCTCAGAAAGGGTAAGAGCCACTTTTTGAGGCATTTTTGACGCTAAATCTCGACGTTTACGGTTCCTGTGGTTTCAGAAATTCGAGATTTTAGCCCACAAGAACATTTTGCTTGCCAGACCAGATATTTTTCAAAGAAATTGGTTCTATACTTCCGTTTCAGATGCTCAAGGGCATCTTTCCGGGTAGTTGCAGTATAAAATTCCGTTTCCTAGAGATGTTTGAATTTTTTGAAGCAGTATGTAGTGTCATTAATGACACAACAATAATGTTGTTCATAAAGCTTTCTGGAGCGTGTTTTTGCCGATTTTTGTAGCTATGCGTTACGATCTGAGTATTTCTGAGCTTTGAATGATCTCAAACCAGCCTTAGACTTCACTTTTTGCACAAAACCGGTTGAAATTTGCACTTTTTTCGCAACTGTCCGTGTTGACACATTCGGATTTGCCTCCAAAAGCAGCAAAGACTCTTTTCTCCTTCCTTATGTTGCTTTGTCCATGTTTACCACCACTTCCAGTTTTCTTTTTGACAGTAAGACCCTCTGTATAACGTTTAATCACAGTAGTTGCAGTAGTTGATTTTGGCACATTCAACGATTTTGCGATGAATCGAACAGAGGAATTGTGATTTTCCAAATATTTTTGTAATATATATTTCATGCGTGCTATTTCAGACGGCACCATCTTGAATACAGAATGCGCTTTTGTAAACAGTGTTTGTGATTCACGTTTGTCTATGTATTGTACAAACAAGTATCATTCCATTTCGTAGTGATTTGACTAAGAAACAGGATAAATACTTTATCCGGATTTTTGTGTGAACGGCCTTTATATGTGTAAATACATGGCCTCCCTAAAATAATCAAGTAGCAATAACCTAACGGAAGGCGCCAAGAATTTGTTATTATTTTTTATTTGGGTTGCCAAGTCAAACTGTCAGATTTATTGTAGCAATACAATAAGTTGACTACTACGCTACTGTGCTAGGTGATTCCAACGTAAGTAGATAAAACTAAATTGTTTTGTTCGAGCTTGAATGTCTGTCTATGACCTCAAGTTTTGAATAAATTTTGAACCAAAAATAAGATGTTTTACCAAATGTTTTAGATGTTAAACCAAATGTTTTAGATCAAACTTTTTTTTTTGGGAAATATGTTGTTCTTTGACTACACTGAAAATTTATTTCCGTAAATAAGCTTTCACTCGATTCGTAAACATGGATTTTGTACATAGAATGAATGCCTCGTATAGGGTATGAAACATACATATTGCTTTTTATCTGGTGAAATACTTACTATCATAACACCTTCTTGTGTAATGCACGAAATTAATTTCGTGAAGACCAGCCAATCGCTGCTCCTCTTTTATCGTACTCATGCATGTTGTTGTTGCGGCTGGCATGGGCGGGAATCATTTATTTATCTCAAAATAAAAAGTAAAGAGCTGTCGATAGTTATAACTCCATACATATTACACATTAAGTATCGGCTAAAATATTTACCTGCACTTAGTAATTCAGAAAAAGCACCAAAAAATGAAAAAGTGCCACTAAATTATTGCCTGTGCCAATCAATAATGTGTGATCAGCACAAAAAATTAGGAATGAGCAATAAAAGATGAGAAAGACTGATTCAGTGACCGGTAAATCTATCAAATAGCAACAGCTATTAGTATATGTGCAATTAAATATGGCAGTATTTCCGCCAAATTATGTAATTTGAGCACCAAACTATTCGCATATGTCTCTAATTTTGTTGGATTTTCCCATTAAAAACAGTAAAATGAGCAATGAATAAATAAATATCCATTGCTCATTTTACTGTTTTTATGGGAAAATCTAACAAAATTAAAAGACATATGCGAATAGTTTAGTGCTCAAATTACATAATTTGGCGGAAATACTGCCATATTTAATTGCACATATACTAATAGCTGTTGCTTTATTTGACAGATTTACCGGTCACAATTAGATTATCCGAAGATCTTTTCTCATCTTTTATTGCTCATTCCTAATTTTTTAATGCTGATCACACATTATTTGTTGGCACAGGCCTTAATAATTTAATGGCACTTTTTTCATTTTTTATTGCTCAAATCTCTCTTTTAATTGATGATTAATTATGCTGCCATTAAGTATCTTCTCTCTCATGAGCTACCATGGTCTAGTGATATCAAGCACGGATTCAATAACAGCACTTTCAAAAAAACGCTGGAAAAACCCACGTGGTTGCGCTTTTAATTTAAATTTCATTCCGAGTCGATATAGTAAAACTGTCAGTCATTCATGCAATCACCAGAGAGACGTTTCTTTTTAGTTTGCAATAAAATATCCGTAGCTCTTTGTATTGTTTTCGTACAATGCACGAATATTCTTTCTGTGTTGACAAATGCTTCGTGCTTTTGACTGCTGCGCGCGTGGCATTAATTACGAAGGTGGCTTCATAATTAGTAATTATCAGTACTCTGCGTTGCAGAAAACAACGAATTGGTTCGTTAGTCTAACCTTCCATTTCGTAATATAAACTAAAATTAATGTTCAGTGTAGCATTTTAATTTGAGTTCAGCCTTACAACTTTGATCAAAAATTAACCGAACTCATTTTGCTTGCATCGATAAACTCTGTAGAATGTTGTCTCGCACAAACGCTTGGTCCAGAGCTTGAGAGATAACAAGTGAAAACTATTTTCTACATTCCAATTAACCTTATTGGTACGAGGAAATCTCATGCCACCACCACTAAGAGGGGTTTACTGGTGTCCTCGTAGGAACCAACGTTGCAAAATTATTCACTTGTGATCCGGTTTTGACCCGAAAGTCAGCTTCAACAAGCTTGTCCGACATACAAACTTCTACTTTAAGTCAGATGCCCCGGGAGTGCAGTAGTACTAAGCACCACATGCAACATAGATGTTTATTGTGGTGTTATATCTGCTGGCAAATAGATTTGACAAACGGTCAAAATGTTCAATGTTGCAGAACATACATCCATTTCCCTTTTCCGTGAAAACGTTTCTACCGGGCTAAGGTTTGTTTTGCACGGGCTGGTCCCAAAATGATGCCACATTACTTCACGTTCTATTTATTCCTATAGAAATGAGATAAAGCTCCTGCTGGCAATGTTTTTCTGCTTCATATTAAGCTCACATAAACTATACCATCCCCGCGGCGAACAACTCTCCGTGTTGTGTCTAGTTTCGTGCTCTTGGCTCTCGATTGTCGGTTCACTGCAAACGACGTGTAGGTTTACAGTCATATCTCGATACAATGTATTTTGTGTTTGATTTTAATGAATGTGCTGATAAATTGAGCCCCACAAGGAATTTGGTATCAACTTCAAAATTGTAGCGTTGCTCGTGAAATCGTAATACTTTTTTTTCTTTATTATTGAGATAATAGTTTCAATAGATTTAGACTAGTACACCTCCTACGCAGCGGTATTAATCGCTGCAACCTGATCCTAATTGTTGGCTTCATACTCCAGTCAAATCACACAGTTTGAAAGAAACATGCAATTTTCTGCGTTATCTTATGCGCTTATATGGTATGCTATATTTGGAATGAATGCATGAGATATTTCATGTCAGTTTAAACCAGATGTCACCTAAAGTTCGATCCAAAGTAAATCTGGACGCACGGTTTAACGACCGCGTCCCTGGTGGTTGGAACAAAAAACGCTTGACAGGCATTTGCTGATGTTTTGTTGACAAACCATTCGGTGAAATTGGTGATTCTTCTCGATTATTGATCGACGCATCTTGAAATTACGGATCATGGAACTTCAGAAAAGAAAATTAAAGAATCCTTCGTGGTCTGTCTCAAAAATAGCAAAAGTGTTAAAATTCCCAAAGTCAACGGTGTGTCTTGTAAGCAAACGTTACAAGGTTACTCTGAGTGAGGACAGAGCACAGCGCATCTATCATAAAAGTGGCACAAAAAGTGGAGGAGAAAGGTGTTGAGGTACGTGAAAAGCAACCCAGTTGTATCCATAAGAGATTTGGCAATGAAATAAATTCCAACTTTTCCACCGTGCGTAATATTTATCCTTTCAATAGAAGGATATAAGTCTTTTTGTGCCAGTAAACATCCGAATCGCTCCCTGAAACAAAATTAAGTGTCCAAAAAGCGAGCACGATTACCATTCGAACGAGTTTTTACGATATTTGATGCCGGTATTTTAATGGAAGACGGAACATAAGTCAAAATGGATTATAAACAAATCTCCGGGCGAAAATTTTACCTGGCAACTGGTCGTGGGGATGTCCCTTCCAGATATAAATTTGTTTTTGCTAATAAGTTTGCTCGAAAACTAATGATTTGGCAAAGAATCTGCACTTGTGGCCTTAAAACCAAGGTTTTCATCATATCTCACACAATAACGTCGAAGGTTTACATTAAAGAGTGTCTGCAAAAGCAGATTTTACCCTTCATTCGGCAAAACAAGACCAACGTTCTGTTTTGGCCGGATCTGGCCAGCTGCCACTACTCTAAGGAGGTTCTTGAATGGTATGCTGCAAACAATGTTAATTTCGGAGCCAAAGAGATCAATCCTCCAAATTGTCCTGAGTTAAGACCGATCGAAAAATATTGGGCAATTGTCAAGAAAAAACTTCGAGGATGCAGTAAAGAAGTGACAAATGCACAACAAATGCGTTTAAAGTGGAATAAGTTTGCCGGTACAGTGTCACCAGCGACTGTGCAGATCATGATGGCATCGATCAGAAGTTAAGTTCGAAACGGTGAAATGTAATAAATTGTTATAATCGTTTGAAAAATACCCTTTTGTTTGACGTTTTGATCAACCGTGTATGTTGTTTATTTCTTGAGTTATAATCAATTGAATGCGTCAAATTTACCTTGAATCGGGCTTTAAAAAAGGTCTGTTGCATGAAAGATAGCAAACAATAACGTTGTTTGCTTTTGAACGAGAAGAAATGCGTCTGTTAAATATCATCATGTTTGCCGGTGTAGTTTGAATTCAGATCTGGACCTGCTTTAATATCAATTTCTCTTTCACATATTAATCAACTGAAAAACGAAAGGGCAAAGTTGGAGTAGGACTCCCAGGAGGAATATTTTATTCAGTCTAAAGAACCATGAAACCCTATGCTATTAGTGTATGTGGCTTTACTATTGAATCTCCATGAAAATGATGGAAGTCAACTTCTGAACTCATAAATCTTGAAATGGCCCTTAAAAGGTTTATTTCGTATTTCGTAGCACCGATAATTGTCGAGATTATTAGTTTCGGCGATGAAATTCGCATCTTCTCACCTCAGACAACAGAAAAACGTCCTTTGTTAGGGACTTACACTTCCTTCTGAATGTTGCGTCTAGAAACTGCAATATAAGTATAGTTAGAATCATAGTCTGAATTCTTAGAGCTCACAAATATCACCACTATTCAGGCAATAGTTGAAAATCGTTAGTGAATAATATGGAGTGCAAAAGTCCATACAAAAATTTCAATCGTGAAACAAAATTGACTGGCTAGGCATTCTCCCCTGGCTGGGTCAACCGACAGCATAACAAGCAACTTTCTAGCAAAAGCCACACAAAAAAAAAAATAATTTTAACAAGCGCGTAAAATTTCCCCTCGTTTAATTTCAAGCCAAAGGAGGCGTAAACAACTGCCGAATCTGGCATTCTTTTTATGTGCTTTAGATGATACAGCAATTTCAATGTTTCTTTTTATCTGTGCAACTAAACCGTAGTCTATCTGGTCAACGGCTGCTCGCCAATGCACCCTCCAGAGTGCTTTCCAGCGTCAGCAACTAACTTAATCTATTATGTGCAACTGACCCACTATGTTCTCGGCTTAATTAAATGGTTATAATATTTCTTTTGTTGGTTGTCCAACGTGCTTGACGATTTAATCCGGGACACGACGTTTAAAGCAATGCTATGTTGAGCCGGTACGTGGTAATGAGAATTTCTATAAGTTCAACAAAAAGTTCAATTAAACATATTCTTTAGTTGAGCAAATTGATTGGTTCGTCCTGAAAAGGACGGGTTTTAATTGTTGACGGGGGGAACATGTTTTGCGTTTAAACTTAGGCTTTCTTCGCGGTCTTTTTGAACTGCAGGACGGTCTGAAAAGGACACCACCCTGGAAAATGGTCACACCGGAGAGAAGTTTGTTCAGCTCCTCGTCGTTCCGGATGGCCGGATGGCGCAGGATGGCGAACTGCAGGTGACGTGGAATGATTCTGGTCTTCTTGTTGTCACGGGTGGCGTTTCCTGCCAACTAGAGAACTTCAGCGGCCAGGTAGACTGGCAACAACGCGTTCGGTGAGGCGGGTATGTCCAATACGTAAGCGGGAAATTTTGCGACGATTCATGGGGATCTTGTTATCAGGCCAGGGGAGGTGAATACTTTCAACTCCCTCATGGCAGGCTGTCTGTTGTGAAACCATGAGAGGCTCTAACATCCACGATTCCTCTCCCTAATCTATCTCACATATCGCAACCAATACCAGCCAACCAGTCCATCTTCCCGTTGCCACGGATGCCAGAATGGCTTGGCAACCACCAAAAGACGATACCATTGGCTGATGCTAAAGGGCGAACACGAAATTATTGCGACACCGAAAATGTCATGCCAATTTTCTTATAATGTTTAGAATCAAACCAAAATTTTAGGGTAGTTTTATACATATATTTACTTCAAAAATCAAAAGAAAAGTTAATCGAAGGAGCCTTGAGTGTAAAATTGAACGCATTTTCGCTTGATGCCTTTCATCAAAGTATCCGGTACCAGTTTCTTAGTTTTTTTTCCATTTTCTTAACACGTCCTTCTCGTCTTTGACTGTCTTCTTGCTCTTCCGAAGTTTCCGCTTCATCATTGCCCAGTACTGCTCCACCGGGCGCAGCTCCGGACAGTTTGGCGGATTCATGTCCTTTGGAACAAAATGGACAGAATTGGCCTCATGCCACTCCAGGACACTTCTAGAATAGTGGCATGATGCCAAATCTGGCCAAAATAGCGGAGCTTCATCGTGCTGCTGCAAGAACGGCAAAAGGCGCTTCTCGAGGCACTCAGATTTGTAGATCTCGCCATTTACTGTGCCCTTTGTCACGAAAGGCTCACTGCTCAGTCCGCAAGAGCAGATGGCCTGCCAAATGAGATATTTTGAGGCGAACTTCGACATTTTCTTCTTCTTAAATTTGTCGTCCACATAGAACTTGCTCTTGCCGGTGAAAAACTCCAACCCCGGAATTTGCTTCAAATCGGCTTTTATATAAGTTTCGTCGTCCATCACACAGCAGCCATATTTTGTCAGCATCTTCTCGTAGAGCTTCCGTGCCCGAGTTTTAGCCGTCGATTGTTGCCGCTCATCGCGGCTTGTGAAGTTCTGTACCTTGTATGTATGTAGTCCAGCTCTCTTCTGTGCATTCTAGACGTAGCTCTGCGACATGTCGACCTTTTTAGCCAAATCACGGCTTGAGACGTTGGGATTTGCTTTAATCATCCGCTCCACCTTTCCCTCCGTCTTTTTGTTCTCCGGTCCCGGTGTTCTTCCAGCTCCTTTGCCGTGGTCCAACGTCAACCACTCCTGGAACCGCTTCAACACTCTGGAGACGGTTGAATCGTGAATGTTCAACATTTTTCCCAACTGCCGGTGCGACAGGTCAGGAAATTCCAGGTGTTTGGAAAGTGGTTTGGAAAGTTTGGAAATTTGTTCTCTCCACTCGCGTTGGTTCACCTCCATTTTCGTTGAATCGAAAAACACGACTTCGAGTTTGACAGCATGTAAACAATACACATCAATGAGAAAGTGTGCAAAATTTGGTTGATTTTTACCCAATGTTAAAAAAGTTATGCCCTGTTGAATGTGTCGCAATAATTTCGTGTTCGCCCTTTAGTCCCTCGGTCTGTTAAAGTCACGGATGCTTCAAGGATGAGGAATTCATTTCCTGTAGACAGCTTGTCGAGTCAGTGAAGAGAGCGGAGTGACATGCGTGTGAATGAGGTGACATGCTTTCATTAGCGCGAAAGCTTTGACACTGAACATAGAACAATGTGATGGTAAGGAAGAACTGATACGGGGGAATGTGTAGTCGAAGGTAATGCGACAGAGTAATCTGTATATACGTGGTGGTGCTTCGGATATTTATCATGGACAAGTTTGTTGAAGTGAGCCTATGAGGGAATCGCTGGCTTTAACTCGATAGAGAAGTGAAAGGTCAATGCTAGGGCGGTGTTTGTTCCAGGGTCTGGTTTTGGATCTGGTAAATTCCGCTATTGGAGGATTGTCGTGATTGGATAGGGAATGAAATAAGGAGGCAGCTCTTTTAAACAAGAGGGACTTGATCTCGACCGTTATAAGTGAGCCAACGAATAGCTTTAGTCACCATGCAGGTCGCTATGCGATGTTCCAATGACCACATTTGGCCATGATAGCAGAGATGGGACTGGTGATGACATCTCTTGAGACGTATTGAAAAGCTCTGTTGTTCATGGGAAGGAGTTTATTGTTCATCCGATCACCACTTCTGTTAAATACGCCAGCACCAAAAACCATTTTGGGCAGAAGATAGCTATTTATCACGCGAATGATGGTAGCTCTATGTGCACATGGTATTCAAAACCAAAATGTTTTATCAGTTGTTAACGCTTTTCGGTGGTTTTACGGACAGTTTTGACGTGTTGACTAAAGCTAAGTGTCTGGTCGAAGTAAATGCTAAGAATTTTGAGGGATGGTTTGGATTTGATGGTGCACTGATTTCGGGTGATATCGGGTAGCTTGCTAATCTATCTTCTATTGTAACTAAGATACAAGAGTTGTGATTTTTCAGGGATAGGGTATAGCTATGATCATCAACCCATTTAGAAACACTGTTAACAACAGATTGTAGGTATTTTTTAAGACCTAGTTTATGACCTAGTTATTTGTAGCTATGGAAAGTGAGGATGAATCTGTTGGCGTAAACTTGCATGAACACATTCGGAGGGTTATTTTTTAATAGGGATTGCATGTAAATAAGGAACAAGGTGGGAACTATCCTCAGAATTGAGGGAAACCTTTTTCCTGACATCTTAACTCGGATCGGTTATTGCCAATGTTGTCCCTGAATCTCCGATTCGTCAGAAAGCCTTATACAAGCGATCCATGCGATCTTTGGTTTCTCATTCCACAAGGGCCTTAGTATGGGAAATAGCCATGGACGAGCTAACCCTGAGATTCCATGAGAGTCATGAGTTGTCGGTTGGCCATCTCCTTAAGAATCTTACCTATACAGTTCAGAATGATGATAGGCCGGAAACTATCGGCACCATTTCTATCTTTGTCGGGTTTGGGTAAGGGAATGATCAGAGCTTCCTTCTAGGACTTAGGTATTTCGCCATTTTTCCGTATGTTCTTGGACAAAGATAGAAGTGTGGTTTTTCCTATGAGAGGAAGATTCGTCATGTTGCAGAAACCATGTACTTTGTGCAGAGCCTACTGTAACTCATCTAATGAAAAATCAAGATACTCTAGGTCTGTGAAAGTATCAAAACAGGAAGGGGATGCTTCTTGAGAGGATTTTTGTGATAGAAAACGATTAAGAAAATTGTAGGAAGAAGAAAATTTGGATTTAGCCTCGTGCCATTACTCGAAAGAGGTTTTGGAGTGGTACAAGACCAAGGAGGGCAATTTCGTGCAGGCAATTTCGTGCACCGGAACTGTGGCCAATTGAAAAGTACTGGAACATCATGAAGCAGGCACTTCGGAAGCATCCTAAGGAAGTGAAATCGGAGGATTTTTTTTTTGTTTATTAATTTATTTTCCATCGGCCTATTTCCTCATATGGTGACAATCACCGAGGCCAGGGAGACGACTCCTCCACCTGGACCCTACCTAACGACTCATGACTATGAACCGGGACAAACGGCTTTACTTCCCTTCCGAAGGAAGACGTGACCAAGATTTTTTCGCCTCAGAAAAACCACCGACGTCGACTGGGATTGAACCCAAACCCACTGGGGTGCCAGTAGCAGTCACGCTTACCACTGCACCACCGACACCGGCGAAAAAAAAAATCAGAGGAAGATATGAAGAAAAAATGGACTGCCACGCAAAAAAAAGTTGGACCAAATGTTGTGCAGGACCTGATGAGTAATGTAAAGAAGACGGTCGTGCATTTGGATATGGAATTGAAATTTATTTAAACAAACATGTTAAAATATCCATAACATGCTTTATTTTACTCCCTGAAAGTTTGAAGTCCAACGGGCGAGTTTTACCGAATATTTGTGTGTGTTGCAATTTGATCCCGTACACCCTTTTGTCCGGTGTAAGTGCCATTGATGGAGAGGATAATCGTCGGTGTGTTCACCCTGAGGGCATCTTGCATACAAGTAATCCTATTTACGCCAACCACGCCATCCTTAACCATCGACTTGAGCAGCTACTCATCGTTTCACTGATTATTTCACGGCAGAAAATCACGCATCGACGTTTGTTCCGAATTAAAAGGAGTTCCTGGTAACAGCTGTACCAGCAAACAACGCCTTCATGTTCAACAGCCTCCGTATGTCTAACTACACAGGTCTTTAGTAGTAAGCTTCGCCGACCTAACGCTGATTCGATCAGAAAAAAATTGAAAGAAAGAAAATTAAAAAATCTATACTCTCATGGTTGCTACGTTTTTCATTTTTAGTTATGAAAACGCTACTTTCATTCAGTTTATTCAACTCTAACCTGTATAGAAACGCTAGTGCAGGTGATGTTATTTAAGTCAAAGCCAAAACTGAATATTGGTTGTACAAAAGCTTAATAAACGTTCTTCAAGAAAATTTTGCAGCACCGCCATTCATGCTTTCAAGTAAAAAAACTGACCATTGATAGTGAAACGGACAAAAAAATACATGTACAAAACAACGAGGCATCACTGTATACCCACCGGAATGACATCGTTTCCTAGACAACTCAGCTACGGATGCTACCCAAAAATACCGCTATCCCACAGTACAGCGCCAATTCGTGTTCCATGTTGTCATCCGGGGTTGCTCCCCTAGTTTGCCCCCCTCCCCCTCCCCCCTTCGCTGAAACCAGAACCAGAAACAACAGTAACAATAGCGAAGAAAATTATTCCTTGCTGTAGATACACCGACAGCCAGCATGCCAACCAACCAATATGTAGGTACCAAGACAGACTTTAAAAATTAATATCTGCGTGGAGAAAACCGGGACTCCGTTGGAGCGAAAGCTTCTCACAATGGCATCAATTGCAATTGTATCCTACACTGGAATGAGACTTCTCCTTCTCAATGCTGCCAGTTCTAGATATTCCAGATTTTCTCTTTGCTTGCTGTACATAGCTTTCAGGGTGATCTTTATAGGATGGTGGTGAGGCTTGTTTGGACTTGGACTATGAACATTACAAACATTCGAAAGTGTACATATTTCTATAGTTACACATATGCCGCATGCAATGGGTACCTACTATTGGTGACTGCCTGTGGAGAAAGCACAAGAGATAGGAAGAAACCGCTCTATGATTTATGAATAGCAAGTTTTTTCCTCATCCCATTGTCAGTAGATTGAGACTGATTCAGGAGATGGAAACTTTTTTGCTGCTGCTTTTCCCCTATTGTGTGTATGTTTTTTTGATAACAAAAACAAATTTTTACACAAACATCAACAGGAGACGAGAAGGACAGTTTCGTAAAGCGCCTCAAGGAAAAACTTGTCGGTACCTTTTGTATGCTTCCATGTAACATCTGCGGGTAGACTGTGCTGATAAAATACTGCAGGATATTCGGTTGCATGGGGAGATTCCAATCCTTTCAATGCTTTAGAAAAGTCTTCGCTAGAAATCAGAACAAGCATGGTCACTTTTCCCGGAAATAGAGGCAATTGGAATGAAAGCTAATCTGTTCCATCGTCAACATGCAATACAGATGGATACATTCACTGCTAGAACACTTCTCAGGAACGGCTACTCAAAGGAATGATAAAATTAACACCTAATCAGCACGTTACAAGGGTTTTTTAATTATATATTAAGAAAAAAAATCTCTCGGTTAATTTATCTAACTGCACAATTCAATCATAATTGTGATTGTGATCTGCAAATCTTTTTAGAATAAATCACAAAATTTTAACTTATAATTAAAAATGTGCTTTTGAAGGTGAAGATAGTAATAAATGATGATATGCCTCATTGAAAAATTGAAGTGATTGAAAAGCTGTACAGTAATGCATAGATAAGTTCTGTGGTACATCACCAAGTGTTAACCCTAAAGTGAATAAATGTCTTAAACTGAGAATGGTTTTCGTTCGTTTGCAAACCTTCCAGTTACAATAATCTTAATAAGATTTTTTTTCAATAACGTTCAAATAATGATTCTTGTCTTACTCCATGCATGATGTTGACGATTACAATGTATTGATTATAATATATACCTCTCACGCCAAAGTCACGATTTTGAATCGCACCCCCGGGCAAGCTACGAAAATACCCAACATGTATTTGAGTGACTACGACAGGGGATGATTTCATATCAACATTAGGCTTTGAAAGTGGGTGATTTTTATAAGAGAGAGGTATGAAGCAAGTGTCTTTTTTTTATCGGAATGGAACATCTGCTAACAGACTGCTGAGGAACTCAAGGTTTAGGGAGGATAGGGAACTCCTCGACCCACTAAAAACTCACCCGTGCCTCTAGCCTTGCACCCCCCTGGGACCACTTTTTAGTATCACTTCGGGGAAGGGGCTATTGTGCATTAAGCACCCGCTTATATTTAACTACTTAGGGCTTTGGTAGTTAGTTAATCCCTCTGGCCTGTCGCTGGTCGTTTCGCCACTTGTTCTGTGGCTCTAACACAATCTGGGAGGCCGCTGTTTTTACCGCGTCTCAAGTGTTCTGTTCTTGACACGTTCTCTCGACAAGATTGTCCGGTGTCGTGTCCCAACCGCTCGCGTCGTTGAAGCGAGGGCAGACGAAGTACACATGTTCCGCAGTTTCGTCCGCTTCCGCGCATACGGGACACGCTGAGGACTCAGTGTGCTCGTACTTATGCAGATACTGTCTGAAGTAGCCATGGCCCAAAAGTATCTGTGGCAAGTGGAAGGTTACTTCCCCATGGCGCCGCTCGACCCATCCAGATATTTCTGGAATTGGTAGGTGGGTCCACCGACCTTTGGTGGAATTATTCCATTCCCTCTGCCACCTGGCCATCGATGTAGCTCAGGTGATCCTGCGGATTCCTCTTGTGCCCCTTTGCTCGAAGCACTCCGTATCTTCTTTATTGTGATGCCAATGGGCATCATCCCCGCTAAAACGCATACCGCGTCGCGTGACACTGTGCGGTATGCGCTGACCCTCTCAGGCACATTACCCTGTGGTACTTCCGAGCTTACCGAGGTAACCCTTAGTGCTCAGGGCGGTGCCCTATTACGACCCACCGTATCTCATTATAGATAAAGCAACGCTTTCCAGGAGCCTGCGCTTGCTCCCTGTACCGCTGAGCTGTTCGACATCATGCGGGATAATCCCGATATAGCCATGGAGGCTTTCTTGCAGGTGTAGCAAGATCTCCGGAGGTCTGCGATCGTCTCTGTCCACCAGTAAACTGGCAAAATTCCATCCCTAGGTTTGAACTTTCTGGTTGCGTCGCACACTCGTGTAAGAATTGCTACGAGTTGATCCCCGCGGGGATTTTGCGTATCGCTCAATCTCTGTTCCCGCTCTAGCACCTCTTTGAATACTGTCGCTGTCGCGTTCGCTGTAGGTGTAGCCATCCTCCACCCTACAGTTGTTCAACAGCCCTGGGCTGCAGAACGTCACGTTGATAATCGACTCCGCTCCATTTATATGGTAGGTACTACTAGTACTAGTACTACCTCCTGAACTGAGAACTTGCCCGTCATCCATATTGCCGCCTTCTTGGACCAATCTGCAACCCAGTTTCCGTTACCGGCAGGGATACGGTATGGGTCGAATATTATTGCAATATCCGTTACCGACACAGCAGTTGCTGGGCCGCCTCTGAGTGGTTTAGGTTCAGTATTTAACTTTAGGTCTACCCTTGTACCAGTTTTCAAACACATGACCGTATGATGACCAAATCCACCACAAATAAAGCAGGTTTTACTCGAAGGTGGAGTGTAATTATTCGCCACAACTTCTAAGGTGAGCGCTGGTCGATGTTGATTACCCGACGATCCTGCCTGAGAATGAAGAATGAAGAATCTCTGGGGCCATTCCCCATTTCAGTATTCGAAGGCTCAGGGTGCGCATTATTGGTGGGGTTTTGCTTGATGATAGGGTTTGATGGAGGGTTGGATAGACGGTTGCTTCTACCTTTGTGGAATTGTGAAGACGCACTTACACTCGCTGTCTGAACGGATCCATGACAAACAGGCTGTTTGTTTCGTCTTCTTTATAGTTAATGGTTTGGACGGTTTTGTCCATGACAAACACTATGTTGTAGGCAAAAAAGTTTAACAGTTTTTGACCTGTCGCTACGAGAGTCTCCAAATCAGCGATAGGGAGAAAAGTCATCTGCCACTTGTAGTCAACTCGCATATTTTGTTGAAGAATTTGCATATTCTCGGAGTCTAGAATCTGGCCACTTATTTTCCGGAACAGCTTCTCCATCTCTCAATAGAACTCGTGAAACGACTAGTGCTTCTGTTGTCACCGATTATAGATTTTCATCTAGATCATAACGTCCAAGTCAGATGGTATATACGTTCTACGCAGTTCAAAGACAAGATGCTGCCAGTTCATCAACCGTCCATTGGAATGTTGGGTCTTGTACCATTTCAACGCCGACCCAGCGACCAAGTGTATCACAGACTCAAACAACTCTCTATCTGAAACACGCTTGAGATAAAGCTTGGACGTGCTCCAGAAACAGTACTTTGCTAT